>QPKB01000010.1:27178734-27778734 GCA_003546025.1 Camphora micrantha
ATTGGTTGGTTATTAGTTGAGATTGGCTTCATGTTTGAACTTCATTTCACTCATTCTTGTGCATTAATAGTCATATTTATTGATTGAATGAAATGATTTCAAAACTTTCATAGCATATGATTTTCATAAGTTATATTGATTGATGCTATGATTAGTAAACCCCATAACATCATGGATAGCTCTAATTTGGATCTTCCCTAATAGGTAAATTCCTTAACTCCATTTTAGAGTGATTGTTTTAATAATTATATCCTTCAATCTCAATTGGTATATTTGTTTCTTATATATATTCCAATTGGTATCCATGATCGCTTTTCTCCATGGCCTTGCTCTTTATATTGGCAATTTGATCATATTGAGCTTTATAGTTAAATGAATCTAATTTTTTCCTTGAAGTTTTTCCTCAATTGGTAAAACCATCTTTTTCTTGTTCCAAATAGTTAAAGATTTGTCAAAAGTTTGACAAAAAGAAGAGAATGGATTGAGGGAGAGTGCAAACCTTCATAGGAAGTATTAGTGTTGATCAAATTGACCTTTGTATTGGCTATGAAACCTTAGAGACTTCTAACCATACATGATGGCCTGTTATATATTTCATTTTCGTTTTCTTTTGTTAACAGGTGCTACTAAAAGGTATTTTCCTTATTTCATGTGTGTAGGTACCTTTGTAATTTAATATCAAAGGGGGAGAGAGCAATCAAGTTGTCTCAAGAGGGAGAGTATGTCCATACATTCTAAGGGGAGATATTGTATGATTTTCTACAAGGGGAGAGAATGCATATCTTGCTAAAAGGAGAGAGTGCATGGCCAAAAGGGGAGAGTTGAAAGAAGAGAAAGTTTGGGAGCTAAAGAAGATGCTTGGTTATTAAAAAGAAAGCTTGAAGGATGATCAAGCTCCAAGCATCAACGAAGATTGAAGAAAAAGAACTAGAAGCCCAAGCTAAGAGGAGGAGCATCCAAGAAGATTTCAAGACTTGTCCAGCTTAGGGGGAGCTGAAGACTTTATGTGTAATTTCAGTGATGAGTAAGTTGCCATCAAATTGCAAAGGGGGAGATTGTTAGGGATTTTGTATTTGCAATTTGATGGATGCATTATCATTCAAGCATCATTTGATTTGCACACATATGCATTGATTTGAGAAATCTTGAAATCCTGTTTTATACATGCATTGCTTTTAAGAGTTGTAAAAGTATTGATTTATGCATGTTTTGGTTTTAAACTTGGATGCATTTGTTTTTTAAAAGAGTTTTTAGAAATCAAGCAAGCCTTTGGTTTTAAAGTTTTGAATCATTTTAGGCTTTTTGTGTTTCATGTTTTTAAACCACTTAGTTTGATTTAAAACATGTTTCCAAGCTTGATTCCATGGCCCAAAAAGTTCCCTCAAGAAAAACTTTGAAATATGCATGAAATATGCATTCGTGGGAAAAATGGTCCCAGGCCCGGGTCGACCGCGCAGTGTGGCCGGTCGACCGGGCAAAGAGCCGTTGGGCTTCTTTTCAAACGGTCAGATTTATGACGGTTGAGCCCGGGTCGACTGCCCAGTGTACCAGGTCGACCGAGGACACGCCAGAAGTGATTTTTTTGGCTATAAAATGAGTTTCATTCCCTTGTAAAAGGTGTTGATCAAATAAGAGAAAAGAGCCATCATTGAGGTTTTTGGAGGCAAGAAAAAGGGGAATGAAGTAAGAGAGACCAAGGGGTCATTAGTAAAGCTAAAGCTTGGATTAATGAAGTTAAATCTCTAAGTAAGCTTTACTTTTATTTATCATATGTTTCATGCTTTGTTTAAATTATTGGTAAATTAATTTTAGCATGTTAACTATGATGTGTTGAATCCATCACTTCTCTTAATCTTTGATTTAAGTTGGATTGGATTCTTCACCCTTGATTTCAAACCAAGTTTGTTTTAAAACTTTATAAAACATGTTTTGTCAAATCTTTTGATTTCTTTTATGACATGTTTCATTTACTTGGTTGAATCATTTTGTTGTTTTCATTCATTTAAACTTTAGTTAAACTTTTGTTTTTGAAAACAACATTGCACATGCATCACATGTTTAGATATAATTAATTTCATACAACTTGTGAGCTTTTGATTTTCATATCATTAACAAGTTAGTATTTTGTACATGTAATTTGCATTTCACTTCAATCAAATCCTTTGTGTGCCTTAAACTTTTAAATGCATTAAGCATATATTGATTGGGCTTAATTTTAACTTGATTGAAGTTATCACACACACACTTCATGAACATACACATTTGCATTCATATAGTGTTTGTGTGAGTTAGTTTTTTAATTTCATATCCGCCTAATTAAGAGGCATTGTAATTGAGCTTAATTGTATTCTCTTAGAGTGTTTAGTGAAAACACTACCTTGAGAAGAAATCTTTTTATTGTAAAGGTTATTGCTTAGCCTAAGAAAAGCATTGTATAAAGGTTATTGCTTAGCCTAGAAAAGCATCTTGTATAGGTTGTTGTTTAGCCTAGAAAAACAATATTGTTAGGTTATTGCTTATCCTTAGAAAGCATATTGTAGAGGTTATTGCTTAGCCTTTTTCAAAAGCATAAATAGTGGAAATCCGGTGGGGTGTTGGAACACAAGCCGGTAGTGGATGTAGGCATTGAGGCCGAATCACTATAAATCATTGTGTAGTGGTGTTTGCTTTGTGGTGATTATTTTGTTTAAGCTTCCGCATATTATTTGTTAATCATCACATGTGACTAGTTAATTGTTAAGAAATTAAAATTGGTCATGATTAGTCATTAAGTGTAGATCACCCTATTCACCCCCCCTCTAGGGTTAGGATCCCGGACTTTCAGGGTCCACAGGCCTTGGACGTCCCACATATGGGAGCACAAATTTGGCACACAATCTGAATTTTTTGGATTCCTTCTCATGTACAATCTTAAAGATCTTTTGAGGAGTACAAAGATGGAAAGAGTGAGACCACAAGACTTTATCATTCGCAAGAAAAGTTGCCAAGATAGGAGGATTGCTTGGAGTTTAAGCCAAGATGGAAGAGCAGTCTTACCAAACAAAGAAACATTAAAAAATTATAAAAAGGAAGCCAACAAAGGGGCTGGACATCCATGAAGATAGAGTAAAAAAAACGTTGGAGGTTTTCTCTCTCTTTCCACTCTCATCCACCCTCTCTCTCTCTAATCCCTTTCTTCTTCTTCTCCATTCTAATTCTTTAGACATAGATTGAGAGATCATGTTGAGAGAATGACGAAGAGAGAAGAATCTTAATTTTTTGTACTCAAAGATCAAGGAATAAAGACGCTACTTGGAATGATTATGCGTGTTCTTTATGTAAGTGATTTAATTTTCTATTTCTAGTTAATTTATGTGTTTTGATTGGAGACAATATTTCATATGATTAGATCTAGGGATTTGAAAATTAAATAAACGGATTAAAAGTCGAGAGATATCAAATAATCACTTGTATAAATTTTTCCTACTCTGAGAAGAGAGGACATCATTATTGCATTGTCAATACTTGTATGATTGTCTAGTTTCTAAATCTTTGGTACATCTTTTTCGCTTTTTATTTTTTCACCCTTTTTATTTTTATTTTAAGTTAATATTCTGATTATTTTTATTTTACAAATTCTAGATTTAAAAAAAAAAAAAAAAAAAAAAAAAAACCCAACTTACATCTTTCTATGTTTAGTAGAAACTTACTATTTTTTACTTGCATAATGTATGGTTGGAAAGTGTCTTTGTACATACTTCATATTTAGAAATTGTATTAGAACAATTTTTGTTGTTGAAATCACAAGATTATCAACTGACTAGAAAGATTAAATTCGGACTTGGTATGTGAATAGTGAAAAATCCTGCACATTTTCAGCAGAATTGACCCACCTGTGTTACAAAAGTATGCGATTTGAAGACCAGATAAACGTGAATGTTTTGTTCTAAAAAATAGCAGATTTAAAGTACAATAATAGGACTTTGAAATCCCAGCATTTCAGCCAAAAATAACTTCAGGAACCGTGTCAACCAGAAGCACAAATAGGGGTAGTTGGAAAGCCTGCGATCAGATTTCAGCAGCAAAATAGTTCAAGTAGACATCTTTAATTGATCATATCTTTTTCGTTTTAAATCCCTTTTCCATTCTTCTTTTTTTTGTTGTGTTCATGCATCATCAGAGTACTGATTTCAGCAATTAGATTTAGGTTAATATCATCTTAGGCCTGTCGTACAGTCAAACAAAATTGGGCTTGTGCAAGAGTATCCATACTTAAATTTTTTTTTACAGCATGCATCAGATTTTTTGAAACTTGCATAAAATTGCATTGTTAGCATTTAGGGCATTATAGATCATTCATATTTGCATAAAAAGTGATTTTGCTAATTAGGATCTAATTTAGGAAATTTTGTTTTGATTTATTTTATATTAAATTAGTTGTTTTGATGAGTTTGTTACTTTTGCAGGTTATAGTTAGATTAGGATTGAATAAACCATGTTTCTTTACTTAGTTTAGGTTTTTTCTTTTTTATTTGGAAAGTTGTAATTGTTAATTTTCAGTTTTTAGGAATTTTCTTGTAATTTAATTAGTTTCTTTATTATGGTAGATTTAGTTTCCAAATTAGGACATGTTAAAGTTGGAAAATTTCTTAAAAAGCATTGTTTGGATCAAACTACAGTCGCACCCTTGCAGTTGGGGGTCCGATCAGAGATGTACCCAAGGGCATTATTTTAGCTACTGCATGCAGTGAATCTGGAAAACAGCCTGTTGATAGACATTCAGTAAACATGTTAAAGGATGATGAAAGTCGGGACCTTACTCAGGTATAATTCTTTTTGTCTAAATGTCTTTCAGCTATCTTTCCTCTTTTATCCTGATGTTCTGTCCCACCAAATTTTATTGTCTCCGTATATTGTAAGGAGCTGCATATTGCATGATTTTGTGATGAACATTTTATTTTACTTCTTGTAACAGAATCTAGACTCAAAGAAGCAACCAGTGGACGAAAAGAGGTGTACTGTTTCACAACCTCAGTCTGTGGTAACAGTTGCCATGCCTAGTTTCTCTTTTAATCCAGGTTGCAGGGCATCAAAAGCACTAAGTGCGCGAGTAAGAGATGTTGTCACTTTAGACATTTGATTAAACAGGGTTTTGCATACTGCACTATAATTAGAAAGTTGCAGATCCTGTTACAGGCTGCAGAATGCAGAATGTATATCAGTATATCCCCTCCAATTAGAACTAAATATGTTTTTTGATTGATGCTGTCTCGCTCACAATTCTTACACAATCGAATTGGATGTAGTTCTAATATGCCTTGAAACCAATCGTGTTATGCAGAAACGAAAAACTAGGATTTCTAAAGGAGTAAAAGCATTGGGAGAACTCGTTCCAAATGCTATCTATAGAGGTGATACACCTGTGAAGCCTTTGATCTTCACTTTTTTGTACTTTTGCTCAATCTTAGAATTCTTTCTTTGCGCAATGTTTATGGAAGCTTAATTTCATTTCTAATTCAGAAATTAGAAGCTTAATTTAATTTCTAATTCAGAAATAGTTGTAGTCTTGTATATGTTTCAAAAGAAGTTAAACTTTGTCTCCAACTCTGGGAAATAAATGATTCTTTTGGAAACTTCTAACAATTTGTACTGTTCAAGGTTACAGGAATCGACCTCAATGTATATTTTTATCAAGGAAGCAAGGCAATGATGAACATAGAAACAGTAAAAAAAAAAAAAAAAAAAATTGAAAAATTGCTGGAAGCCTGGAATACAAACAGCTAACTGAAGCCATGCAACAAGAACACGTCCTTTTACTAACATGTTGTGTCAGATGTCAAATTTGTCGTTTCTGGAAAGGGCTGCCTAGGTCATAGGGTCAATTTGCAAATTTGTGGAATGGTCAATGATCCTGATTAGCTAGGGCTGGATCGCTTAGTTTGTTGGTCTTGGTTTGCTTGTTCTATAAATCAATTATCACTTGATTTTCTTGAATTTCTTGGTTCCAGTTGCTAGCCTTTTGTGTTATTTTGAGTCTAGACGTTCAATCTTTGGCTTCTTTTAATTCACTCAGAAAGACCATACATTTAAAAAAAAAAAAAAAAAAAAGATTGTAAGATCGCAGCCATTTTATAATGGATGTATTTTTTTTTTGGGGTTTATCAGTTAAAATCTTAATTATGATTCAATAGTAGCTAATAGTTAAATAAGTGTCAAATTGAAATCTGCCAAAGTGCATCCCAAACCATGCTCAAGTAGTCAAGTTAGATGGATGCGGTATGAACTTTGTTAAACTTTGCACAAGGAGCCTGCTCAACTATATGTAGATGACAAGCACCGTTACTCTGTTAGCATTGTACAACTTTGAAGGTAACTGTGAAGACCATTCATAAAATTCACTTGATATAGAAGCTGAATGAGATAGACAAATGCCTCAAAACCCAGTGGTAAAGTGGCATCTCATTGTATACCCACCCAGGGATCGATCCCTGGGCATGTAGGTCTCACTGTAGTGTTCCCATCATCAGTATTCCATAGAAGCAAAAGGAGAGAGAAAAAAACAGAAAAAGAAAAAAGAAATTGCAACAACAGAAGGCATATGAAAGTCAGTCATCTCTATAAAGTGAGATCATTCAGGGCTGCTAGCCGACTATTATTTGCTGTTGGCTTCATCATTAAAAAGAAAAGGCAGAAAAAAGAACACAAAATATCAGGTAATCATTACAAGGGCTCAACTTGTTTAACTTTGACGCCGTCAAATCCAGTGTAAAGATGATCAGATTGCTCCCAATTTTTGCACACACGTGCCTTCTGTAGACCTTTTCACCATCCTTACCATGATTGATGATTGATCATGCAAATAATGACACATTGCTGTTGAACAGAACTTATACAATAGTTAAATGAAATAGCAGTCACAGTAATCATATGGAAATCAGTTGTCTCTGTAGGGAAGATGTTCACCTCTTTATGGTTCTTTTACACTACATGGGCGGGTACTGCCTTACTTCGTAGCGTACTTTGGACCGTAAGACCTTCTCATTGTAATGCCTTTTTGTTCTTCAATATATGACCTGATGATAAGATTGTTAATAACCAATAGCACGAAAAGCTCGCGCTATTCGTGACCGGCATAACAATGTATATCAACGCATCCCTTGAATGGGAAGTCGTTCGAATTTGAAACCCAATATACAGCAAAACAAACAAACATATGGGGGTAACATCAGTAGCACCAAAATCTCGAGCTATCAACAGATAGAATGGAATAGACCAAACAAATAGATGGAGGTAACATGCCTCTCAAGGGTTTTGAACTCGTGACCTTTGGCTCTGATTCCATGTTAATAACCAGTAGCACCAAAAGTTCGAGCTATTTGTAAGCGGCATATCAAGGTATATCAACAAAGATATCTTAATTATTGGAAAATGGGATTTTTTTCAACTTAGCACAGAGTAGATCATTATGCACCGATAGCGAGAATCTAGGCGATCATATTTTCTTCCATAGTTACATGATGCAATAAACCATTTATATTTGAAATTAGGTCCCTAATTTGTTTGTTGAGAAGGATGCCTCCATGTTTCTTTATTTATCTGATACCCACTTGAGGTCTTTTTCAGATTCACCAATTGTTCTCTGCATTATATGAATAATTAAGTTCCTTATTTCTTTTTCTTTTTTTGTTTTGAATATGATGAACTCTGTATTTTCCTTTCCTTGGTTAAAGAAGTTGTATCCCCCTCTTTCTCTCCTTCCCTCCTTCCTCCCTCCTCCTCCTCCTCACACATATAGTTTGTTACCTGGCTTGGATTACTCATTAATAAGGATTTCCTTTCTATAGCCTATGGTTCTCTTAAACAGCCATCCTGCTCTTTGCAAGATTGATTTTTGTGCTACCTTCCATATTTCCATTCTACCTTCCATATTTCTATTTATGTTAATGTTGTTAGCCTACTTATTTATTTTGATTGTGTAGGATGGTAAAGGAGCTGTATTGGATGATGTCATTGACCATATCAAGTTCTTGAAACTTCAACTTAAGGTAGGTAGGCGGTAGGTGTCTCTACTCATGTTCACAATTCGTGTGAAGGTGGTTCTATGTTCCACATGTAAGGAAATGATGTATAGCTCTTCTCTCTCTCTCTCTCTCTCTCTCTCTCTCTCTCTCTCAAGCAATTAAAGAGTATGCCTAGTTTTTTGAAAATTATACATGGGCAGATCTCGACCCAGTATCTAATATGTACACCAAACATACATCATAGGTTTTACTGGAAAAGCAGATGCCTGTCTGATGCAGATTTGCCCTTTTGTGTTGCCAAAAATACACTATTAACTCAGGCCTGGTTCAGCATGTTTCTTTGTGAGGCTGATCGGTGATCGCTGCTCGAGCATTGTCATCATCATCACAGACTGATCATTTATCATTCCAATCATTTATTTTGCCTGCTCATATTCATGCCTGATCATTGAGCAGGCATGTAGGGGCCTAATTTTGAGCAGGGGTGGGGTTCAACGAAGTTATCGAAGCCTGGGTAGAAGGACTGCTCAGCCCTTTGACACGACTGGAGCCCAAGATTAAGATCAGAACTGAGATAATTTTGAGTCGTGGCGCATATTTACTCCTGTGAACCTCAATCACATAAAAATTCACAAGTGATATCAAATATACTTTATACGGAATATTACAAATATACATTGCTTATATGTAAAATAAAATTCATTTACGTTATGTACAAGTTCATCTCTTGCATATTTAATACAATGCAAGGATCAAAAGTATGAAACGTTTCTATTTCATCTTAACTCAAAGTTTTCCTCTCAATTTTTGTTTCAATATCATACTCATATGATATTGCTTCACTTCCATTCAACTAGCCCTCATAGAGGAACCTGATCGGTCGTCTCCGCTGGCGTTTTGGTCTTAGAAGGACCGACATGAGCAACTGTGCCTGTAATGCCATCAATAACACTATGAATTTGACAATTCAGCAATGTATAAACAATTATATTATTTCACATGCTAATTTATAAATTCAATCTGTGTAAACAATGTTAGACCCATACAATTTACTATTTAATCCAAATCAATATGAGTCTTTTATTATTTGGCAAAACTACAATAGCATTTCATTTCAATTCAATTTCCATCTTCCTAAAAAGGAAGGATTACCATCTTCCAGACAGAAGGATTCATATAATGTGGGATTTATCAGTGCCCGGGCCAGGGACAACTAATATCACCAGGGAGTTCCGGAACACTCCCATATAATTGCAGCAGTAATAGCTCCAAAGAGCTTATAGAAATCACTATGTAGTGTCAGACTCAACGAACAATTCAATTCACATATTAATTTTCATTTAATTACAAATTAATGGATACAATTCAATTCAATGATTACTTTCATGACAAATGAATGGAATAACAATAATACCAATCTCATTAGATTGGAACACAATGATATAATGAGAGAATTATTAACTACCTATGGTTTCAGTCAATCTTATCTCAATCCTAAACAACCATTCGGGTGTAACCATTGGTTTCCAAATGCACGTGTTATTTTCGATGGACATCATATTTATATATTTCATATGTACATTATTAGTCCCCGTAATTATCACCCATGGAGTTTAGG
The DNA here is from genome assembly GCA_003546025.1 of Camphora micrantha. NCBI lineage: Eukaryota > Viridiplantae > Streptophyta > Magnoliopsida > Laurales > Lauraceae > Camphora > Camphora micrantha. The sequence goes on from QPKB01000010.1 coordinate 27,188,353, forward strand.
CCATTATCGATCAAGTATGGTTCATTCATGGAACCCTTCTTAAAACATCATTAATTCTCAATAATTCAATTTAACCCATGATTAGTCTTAAAACTAATTGGGGAAGCATTTTTACTCACAAGAAGTACTCTCAATTCACATAAAAACCCAAAATCCAAAATCCCAGTTAATACCCTAACAGTATCAGGTTCGCTCGAGCGAATTACTGTTCACTCGAGCGGACCAAGACAGAACGTTGTTCACTCGAGAGCAATCACTGTTCGCTCGAGCGGACCAATACAGAACTATGTTCGCTCGAGTGCACTTAATGTTCGCTCGAGCGAACTCTTTAGAATTTCTGTCAGTCCAAACAGAACCTTGTTCATTCGAGCGGTACCTGTATTCGCTCAAGTGAACACTCACAGAAGACAGTTCGCTCGAGCGGACTTCTTGTTCGCTCGAGCGGACTCTTCAAAATTCCAAACCCGAAATTCTGAACAGTTCTCTCCCTTCATTCAAACCATTTACACAACCTGATAATAACAAATATGGACCTCCTGTCCTGTCCTCAATCATCATTTTACACAAACAACACTTCTATTCCATCATTTAAATACCATATACCCAATTCATTCTTTCAAATAACATCCATATCTACAAATAACATGATTCATGAATCTAATTCTCACCAAATCAAATGAAAACTACATCAATTAGCACTTAATAATTAATAAACTGATTATACTTGCCTTAAATTCAAATCCAAGACAAAAATCATTTGTTGTTAGTTGAGTTTGAGATCAAAATCTCTAATCAAAACCCTCTTTGATAACTCTACATGAAAAACAATTCCCGAAATGAATTTCTCAAACTGTTCATACTACAAACCATTTCAAATCAAATAGTAGAACTCAAGAGTTCTATATTAGGAGCTGAGCACTTACTATGACCAGAAGAAAAGGAAAAATTCTAAGATTTCCCTCTCAATATAGCTCTTAAAAGTCAAAGAAGACAATGATGAAGATGACCCTAACCCTTTGTATACTTCAAACCTTGTAAATCAATGAAGAAAATGGAAGGAAGAAAGAACTAAGTTGAGACTTAGCTTCCAGCAACTCCAGAACTTACAACCGACTGAAAAATGGGTTCTGGTTTCTTCTCTAACATATAAATAAAAGTTGTTTTACATTTAAACCCATTCTTCAAGTATATTTCCAGTTTGAGTCAATTCAAAGCCTACTTGACTCATTTCAAGTCAACTGAAAATGTGTATATTATGAAGATTGTTGTACTCCTTGAGATACACATGTTGACATCAATTTTTACCACATTCGATGAAATACGTATAAATTCGTATTTACGAAAAAGTCCTTGACTTAGCTAATTTGGGTCTAAAATCACCTCAATTAAGTCAATCTCTCTCAAATTCATTCCATTATGTATAATTCACTCAAATGAAATTAATTTGACCAATTTTAGTCACTAATCACCATTAAGTTGATTAATCACACTTAAATTCCTTTAATCTCGATTAATTAGAGTTAATCTCGATTAACTCGAGATAGGGTGTAACACCCTTTGACATTAAAGTTATGTTCAAGAATCCTGATGGCAGAATCATCTCTTTGCATAAATAGGGAAAAACTGGGTATATAAATTAAGAGTAGTAAGTTTGTCATTCTCTTTCGTGTTTTGGGATACCTTCCCTTTGTTGTGTATGTATGTAAATTTTTGAGGAATAAAGTAATATTACTGCCTGTTGTCATCATCATTGATGCCACATCCCATCCTAAGCAACCTCTCTTAATAAAAGTACAAAATAGGAGGAGATATGGAAGAAAAAAAACTTTCTAGTTCAGATGGTTGCATCATTATTCTGTTCATTTTTTAAATAATAAATGCAGCAATGTGCATATTACATCAGTGGGATATATTCCCAGATGAGGAGCGCATATCTTTAGTAAAAATTATTATTTTTTAATTGTTGATCTCTAGTGGAAAAACGGATAGTCATGGCAGCCTGGGAAAATTGAAAGGTCAAAAGAGATATCAAATAAACCAAGATTCAACAAGCTAAACCCTTTGAACAGGATTAGATGTTTACTTGTTTTCTTTATAGAACCCACCATTATATATACCTTCCATTTCCAGCAAAATTTGATCTCTCTCTGGTGAAACCTGGGACCATCTGAAATGTCAACCGCAGACTATTTTCTAATCTCTGCCCTCCCATACTACGCAGCTAGAATGACATTATAAAGATACCAAAATCTCTGCCCTCCATACTATGCAGACTATTCATTTGTTTGTTCATGAAATGGTTTATATCGTATTTATTTGTTTTTTCCATTTCTGCAATTTGACATGGCATTCGCTCTATTATTCCTTATATCAAAACAATTATGTCCTTTCTCATTTCTACAAGCGATGATTCACCTTTGTCACCTTTTCGCATACAAATATTGGAGAGTGGGACGCTTTTAGGAACATCGACATGGATAAAGAGGTTTGCTTTTTCTTTGTGCATGCTTAAAGAGCAGCCTCTTTTTTGTATATAAACAAATGACTGCCTATGACTTACTGACTAGATCAAGTGTTCTATCCTTTGTTTATATACACAGTATCTATTTTAGATGCATATTTTTGTAGGCACATGTCTGAAATAATCATATTGAATATGAATTATGGGCCCACATTTTTTGTATATAAACAAATGACTGCGTATGACTTACTGACCAGATCAAGTGTTCTATCCTTTGTTTATATACACAGTGTGTGGAGATATCTACATGATACCGACATTGTCATCCCACCTCGGTCCTCGCCTCAGCACCTGAACTCGGTACCTCAACACCTGAGCTCGGTACTGGCCTTAGCACCTAAGCTAGGCACCTCAGGATCTTCACCTCGGCCAGGATCTTCATCTCGGCCGAATGCTTCACGTCCGCCAGGATCTTCACCTCGGCCAAGATCTTCATCCGGGCCAAATGCTTCACCTAAGCCAAATGCTTCACCTCTGCCAGGATCTTCACCTCGGCCAAATACTCCCACCTCGGCCAGGTGCTCCCACCTAGGCAGCAGTGCCAGAATGCTTATCGAGACGAGTACAAATAGTTGTACCTCTATGGAGATTCAACCATATTACAGAACGTGTTGAGTAATGATGACATGCATCGGGTAAAAAATTGTCATTATCCGGTGGCTACGTCTACATCAAGTTGTCAGAAGTATGGTCCGATGGGACAACGCCTTCACCTACTCCCACTAAGGGAACATAGTACTGGCTGATGGGACTTCCGTCCCTGTCTACCTCCATTAAAGAAGTATGGTCCGATCGGACTACAATTAAAGAAACGTGGGCTATGATGAGACTCCCTATAACGAGTCACGAGACTTCCTATCCAAAGTAAGAGGACTTCTCCATTATAAATACAAGGAGCAAACTCTAAAACAGGTAGGCCAAGGCTCACACTCAGAGACTCTCTCTCTCTCCTCCTTCCTCCATCCTTTGCTTAGTTGCAGAGCTAACTTAGGCATAGGAGGGCCTTGCACTGATAGCAGCCGGGATCTTCTGACTGTCTCTTCTCCTCTCCTTTCAGGTTTTCAGGCAACGAATCCTTCCCAAAGAAGTTCCTAATCCACCTAAGTAGGTCCGTGAGATTTTTTGCACTTACAATTAGCGCTGTCTGTGGGAACGATTCAAAAACGCCATGCCTCCAAAAGTTAAGAAAGGCGGAGAATCATCAAGGGCCTTACCGCCATCGCTGATATCGTTGCCGCCGGTACTATAGGAGGTAGTGCCAGCGCAGTTGCCGCCTGTACTGCAAAAACGACTGCCGACCCATCGCAAGAAGAGATCCGGAGAAAGGCCTGGTCCAGCGAGCGTCAAGGGGCCTGTCACTCAGTTAGGTTCATCTTCAAGGGGGGTGATAGCATCCTTCCGGCGAGATAACCGTTAGACCAAGCATCCCTAGCAAAACGGTCCTCGACTAGAGCGTCCCCGGCGAGATAAAACTCCAATGCAAGCCGAACCTCATCGATCCCATTAGCAGATTAATAGCGAGGACAACGATGATGACTCTCTCCTCGCGAGGATGAGGGCTCGAAACCTTGTTATTCAAGGGCAAGATGAATTGATTCGCCAACTTCAGCAGCAGTTGCAAGAAAGGGGGGCAACCCCGGTTTCACTCCCTAGATGCAGCCGAGCTCCCTCGGTCAATCAGGACATGAAGCAAGCCCTGAGCAATAAAAGACGCGACCAAGCTCGTGATGAAGGCTCGACCAACAGCTCCTTAAGCAACAGCTCGAAGAGGTCGCGCCAGGGGCCGAAGGACAACGACGACCTCAGAGAACGGCTTAACCAACCTATCAAACGAACGATCCAGCGGAGCATGGAAGTGGTTGGCTTCACCCGAGGTTAGCTAAACGCCTTCAGCACTGAAGATCTCGGCATATCTTCCTCCTCTCAGGAGATCAGAGACATCTCAAGAACTTCCCGATCTCAAGAGCTTCTCGAGCTTGGTGATAGCACCAGCTCCGATCTCAAAAGCTTCACGGCCTCGGTGACAGCACCAGCCCGATCTCAAGAGCTTCACGAGCTCGGTGGTGGCACCAGCTCCGATCTCGAGAGCTTCGTGGCCTCGGTGAAGGCACCAGCCTCGGCTCGGACAGGTTCGATTACAGCTCCAGCAGGCCTCGGTGACAGCACCAGCCTCCGCTCGAATGCCTTCGATCATGCCATCTACGGCTGTGGCCTCGGTGACAGCACCAGCTTCAGCTTGGACAGCTTTGATCACAGCTCCAGCAGGCCTCGGTGACAGCACCAACCTCCACTTGGATGCCTTCGATCATGCCGGCTCCGACAGTGGCCTCGGTGATAGCACCAGCCTCGGCTCAGACAGCTTCAATCACGACAGCTTCAATTCTCGCCAAGTTGTGGAACTCGAAAATTGCCTACCTACCTAACTGCTGCAGAGCATTAGGAAAATAACAAAAGACCTTATACAGCTAAGGGACACATTGTTACAGAACTCGGTGGCTTCAGCTCAGTTGCAGAACCAGCCATACAAAAACACCTTGTTACAGGACTCAACAGTCATCTCGATGAAGTAAGTTCGGTTGCAGAACAAACTACGCAAAGCACCAAGTTATGGAACACAGAGAAGCAAGTTTGGTTGCGGAACCAGCTGTAAAGTTCTCTCCACCACCAAGGCAAAGCATGCAATACAATACACGCCCTGAACTCAATAAACAGAAGGCCTCCCCCATCATAATACTTAGCTCCCGACCTCTAAGAGTTAGGGAACTCTAGGAGGTCAGGAGCTAGGGGCAGTTGTGTGGGGATATCTACATGATACCGACATTGTCATCCCACCTCGGTCCGCAACACCTCGGTCCTTGCCTCAGCACCTGAGTTCGGTACCTCAACACCTGAGCTCAGTACTGGCCTCAACACCTAAGCTAGGCACCTCAGGATCTTCACCTCGGCCAGGATCTTCATCTCGGCCAAATGCTTCACCTCGGCCGGGATCTTTACCTTAGCCAGGATCTTCACCTTAGCCAGGATCTTCATCTTGGCCAAATGCTTCACCTCGGCCAAATGATTCACCTCTGCCAGGATCTTCACCTCGGCCAAATACTCCCCCCTCAGCTAGGTGCTCCCACCTAGGCAGCAGTGCCAGAATGCTTATCGAGACGAGTACAAATAGATGTACCTCTATGGAGGTTCAACCATGTTACAGAACATGTTGAGTAACGATGACATGCATCGGGTAAAAAATTGTCATTATCCGGTGGCTACGTCTACATCAAGTTGTCAGAAGTATGGTCCGATGGGACAACGCCTTCACCTACCCCCACTAAGGGAACATAGTACTGGCTGATGGGACTTCCGTCCCTATCTACCTCCACTAAAGAAGTATGGTCCGATGGGACTACAATTAAAGAAACGTGGGCTATGATGGGACTCCCTATCACGAGTCACGAGACTTCCTATCCAAAGTCAGAGGACTTCTCCATTATAAATACAAGGAGCAAACTCCAAAACAGATAGGCCAAGGCTCACACTCAGAGACTCTCTCTCTCCCCTCCTTCCTCCATCATTTGCTTAGTTGCAGAACTAACTTAGGCATCGGAGGGCCTTGCGTTGACAGCAGTCAGGGTCCTCTGATTGTCTCTTCTCCTCCCCTTTTAGGTTTTCAGGCAATGAATCCTTCCCAAAGAAGTTCCTAATCCATCTAAGTAGGTCCGTGAGATTTTTTGCACTTACACACAGTATCTATTTTAAATGCATATTTTTGTAGGAACATGTCTGAAATAATCATATTGAATATGCATTATGGGCCCACATTTTGTTAACCTATGCAATCAAGCTACTACCTTTAATTGGCATAGTCTAATGGGAGTTAGTCACATGTTTTTCATGTGTCTAATAGTTCAAAGTTGCCGGCTGAAAATATGCACCATGGGCCATTCCCCTTTTGAATCTAACCTGTTAAATTTCATGATTCAATCTAATTATGGAGACACAGGCCAGGAAGTGGAGGTGAAGGTGTGTAAGTCATGCACATGGCTCGTTAGTTTCATTATCAGCAAGAACTCATAGATAGTGTCGTGACTAGGTATGTTGGTGCAATGATTTCTTGTAGTCCCTTTTTGGCCCATGTCACATGCTTGTGTAGGACTCTACATTGTGTGATTCAGTCCAAGTGCATCATGAGCCTTGATGTCTACAAAAGAAGGCCCAATAATAAGCCCACTGTCGGCCAGCCCATTGGGCTCAACCATAGTGGGCCAAGCCCATGTATGTCATACATTGGACCTAACCCACAGCCCAATGGTCCAGTGATACCTACTTTCTTAGTATGTACTAAATGTCCCCTGGATCTTAATTCTTATTTTAGAAAATTCAACACCAGATATCTTAAATCTAACAAGATAATTTATTGACATATAATAATTGATGATTGATAGACTTGTAATCAATTTAAGATAGTTAGTGACATAAGTGGAAAATATTTCATGAGGTACAAAGAGATTGGCATGTAATCAATTTCATACAAAGGAAAGAGAATCCCATCGAGATCCTTATAGGCAGTATTTCATCCCATTGATGCAGAGCGGGCTACCATATGTAGGGCGGGCAGAGATGGAGAGAGAAGAGAGATGGAGGGTTGAAGGGATAGGTAAGGCTTTCACCTTGAAACTTGGCCTCCCGCCAAACTCCTCATCGCGGGCGAGGAAGAAGAGACAACTTGGGCAGCCCCAAAATCACTGGAAGGAAAGGAAATTTTATTAATAATCAAGTTACTTGCCTAGGAGGCTTCACTATGCTTAAATATGTGAAAACATAACCCTAAAGCTAATCTGGACCATCCAATTACATCGATGGCTAGGATTAAAACATTCACCTAAACACAACTTAAAACATACATGGGTAAATAAAACTCTAAATAAACTACGATGTGTGGGCTAGGCCCGAAGAACTGGTCGAGGCAGATGGGCTGGGCCTATTGGCAGGTTGACCCATGAGGACCATGGGTCTGTCCTGCTGATGCAAGTCGAGCCAGACCGAAGTCCATTGGCCCTAGCCGGTGAGCTATCGAGTTAATCAAATCCAACCCATTGGAAAAGCCTACAAAATCCAATAAGGCTTAACCGAATGTTGTGGGAAGCTATCCTATTTTAAGTAGACTTCTAATTACTCTAGTATTATTAGAAATTAGTAGGTTTCTTTAATTTGAGTATTATGAGATAGGAAAGATCGTAGGAACTCTATTATAAATATGTAAATCCCCCTTTAGGGATACACCTGATCTTACTATTGAATTGAAATTGAGTTCTGATTTGTTATTGGTTTGGTTTGTTTACTCTGTGCGTAAGACTTGGCTGTAGAATCCTTCTGGATTTGACCAAATCCTTGCTGTGGGTTTAGTCTTCTTCCCTGGCTGCATCAGTTTGGTATTAGAAAATAGATCTAATCTTGGATCTGTATTCCGACCATCAATTCGAAGCAACCCCACTGTCCACTCATCCATCATCCCGTCAGTCCCCCATCCCTGCCGATCTTCATCCCATCCCTACCCCAGATCCATTCCTTCACCAGACCCACCAATCCCTATCCCCGAAATCACGAAATCCACCCTGTTTCCCTACCTGCGCCCAACCCAGCAGAACCCATTCTCCATTGTCCTCTAACCAGAGCCACCTCTGCCGACACCGAACCCATCCACCCCCTCATCACACCACCGATAAGCCCATTCCAACCAAACCAAAAAAATCCTAGACCATCGCCAAACCAAATCCCCCACCAAAACCCTTCTCCTAGCATTCCCCACCAATATCGTCCCCACTGCTCACTCAAACCAACCTAACCCATCCTCCATTGCCATCCTATTCTCCCGAACCAAATTTGCCCGCCGAAACCCTAATTCCCCAAACCACCACCCCAAGCCTGCTAAAACCCCTTAAACCAAACCCACCGACTCCCTGAATCCTAGCGCACACCCCTTCGTTGGAAGCCCCAAACTATAAGAAAAAAAAAGAGCATCAGAAGAGAGAAGAAGAAGAAATAAACAGTTAGGGTTCTGAAACGTACTGTGCACTAGACACACGCACCATCTCCCATGCGCGGATCTCGTTCGTCATCTCCCCATCACCATCTCCATCGTCGCCGAAGCTGATCTCCATCGCCTTGCTTCAGATCACCATCGCGTCCCAATTCAACTCGCCATCGCCTTCAGCAAGTAAGTTGGGTCTGACATGAGTCAAAACCAGGCCCAGCCCACTTACTAGCAAGAAAAAAAAAACTCTTAACAATGTTTACTCACGGAGGTCAGACTTTTCGGGGAAAGCTCTCTGACAATCAGCGAGATGCTCTACTATTTGAATTATTGCAACGGGTTCATGCATTGGAGACCGGACTTACTAACAGAGTACTTGCATTAGAGACCAGGTTTGCAGCCTTGCAAAAACTAGCAACTGACGCATCGTCCAGTACAGGTATTCCACAAATTATACTTCACCAAGCTGATACCAATAGACGTGAGTCTATTCATGATTTTATTGAGCGTCTTTTTACTGAAAAAGACCATAAAGATGCGCCACTAGCACCCAAAGTTGATGATATCACCAAACGCGTCAAAGTCAAAGTGTCTGATTTCTCTGGACGCCTAAACCCATAGGCTTTTATTGATTGGCTCAATTCTCTTGAAGATTATTTTAACTGGTACCGCATGGATGATGCACAGCGTGTGGCCTTTGTCAAAGTCAAGCTTAAGGGTTTAGCAAGAGCATGGTGGCACGACATTGATCATAACAATTTCGTCATAGGACGTCCCGCTATTACTATGTGGGACGACATGCGCGAAAAGCTTGAAAGTAAGTATCTGCTCTCTAATTATTTGGATATACTTCAACAAGAATTTCTTATCTTCAGGCAGGGCACTTTATCATTAGATGAGTATACAGAGAAATTCAATGATTACGACATTCGATGCAAAAGTTGAAAAGATGACTGAGAACTTGTCAACCGTTATCGAACTGGGTTGCACCAAGAAATTAAGCGCGAAATCCTCATGCGTGACTTTGATACGGTTGATGAAATTTATAACAAGTCAAAAAGAGTTGAACTGGAATTACAGTCGCCAAATATGCGACACTTTGGTGTTCCAACCAGAGAACCCATGCCTCGTAGAGCTTCAAAATTTTAGAATAACTGTGCTCCACCGCAAGGTTATCGCACGGCTACAGAATTTTAGAATAACCGTACTCCATCGCAAGGTTATCGTACAACTACAGAATTTCAAAATAACCGTGCTCCTCCACAAGGTTATCGTCCACCACAACGGTAGCAGTAGCCCAGCCAGCCTAATTAGCGACCTTTTACACCAAACCGGCGAGGCGCAATACCACAGGGACTTGGACCTCGAAGGCCAGATCGGCGGAATGATGATTGTTGGCGTTGTGGTCAACCGAGTCACTTTGCCAATGATTGTCCACAGGTTCGAAATCTGTACTACTGTGAAGAGGAGGCCTATTATGATGATAAACAATATGATGAGCATATTGAGATGGAGCCGCCCCCTGAAGATCAACAAGTGGAAACACAGCAAATCACTCAGCAAGACGAACGGTTAGATCCCATTCCTAGAGCCAACACCACTGCAGAAGAAGACGGTCATTTGCTTATCATACGCCGGCTTCTCAATACCAATGAATAGGAAGAAGAAGATTGGCAGAGAACTTCCATCTTCCGGATGCGTGTGAGATGCAAAGGTAAGTTGAGTAATTTAATCATTAATGGCGGAAGTGCTATGAATATTGTTGCGCAGGAAGTGATTGATAAACTAAAATTGCCAACTGAAAAGCACCCAAAATCTTACTAAGTTGCATGGGTGAATGATCATTTCATTCCTGTGACCTGTCGATGCTTAGTTACTTTCAAAATTCGTGTTTATGAAGATGACATATAGTGTGACATAATTCCTATGAACATTGCTCACATACTTCTTGGTCGACCTTGGCTCCTCAATTGAGAGGTAATTACAGATCAAAAGAAGCACATTCATTCTTTTAAGTGGAAAGGACAAATAGTGGACCTTCTTCCAATGCCACCAATAGCATTTTCTCCAGCAACTTCCACTACCCCATCCAATCCGCATGTTCTCACTATGCGAAAATTTAAGGAAGAAACCAAAGAGCAAAATGTGATGTTTGCACTAGTCACTAAACAAGTGCAGGAGCCTCCTAAAATTCGCATTCCCATAGAAATTTAGGCCCTCCTTCATGAATACTCTGATTTGACTCCTGAAGAATTACCAAAAGAGCTGCCTCCTACGCGAAATATACGGCATGCTATCGACTTAGTTCCTGGCGCATCCCTGCCAAATCTGCCAGCTTATCGGATGAGCCCAAGTGAACATACCGAGTTGAAGCGCTAAGTTGATGACTTGTTGGAAAGGGGGTATATCAAAGAAAGCTTAAGTCCTTGTGTTGTTCCAGCCCTCCTAACACCAAAGAAGGATGGCAGCTGGCGTATGTGTGTGGACAGTCGCGCCATCAACAAAATTACGGTAAAGTATCATTTTCCTATTCCTCGGATAAACGATATGTTGGATCTAATGCATAGATCCACTATTTTCTCCAAAATTGATCTGCGCAGTGGCTACCACCAAATTCGCATTTAACAGGGTGACAAATGGAAAACAACATTTAAAACAAAAGGTGGTCTTTATGAGTGGTTGGTGATACCATTTGGTCTTTCTAATGCACCGAGTACTTTCATGTGCGTGATGACTCAGTTATTGTGCCCCTTTCTTGGAAAATTTGTTGTGGTTTATTTTGATGATATCTTGATATACAACAAATCAAAGAAAGAACACCTTGCGCCGTGACAAATTTTATATAAACCTCGAGAAGTGCTCTTTTATGACTGATTCTGTGATTTTCTTGGGTTAGTTCATTACTGCTCGAGGTCTTGAGGCGGACCCCACCAAAGTGAGTGCTATTGTTGAGTGTCCTACTCCAACAACCATATCAAAAGTTCGAAGTTTTTATAGGCTTGCGACCTTTGACAGGTGTTTTATCAGAAATTTCAGTAGTATCATGGCTCCTATTACTGACTGTATGAAATAGGGGACCTTTAAATGGACCAGTGCTGCCGCCCGTGCATTTAAGCAGATAAAACGGAAGATGATAGAAGCTCCAGTTTTGTGCCTCCCAAATTCCAATCAGGTTTTTTAAGTTCATTGTGATGCATCTAATGTTGGTATTGGAGGTGTGCTTAGTCAAAAAGGTCATCCTATCGCCTTCTATAGTGAGAAGTTGAATGAGTCCTGGAAAACATATTCTCCCTATGATCTTGAACTATATGTTGTGGTACGAACTCTATGTCATTGGCGGCATTATTTAATTGGAAGAGAGTTTGTCTTATTCTCTGATCATGAATCCCTCAAGCGCGCATTTACATTCTCAACAGAAATTGAGTGCACACCGTGCAAGGTGGAACTCCTATATTCAAGAATTCACTTTTATCACTCGCCACAAGGCCGGCAAAGAAAATCAAGTTGCAGATGCTTTGAGCCGCCGCAAGCATTTATTGACTAACATGTCTATCACTGTTCCGGGCTTCGAAGAAATTCGCCAAGAATACCTTGCGGATAAAGATTTTGGCCACATCTACACCACTCTTCTCAATGGCGATACAACTCAACACCCGCACTTCAGTATTCATGATGGATATTTGTTTCACGGCACACAATTGTGTCTCCCATCTACCTCCATCCGTGAACTTATTGTGCGAGAATTACATGGTGGCAGATGTAGCGAACACTTAGGCCGTGACAAGACCCTTGATCTTGTTAGTGACAGGTACTTTTGGCGTAAGATAAAATCATATATCATTAAAATATGTGATTTATGTAGGGTTTGTCAGCTTGCGAAGGGCAACAAAAAGAATACATGACTCTACCAGCCCTTTCCCGTCCCACATGCTCCGTGGGAAGACATTAGTATGAACTTTGTTCTGGGTCTACCGAACACAACACGAAAATTTGATTCTATACTTGTTGTGGTAGATCAGTTTTCAAAGATGGCATATTTCATACCATGTTCCAAGTTTTCTGACGTATCCAAAGTTGTGTAGTTATTCTTCAGAGAAGTAGTCCGTCTTCATGGACTTCCTAAGACAATTGTATTCGATCGAGATACGAAGTTTATGAGCTATTTTTGGAAGACATTCTGGCTGGCCACTAGGACAAAGTTACAATTTTCCAGTGCCTATCATTTGCAAACAGACGGTCAAACAGAAGTGGTAAATCGCAATTTGGGCAAATTGTTGAGATGCTTAGTTCGAGACCACATTACATATTGGGATCTGGTCTTACCCATGGCTGAATTTTCTTACAATAATTCAGTTAACAGATCTACTGGGACGTCACCATTCCAAGCCGTGACTAGAGTACGACCGCACTTACTTGCTGATTTGGTTTCGTTGCCACTATAAGCGCGACCAAGTGGAGAAGCTGAAGATTTTATCTGACATATGTAGCATGTACATGATGAGGTTCGACGTAACATCGCAATTAGTAATGACAATTACAAGCATCATGTCAATGCACGTCGCTGTTTTGTTGAGTTTGCAGAAGGTGACATGGTCATGGTCAGAATACGTTCCGAGCGCCTTCCTCCCAATGCAAATAAGAAGATGCATCCTTGAAATTCAGGTCCTTTTAAGATCTTGAAGAAGATAAGTTCTAATGCATATGTTCTTGATCTGCTGGCAGAATTAGCTAGGGGTCAGTTCCACTTTTAATGTAGAAGACTTGTCTCTCTACCGTGGACATCACACCGATGAAGGCATTGAAGAACACATCTTAACTCTGCCGCCTACTCCTCCATCTGATCAAATTGTGGATGTACTTGATGATCAACTCATGTCTACACGTCGCGGAGGTTTTTAGAAATTTCTTGTTCAGTGACAGAATCGCCCAATCTCAGATGCCTCATGGATTACTGCTACTGATTTCTAGAGACTCAACCCGCACTTGTATGAACGTCATCAAGCTATACACTCACCGGAGTCGAGTTTCTCTTAGGCGGGGAAAAATGATGCAAGTCGAGCCAGACCGAAGTCCATTGGGCCTAGCCCGTGAGCTATCGGGTCAATTAGATCCAACCCATTGGAAAACCCCACAAAATCCAATAAGGCTTAACCGAATGTTGTGGGAAGCTATCATATTTTAAGTAGACTTCTAATTACTCTAGTATTATTAAATTAGTAGGTTTCTTTAATTTGAGTATTATGGGATAGGAAAGATCGTAGGAACTCTATTATAAATATGTAAATCCCCCTTTAGGGATACACATGATCTTACTATTGAATTGAAATTGAGTTCTGATTTGGTTTGTTTACTCTGTGTGTAAGTCTTGGCTGTAGAATCCTTCTGGATTCGATCAAATCCCTACTATGGGTTTGGTCTTCTTCCCTGGTTGCATCACCTGCATCACCCTTCCTCTATAAATACCTTGTAATCTCTTAATGGAAGTTTTCTATTTTCTTCTCACAATTGTGAAGCAACTGTTCTCCGTTGTGTGAAGACTCCGTGGGTTACCACTGGCATCCATGGTGAATGTGTGGAGACTCTATTTATCATTGGGTCTTATCTTTTTAATTTATTAGACCAGTAAGTTCTCTGGGATTTCCCCGTCTTCAGTTCCAAATCTCCTTCAATAGTTAGTTTTCTTTTCATTCAAGCTTAAGGTTTTGTTAATTAGGGTTTTGAATTAAAGGTTTGTTGATTAGGGTTTTGTTTGTTTGGGATTGCTTAAAGGTTTTTAATTAAGGGTTGGAGTTAGGGATTTTAATTAAATTTTGAATTAAGGTTCAAATTATAGTTTTAATCTGGGTTTGGAAATTCGGATTTATATTGATGGTTCTTATTTATTAAGGTTGAAATAGATGTTTAATTAGGTGTCTTAAACAATGGTTTCTCAAGATTAAGGTTGATTAAGTTTATTAATTTACTTAGGCGCGAATAGAATAACCTAGGATCATCTACCTAATGTCTATTCTTTTATGGATTTTTCTATTTCTTTTAATGTTTTTTGTTCTCTTCTCTAATTAGTAAAGAGTAAGATGAGAAGGGAAGATTTTTATGGTTTTGTGATTTTTTATGGTGTTTTATGCAATATCAATGCAACCTAACCTAAGGAGTGATGATTTGATAATTCGAAGTCTAGAGGTTCAGCAATCAATCATAGTCATCACAGAGATTCAACAGGATCCTAAATGCAATGCGAAATGCAGAAAACGCAGGCCGTAAGGCATGCCAGAGACCTGGGCGCCCCTATCTTTACAATACTTGGGCGCACAGTGGCGCCCAAGTGTTTCCCCTGCGGGTTGTGATGTACTTCCGATTTCCAGCGATATCCCGACGTGATTTCCGACACTTCGTGACTAAATGCAGGGTCCTAAGATTAGTTATTAATATCAGAACTTTCGGATTTGAAAACAATAACGCGAGGTCTAAGATTCGGGGGACGGATCCCTTCGCAGGGACTTGGGCGCACCCACAGTGTCGCCTTAGTACCTCTGTTCTTCCTTCTTTTCTTTTCCTTCCTTTTATAGCAATAATATTTGGTCATATTTCGATTTTTTCAATGCTTTTTACAGATCCGAAGGCTTTGATATCAACTCGTATGAGGATGGACTCGGATCTAAGAAGCAAGATGCACGCGAAACTGAAAATCGGGGTCGAAACCCTACCTAGGGACTTGGGCGCACCTCAGTGGCGCCCAAGTGCTTTTCTGCACTTTCTTCCTCTTTTCTTTCTCTCTCTTTTTTTTAATGCTTTTCGCGTGATTTAAAACTCAAAGTCACAGAACCGAGGGTCCTGATATCAATATGAATGTGAATAAATTCGGATCTAAGAAACGAAGTGCACATGAAACGAAAATCGGGGCTAAAACCTTGCCCCTGAACTTAGGCGCACCCACAGTGGCGCCCAAGTGCTTTTTTGCACTTTTCTTTCTCAGATTCTGATTTTTTCCAATAAAATGATATGAATGCAAGATCTGTTCTAATCATGAGTTCATGATGATGAAAATGATGCAGATCTACAAACTACGAATGATCCTAAGCATGTTTCTAGTGATGGATGAATACTGAATATCAGATCTACCGTAAAATACTAGTATTAATGCAGATCTACGATGTATGGATGATCCTAGGCATGTTTCTAACTACTAATGATGCTGAATCCTAATTGAAAAGAACTAGATCTAGAAATACAGTTTTGGATTGCATCTTTCAAGTCCCAGATCAAAGCTTTTATGCAAATTCATGGCTTTTGGAAGCTTTCTCCATTGCTGATCTCGAAAACCAGAATGTTCCTTCTATTTTCTTCTAGATCTAAAGCTCTCTCTATGGTGGCTACTCTCTTTCTCTCCCTTTTCTTCCCTTTTACTCTATTTCTGGTAGCCTCCCCTTGCAAATGGTATTAAGAGATACTTATATAGAGGTTTTTGGCGTGGAAAAGGGTTGGGGTTGTTGTTTGCACGAATTTCTAGAACTTCATGCAAACCAAGGCAAATTAGGGTTTTGGAGGACTTGGGCGCACGCACTGGTGCCCCCAGGTGGGTTTTGTAAGTGTGCCCAGGTCCTTTTTTGGGGTTAAGTAGATCTAGGGTTTGGTTCGAGTAGTTTTCGGATTGAATTCAGACTAAAACAGTGGAAACATAGGTGCGCCCATGCGTATTTTCAAGGTGACTAGGGACCTGGGCGCACGCAATCATTTCTGAACATGGGCGCACCTGTAGTAGCGCCAAGGTGTGTTTTTGGCGGGGCCGTTAGGGCAGTCTTCTGAGGGCCATATCTTTTGATCCGTTTATCGGATTTGGCCGTTCTACATATCGTCGGAAAGCTCTTGAACGTAGACTCTTTTGGTCCATACATCATAATGATCAAAGGTCAGAAACAGGTAAGGATATCTAGATCAACGATCTTAGCCACCTAATTCATGCTAGTCATATCGTACTTAAGCAAACTAAGTGTAATCTCTTTGGGAACAACCTGAGTGTGTTCTATGTAGTCTGGAAGGGGCTTGGATAGTGTTGTAGTCCATTCCTTGTTTGAATAGTGGGTTGAACTCGAGATCTTGATGTGATTCGGCCTTTTCTGTCACGAATTTCTAGAGACCGTCAAACTAAGTCTAAAATTATCTACAAGCATCTTCATTATCATTAATTAATCTTAATTATGCCATTAATCATTCAATTATGGGTGAAGTGGGGGCACCATTATATATGGCAGGTGTTTAGGCTATCATAGGGGGCCAAATGAGGTGTCTACAGTATGCCCCTCTTTAGAGAACCACACTTGGAGAGTTGTGCTCCAAAGAAAGTAGACACACCACTCATGACTCACGGGAGCTTTTGAGCTCGCGGGAGTGGCCAGCTATAGATGTACGCAATTGCAAACTCGTTCTAAAGTTGAGATTCACTTTTCTAGAATCAAATTTGATTCAGGGGAAAAATAAAGAAGAAGAAGTTACGTGCCTATTGATTTGATTGGAAACCCGAGATCTATGCCTCGGTGCCCATGGTATTGCCATGTGGCGGGTTGGGAACTGTGTCCCTGTTGCTTAATTTAAGATGATGGTGGGAACTGTGCCCCAGTGGTCTAAATCAGAAGTCGATCTTTCGATTGGCTAGATCACTATCAGAATTTCATTTGTTCTTGCAATAGAGTTCATTTCAATTTGTCATATATAGCGTCTTTTAACTTTCATCCACAGTTGAATGTTCAAGGCATAGTTGAAACTAACTAGCAATAATGGGGATCTTGAAGGCAATCACAAACATATTTCAAGTAATGGTGAGAGGTGCATGTGGGATTGAGATGCTTTTTTTTTTTTTTTTTTTGAAACTCATGTATGCATCAAAAAAGCTAAATCAGTGGAAGATGGTCACCGGAATAACTATCACTCTCTAGTGATTTTGGTCTTCACCCAAGCTTAAATGAGAACCTGAGATAGATTCGATCATCTTTTTGTGCTTATTATGGAGAGGTTCGAGTTACACGGATTCTATCCTCCAACGTCAAGATTTGAATCGGCAAACACCACAATTCGTGAGAACACGGTATTATGGTCGCCGTACTGATTATAAGCGCTCAGGGGAGGCCTACGGAGACTCAATTTCTAGACGTTAGGTAAAATCATGAAAATCATAGTTAGGGGTACTTACCTCAAGAGCTTTTTGTAAATCCAATGTTGGGGGTCGTTGCCGCTTCTTTTCGTTGTTCATTTGCCAAAATTCATGTCATTTATCTCCATTAGTGTGCTTGTAGGTCCTTCTCCTTTGGTGTTCTTGCTTTCGCTTCGGAAGCCTGCATTGAACAAACACTAAAAGATTCTGCACTTTTCTTTGTTAGTGCTCAGTTTCATAATTTGCAGAGGTAACAATTCTAATCTCATTGATGGAGATGACATCGGATGTAATGCACAATGTTAGACGTATGCGTGATGGGACTATTGTGCACATGATGTGACTGGACCCGTTGTGATGGGACAATATTTGGTTTGACAATGCGTCATGCTTTTGTGCATGTGCCTCTTTAGCTTCCTTTTCCTTTTTTTTTTTTTTTTTTAATGTCTGATCATCATTTTTTCTATTTTTTAGGCCTTCAGGGCAGAAATGGGTGTAGGCCTGGTTAGCACCCAACCCTTCAAAGCATTGCTTTTCCACATTTCGTGTGCAGAGAGCCCCTCTACTCTCCTTTGTATATTTTTCTCCAATTCGGAACTCCGAATGTGAGAGCTTTCAACTCATCTTTTATCTAAGTGAGTGGTGTTTCTTGTTTAAGTTGATTGTTTAAGTTTGATTAGTTTGTTTGCTTTTAGATTAATTGTTTTAATTATGTTGTTTTATCATGTGTGTTGGTGGTTTTATCATATTTATGTTCAGGTTTAAGTTCCTTAAACTTTTTATTCGTTTTAGTGTTGTTTTGAATCGGTTTGTGATTTTTAGGCTGTTTGTGTTTTTGTTCTTGAATTGGACATGGCCCCCTCTCTTTGACTTTTCATTATTTTTACCCAAAAATCTTGAACCTAAGTGGTCCGGTCCTAATTTTGCAAAAAGGATAATTATTTATCAAAGATAGCTTTAGGAGTAGACCATGGATTAGGTTTGTTCAAATTCTATGGCCTAGACCTCCAAGTTTTCCATCTCTTCTTTTTCCTTAAATGAAGTTCTAAGATGTGGAATGAAGTTTGGCCATTAATAGTGATGGCCATACAGGTGATGGGTCTTCATGAAGATGGTGGGGCATGTCCATGGTTTAAAATCTCGGTCTCGGTCGCGGTATCGGTCGGTCCGAAAAACTGATATGATATCGGTATCGGTCGCAGATATCGGTCCGTCGCGGTCGTTGCTGTGTAAATTTTTTTTTAATCCAAAAAAATTCGCAAAAATATCCAAAAAATCCATAATATTAGAAAATGTTGGAAAACAATATTTTTTTCCATTAGTAACAACAATAAATCAAAACTCGGTCACCTTAAGTTATGAGTCCTGTCTATGTCGCAGTTCGCTGTCTTCTCTAGTATTTCATATAATGCAACAATTATTGATGCTCATGATCAATTTATTAATGTAAAATATAAGAAAATAAAAATAAGATATCTAAGTACCATTTAATACTAACTCAATCATCAAATAAATTGTGAAATCCAAGACCATGAAGATAAAATATTAAAATCTGAAACATGATAGTAAGATAAATAAATTAAAAAGCACTTAGACATTAAAAGGTTTATGGTTTACATGAAATTAGGGGAGACTAGAGAGAGAGAGATTGATGAGCATGACAGCCTAATTCCAAGTGGAGTGTCGCCCAGGCTAGATAACATTATCATCATTATTTATTCGGTATGGATTGTTAAAAAATACATAATAGTTAAAATAAGGAGTGTGTTGATTTTCTTACCAAAATAAAATGATTTCTTCAAGAAATATTGTTGAAAATATGCAAGAGAATGAGCTAAGGAGGAGGGGTTGCTTTAAGGAGATGAGTGGAGAGGAAGAATGTGGGGGAAGAATGAGACAAAAATGTGAAAATTTTAGGGGTCTTTTTACCATTATTTTATATTAGCCGATATTTTGACCGAGATGAACCGATATATCGGCCGATATATCGGTTAAACCGATATTTTCAAAATATCGACTGAGATGGACCGATATTTTGGCGATATTTTGGTCTGTAGTACCAAGACCGATATCACACCAAAATATCGGACCGGTATGAGCCGATACCGGTTCATATCGGCTGATATGAACCGGTATCGGCCGATATTTTGTACCATGGGCATGTCCGCTTCTCCCTGGGGATGAAGGTCTTGGCCTTTGATTTCATTAAAAATGTCCATGTTGATGGGGAGATCAGGGCCTAACATGATTTAGGCAAAATTTAGAGGAAAAGGGAATTTTGTGCAATTTGTGGGAATTAATGAAATTAATTGGTGTGGTTAGGTTTGTTAGGTTTTTTAGTTAATTTAGATTCAGTTTTTGGTGAATTTCTTATGTGTTTTATTATTTTTTGTGGATTTAAGGGGGGCAGTTTTTATTTATTTATTTTTGTCTTTTTTTCTTGTGTGTTTATATATGGTGTGTGGTGCTGGATGAGTGATATATTATAGATGTGGTCATGGTGTAATGAGGTGAGGTGAAATGGAGTGAGGTGTAGTTGTAAAGACGCGAAGGAGTATGGAATAAAGTGATGTGTGGAGGAGTGGTAAAGTTCTATTTCCTATGAATGATGTATGCATGCAAACCGTTGAAAATTGAACTTAAGTGTGGCTATGTTGAGTTCGATTAAATATGTGTGTTTCATTATTATCTCCAAGTTGATTGTGTTTATGAGGTGTATTTTATTTTTTTCTTTTAGCTTAGTGGTGGATTAGTTGAATTTTATAATTGGTTTTGTTTAGTTTTAATTTGCTTTTGTTGGTTGGTTTGTTTTGGGTTGGTTGTGAATTAATTTTTAATGTGGCCTCGGTTGGTTGGTTTGTTTATTCTTTTCTTTTTTTTTTCTTTTTTTTTTTTTTTATCATTGGTGAGTTGGTTTTTATTATTTTTCTTGTGTCTAATTGTTTTTAAATTAAGTTCGTTGTTATTGGTTGGTTTGTGGATTTTATTGATGGTTA
Source organism: Camphora micrantha (assembly GCA_003546025.1). Taxonomy (NCBI): domain Eukaryota; kingdom Viridiplantae; phylum Streptophyta; class Magnoliopsida; order Laurales; family Lauraceae; genus Camphora; species Camphora micrantha. The sequence goes on from QPKB01000010.1 coordinate 27,209,034, forward strand.
ATCTGTTGTTTTTGCAGAGAAAACCAAAAAGAGGGTGGAGGGTGTTCTACAACCTCGATTGATTTCAGCATGGAGAGGCAAGGAGGAGTGCAATGAAGCTACCATTTCATCTTGAATGAGCTGAGGAACCACAAGGTGCGCATCATTTTTCTCTGCTTTGTGGGGTTAAGTCTTTAATTTACGTTTAAGTTTAAGTTTAATTTTAATGTTAAGTCTTTTAGTTTTAAGTTCAAGTTTGGTTTTAGTTCTTCATTTAGTGAGTTGATTTCTCTTCTGAAATTTAATTTAGCAGGTCATTTGGCGCCCCGATCAAGATGGCTCAAATGACGAGTTGGTTGTGGTATAAGAGAACATTATTTATTTGATAGAATATATGACTCCATGTTCAAAGATCGCAGATAGGCTTGTCGTTCGCGGCATTAAGCAGCAACTAGATCGTCATTACGCTATCCTAATCAATGAGGCTATCATGAGCTGGTTATATCCGGGATGAATCCCTAAAGGATTTAGGTGTGAATTCGGAGCATCGGGGAATTACGTGAGATGTTGGTGGGATTTTCCATATCGGTACATGCTCTCAGAGATAATCTTGCGGGGCCTCCTATTCTATTGGAAATTGTGCAGAGACGATCGAGGCCCTATGTTGTTGTTGTTACAGTTATGATTGGTGTATGTTATCTTTTGATGTTAATTATTAGTTATTGATCATTAGTGTTGTATATATAATATAGGGATGTTATTTCTAGGCTCATTTTTTCACTCTAATGTATGTATTATGATGTATACGATGTGTACAAGTGCATGTAGCATTTATGATGTGAGTGCATGCTTTGTAGTTCGACTGAGAAGTGCCTTAGTTATGTGTATGATGATTGAATGGACTCCCTGAGGGGCACCGAGGGAACATGTGAAGTGTGTTTTTCTCCTTACAGGTGATAAGTTTTTGTACCCGATGATTTTTTAGGGTCTAAAAAAGTAAGGGAGACTTTGGTGAAATCTCTTCATAGAATCTCGAAATTCATGCCTAGGCATGCGAGTCTCCCAAGAGAGCATTAGTAGTTTAGAGTTAATGAAGCGAGATTTCATATAATAAAAAGAGAATAAGCACAATCTCTCATCAGTCTAAACTTGATAAGCAACATAGAATTGGTTTCTCAAACAACAAGGAGTGCATGAGTGTGTGACATTTGTGACCTAGGCAATTCTATGTTTCGAGGCATTCACAATATTAGCTATAAATATGAAGGCAGAGGCTCAAGATAACTGCATTTTCAAATCACACAATATGTGATATCAAAAAAGGGTGTGCATAGCATACATCTATGATCAAATTCATCATAGATATCATAACAAACATAATTTATATCTCCTAAGTTTGATTACCATCACTTTATTCTTTTCAAGTCATGAGGAGTTGTGCACAAAATGATACTCATAAAAAAAATGCCCCAGCTTGTGGGATGTTTCGGGTGTGATCGGGTTTGCGTTCCCTGCAAGGTCTCGAAACAAACTTGTTAGTTTAATATTTTTAGGCCCCTTGCATAGTTTGGCTAAGGTGGCATTTTTCTTTCTCGGTAAAAATGTCAGGGGGCCTTTTTTTGGCATTCAAGCTTTGAGAAAAACAAGATCAGGAATGAGAACTTTGGGGTGTGTTTTTTTTGCATTCAACCGAAGGTCATTAGTAATGAAAGCATGCATGAAGTGAGTGTATGTAGGCTAGTGAGTGCTTGTGGCAACCGTGTATATATGAGATGAGGATCCAGATTGGGAAGCCATGTGAGAAAAACATATATTCATATGTATATATATAAAAATGCCCCAGCATATATAAGACTAGTGGCCGTGGGTAAGAATGTGAAAGTGGATTAGCCTCTTGATCGATGATTGTCACCTTGGTGGCAACGTAATCTTTCCAAATTATCCTTTGGAGGTCGAGCCCTCACAGGCCCCCTTTTATAGCTGCTTAGTCTTTCACTACAAGAAAGTTAACTTTTAGTGGCGACTTTTTTAGCCGTGGTCTAACTTTCACCACTAAAAACCCACCTTTAGTGGCAAAAATTTGATGTCGCCACTGAAGGTTTTATAATGCCCACATTTAGTGGCAACTTATATATTGCAGCTAAATTTCACTAAATTCCTTGGCGGGAATTTTTGGCACCATGGGATTTTGGAGGGAAAGAGATTTAGTGACAAGTTTTAATTTGTCCCCACTAATGGCCAAGGGTTTTAGTGGCAACGTTTTACTTTCGTTGCTAACTGCTTTGACGTCTTACTTTTAGCCGTGACTTTTTTTTTACCACTATATGTACTATCTTTTGCGGTGACTTTATGTTGCCACTAAAGACATGCCTTAAGAAAACGACCTTTACCTACAATATTTTTAGCCACAATTTAGCTGTTGTTGCTAAAAACGCACCTTTAGTTGTGAGATTTATTGTTACCACTAAAGATAAAATAGTGAGGACATTTAGTGGCAATTCGTATGTTGTAGCTAAAGGTCGTTTTAGAGGAAATGAAATTTAGTGGCAAATTTTAATTTTTCACCACTAATGGTCTAAGATTTTAGTGACAACTTTTTATTTTCGTCACTAATTGCTTTTAGTTGTGGTGTTCTTTTTATTTTTTTCCCGCTACATGTGCTACCTTCTGTGGTGACTTTATACTGTCACTAAAGATGTTATCCAAAACATTACTTCTCATCTCGTATTGTTCTCAAATATGAGAACCCAAATGCGTTAGTGATCACACACAATATCAGCCGGAAACTATGATCAGGTGCATCTTCGTTTAGACTTTTTTTTTTTCCTTGTGCGATAGAGGTTGAGACCCATTGAATCCAACGACGGAGATAGTTTTCCTCCAATCTTTGTCCTACATCTTCCAAGATAAAATATGAGAGTTCACATCTTTAGGGTTTTTATCGAAATAAATTAATTTTATTTAATTACCCAATTTTGTAAAATATTATTCAAATGGAATAGGACCTATCATCTCCTTGTCACTATATTATTAGCTTGGGTCCTCTCCGAGTATCCGGGAGACTCACCGGGGGCAAGTTTTTTTCATGGGGCCAATTCCTTCCCATAATCGTCTTGTGGCTTCTAAAAAGATATATACGCTGGGAACTTTTTTGGGTGGGGCCCACTCGTTTTTAAATATGGATAATCAGAGTTGTTCAAAATGATCGGCTTACTTCTTTATGGGGTATCCCAAAATTTTTCTCAGAACTGAGTTGGTCCCACCATAAGATTGACCACACAAAAAAATGGTTAAAAAATATTCTTTTATTAACTTTTTTTGTGTGTTGAATTATATGGTGAGATAATCTCCATTCAAATTGAGATTTGACGATTCTTCATGAATGTTAGGGGTACTGCTCATGGGCCACGTCAGTCTGAGCCAGATCCGGGCCTAGCCTTGCTTTGGGCCGGGATTGGATATGTAATTAGGGCCCAATTAATAATTGGGCCGGGCTTAGATTAAGCGATTGAAAGCCCATAGCTCGGCCCGGCCCGACTTGTATAAGAAATGCATGTAATTTAAATTAATTAGTGCTCCAATGCCACGGAAGTGATGAAAAGCCCAGTTCAACGCTGCCCGATTAATTAAATGGGCGGGCTCGGGCCTACTTTTATGGCCCGTATCGGGCTTGGGTTGGGCCTAGGCTAGCGTTGCTAAAGTCGGGCCGGTCGTGGAATGCCTTAGGCCGGCCCAACCCGGGCTATGAGCACCCCTAAGAAATGTATGGAGTGCTTGTTCTGAACAACTTTGAAACAACTTTGATTATCCATCTAGGGCCGGACCCACAGGCAAGCAAAAACTCCATACAACATGAAAAAACTACATAATTAGGCGTGTATTTAAAGCTCGCCACTTAAAAACCTAAGAAATCCCAACCCGCCCTTAATAAATTCACTCCCTCTCGCCCTTAATAATAAATCCACTCCCTCCCCCGCCCTTAACTTGGACTTTAATTAAGCAATTCCTAAATTAGAAAAGGATTCTGCGGCATCCAGGCAACTATATATTGTTATTAGAGACGTGCGCAAAGCCCTTCTTACCAAATAATGTCGATCTTCATCTCTCCTTGCAATTGCACAGTACCAGATCGAGGTATGATTTCTTCTTCTTCTTCTTTTCTCTTTCTCCCTCTCCATGCCGATCCACTCCCTCTTTCCCCAGCCGCGTCACCCTCTCTTCTAGTCACGTCTCTTTCTCTCTCTCTAAATAATATTTGATGGGTCAGTTACAATGATGATTAGTGGGGGTTTTGCTATCTGTAGGTGGTAAAAATCTCGCACCCACTTAAATAGATGATGAACTTCTTTTAGGGAAAACTACACGCTGGAGATCCTGCAAGGGGGAGAGAAGAGAATGTCAAAAGACCCTTACTGCTGTCAGCGCAAGGCCCTCCGATGCCTAAGTTAGTGCTGTCGCTAAACAAATGATGGAGAAGAAGAGAGGCAGAGTGCCTGTGAGTTCTCTTTTTGCTTACCGGGTCATGGAGCTTGCTCCTTGTATTTGTAGCTGAAGTCCTCTGACTTTGGTGATGGGGAGTCCCATCGGTGGTATGGGCGGTTCTGACATTGGTGGCTTGACATGGGCGCTACTGACAATTCTTTGCCCGATGCCTATCACCTTTACTCAACACGTTTTGTAATGTGGTTGAGTCCTCATAGAGGTAAGGCGGGCCGTACTTGCTTTAATGAGCATTCTGACACTGTTGCCGAGACGGAACGTCTGGTTGAGCGAGCTAAGGTGCTGAGGTACCGAGCTCAGGTGCTGTTGAGGTGGTGCTTTTGGCCGAGCTGGCCGAGGTGGGGGCTTCTGGCCGAGATTAGAACTTAGTTGCCTGGCTGGTACTGCTACCGAGCTGAGACGATCAGCTGGTACCGTTACTGAACTGAGCTGAGAAAATCTCGGTGTCTGTAAAAAGCCCCCACACAATTGCCCCCTAGCTCCTGAGCTCCTAGAGTTCTGTAACACTTGGAGGTTGGAAGCTAAGTACTATGATGGTGGAGAGAACTTCACAGCTAGTTCTGCAATCGAGCGGAAGCCACCAAGTCCCATAACAAGGTGTGCCTTAACTGTATGGGGCCTTCTTTTATTCTCCTTATGCTTTGCTGCAGTTAGGAGAGCTGCAGGTCTTTGACCGAGCTGAGACTGCTGAGCTGAGACAGAGCAGAGACTGAGCAGAGCTACAGGTTGAAGCTGGATGAGCTGAGGCCGGTGCTGCCACCAAGGCCACAGTCGTAGCTAATCTGACCGAAGGCATTGAGCGGAAGCTGGTGCTGTCACCGAGGCCTGATGGAGCTGCGATCGAAGCTGGCCAAGCTGAGGCTGGTGCTATCACCGAGTTGAGAGATGGCTGGTTCCGTTAATCGAGACTGAGGCATTCGGGTTGGTGCTCTCACCGAGGCTGCGAAGCTCGAGATGGGGCCGGTGCTATCACCGAGCCTGAGGCAGCAGCTGGTTCCTTTTACCGAGCTGAGAGATGGCTGGTTCCGTTAACCGAGCCTGAGGCATTCGGGCTGGTGCTCTCACCGAGGCCGCGAAGCTCGAGATGGGGCCGGTGCTATCACCGAGCCTGAGGTAGCAACTGGTTCCTTTTACCGAGCTGAGAGATGGCTGGTTCCGTTAACCGAGCCTGAGGCATTCGGGCTGGTGCTCTCACCGAGGCCGCGAAGCTCGAGGTGGGGCTGGTTTTGTAATCGAGCCTGAGGCATTCGGGCTGGTGCTCTTACTGAGGCCGCGAAGCTCTGTAGGGGCTGAGAGGTGGCTGGTTCCGTTAACCAAGCCTGAGGCATTCGAGCTGGTGCTCTCACCAAGGCCGCGAAGCTCTGTAGGGGCTGAGAGATGGCTGGTTCCGTTAATCGAGCCTGAGGCATTCGGGCTGGTGCTCTCACCGAGGCCGTGAAGATCGAGGTGGGGCCGATACTTTTACCAAGCCGGAGACATCGTGGCTGGTGCTATCACCGAGGCCCCAAGCTCCTGATGTAGGGGCTGGTTCGCCAACCGAGCCTGAAAGATGGTAGTTGAGCTGGAGCTGCCGAGTTCCGCAACAAGGTGTTTTGCCGAGCTCAAATACCTTGCGAAATTCGAGGGCGGTGACTAAGAAGGGGGTTGTTTTACACGAGTGAAGATGGCCGCTGTCCTTTTACGCCGAGCTTGGTAGCCAAGGCCCGTGCTCCAGGATTTCGCAACTCTGCTGCGATGCTTACTCCTCCCCAGTCTTGTAGCCCTCTGACTCGTCGTTATCCTACCCCTAGTTCGGTAGCCCTGCGACTCATCACAGTCCTGATCATCATGTCGGCGCTGCGAGCCTGGGCTTCGTCTACTTCTTGCTCGACGAACCGATTTACCCTGGTCATTAATGCCTTCACTGTGACCACGGTGGACCGAGCTAAGTCTTTGCGCAATTCGTTGCCTGGAAGTAGGGCCTGCCTGAAGCACATGATGGCCACTTCATCATTGGCGTCCCTGATCTGGCTGTAAACGGTCCAGAACCTTTTGACGAACTGTGTGGTGGTCTTGGTCCACCTCATTTTGATTGCTAAGAGGTTGGCGTTGGTCTTTAGGATGACCGTGTGGGCCTGGAACCTATCTATGAAGGAATCTCGGAGCTGTCGCTAGCTCGAAATCGATCCCTCTGGAAGCGCGCAGAACCACTTTAGGGGGAGGTCTCCTAAACTGGAAGAGAAGACTCTGTAGTTCAGGTGACCTGTATCGCCCCATATCGACATGCGCTGAGTGAAGTGTCGGAGATGTGCTGCAAGGTCCGAGGTCCTGTCGTAAAGGATGAACTTTGGGACACTAAACCTTTCAGGGAGATGGGACTTTCTGATCTCCCGAGAGAAAGGAGATGCGCCGAGAATTTTGGTGCTGAAGGCGTCCGATCGACCTCCGGTGAAGTCGGCCACCTCCATGTTCCGCTGGACCACTTGCTCGATTTTCCGGTTAAGCTGCTCTCTGAGGTTGTCCTCGTCCTTTGGCCTCTATCGCGACCTCTTTGAACTGTTGTTCGAGCGGAGGCTCCTGGAGCCTTCGTCGTGAGCTCGGTCGCGTATAGGGGGAGAAACCGGGGTTGCCCCCTGTTCTCGCAGCCGTCGCTGGAGCTGACGAATCAACTCATCTTTCTCTTGGATAATGAGGTCTTGGGGCCTTATATCCGCGAGAGAGCCGTTTTCATTGTCTTCACCATTAATTTACTGGTGCGATCGAGGAGACCTGGCCTGCACTGGAGTCTTGTCTAGCCGGGGGTGCTCCAGTTAAAGGTCGTTTTGCCGGGAAGGTGCCGTCACCCCCTTTGGAGACGGACCTAACTGAGTAACAGGCCCCTCAACGTTCACTGGACTAGGCCTTGCTCCGGATCTCTTCTTGCGATGGACCAGTGGCTATTCTTGCAGTACCGGTGGCAGCGATACCAACGACGGTGGTAAGGCCCTTGATGATTCTCTGCCTTTCATAGCTTTCGGAGGCATGGCATTTTTGCATCGTTCCCCACAGACGGCACCAATTGTAGGTGGTAAAAATCTCACACCCACTTAGATAGATGATGAACTTCTTTTGGGGAAGACTACACGCCGGAGATCCTGCAAGGGGGAGAGAAGAGAAGGTCAAAAGACCCTGGCTGCTGTCAGCGCAAGGCCCTCCGATGCCTAAGTTAGTGCTGTCGCTAGACAAAGGATGGAGAAGAAGAGAGGCAGAGTGCCTATGAGTTCTCTTTTTGCTTACCGGGTCATGGAGCTTGCTCCTTGTATTTGTAGCTGAAGTCCTCTGACTTTGGTGATGGGGAGTCCCATCGGTGGTATGGGCGGTTCTGACATTGGTGGCTTGACATGGGTGCTACTGACAGTTCTCTGCCCAATGCCTATCACCTTTACTCAACACGTTCTGTAATGTGGTTGAGTCCTCATAGAGGTAAGGCGGGCCCGTATTTGCTTTAATGAGCATTCTGACACTGTTGCCGAGACGGAACGTCTGGCTGAGCGAGCTCAGGTGCTGAGGTACCGAGCTCAGGTGCTGCCGAGGTGGTGCTTCTGGCCAAGTTGGCCGAGGTGGGGGCTTCTGGCCGAGATCAGAACTTAGTTGCCTGGCTGGTACTACTACCGAGCTGAGACGATTAGCTGGTACCGTTACCGAGCTGAGCTGAGAAGATCTCGGTGTCTGTAAAAAGCCCCCACACACTATCGTTGATATTTTGGTTTAGTCAAAAGCAACATAATCTATTTTAAGTGGATGTGATCATTCAATGTTGTGAACGGAGACATTATCAGCTGCCTCACCCTCTCTTCTTAAAACTTACTTTTAGAAAGGCATGTTTGATGCAAGTTGAAGGATGACAGATGAAGCAATGTTCATGAGCCTTTCACGAACCCATAATAAGACCGTCCAAATAGAACTTGAGATCTCCTCATTACTAACACATAATAAGACCGCAAAGTGAACGAAGGACCAACCTGAATGGGAACCCTTTCACACATTTTAAGACCACAGATTATTTTCTCATAATTCTGGTATTGGATTTTTTGATTATTTTGTTATTTGGAATTGTAGGTAACCTCTAATATTTGTGCATGGATGGTGTTTAGTGATTCTTCTTTTGATGATTCTGTTATTGGATTTTTTTATGATTATGTTATTGGAATTGTAGGTGAGTGGGGGTTTTTCATAAGCGCGGGTTCCGACAAGTAACCTTGCTAGGCCCGTCCCGATCTCAGCTCCTAGGGGAGGGCTCACCTCGAAAAGGACGCCGTTTGTCTATGCACCCCGGTAAATGCGAAGGGACGCGCAGCTCGGCAATAGTGCCGAGGTGAGGTGGACATAAGCTGCTTGGCTAGCCGAAGTGGCCATCATGTCAATCAACAATTAATGAGGTTATGGCCGGGTTCTGATGGACAAGATGGGAGCCGGATACAGAGAAAGCGTGGACCTCATTCAGCCGTCACATCAGCAATCATGTGGAAGATCAAGGTATGGTCTGACAGGACAAAGCCTCTACCTACCTCCACTAGCGGGAAAAAGTATGGTCCGATGGGACCGTGCGTCCACCAACCCCCACTTAGGAAAAGTCTGAGAAGACCGACACCTATAAATTGGCACAATAAAGAACAACCAGGGGTAAGCAATCCTAAGTCCTCTCTCCCTCCCCATTCACTTACCCTTTGTTCAGTAACAGTACTAACTTAGGCGTCGGAGTGCCTTCGGCTCATTACAGCCAGGGCCTCTAACCCATCTCTCTTTCTTATCTCAGGCATAACGATTCCCCCCATTCATCAGAAGCTCCGTAGCAGCTCCCATTAAAACAAGTCCGTATTATTTTAGGCACTTACAATTGGCGCCGTCTGTGGGAAGAGGACAGCACAATATGCCACCTAAAGCAAAAGGGATTGGCGAAACATCGCGAGCCGTGCCAGTGCCGCAATCTCCGGTGCTGCAAGAAGTGGTACCATCTGGTGCGCGGCAAGAGAGGCCCCCAAGGCCGTCGTCGCCAGTATTACAGGAGATACTAATCTCACCGGCGCGCACAGAGCAGGGGGCAGCGATGCCAGCGCAGCTGCCACTGACGCTGCAGGAGCGATCCCCCCGCCGAAGGAGGGTCGGGAAAGAGCCTCATCTAACGGCTCCTCCCCGACGAGACAGTCAGCCTGCCAAGCGTCCTCTGCGACGACCGCCCCCCCTCGTCAAAAGAGAATCTCAGGCGGATCTCGTCTTAGAAAAGAGCCCCTAAGGGACAGATCTCCGACGGTCGTCGTGTCCCGACGAACCGAAAGAGGTAATCCCGACTACAATCCATGAGCTGGGGAGATTAGAGCACAGAACGCCATCATCCAGGAAAAGGAGGAGTTGATACTCCAACTTCAGCAGCAACTGCGAGCGGCGAACCAGGCTCCACCTTCCGGTTTTCATTCAGCTGGGCAGGATCTGAGGCGTGTCCTAGACAACAAAAAACGCCATCAGACCTATGAAGAAGGCTCTAGTAGCAGCCCCGACGACACTCGAGGAGAAAAGAGGCCGAAGCCACAAGATGAAGGCGGTATGCCAGAGTGGCTCGACCACCATATTAAGCAGACCATCCAGCAGAATATGGAGGTGGCTGGCTTCGCCCGAGATCGGCTGAACGTTTACAGCTCTGGGGATCTTGGCGTCTCTCCTTTCTCACTGGAAATAAGAGATTTCCCTCTTCCTGAGAAGTTTAGCATCCCGAGGTTTACCCTCTATGACGGGACCTCGGATCCTGCAACCCACCTAAGGCACTTCACTCAGCGGATGTCAGTATGGGGTGACATTGGGCACCTGAACTGCAGGATATTCTCATCCAGCCTAGGCGATCTCCTTCTCCGATGGTTCTGCGCTCTCCCAGGAGGATCAATCTTAAGCTGGCGGTAACTCACGGGCTCCTTCCTGGAAAAGTTTCAGGCACACAGGGTCATTCCAAAGACCAATTGAGACCTGATGGCTATGAGGATGAGGCGGGACGAGAACGTGACTCGATTCGCCAAAAGATTATGGACCATTTATAGCCAGATAGAAGATGCCAATGAAGAACTGGCTGTGATGTGTTTTAAGGAGGCCCTGTTGCCGGGCATCGATCTCCGAAGGGAGCTTGTTCGATACCCTGTGGGCACGATGAAAGCACTAATGACACGGGTGAACCAGTTCGTTGAGCAGGAAGAAGATGAGACTAGGGCTCGGGAGAACTTTGGTCTCAAATCGGAGATGGCCACTTTGGGGACAGGCTTCCCCGGAAGGACAAGAAGCCGTTCCGGAAGGAGGAAATGAGTCGTCAGAAGGCCTCGTCAAGTCCGGTGATGGTCTCATCCCCCACTTCAGAAGGAAAAAAGAAGTACAAGCCACCATCAGATTCATACAAGGCGGTAAATACTATTTTCAAGGAGCCGATCTATAAGATCCTCACCAAGATCAGGACACAGCCATTCTTTACATCGCCCCAGCCAATGAGGGGTGATCCCTCCACTCAGGATCAAAGTAAGTTTTGTTCATACCACAAGCAGAATGGACATAAAACAGAGGACTGCATGTCCCTCAAGTCCTACCTTGAAAGGCTCGTCAAAGAAGGACACCTCAAGGAATATGTGAAGGAAGAAAGCAGCAATAATGTTCGTTCTCGACAGCGCCAGGATGATGAAGACAGCAACGAGCCGGAGGGGATCATAAACGTCATCCAACTGGCATCCATGTCGGCAGGGGACAATCAGGCGCGTGCCGAAGCCAGAAGTGCTTCCCACTGTAAGCAGGTGCTAACAGTCGAGCTGGAACCAGCTACAAAGAAAGCTCGGGCCGAGAAGCCCCGGAGCTAGTTCTCAGACCAAGACCTTCAAGGAGTCCACTTGCCTCACAATGACCCACTGGTGCTCACTCTGAAGCTCAAGAATTTCATGGTCAAGAGGGTACTTGTAGATCCCAGCAGCTCATCGGAGATCCTGTACTTCGACTGCTTCAAAAAGACCTACAGGAATCTCGCACCCCCCTAGTGGGGTTCAGTTCGTAGCCAGTTTACCCCAAGGGAAACGTCTCCTTGAGGGTTCAGGTCGGAGGAGCCAGCATACAAGCCGACTTCCTAGTAGTGGACGTGCCATCTCTTTACAATGCAATACTGGGGAGAACTTGGCTGCACGGCATGGAGGCTATACCCTCCACTCATCACCAAAAACTGAAGTTCCCATTGGAAAAGGAGAATGGCAGAGTTGAGGTAGTGACGGTCAGAGGTGACCAAAAGATCGCCAAACAATGCTTGATGGCCGTAGCGTCTAGCGAAAAGGAGCTATCACAAGTGCACATGGCCGAGCTCGAAGCAGAGGTGGAGGACTTCTGCAAAGCTCCTGAGCAGAAAGCGTCGAGAATCTAGCCGAGGTCAGGATCGACCCGCCCTGTTCGGCAGCTAGCTCACCGAGCCAGAGAGGTCCGAGCTCCTCGACTTCCTGTTCCAGAACAAGGATGTTTTCGCCTGGAACCCTTATGAGATGCCAGGCATTGACCCAAAAGTTATGTGCTACAAGCTGAATGTAGACCCCAGGTACAAACCTGTCATACAAAAAGCCTGGAGGACAGGGGTCCAACAGACCGAGGCTGTGCTAGAAGAAGTCGACAAACTACTGGAAGCAAGAGCAATCAGAGAGGTCCACTACCCTGAATGGCTCGCCAACACTGTGGTGGTCAAAAAGAAAAGCGGGAAGTGGCGAGTCTGCGTCGATTTTACCGACCTGAATAAATCCTGCCCCAAGGATAGCTTCTCGCTCCCAAAGATCGATCACTTGATCGATGCCACCGCAGGGCATGACAGGATGAGCTTCCTCGATGCTTATCGAGGATATTACCAAATTCCAATGTATGAACCCGATGAGGAAAAGACTGCTTTCATAACACCTAGGGGAATCTATTGCTACAAAGTGATACCCTTTCGGTTGAAAAATGCAGGGGCAACCTACCAGAGGCTGGTGACAAGGATGTTCCAAGCACAGCTCGGCAAATCCATGGAAGTCTACATCGATGACATGGTCGTCAAGTCCAAGGAGTCAAGGTACCACTTGACCGACCTCCGTCAAACTTTCGACATCCTGAAGAAATTCCAGCTGAAGCTGAACGCATCGAAGTGCGCATTTGGAGTCGGCTCCGGCAAGTTCCTTGGAAGCTTAGTCACCAGACGAGGAATCAAGGCCAACCCAGAGCAGATCTCGGCTATACAGGCAGTTCAGAGCCCGACCACTGCAAAACAGGTCCAGAGGCTCATCGGGATCGCAGCAGCGCTCAACCGTTTCATTAGCCACTTCTCGGACAAATGCCGACCTTTCTTCCAACTCCTTAAGAGGAGTTTAAAATTCCAATGGACTTCGGAATGCGACCGAGCTCTCCAGGAACTCAAGAACTATTTGTCCTCGCCACCCCTGCTGTCGACCCCGAAGCAAGGCGAGACGCTGTACTTGTACCTGGTTGTCTCGGAACATGCTGTGAGCTTGGTACTCATCAGAGAAGAAGACAGGCAGCAGAAGCCCATCTACTATACGAGCAAGATTCTGCTTGATGCCGAAACGAGATACCTGCCGCTCGAGAAACTGGCGTTAGCACTAATCAGCGCCTCCCGCAATCTTTCTCATTATTTCCAAGCATACACTATGTTGGTTGTTACAGAGCACCTGCTTAAGTCCCTTTTCAGGAAGGCAGACTTCTCCGGCAGGATTTCAAAGTGGGCCGTCGAGCTTGGACAGTATGACATTCAATGCCAGCCCAGAACGGCAATCAAGGCTCAGGTATTGGCTGATTTTATTGTAGAGTTTGTTTCGACAAGTCCGGCACCAGGCCAGCCCAGCGCCGAACTGGGGGGCAGTCAGGGGGAAGATACTGCAAACAAGGGCGGCAGCAATACCAAAGCCGAGGACGAACGATCTTGGAAGCAGTTCCTCAATTCATCTTGGAAAATCTTTGTCGACGGGTCCTCAACAAACAAAAGAGCCAGCGTCAGAATAGTCCTCCAGTCCCCAGAAGGCCTTGTTATCGAATAAGTAGTGACGCTTGATTTTAAGGCGTCTAATAATGAAGCCGAATATGAAGCACTGATCGCGGGACTCAGCAGCGCCAGTATCTTGGGAGCGCAAAAAGTAGCGGTCTTTAGCGACTCTCAGTTAGTAACAAGCCAGCTCAGCGGGGACTACAGAGCTCGTGATGAAAGGATGATGGCCTACCTATCTTACTCAAAATGCCTCCTTTCTCATTTCCAACGAGCCGAGATCAAGCAGATCGGCAGAGAATCCAAAGCCAATGCCGACGCCCTCGCGAGCCTGGCCTCAGCCGTTGAAGCCTGAAAGAAAAGAGAGATCGAGGTAGGAACACTGGACGCACCAAGCATTGAGCTCCCTCCATCTCGACAGGTCTTGCATCTCGGTCTCGGTCCAAGTTGGATGGATCCAATAATCGCCTTCTTAAAGGACGATCGGCTTCCCGAAGAAAAGAACGAGGCCCATAGAGTTTGAATGAAGGCAGCTCGGTTCTGGCTATCTCAGGAAGGTAAGCTATACAGAAAATCTTTCTCAGGGCCATACCTACAGTGCGCTCACCCGAGCCAGGTCGAGGATTTCCTTTACAAAATTCACGAGGGCATTTGTGGAAGTCACATCGGAGGCAGATCACTGGCCTACCGAGCCATCAGTCAGGGCTACTGGTGGCCATACATGCAGAAGGATGCGCAGCTCTACGCCAGAAAATGCAAGAAGTGTCAGAAATTCTCACACTCGCTCCATCAGCCAGCCCAGGATCTAAGCCCCCTCTCAAGCCCATGGCCTTTTGCCCAATGGGGTCTGGATATTGTGGGGCCTCTGCACCGAACTCCAGGAAATAAGAGGTGGCTAATAGTAGCTACTGACTATTTCACCAAATAGATAGAAGTAGAGCCACTCTCTTCCATTACCGAGCTGGATTCAAAGAACTTCGTCTGGAAGAACATCGTCACAAGATTCGGTATTCCTCGAACATTGATATCAGACAATGGGACCCAGTTCGACTCAAACCTCTTCAGAAACTTCTGTCAGGAGCTCGGTATTCAAAATCACTATTCCACCCCGGCATACCCGCAAAGTAACGGTCAGGCCGAGATCTCGAACAATGTGGTGCTCGATGGGCTAAAGAAGAGGCTTGACCGAGCCAAGGGAAGATGGGTAGAGGAACTCCCGAACGTCCTTTGGGCATACAGGACTACACCTAGGCGCTCGACTTCTGCTACACCATTTTCCATAGCTTATGGGATGGAGGTTGTTATCCCTTTCGAAGTCGGCCTCCCAACTCTGAGGACAGATCTCTTTGACCAAGAACAAAGCAAGGCGAACCTAGCCAAAGAGCTTTACTTGGCCGAGGAGCGAAGGGAGGCCGCAGCTATTCGCCTAGTTTGCTACCAAAGGCAACTGGCCAAGGGGTACAATCAGAAAGTCAGAGAAATGAAGTTCTCTGCTGGAGAGCTAGTTCTAAAAAAGGTGCTGCCTGCAAATAAAAACCCAAGCGAATGCAAGCGGGGACCAAATTGGCAAGGGCCGTTCAAAGTTGTTTCTACTGCCGGGCAGTCTGCTTACAGGCTCGAAGACATGAACGGCAAGGAATTACCACGATCTTGGAATGCTGCACTTCTCAAGAAGTATTACTTTTGAAATTGTACTCCTTTCAGGCAATAAAAAAGATGAATTTTCCAAATTGCCATTTTCTGTCGCAAGACCCACCTGTTTTAGGCTCGGTTGCAGAACCAGCTACCTTTCAGCTCAGTTAACGGAACCAGCTGCTGTTTTAGGCTCGGTTGCAGAACCAGCCACCTTTCAGCTCGGTTGCAGAACTAGTCATCTTTCAGCTCGGTTAACGGAACCAGCTGCTATTTCAGGCTCGGTTATGGAACCAGCAACCTTTCAGCTCGGTTAAACGGAACCAGCTGCTATTTCAGGCTCGGTTATGGAACTAGCCACCTTTTAGCTCGGTTAAATGGAACCAGCTGCTATTACAGGCTCGGTTGTGGAACCAGCTATCTTTCAGCTCGGTTAACGGAACCAGCTGCTATTTCAGTCTCCGTTATGGAACCAGCCACCTTTCAGCTCGGCTAAACGGAACCAGCTGCTATTTCAGGCTCGGTTATGGAGCCAATCATCTTTCAGCTCGGTTAAACGGAATCAGCTGCTATTACAGGCTCGGTTGTGGAACCAGCCATCTCTCAGCTCGGTTAACGGGACCAGCTGCTGTTTCAGGCTCGGTTGTGGAACCAGCCATCTCTCAGCTTGGTTGCGGAACTGGCTCCTTAAAGCTCGGTTAGAGAACCAGCAATTTCTCAGCTCGGCTGACAGAACCAGCCATTACTCAGGCTTGGTTGTAAGACTAGCCATCATTCAGGGTTGGCAACAGGACAGGACCGATTTATGTCAATCCTTTGCCCCAGCTCGGTCATTGGACCAACTGTACATTATGGATCGATCAGAAAATCGGCCATTATTATTACTACCCATTCCTAGCCGCCAAGACCAAACGCCTCCAGTAGGGTTCTTGACATATGTTTCCGGGTTCATATTTGAATCAAGATTGGAAAAACACATATAATTCTCAAAAGAGTGTGCAACGGAGAAAATGACTTTACAAAATTTCTTTTACAGTGTACATCCTAGTTAAAATACAAAAAAGACCAGCCACTTCGGGATTACCGAACTCATGTCCTTGGACGTTCTCCAAAGGAAGACATGGCTAGAACACACAGAACATTCAAAAACATTCAGGCAATTGCACAAGGGGAAAAGTACGCAAACATAGAAATGCAAAAGGGATCTTTCATTGATAGAAGTTGGAAATGCAGAGTACAATTGGACAAATCTTTTACTACAAATATGTCTTTACAAATGAAGAAAATAAGAAATACAAAAGGAAACTCAGACATTCTCGGAGGGAGCATCAGAAGGAGGAACTTCAGGAGGAGCCTCGACTGCTGGAGCTTCTGCTGGGGCTTGGGGGGGGAACCAGACTCTTCTTTGAAGCCTGAGGTTTGAGTTTGGGCAGGTCTCGATATATGGGATGGTCCTCGGAGACCCCCATCTTCTTTAGCACAGCCCTGCACCCAAACTCAAACAAGCGCGGACCTAGGGCTTCGATTTGCGCTTCGTAGTCCTTGGTGACTTCCCCCACCCCGTTGAGATAGGCAGTGTCGATTTCCACCTGGGTCTTGGCTTTCTCCTTACGGACGGCCTCAAGCTCAACGCTCTTCCTCTCCAGCTCGACCTTCGCCTCTGCCAGCTCGGCCTTCTCCTTTTCCAGCTCGGCGTCGAGCTGAATTGCCTTTTTCACTTTTTCTTCAGCCGCCCCCTTCAGCGCGAGGCATTCCTCCTTTGCCTTGCAGACCTCGTTCACAGCAGATTCAAGGTCCTTCGCAAGGCAAAATTTTTTATCTTCCTCCTCCTTCAGTTTCTTGTAACTGCCCTCCAGGGCCTCAGAGAGCTTCTTCCTCTAGGCCTCCAGCTTCTCGACCCAGGTGTCCCGGTGCTGGATCCTGTCCATAGACACCTTCGCCCGCTGAATGATCTGTGAAAGGAAAGATCCAAATGTCAAGAACGGGAACTCAATAAAGAAATAGACAAAACATTTTGGAAGACTTACCGAGAAAGCTAATTGAATAGTACCGACCAGCAGAGCCCCGTCCTCCTGTCGTTGCAGCCTCTCTATATCCTGCGGCAGAGCGCAGGCACTGGCAAATGTGGCTGCGACGAGGGGATTTCCGTGGAGGCGGTCTTCCACTGTGACCGGCCTCCCCGGCTCAAGCAACAAGGACGGCCTCCAGATGGCCGGTCCTTCTCGTGGGAGCGCCGAGCCCACCCCCGGGCCTGCTCCGCACCTCTCCCCGAGGCCTTCTCAGGCGGACCCTCAGTCCTGGGCAGCTTCTCTGGGGCCCCCTCTCTCTGCTCCTCGGTGGGGCGCTCCCGTCTTGATGAGCTCGGCTTCTCTGGCCTTGGTCCCTTGTCCGTCCGAGATTTTTCTTTTGGGACCTCTGTGGGGCACTCCCGGATCGGAGCACCAGCGGCATCCTACACAGCAGGAGCCGATTGTTTACTAGTGACGGGGGGATTTGGGGCAGTAGCTTCCCCTCCAAAAAACTTGTTCCCCAAGACCTTTGTCTCCAGAGGAGGGGCGTTGGGGCGGCATCCTTCTTTCCTCGGAGCTCGGGGAAGAATAGGATTCGACGATCCGTTGAAGATCGGGCTCTGGCTCGGCTCGGGAGGTGGAGGTCTCGGCTCCCGAAACCCTTCGGCGCTCGAAGTCAGAGGTCGCGTCGTCACCCGTGGGTTTCCTCTTAATGTATGTCTTGTACCTCGGTTCGTAGCCGAGGAGCGACCAGGCGGTACGTGTGTTGTGGCCTTTGTAACTGCGCACTGCCCTTTGCCAATCACTATTGGGTCTCCAGCCGGAGTTGATGGCTTCGCTCCTCCTTTGACCGATCTCTGCACAGACGAAAACACAAGGGTCTTAGTTCGGCATAAGAAAGAACATGAAAATAGGCATGGAGGAGTTCGGCATTTACTTGGAGGGATCCCGTAATGACGAGGTATCCTGTACCGCCTCTCTACCGTGGTCTCTCCCTCCCCGAACTCCCAATTGCCTGTTACAAATAGGCGGTCGTTCCCAGCATGGTGGCCCGAATCCTCCAGGTCGGTAACAAATTGTTCCCTCCCTGGCCTCCCCCGGAGGTAAAAACAGGTGCCATCCCCTGCCGATTTGCACACGTCATATGCATCCTCGATGTCATGGACGCCAAGGTTGATCCCTAGGACCTTATTGAGTTTTATGGCCCCATTATTATCTTGCAGCCATTGGGCATCAGCTAGCAGGGGCTGAGATGCCACGCTGACAAACACGCTCTCAGAAGTGGGTGAACCGGGAACCTAACCCCTCCCTCGACTATGGCGACCAGGGGAAACGGCATCCATCCATCAGTGAACACGAAGCCGTCAAACATATCGTCGGGGCCGTCTAACCTGGTCCCGACATCTTCAGGGATGCCATACATCCCCTTGAAATTTGCCATAGCCTCGGGGGTATCTGCCCAGTGCCTATAAATCCCCATTCTTCTAAAAAACCTAGACTAAAAACCCTAAGGGGTTAGGGTACAGAAAAAGGAAGAAGGAAAAGAAACTCACTAAGGTTCGCATTGGCTGGGAAAGGCTGAGATCTCGCTGGCAGCAGGGTTTCCTTTGTTTCCTCTTCAGCAGATCGTTCTTTCTATAAAAAATGCAAAAGCAAAGAGAGGGTGGAAGAGACTCCCCTATTTATAGAGGAGAAGTGCCTCTTCTGATATCGAGGGCAGGAGTCGCCGCCTCGAGCGTTGCGCGCGCCCCTCCGAAATTGATTAAAGAACCCTCCAAACGACGACACGTGTCACCAACAGCTGTTTTCCCTTATGGAGCGAAGAGTCGCCCCCATCGATCTCATTAAATTGTCTGGGATAGACGGAATGGGGGAATGCACCAATCAATTGTCCCTGGCAGACAAAATGGCGGTGATCTTAATTGCCTCATTAATCCCTCAAGATAGAGACCTCATAAATGAGGCATTAGTATTCCCTAAAGGCCTACGCCGAGTTGAAGCTCCTCTCTTGAAGCTCTTGGCCTCAAAACCGAACTCAGAGACCCAGAGCTTGTGGGGCAATTGTGTGGGGGTATTTCATAAGCGTGGGTTCCGACAAGTAACCCGGCCAGGCCCGTCCCGATCTCAACTCCTGGGGGAGGGCTCACCTCGAAAAGGATGCCGTCCGTCTATGCACCCCGGTAAATGCGAAGGGACGCGCAGCTCGGCAATAGTGCTGATGTGAGGTGGATATAAGCTGCTCGACTAGCCGAAGTGGCCATCATGTCAATCAACAATTAATGAGGTTATGGCCGGGTTCTGATGGACAAGATGGGCACCGGATACAGAGAAAGCATGGACCTCATTCAGCCGTCACATCAGCAATCATGTGGAAGATCAAGGTATGGTCTGACATGACAAAGCCTCTACCTACCTCTACTAGTGGGAAAAAGTATGGTCCGATGGGACCGTGCGTCCACCAACCCCCACTCAGGAGAAGTTTGAGAAGACCGACACCTATAAATTGGCACAATAAAGAACAACCAGGGGTAAGCAATCCTAAGTCCTCTCTCCCTCTCCATTCACTTACCCTTTGTTCAGTAACAGTACTAACTTAGGCGTCGGAGTGCCTTCGGCTCATTACAGCCAGGGCCTCTAACCCATCTCTCTTTCTTATCTCAGGCATAACGAATCCCCCCATTCATCAGAAGCTCCGTAGCAGCTCCCATTAAAACAAGTCCGTATTAATTTAGGCACTTACAGTAGGCAACCTCTACTATTTGTGCATGGATGGTGTCTATGATTCTTCTTCTTTTTCTAGATTTTATTCTTTCCATTGATAATTCTATTATTGGATTTCTTGGTGATTCTATTGTTGAGTTTTTTGATAATTCTGTTATCAGATTTTTTTGATGATTATGTTATATGAGGTATGTTTATAAATCATGGTCGTTGAGACTTTATCGAAACTTTTCCACATCAACCCTGGAACTAAAAATTTCTAAGAATGATCAAAATATAAAATATTTCAAGTCTACATTTTATAACACTATAAATCTGTTGGGTATTTTAGAATTTATAAGGAATAAAATCGTACCCTAGGACTATGAAGTAAACGGTAACAGAAATATCTTGACATACAATTGAGACTCTTAAAACTGCAATATAATGTAAACTCTGTGCACTCTCAAATAGAAAATTGATCCAAATCTTGTGGAGACTTATGAAACCCACTTTTCTTGGATTGAAATTGGAGGATTCACATGTTTGGGAACCTGTACTTCCACACCCGAGCCAATTATAAAAAGCATGTACAGAATCAAAGCAGACTCAGATTTCCTTAACCCAACTTGTGTTGCCTAGCTTGGGGTACCGAACCCTTGGGTTTCACACAGACTAGCATGGGTTTTTCAAAAAGTTGAAAAGCTAAAAGTAGTTTTTAAGAAATAATAAGAATATACAAAGTTGATTGACAACTGCCCAGTTTGACATAGAAATTTGCTATCCTTATGCCTGTCAGATTATTTCAAACTCAAGGAGTTGCACAAGGTTGTAGATGATGTTTGAGTATTTCATAAACCTCTTATCAGGAAAATATTCAACTGCGGGATGTCCCACAAGTAGATGATGTGGGTTTTCAAATCCCATACGTCCACAAAAGTAAGGTCTCCTGACTTAAAGGCGCTCATAAAAAAACTCCAGCATGGCTTGTATGAAAAGTCTGGCCTCTAGTTGGAAGTTAAATTGCAAAGCTTAGAAAAAGGATGACTGAAAATTAAATTTTGCACATCAATAATTTTTTTCATTAACAAAGCATGTGGTTAACTGTAGCTAAGGCTCTGCCATCAGTGGTGGTGTTTGGGGCAGATCAAAGGAAAGAACGGTCGTCAGCAACTAGTACCAAAACTTGGGTGCATAAAAAGTTGGATACTGGAAACAAGAGTATAAAGAGATTGTGAATGTATCGCTATTAATTTTGTTGTATCATGATAAATCCCTAATACATTGTTTGGAAAATCTTATTTGTACGAATCAGACTTATGGATAATAGATGTGTAGAATAGATCTATGTAAAAAAAAAAAAAAGTTTTATATTTAAACTGTTTTGTAAGACCATTTTACTATATGAAATAGATGTTTTAGGATCCTCTAGTTCAATGGCTTTCATGAATTTATCAAGATCCACAAAGAATTAAGGACTCAAATTTGGCCCCTAAAATGCTCTTGGGCTTAGGAAGAGAATTGACGGTTCAGATCTTGAGATTTGGGTTCGCAAGTGAAACCCGGTTAGTTTGAAAAGCATTGGCATCAATGGTCCAACGGTTTTTCATGATTTTCTCAAGATTCTCAAGGGATTGAAGGCTGAAATTAGACCCTATAGCCATTCTTGGGTTTCTAAAGAGGATCAAGAGTCCCACAGAAGGTTAGAAATGTACCACATCTTCCTCCTTTAGACATACATGTTTCTAAAAAAGCTTCGATTCTCAATAAATGGGACTCATTTGATGATTCCAATTATCTGGGAACACCATTTGGATATATAGGAGTGCTAGAATGTTTAATCGCATGCCACTTATTTGCCTATAGTATCTTCAGTCTATCTTTTCTTATTGCATATGCCTCCTTTTTCAGCTATCTCCATGTTGTTTTGTTATCTAGGGAACCCGTGAGTGTAGCTTTTTATTTATACTTCAAATTGTGTTAGATACATCGACATGGATAAGAGTTGGATGAAATTGAGGATAGACGACACCCTAAGTACATAGATGGAGTTAAACAGTTTTTGGAGTTTACATATACACATATTGAGCCAGGGAAAAAGATTCGGTGTCCGTTTGTCAAATGCATCAATATCTATTTCCATACTCGGGAAGACGTGGAAGCGGATCTGTATTATCATGGTATAGTTAAGTGTTACATTCCATGGGTATTGCATGGGGAGGAGTTTGAGGCAAGCACCGATGAAGATGATGATGAGGAGCCCAACAAAGAAGATGAAGATAATCATGATGATATGCAAGAAATGATACATGATCATTACACTGCAACAACTATAAATGCTTGGATAGGGGAGGATTCTAGTAGTAATGAGAATGCGGTGCCTGACTGGGAGGTAGATAAATTTATGAGATTGTTGAAGGATGCCAAACAGAAACTATATCCGAGTTGTGAGAAGTTCTCTAAGTTGTCGTTCATTGTGAAGCTGTTGCACCTAAAGACACTTAATCATTGGAGTGGCAAATCATTCACCATGTTGCTTGAGTTGTTAAAGGAGGCACTTCCTGATGCTAAGATGCTCCCTAAATCATTTTACAAGGCTAAAAATATAATTCATGACCTAGGACTTGACTATGTGAGGATTAATGCATGCAAAAATGACTGTGTACTATTTTGGAAGGAGCATGAACATAGAGAAGAGTGTCCAGAATGCAAAGAGCTCAGATATAAATTTACCGATGCCAAATGGAAGAAGATTCCTCAAAAAATCTTGCGCTACTTCCCACTAAAACCGAGGCTACAAAGGTTATTTATCTCAAATAGGACAGCATCAGACATGAGGTGTCATAAAGAGAAGCGCGTCAATGATGGGGTGTTAAGACATCTGGTTGATGCTAAAGCCTGGAAAGAATTGAACAAAATGCATAACTCATTTTCCCAAGACCCCCGTAATGTTAGGCTTGGGCTAGCAAGTGATGGATTCAATCCCTTTTCAAACATGAGCACTTCTCATAGCACATGGGCAGTTGTTCTTGTGCCATACAACCTACCACCATGGAAATGCATGAAAAGTCCTTTTTTCATTATGTCGCTACTTATTCCTGGACCTAAGTCTCCAGGAAATGAGATTGATGTATATTTGTGGCCATTGATAGATGAGCTGAAAGTGTTGTGGGAAGATGGCATCCAAACTTATGATGCCTACACTGGTACCAATTTTCGGTTGCATGCTGCGGTGGTATGGACCATCAACGACTTCCCTGCATACGGCAATTTATCGGGATGGAGCACTAAAGGGTTTTTGGCTCGTCCTTCATGCAATAAGGAGACATCACATATGTGGTTGAAAAATGGAAGAAAGACTTGTTACATGTTTCATCGTCGTTTCTTACCGACGGATCATATATGGCAACATAGAAAGAGCTCTTTTGATGGAAAGAAGGAACTTCGGGAGAGGCCAAAGTCATTGTCTGGGGATGATGTGCTTGAGTAGTTGAGTCATGTTGGACATGTGAAATTTGGGAAGACATAACCGAAAAAGTGGAAGCGTGCAGAGGATTTAAATTGGATAAAGCATATATAGTATTTTCTTCGAATTACCTTATTGGAGAATCCTTAAACTGCGCCACAATTTGAATGTCATGCACATAGAGAAAAATGTATGTGACAATGTTCTGGGGACATTGATGAACATTGAAGGTAAAACAAAGGACAATGCCAAGGCTTGTTTAGATTTGTAGGTGATGGATATAAGGCAACAATTACACGTGAAACATGATGGTAATTCCTATAAAATGCCCCCTGCATGCTACACTATGTCCCTTGCCGAGAAAAAAACATTTTTGTGAATTCTTGGCTTCGGTGAAGTTTCTTGACGGCTATGCCTCAAACATATCTTGATGTGTGAACATTAGAGAATGTCGAATTGTAGGCATGAAGAGTCATGATTGCCACATATTTTTACAAAGATTACTTCCAGTTGCACTATGTGGATCTTTAAGCGATGATGTGTGTGAGGCACTAATTGAGCTTAGCCATTTCTTTAAGGAGTTGTGTTCTAGGACATTAACAAAAGATGTCTTGGAACGTCTTGAAAGCCAGATTGCTATAACACTTTGTATAAGCTGGAAAGGATATTCCCACCATCATTCTTTGATATTATGGTGCACTTGCCCATTCATCTAGCGTGGGAGGCAATTCTCGGTGGACCAGTGCAATATCGACGGATGTATCCGATTGAAAGGTATTGTATTTGATTATTCTTACTATTAATTATGCACTTACAATGCTTACATCATATTGCTACTTTGATCATCATCCTGAATTTATATTTCATTAGGTACTTATTGTCACGACCCGGGCCCGAGATCCGGTAACCTTGAGCCGTGATCAACATACTTACTCCCGAAAACTCCGAATTAACCGAAGTTAAAACGGAATCCACAAGGGATAACATACTCAATATACCTGCCAAATACAAAATCTTGCGGAAACATTTATATTTGACAATATCAATTTACAATTTACATGTATACAAAATAAAGTCCTTATATATGTATCATTCCCAATATTCATTTGTCAAACACTACATTTTCAAAACATTATGCAGATGACCATTAATTACATTTCAAAATGAATCTATAAATAGTTCCTCAAAAACATTTCTCAAAATGTTTCAAAATCCATTTCGCACTCGGATACCCACTTTAGATGGTATCCCGTCTATTCCACTCAATCAGTCCTCCTAGAGGAACCGGAGCGGTCTCCTTCGCTGCCGCCGGGGGCACTACTGGACCGGCAGGGGCAATCGGGCCTGTAATGCCATCAATAACACTAATGAACACGACGGTTCAACAATGTATAAACAATTCTTGCAATAGCATGTTAACACACTCATATTAGGTTCATTCAATTTATATAACAACAATTCCAATTCTAGAGAAATCTAAACAATTTCTACAATGACAATAGGAGACACAACGTCAATTAATAAACATGTACGAAATGGCCACTACCATAGCATTCATTGCATTGTATTTCATTTCATTACCATCTTCCCTCAAAGGAAGGATTCATTTTATTTACCATCTCCCCTCAAAGGGAGGATTCATCTTCCAATGGAAGGCATCAATCAATATCCAAAGATATGATTGAAATTTGGTGGAACTTACTAGTGTCCGGGGCAGGGACAACTAGCACCACCACGGAACTCCGGAACACCCCAATATCCATCTGTTGCAGCGGGATTAGTCATTCATTAATTCATTGAACTCATTTACAGCTCTAATACAATAGCTAGGTAGTGCCAGACTCAAGAGTCAATAACCTTCAGTAAGAAATCATTTCATGGATTCAATTCAACTCAATGATTCCTTTCATGACAAAAGAATGGGATAACAATAATATCAATCTCATTAGATTGAATCACAATGACACAATGAGAGTGTTATTAACCACATATGGTTTTACTCAATCCTATCTCAATCCAAATCAACCATTCGGGTGTAACCGTTGGTTTCTAAATGCACGTGTTATTCTTGATGGACATCACATTTATACGTTTAATATGTGCATTATTAGTCCCCATAATTATCACCCATAGAGCTTAGGCAATTATTGATTAATATGGTTCGTTCAACGAACCTTTCTTAAAATATCACTAATTCTCAATAATCTAATTTAATCCATAATTAGTCTTAAAACTAATCAGGAAAGCATTTATACTCACTAAAAGTACTCCAATTTCTCGTAAAAATCCAAAATCCAAAATCCATTGGACTGTCATTGTTGGGCCAGTATTAGGTTCGCTCGAGCGAATTACTGTTCGCTCGAGCGGACCCAAACAGAACTATTTTCGCTCGAGCGCACTTAACGTTCGTTCGAGCGAACTCGTTAGAACTTCTGTCAGTCGAAACAGAACCTCGTTCGCTCAAGCGGACATAATGTTTGCTCGAGCGAACCTTTCAGAATTCCATCCGAAATTCTGATACTCTCTCCCTTCTTCTACTTTCTTTCTCCATTAATTTTCACAACCTGCATAAGAGATTTGGAACCTCCTGTTCCCTCCTCATACATCATTCATTCATCATTCAATCACAATAACACTTCTAATCATCCATTAAACATATCATTAAGCCCATAATAACTCCCAAAACTCAATGGAGAATGCATAAAACACATGGAAACTCTATAAGCTTCTACAATGATTAACACTAATCACAAGAGATGTTTATACTTGCCTCTCTTGAAGCTATTTGACAAAAGCCCTCTTTGCCTTAGCTTGGTTTAACACAAATGTCCCTTTTTCAAACCCTATTCTATGAAAACAAACAAATGATTGTGCTAGAAATCTTTACAAAGCAATCAATAGAACTTGGAAATCACAAGGAAGATCCATTACTTACTTATGGCTCCAAGCAAAGAGATCTTGAGATCTCTCTCAAGCTCTAGACTTCATCAATGGGGAAAATAACTTGAGGAAGAAGATGAAGTTGAAGGCAAACTCCTCAAATGTCCCTTGAATCTCTCCTAAACTCACTAGCAATGAAGAGGAATGGAAGAGAAAGAGAGAAGTTGCCTAGGGTTTCTTGAGTTCTTGAGGTGGAATGAAGAATGAACTCATTTGACTCTAATATATGGGACTCTAACACTAAAGCCCCCTCTCAATGAGCGTAATTGCATTTTGAGTCAATTGATGCCTCACTTGGTCCATTTGAGGTCAAATGGAATCGTGTTTATTATGAAAGTTAACGTACTCTTCGAGATACACATATTGGCATCAAGAATTTCCGTATTTGACGAAATGCGTGAAAATCCGTATTTACTAAAAAGTCCTTAGCCTATCTTGTTTGAGTCTAAACTCATCTTAACCCATCCAATTTCATTCAAATCCATTCCATTATGCTTAATGTATCATTTGAGACTGATTTGTCTCTCTTTGGTCATTAATCTTGATTAACCCAATTATTTATGCTTAATTAACATTAATCTCACGTAATTAGTCTTAATCATGATTAGTTCGGGTCTGGGCGTAACACTTATATACACTAAAGCGTTATGTGAGCAATAAAGCATTGCCAGAAGGGTCAATCGCATAAGGTTACATTGCCGCAGAATGCCTGACGTTCTGCTCAATGTATTTACACGAGATTGAAACCAAATTCAATAGAGTAGAAAGAAATTATGATGGAAGTATCAGACAAACGCATCAAGGTTTATCCATGTTTTCAAAGAATTGCCGTCCACTAGGGAAAGGAGAATATGGATATAATGATGACAAAGCTTGGGAGCAGGCTCACATTTACGTATTGAATAATTGTGATGAGGTTTTGCCGTTTCTTACGTATGACACTTATCCCAGTGTATTTGATGCATATTTAGTGTTTTTCACTTCTCCATTTTTATCTCTCTTTTAATGTATTTCCTTGGGGCTATAATTGTATGTCTTTTTGTATAGTGAACACAAGGAATAGATGGAGAGGGAAAGTATGAGGAATGTAATAAAGAGGCACGAAGAGAAGTTTCTTAAATGGTTTGAAGAATGTGTAAGTGTTATAAAACATATATCTTATTACATCACACATTAGTTCTATCATATTATTTTTATTTCATCCACATATATGAACATGTTACACAGTTGTACAATCAAGGAAATGCACGTGTCGATAAGCAACTTCTAGACTTAGCAGGAGGTCATGATAGAAAAGTGACACAATAGAAGGGTTGTGTCATTAATGGTCTACGATTTCATACAAAAGATCGTGAGATGTTTCGGAAAACTCAGAATAGTGGCATGGTTGTGAAGGGAGATGATGAAACAGGAAACCAAGATTACTATGGTGTCCTTATTCAATTGGGTTATTTTGGGGACAACAATGATTTTTTGTTTAAGTGTGATTGGTGGGATGTCGGCAAAGAAGGTAGAGGAATACAAACAGATAAACACAACTATACCAGTGTCAATTTCACAAAGAAATGGAATACCAATGAGCCATTTGTTCTAGCATCTCAAGCGGTACAAGTTTTTTTACGTCAAAGACTCCAAATTAGGCAATAATTGGCAAGTGGTGGTGAAGACACAAGCTCGAGACTTGTATGATGTACCGGAAGATGAAGGTAAAGAGTCATCGGTGATGACGAGCCATACCAACAAAATAAGTCAAATAGTGTAGCTGAAACATTAAGAGTTAGTGACGACGACTTTGTGGCGTGGCAAAGAGATGATATTCCTCCAACTCTTATTGATGCAAACCTTGTAGTGCATGAGAAAGTAGAAGATGAGGATATTGATACTTCCATTAACGATGAAAGTGAGGAGGATGATACCTCCATTGATTATGATAATGAGGAAGATGAAATGAGCACTGATAATAATAGTGAGACCAATAGCTTGATCTAATTTGTATATATAATATGTTCATTATCATTCTTGATGAATAAATACATTAAGGAAAGCTTATTTTTCATGCTCATATATTAATCCTTCTTTGATGTAAGACATGTGCTTGATGTGTATGCATATATGCTTAATGAATAATCAATTTAATGCAAAGTGTTGCAGGATAGATCATTGACATAGCCAATAGAGGTCAAGGTGGAGGTAGACGAGGAGGAGCTCAGGCAAACCAGTCCTCACAGATATGACAACCTACATTAGAGGTAGGACCTTTAGACCCCACACAGGTTGAGTCATTTGTTCGAGATGAGTTCGCCGTCGACAACGCCGGTATGTTTAACAACCATTTTAAATTATGCATGTACTTTTTCTATGGTTTATGCAATAATATATAATTTTGTGTTGATGAAAGCTAATAAATTTAATTGTAATTTGAGTGAACATGGCCATGTGTGTCCAAGAAGAGAGGACGAGGGAAGACTAGGGGTATTACACTCACAAAGAGGAGGAGTGATGGGGAAAAGTTAGCTATAGACATTCCACCAAACCTGATGCGAGCTGTAGGAAAAAATGCTCAAGCATTAATAACTGAGTGTGGCATTACTGTCAGACAAATGGCCCCACTCCGATTTCCCAAATGGAAGACAATCCCAGATGACGAGAAGACTAAGAAGTGACAAGCTACACAAGTCAGTCATTTGAAATAAGAAGCTTATATGTTCAAGAAATTTTATTTAGATTTGATGTTACTAACTTACATCTATGTTTACTTACTCATACACTAATGTGCAACAAAAGTTTACTCTCCAGGATGAACCCCATATCAAGGAAGCTGTGTATCAACAGCTAAATCACCAATATAGGGATTATCGACACAGGTTGCATAAGGATTATTATTGCAAGTATGGCACCGATGAGATGAGACTGGAGAATCACCCCTTGTGTGTGAGCAACGATGATTGGGTTGATCTTGTTAAGTATTTTGGATCTAAGGACTTTAAGGTATGCATGTTAATTAAGTTATATTGTCTGCCCTTTTAATCTATCTATCATACATGTATTGCTTATAATTTATGGTATCCGAATGCAGAAAATGAGTAATAGAAATAAGGAGAACCGAGAAAAGCAGAAAATCATGTTGCTGGGACGAAGGCTTTTGCTCGAATCAGCTATGATAGTGTAAACTTCTCTATTAATGTTTCTAGAAATTTATTATTATTATTATATATTATTTGTGTTAACTTGTATAATGACAGCGTAATATTGAGACGGGGGACGAGCCTTCTCGGACTAGCTTATGGTTCACTACCCCATATAGCATGAAGAAAAAAGTATGGGTGGATTCGACTTCGCAAAAAGTCTATGTAACTTATTGTTCCCTTCTCTATTTTCTTATCGATTATATTATATATAATACTAAATTGATAAATAATAACAATTGGTTTTTGAATGTAGGAGGAACTTAAGAGATTAAAGTCTCAGCCACCGGAGGAGGGCACTCCTCCCATGACTGAGGACCAGAGATTCGAGATTGTGCTCGGACCAGAGCTATCAGGATATATACGTGGCCGTAGGGTTGGACCAAAGCCCAAGACCTCTACAGTTGGGCGGCGAATCCATGCGCAGCTAGAGAGAGAGAATGAGGAGTTTAGGAGGCGAGTTGAGGTGGATACAAGCGCTTGGAGTTGTTGGAAAAGGAGAATAGTGAGATGGCTTCGCGAATGGAGTTGTTAGAGTCCCAACTAGCCTTGCAGCAGACACAAGTGCAAGCTCAGGTGCAGGCAGCGCTCCAGTCCCAAGCAGAATCGCAACAGACACAGGTGCATGCTCAGGTGCAAGCTGCGTTACAGTCCCAGCTTAGCATCCTCCTCCAGCAGTTCAAGGAGTCAGGCCAAATTCCAATGTGACGCATAACTACTCAAAAGCCGAATGATAATGATTTTTTTATTTTATTTATATTCTTTCTATGCTGATGTAAATTTTACTCTTGTTACTCAAGTACCTTAGAACTTTATGTTTTTAAATTTGAGGTTATTTTCTAATCCTTAATGGTGATGAAGTTTTCATTTTCTGATATTATATAAGCAGGTTCATGAAAATCTGAAAGGGGATCAATAAATTAATTTTATTCTTCCTTCTAATTAATTTTAACCTTTTAGTCGAGGGAACAAGTCGTCGGTAGAACTATTATACTTAATACCTTTAGTGATGACTTGTTGTTATAGCTGAAAGTAAAACGTTTAGCTGCAATTACAAGTCGCCGCTAAAACTACCACTAAAGGTGCTATACTTAGTACTTGTAGTGGAGATTTGCGTCGCACCTAAAATTTAAACATTTAGCCGAAATAATAAGTTGCCACTAAAATTACTATACACACTACTTTTAGTGGCGACTTATAGTTGCCGCTAAAATTAAACTTTTAGCCGCAACTTAAGATCACCCCTAAACCCCCAGCAACAATTTTTCCGTTTTGCATCAACACACAACTAAGTCCAACATTCGACGCATCGATAAACATAGTAAAACCACCGCTTCTGGATGGTAAAATAATGACCGGTGCTGTCGTCAATCTTCTTTTTAGCTCTCGCCTCACACTGGTCTGTCCACACCATTGACGCATTTATCCTAGTCAACTTTGTCAACGGTGACGCAATCGACGAAAATCCTTGAACAAATCTCCGGTAATACCCTGCCAATCCCAAAAGATTCTAATTTCTAACGCATTCTTCGATCTCTCCCAATTCATAACTGCCTCAATCTTGGATGGATCCTGATGCGACCCACGGTCCCCATGGGTCGACCCGCCAATGGGGCCAACCCATCTGTCTCAACCAGTTCTTTGGGCCTAGCCCACCTATCTTAGCCTACTTAGAGTTTTATTTTATTTTTTATGTCTCAAGTTGTATTTAGGTGGATGTTTTAATCTTGGCCATCATTGCATTTGAATGATCCAGATTAGTTTTAAGGTTAGTCTTTTATCTATTTAAGTATTGTAACGCCTCATTTGGCTTTAGTTATTGATTAATGAGATTTCTTACGAGTGATTTTGGATTTTCCCAAGTTCTCTCTTCTTCCTCGCCCGCGATGGGGAGTTTGACATGAGACCAATTTTCAGACCAAAGTCTGACATCTCTCGTCTCTCCGTCTCTACCCACCTGCTTTGGAGGCTCTCTGTCTCTCAACCTATGCCTCAATATGTTAGACTTTCGTCTGAAAATTGGCCTCACGCCAAACTCCCTATCGCGGGCGAGGAGGAAGAGACAACTTAGGAAAACTCAAAATCACTCGTAAGAAATTTCATTCATCAATAACGAAAGCCAAATGAGGCATTACAATGCTTAAAAAGATAAAAGACTAACCCTAAAACTAATATGGACCATTCAGATGCAACGATGACCATAATTAAAACATCCACCTAAACACAACTTGAGACATGAATAAATAAATAAAACTCTAAGTAGGCTAAGATAGGTGGGCTAGGCCCAAAGAACTGGTCGAGACGGATGGGCTGACACCATTGGCGGGTCGACCCATAGGGACCATGGGTTTGTCCTGCATCAGATCCACTGACAACCCTTCTTTTGAAATGATGTGTCCAAAAAATGCTACTTGTTCCAGCCAAAATTCATACTAAGTTTCATACACAGCTGGTTGTTTCTTAAAAGTTGCAGTGCTATCCTCAGATGCTCTTCATGTTCTCTAGTCTTGGAGTACACCAAAATATCATCAATGAACACCACTACAAACTGATCCAGATACCGTGTAAATATCTTGTTCATCAATACCATGAACATTGTCAGTGCATTAGTCAACCCAAATGGCATTACTAGGAACTTATAGTGCTCATATCTCGTCCGAAAAGTTGTCTTCGGTACATCTGACTCTCTAATTCTCAGCTGATGGTAAACAGATCTCAAATCAATCTTCGAGAAACAGGCAGCACCTAGCAACTGATCAAACAGTTCATCTATCCTTGGCAATGCATATTTGTTCTTGATAGTCACTTGGTTCAATCTTCGGTAATCAATGCACGTCCTCATCGACCCGTCTTTTTTTTTTTTACAAACAAAACTGGAGCTCCCCATGGTGAAATGCTAGGTCTAACAAAACCTTTGTCTAACAATTCTTGCAATCATGGATGAAAAAAGCGGCCGCCACGCGATAAAACACCCGCTACGACCGAAATATCGGTTGTTGCACCCTGGGGGGGGGGGGGGGGGGGGGGGAAGGGGTATAAAAACCCTCCTTTGACGAGATTGGGTTAAAAAACCCTACTTCTTCCTCTCTTCTTGCTGTTTTTCCTCCTTTCTTCCTCCCAAGTGGTCCTAAGTATCTTTTAAGTGGGTTTTTTCAAGATTTCTTGCCACCAAAACACCAACATTCAACTATTCAAAGGATTTTAAAGATTCTAAACAAGAATCTTCATCTAGGTATGTGACTTTTTTTCAACTTTTGAGATTATCACTCTCTGACTACTATGAATCACAACATAATGGCATCATTGTCTTGTTTTATTGTAGATCCATGCTTCCTTTTGATCTTGCATGCATATCTTCTTCTTTTTTTAAATATTGTTATTTTTATTTTTGAATTTATGTTATTTAAAAAAAAACCATTATCACTTATGGAAAACTCATGAAACAACTTGAAAATAGCTTCATATTGTTAGATCTATGTTTCCAATAGATCATTCCAACATATATTGCTTGTTTTTCAATTTTTTTCCTTTTTTTTGGATTTTTTTATTTTTGTAAAAAAAAATTATATTTAGTAATTGAATGCCAATGAAATGTCTTGAAAAGGGCTCCTAGATTATAGAACTATATTTCCCATAGATCATTCCAGCATATATTGCTTGTTTTCCAATTTTTTTTTCTTTTCATATTTTTCTATTTTTATAAAAAAAATATTTTTAGTAATTGAATGCCAATCAAATGTCTTGAAAAAGGCTCCTAGATTATAGATCTATGTTTCCCATAGATCATTCCAACATATATTGCTTGTTTTTCTATTTTTTTCTTTTTTTATTTTCAGATTTTTTTATTTTTGTAAAATTTTTTTTTTTTAGTAATTGAATGCCATTCAAATGTCTTGAAAAGGGCTCCTAGATTATAGATCTATGTTTCCCATAGATCATTACAACATATATTGCTTGTTTTTCAATTTTTTTTTACTTTTTTTATTTTCGGATTTTTTTATTTTTGTAAAAAATATAAATTTTTAGTAATGGAATGCCAATTAAATGTCAAGAGAATGATTCTTAAGTGTTAGATATATGTTTCCTCTAACATGTTTTTTTTAATTTTTAACATACTACTTGTTCATATTTATAGGTATTCAGTCTTCTATTGTGCATTTGTGTTTGCCAATTTATTTTTGAAAATGCCTCATGATATTGATCCCGCATGGAGCTTTGGTGAGGCAGTTGAGAACAACAGGTTGAAAATCAAATGCAAGTTTTGTGGGAAAGTGACCAATGGGAGCATTACAATATTCAGGCACCATTTGGGCCACATTTTTGGCAATGTTGCTGTCTGTACCGAAGTACCAAGGGAAGTCAGGGAACAAATGAAAGCTTTGGTTGGCCAAAACAAAGTTAGAAAAGTAGAGATAAAAGAAAAGAGGCAGTAAGATGTTGATGCTGCCCGTTATGATGTATTTGGGGATGAAGGTTTTGATGATGATGATGCACAGATGGAGGCTGCATGCCGAGAGTCCATCATGAGTCCAAGAAGACTATGAATGCCGTGCATTTGCTGGAAGCAGCAAATATTATTATGCAGGGGGCTCATCTGCTGCGCCAAGCAGGGGCAAGCGCATTGCAGGGGCCATGCGTAGGGCATTTAGCACCCGGGAACGGGATGTTGATGTAAAAGTTATTTCTACTAGAAGAGGAGTTCCTCCCCCTATTGATCCTCTAGCACATAGAAAAGAGAGGGCTTAACAACCAAATATATCAAGTGTTATGAAAGGGGTGATGAAGGGTGCAAGAGATAAGTTAACCAAAGCTACAGCAAAATGGCTAATTCACAAGAACATACCACCTACAACAATAGATTCCCCCTATTTCCAAACAATTCTTGATGTTGTTGCTGAAGCTGATCGGAGAATACAGTCGCCCTCTGTTTATGATGTGGGCACTAAATATCTCTAAGAAGAATATAAAGAAATAAAGGCATTGGTGGAGAACTTTAGACCCATGTGGCAACAGAATGGGGTCACCATTATGTGTGATGGGTGGACCAGCGGCACACAAACACAATTAATAAACTTTTTGGTACAATTAATTGTCGGGTGTGTCTTTGTGAAGTCCATGGATGCATTTGAACATAGACGGACGGCTAAATATATATACACTCTTATGGATAAGGTTGTAGATAGTATGGGAGAAGAGAATATTGTACAGATTGTTACAGATAATGGCGTCAATTTCAAGGTAGCCGGTAAGATGTTGGAGATAAAAGACCTCATCTGTTTTGGACTCCATGTGCAGTACATTGTATAGATTTCATTATGGAAGATATTGAAAAAAAAGAAGAAAATTGCTGAAGTTATCAAGGCATGTAGAGGCATTACCAGATTTATTTTTGATCATTCATGGCTTTTGAGCTTGATGAAAAGTTTCACAAATAACCATGCCTTGATATGTCCGAGATCAACTAAGTTCGCTACCCATTTCATTGCGATGGAGAGCCTTGTAAGGTTTAGAACAGAGCTGATTCAGATGTTTGTATCAAAGGAATGACTTCGTTCGAAATGGGGCAATGCAACAAGTGGTCCGGAATTTGAGATCTCTAACTTAATGAGGGACAATAAATTTTGGAAAATAGTATCTAATATATTAAAGGTTTATGAGCCTTTAGTTAGAGTGTTGCGGCTTGTAGATGGTGACAAGCCAACAATGGGATATATATATATATGAAGTGATGGATCGGGCTAAGCAAGCTATCATGGAAAATGTTAGATATCATGATGAATATATATAGATTATTGATGCCTGGTGGAACGACCAGCTACACCATCCATTGCATGCTGCAGGTACTCAATAACAATATCACTACTTGATGCTTTTAAATCAATCTAGCCCTCTTTGACTGATGTTTAATCAACTAATCATTTTGCATTTCAACTTGTTTTCGATGTAGGTTATTTCCTTAATCCCGAATTCTACTACCCCAATGCCCAACAGCATAACGATGCAATAGATACGGAGTTGAGGGTAAGATTAAGGAAAGTGTTGAAAAAATTGTTAGGAGTTGATGATTCAATCGAAGCCATCCAAGAGGTGAGTTAGTGATTCAGATTTGAGATGACAAATATATATATGCTTGAGATAAGTCTTAAAACATGTATGGTTTATTGATTTATTCCTAATATTCACACTGTAGATATCTACATACACACAAAGGAGAGGAGGCTTCGCTGACTCTCTTGCAATAAGGGCGATTGAAAAGATGCCACCTGGTATGAACAAAAGACCCAATTACCGAACCTATTAGGCTTTTGTTATTTATCTCTCAATTGATTAGAACTTGGAAGGACTTAAGGAATATCTAATTTTATTTATTTACATTGAATTTCAGCTGATTGGTGGATGAATTTTGGAGAGGATACTCCAATTCTAAGGAAAGCGGCTGTTCGCATCCTCAGTCTAGTTACAACTTCATCAAACTGTGAAAGGAATTGGAGCACTTTCTCCTTGATCCACACAAAGTCAAGGAATTGAATTACCATGCAAAAACTCAACAAGCTTGTATATTGCCATTACAATTTGAAGTTGAGAAACAGAACAAGAGAAAAGAGGGCAAGGGATGATCCGAGCTATTGTCTTATTAGTTTGGATCATATATTTAGAGAGGATGATCCCTTGCTCCCATGGATAGCTGAGATAGAGGATCCATTGCTAGATTCAGATTTGGGCTTTCAGGAGGAGGTTAGAGATTTGCTTGATGAAGATATGGGCGAGAAAGAGGGTGCCCCACTTGGAGAAGAAGGCTCAAGTGCACAGCCGCAAGACCCGCAATCACAACCTAAATGGAAAGAACCTGCTCATGTTGTGTCATCTTTTGAGATGACGAGTACCATTGTTTCTTTGAGTAGCCATGGTGGAGGAGATGGGGGAGATGGAGCCGGGACACTAGTGGGACGGGTGCTACTAGTGAATACTACTAACATGATCAAGAAGATGTCATTCCTGTGGAGGAGGTACATGACTTTCCGGAAAGAATGGAATGAAACCGTGGTTATCAACGGCATCGGAGAGTCTCACCACCTGCTCCTGGAGGTAGTAATGAACAAGGATATATGGGTGGAGGTGTTGGAGGACAACAAGCGGCATTATGAGCTGAATCGTGGAACTTATTACAATGGTCAAGGACCCTCAGGTCCCTCACAGTATTTGGACTATTTTCCATATGGTCAAGTATAACAAGGAGAAGAATAGTCTTCAACTTCAGGGTCCTACTCATATGGTGACTTTGGTGAAACACAATATGGTAGATATCCACCTCCACCTCCTCCAAGTTGTTTCGATGCGGGTGCGGTTGCCTTCTTTGGATTTGTGGATCCCAATGCTCATCAATAAC
The DNA here is from genome assembly GCA_003546025.1 of Camphora micrantha. NCBI lineage: Eukaryota > Viridiplantae > Streptophyta > Magnoliopsida > Laurales > Lauraceae > Camphora > Camphora micrantha. Next base: position 27,245,818 of record QPKB01000010.1, read on the forward strand.
AAATTCCATATGGTGCCACTAGAAATGATAACAATGATGGGGATGAGGATAGCCATAGCCCCTTGAATCTTGGTAGACGTTCCTTTTGGTGGTGATTAAAGTATTCCTATTTCCTTCACTAACTCTCTATTCTTTGTCATTTCTAAATTGGTGTTGAATGTTGATTATTAATCACTTCATAGTTCATTCACTTGATTGAATTTGAACCTTGAATGTTGAAGTATTGATATTTGATTGATCAATGTTCATTAATAAGTATTGAGTAATGACTAATGACCTAACTCTTAAGTCTTCTTAATTCTTATGCCTTTATTTCATGTTCTATTCCTTTTTATGAACTTTTCATTACTTTTTAAGTTAGCATGACTAAGAAACATGAATACATGTGAAAAAATTCATCATTACTATTATTTTCTATTTATACAGCAATACAGGACCTCATGTATTGAGGGCACCGCTACGCCCCATTTTCTTACTTACTTTTGCAAAAGAACCACATTTTCTTTCATATTATAATTTTTTGGATTCTCTGGAATTTTTTCAGATTTTTTTGGCGATTTTTTTAAATCGCACTACTATGCCGCTACGTATCCCCACTACGCTACATATCGCCCACTTCGTAGCGGTTTGGCGGCAGGCCGCTACGCGCGCCACTACCACTATTTTGATCCTTGCTTACAATTGCATCTTCAATTCTCCCAATTCTGCCGAAACCATCCTATTTGGTGCAATAAAAATCAGAGCGGTCCCTGGTAATAACTCAATGGTGAAATCAATTTCTCTGATGGGTGGCAATTCTGGAATCTCTTCTGGAAAAAACATCCGGGAATTCCCAAACAATAAGGATCTCCTCCACCCCTTGGGACCATTTATCCTCCGTAATAAACGCTAAATAAGCTTCACATCCACTTTTCAAAAATCTATCAGCTTTCAATGCTGAGATAAATCTTGCACGAGGATTCCTCCTCTCCCCCTGAAATAATACTCCTGCCAGTGTCTCATCTAATTTGAAGTTGAGGGTCTTATGGAAACAATCCATCGTGGCATGGTACCCTGTCAACCTATCCATACCTAGGATGATATCGAAGTCATGCATCTCCAAGAAAATAAGATCTACGAGTAACACCACTTCTCTTATCTGAATTGTGCAATTAGTGTAAAAAGTCCACCACACTACTTGTTTGTCTACTGGAGTAGCTACAGTTGAAATAAACTCAAGTTCTCTAGCATGCACATCAATCAACTTAGAAAATTAAGGGGATATAAATGTGTGCGTAAAGCCAGGGTCAAATAAAATTCTAGCTTTAATTCCACAAACAAGGAGTGTGCCTTCCACTACATTTTCCGCCGCCTCTGCATCAGCCCTATTGACAGTATAGACTTGCCCTTGCTGCTGTGACCTGTTTTAAGCCTGTTACTGCCTGCCTTGTGGAACATTCTTGTTCTGTTGTGGGGGACGCTGATTTTGATTCTGTCCTCGTTGACAGGTTTGCTACTGCTGCTGTGGTCTATACTGTTGTTGTGGTGCTTGTTGCTGAGGTGGCCTTGCCTGATTCTAGACAACCGGTGCATTTTGAGGTGGTGCAGGACACTATGCTCCCTATTGATGCTAATTCTGCCTATTAGGTCTAGGGCAATCTCTCATCCGATGGTTCATCGAACCACACCTAAAGCATGCTCCTGTGATGGTACGACACTAGGCACTCTCATGGTTCTTCCCACAGTGGATACAAACTAGCAGGTTCTGAACATTCTGCTCTTGCCTCTGTCTATTGTTCTGTTGATGTCTCTGTTGGTGAATCTGTTGGTGAGCTTGACTCCTTCCCTGAACTCGGAGGATCTTGTTGTTCAAGTTCTCAAACTTATAAGCCCTCTTGACAGCTTCTTCAAAGGTTGTTAGTGGCACAACCCCTGTGGCATCCCTCTCTATGATTGGATTAAGTCCTTCAAGGAACTTAGCTGTCTTCTTCTCAACGATGTCTATCAACTCCGGAGCATATCGGGACAACCTTTCAAACTTGGTGAGGTATTCGAGAACTGTCATGTTGCCTTGCACAAGTTGTTGGAATTCTATTGCTTTCTGCCTTTTGACATGAGTGGGTACGTACTTGTCACGAAACTGTCTCTTGAGATTAGCCCAAGCCTCTGCATCTGCCATAGTTCTATACTCTTACTTGACTGTCTTCTACTATATATCTGCTAAACCGGTAAACAGGGACGCTGCAAGTTTCACTTGTTCTCTTCCCGTGCATCGGAAGGCCTCAAAAATATTCTCCGTGTGTTCTAACCAATCATCTGCAGCTAATGGGTTCTCTGTCCCAGCAAACTCTTTCGGGCCTCTCTTCCGAAACCGCTCAAACAAAGCATTCGGGTCATTCTCCCTTTGATTAATGACAATTTGCGAGCCTGCTGGTTTAACTGGAACTGGTTCAGGCCTCCTTTCTAGTACCTCTAGCAACTGCCTTTGCATCTGTACCAATTCCCTGGCATGATCCTCATCCTTCTTGGCCATCTGTTCCTGTAGCCTAGCCCGATTCTCATTGGCATGGCGTTGCTGATGAAGCATGGCCTGCATCATCTGCTGAAACTGATTCTGCATGGTGTTATAAGGAGTATCTTCCTCAAGTGGTTCTGTGTGATCACTGTTGCTTGCGGTGGGATTGACGTTCATTGATCGCTTACGAGGTGGCATAATGCTGCAAAACAAGGTGTTAGCACATGATAATCAAGTAGAGGGTCACACATTGCTCACACGATTCTAACTAGCAAAAAGTCTAACGAATCATTGCCACGGCTTTAGGATTTCTAGTTTCTTTTAATTGCCTTAAACATGTCTCGCTCTGATACCAGTCTGTCGCGACCTCGGACCGGGCCCGCGGACCTAGTCCGGGATCGAGACGGTATTGGGTGATGATGGATATGCCAATGATGATGCTATACTAACTGTATCATTTATATTGGTAAGTACGTACATGGATTGACAAAGAACACCATATCATCCGTGCACGTGATTTCCCATAGGTGTCCACGGTGAGAATATCACACCAACATATTATTTTCTTTCAAGTGCGAAAGCGTGTTGCAAATCGAACATATAATTCATTTCCAATAACAAGACTATTAACACAAATATATAAAACATAATATCAGAGTGAGCAATGATCATAAGCAGTTCCCAAAAGTAAAATTAAATGTTTATACAAAGATTAATCAGTTAATCACTTCCCAAAAATAAAGGCCAATGAAGGCCAGTACAACCAATAAAGATCCCCAAAAATTGATTAACCACAATCCCAAAATGTTTCGTGTCTCAAGGCTCGACTGAACATCTAAATGATGTCGTGAGCCCGCCATTCTCCTACTCGTTGCGGCTCTTCAGCCGCCTCCTCAAGCTCCTCCTCGGGATAACCGACATCTAGACCTGAGTACCAAAGAATGGGTCAGACACGACGGTCTGGCAGGTGGGTGAAAAGAAGTAACCACATAATAATAATTAGGTTTACCTTGGAAAACATCGGAACCTGTTAAAACAATATTTTTCACGAAAGAACTGCATCACTTATTAGAAAACACATAAGCAGTATAAAAGCATGTAAAAGTACCAAAGAATAAAGAACTAGTAAGATGACAACCACACAAAGCTAAATCCTCTATCACCGAAGTGACAAGAGTACATCGGAGCATTGATCTCAGACACACGAGGTGATGAGATTCAACGAAATATATATATATATATAACTATACGGGACGGGACCATGGTAGCGAACCTGGTATTGAGACGGGACGGGATCCAGGTTGCAGCTGGTGGGAATGGGAGGGGGACCTCCAAGTCGGTGGATCAGGCCAACAAGGTCATCCAAGCTTAGTGCTGCCGACTCATGGGTCGTATGAAAGAAATCGGTACATGAGCAAATATACTTATGATGTAAAACACATAAACGAGCGGGACGGGATGCCCATAGGCACACATATCACTTTATCATCAGGCAATGCATAACAGGTCTAGCAAAATGCAGAAATTCAATTTCAGTGTTTTCGGGCATGACTTGTCATGTAGCATTAGATTTTTGAGAAGCATAAATATATAAAAGTTCGGGTAAAATAGAACACAACTGGATTTCCAAGATTTTCGGACCAAGCATTGAGGATTCAAGATGACACCAGTGTGAATAGGGGTCTCGTATGTCGGTTTTGATATGAACTTGGTACTCATTGAGTTTCGAAGACATTCCGAGCTCCCTATGCACCTTGATCAATTCAAAAACCCTCAAGGGATCTCCGTGATGGGGCTTCTTCCTTAATCAAACTCCACATTTCGCTTTTTCGACCTTACCATCGCATTGGGGCTTCAAACAATACTTTCCCAAGCCTTAGAAGAACATTTCAAGTCTTCCTGCATTGACCCAGGTCCACTGCACTCTCTATGAGGGGTTCGCTCGAGTGGACCTGCCCCGTCAGGTTGGCTCGAGCGATCTGTCAAGTTAGCTCAAGCCAACCGCTCTCTAGATGGTGTTCGCTCGAGTGAACTGTCACAGAAAACTATTCTGATGAGTAGTTTGGCTCCTTCCTTTTTCTCCCACTACAAATCTCCTTGAGCCTCCATTCCCACACATAAATGAGAGGCTTAAAACCTCCCTTAAACCCCTCACAATCCACAATCAAAAACCTCAACAAACATACATCCAATCACCTCCTTTCCATCTACATTCAACCATAAGAGAGAAAGAGGAAAAAATCACCATCCACAAAGATCAATTTGTACCATAATCAAGTTTTAATAAAAGACTATATGCCAACATTTCCAAGAAATTACACAAGCTAACAAAACTCATTCATATGTTTATTTCGAAATCAATGCAATCCATATGAGTAAGCATGAATAAGAATAGTAATGCCATCCACATTTCTCATAAAAACATTTTACTACTCAAGATATCTATTCATCCGCTTGCCTTGGGCCCAAGCTAGTAAAGGAAGCTCCTGATCACACTCCAAAGCCACAACCACCAAGTTACACCAAAAACCCCCAAAACAAAACCCATTTAGAACCCTAAATGATCAAAACCATGAATGGGGAAGAGAAAGCGTGCAACAATGAAGATGGAGCTTCCCCAAGTGTAGAAGAAAACACATCTAGAAGATGGAAGAGGTAGCTTACAGGAAGGTTCTTCAAATGCACAAAGTTAGCTCCAAGAGAGCTCCAAGAGAACTCCAATGGGGCTGGATTCCTTCACAAATGGTGTCAATGAAAAGCTTTCATGGTGAGGAAGAAGAGGGTGACATGCATTTCTCCATTTAGCAAGGATTAGTAATGGATGGAGATGGAGAAAGCTAGAAGAAGAAGATGGGAAAACCCTAGCTTAGGGCTGGACTGTTTAAGTTGGAGAAAGGGGGTAAGAGAAGAGGGTTCTCCTTATATAAGAGATAGAGATGGGTCCCACAACTGACAAATCTGGTGAGGCTAAAAACACAGTTTTTAGGGTCTCGGAGGAGTTCGACGAAGAAGGAAAAAATGATGTTCGAGAAATCTAGTTTCCAAAAAGTATATATTTCAAGGGTTTTGGAGACGTCGAATTTTGTGTCCAGATTTGGTGTAAAAAGACTGTTTTTCCCTTGATGTTGGGAAAGTCGGGTTTCGGGGTTTCGGACGGGAACGGAATCAACACAAAAGTTGTAGAGATTAACGAGATAAGTCAAACGGAGTTAAAATACGAATTATCGGAATCTCGAACAATCCCCCCATGCACACACAAAGTCACTTAAAGAACCCCCAAAGGGTCCCACTTAATCAAGAAGGCACTCAAACGCCCCAAAGCTATACAAAAGCTATTCCATTCCTAACTTAACCAAAAATCATTATTCTCACTTAGAACTAACACACGATTTAATAAGTGCTAATTGAGGTCACTCGGGTCGGGGTCCATCCTTTTACAAGCAGAAGGATCCAATATCATGGATGCTTTACCTTGATTAGAGGGTGTGAGTTCTACGGTTAGCCAAACACCAATATTTGAAAATCATTTTATGAGCAAAATTAATCTGAGGAGGTACATCCTTCCATCAAGTTTTGCCCCTTCTCTATTTGATCTAGAGTCACTGTTGCATTTTATTTTTCTTGACTCCAAAGTCCAAATGCAAGTTTTCTTTTTAAATAAAAGGGTTAGAATAATCCTATCTGGGAGATACTTTGGGCATGGTTTATCAGTGTGGGACCCATTAGATCAATGGTCTAGATTAATTATGCATGGGCTCCAATTTTACATGCTCCCACAACAAAACAAGGATACCATGTATTTGAGTAGATTAAAATTCCTTCTGTTCATACTGAAGTAGGGATCTACTCTTTCACAGGCTCTTCCAAGGTTGACAAACAGAGAGAAAATTATGGACATGGTGGATCCATCTCTACGAGGTCAATATTCAAAGAGGAACTGATTCAGGTCAGCTTGCCATAATCATAGTCATGAATGTTACAACTCACAACCATTCCATTTTACACCACAGAAACCATGGGCAGCATTATAAATCACATTCATCATCCTTGACACCATCAAAATGCCAATCTAACCTGCTTTTCTCTTATTCCTTATGTCCTCTTTTGATTGAAGCAGATAGCCGCAATTGCTGCTGTTTGTGTGCAGCCAGAAGCTGATTATAGACCTCTCATGACTGATGTGGTGCAATCCCTCATCCCTCTGGTTAGGAGCCAGGTGACAAGTTGTCCCACCACTCCCTCCAAATTACAGCATCAAATATGCACTCCCAGCAGATCATAGATCCATTGAGCTTTATAGGATTCACATTAGCAGCATTACTGCCACCATCACCTGTTATTGATCTCTAAAGTCCAGATAAATATGGAAGCGGCAGCAGTGAACATAATCTCTCAACATTTGAAGATAAATGCATCTTGATTTCATACGGTGGAGGACGACACTAGCTCAGATGTGCTGAGTTTAATGTTTTTGGCAACTAGATTTCAGCTTTATTGATTGGGGTCGCATATTTCCAGAAGATGTCACATTGCCAATTATATTATGTTGATTCAGATAGGCTGTCAAAGGTAAATATGTTGTTACTATCAAATTCTCAGTTGAGGAGTTTGATATGATCATGGTGTCAAGAAAGATGAGTTGCTGATCATTGTAAAATAATTCCCTAGCTCTCCCTTTGTGGCAATAAAACTTTGTATTAGTAACAAGAAGAAAGTAGATAAATGAGATGACATATAAAAAATAAATAATAAATAATTTACCCTGTAACAATGGATCCGACCCTGTTTCAAAACGCCCTCAATCACGTAAGTCGCGCTAGCGCACTACAAAGCTTCTCGCTTCAGTGTACCTACGCTCATACCTACGTTTGCTGGTTTTGAAAGAAAGTACTTGCCTCATCGAGTAAAGGAGAGTGATTAACCCAAGAGAAGCTTTAAAGGGAATAAGGGTGCGATGACTTGATCATAGTAGCTGACCAACTCATAGTTGTCTATATGACTAGAAGCTTTCTGACTTAAAGTGTTGTAAGGGAAGTGGATAGAAGGGACCCTCTACAGAGGGGCATATGTAGCAGGCGTAGCAAACCATAACGGTCACGGCGCTAAATTCTATTTAGCGTAGTGGCCGCTATTTTTGATCCATCCTCTCCTCCCAAACAGTCCATATGACAGCCACAAATGACAATTTCCACATTTCTTTACCTCTAGGCGTTAGAGGAGGATTAATCCACGCTTAAAATAGGGACAAAAGTGAACTTGGGAGAACCCATCTACACCCAAACCAATCCATTACTGTAGTCCAAATTCAATGGGTGACGCTGCATTTAAGCATAAGATGCTCCACAAACTCCTCGTCCTATAAGCACAAAGGGTAGGCATTCACCAGAACCAAACCTTTCCTTAAGTTATCCATAGTTAAGATTCTGTTTTCGAGGGCTAACCACCCAAACACCAAACTTCTAGGGGGAGCTTTGTTTTGGGATTTCTTTGCTTTATTAATTACTCGAATTCACACACCCGCTCACACAACATGTCTCCACCAATATACACAACAGATAGGGACAAAGGTTTTGGATTTATCATAAATGCAACAAACAGAAATATTTTAAGACGGTCTATTGATTACGAACATGCGCGGACACACAGAGGTATTGTCGGGAGTGATCAGATCGTTCGAAACCAAATCATTGCTGGGCTTGCAAAGTCCACCTAGATGCATGACAAACATGGGAGAGTGGGTGGGGGATGGAATGGTCTACTTATGACCTACTTGCATGCAAAAATTTGGGACCAGCTGATCATTTTAGCCCTTGATTCAAGGAAATCAAAGTACGAAAATTTTAAGTACAGTAAAAAATTTTAAGTCGTTAGATGAAGTAAGTCTTCTTATGTTTTCTGCATCATTAATCCAAAGGTGTGAAATTCAGATGAGTGCCACATTAGGGTCATGGCAAGTTCATAGAGGCGTGGTGAGTGCCAGCTAAAGGGTTGGATTGGTTGGGGGTGATGTGGGCCGGCCCACATCAAGTAGGCTCAGGACTCCTGGGTAGGCCCATGTCCACTGGACCTGGGTCCAGGTCCCGGCCCACAACTGGCCTAACAACCAAAGTCCAGCTGTATACAAAGTCAACTAGACCAATAAGACAATGTCCATCTGTCCTTTTATCCTTTTTTTCCGTTTAGCATCTTGCTTTCTTAAGGTCTAGATTCAATGAGTTTTGTTTAAAGGAAAAAACACATCTACTACAAAGAAAAGAAAAGCCATTTATATAGGAGGAACTTCAAGGATATGGGGTGATAAAAAAAATATTCTTTTAATTAGATAATTATAACTCCCAAAATTGTAAAGTATGAACTAATAGTGGTTTTTTAAGTGTATTTATTTTTTGTGACTGTAATCCAACAACGCATGATTGTCAAATCAATGTTAAATTAAAAATAATGCCAATTCATAAAAGGTAGGTGAATATAAATGCCTTAAAATTTTCATATATAATACTTTGCCGGGATAATTTGGTATGTGAAAATTCCTATTAAAGGTGTAAGATAGAACATATTCTTTAACCATTTTCCTTCTTTGACAAAATAAATAAAACTGTACATCTAAAACCCAAGTCACTAAAGTACGTGTATAACTTTATCTGATACAAAAAATTTAGAGACAACTTCTATCATCGAAACATTTTCCTAGTGGTCCCTTTGCTCGATCAACCCTTCATACTCGGCAACAATGTAAAAAATATAATAATTTTTTTTTCATTTTATTTTGAGGGTAAGGGCCTAGATAGTGAAGGCCCTCCGAGGACTTTGACCTGCCTAGGCCCGGCCCTACATATATTGAGGGTAGGCTGTCGAGCCCGGTCCTTTGATAACTGTAACTGCCACATCGATGATCATGTTAAAAAGTCTACTCCGGCATTTTACCCGCATACGGAAAACGGTAGTCTGGCACCAGTTTTCTGCTTTCTCGTCAGTGGTGGTAAGTACTAAGTAGTCGGCGTATGATTAGACAGTCAATCTCAACTTCAATTGTAGTTTCAAACAATGAACAAGAAAAGGGGTGACAAGTAAATGCTCTATGGATTTCAAAACAACTTTACGCAATGATTTAGGGAGTTCCAAAAAACTTTACAAGTGAAGCAAGTGGGCTTGCATGTTAGAATGCCCACTTGTTGTGCAGATACAGCAAGGGCATACCATGTATATGGTAGGGACATGATCTACACATTAAAAATGAAGTATCAGATATATGAAATGTTAAACAGATTGCATCCTGAAAACCCCCTTGATAGGACAATCCTAAATTTTGAAAAACGGACTATAAATGTCAAGAAAGAATATGCCAAAGCCAAATTTTGAGTGTATAATTTCTTGCCATTTTGGTTACATTTTAGGAATATCATATCCAAAATTGGAAAACTCATGGTATAATCACTAAATCATGGCCCCATGTGTACAAATGCAAGGCCCAAAACTATTATTGATGCAGGCTAGACAATATGTCGGTCAACCCATTGGGCCCAGCACATAAGTCCAACGGGACATCCATTTAATTAGGAATTCAATTTAGAGTTTGATTTACTTAGAAGGCTTTAAATTCGGAGTTTATTTGATTTGGCTTGGTATGCAAGTTTTGTGACTTAGTTTCCTCTTTTAAATAGGTTTCTTTAATGATTAAGAAAGTCTAGATGGATAAGAAGGATGTTTTGTCCTATATATAGAGGACATGCCTCAATTGTACTAGAATGCTTATTATCAATTAATCTTTTGAGTTATGAGAGTTTTCTCTTCAGTTATGGTGCTTCTCATTATCATGAGTGTGCTCTAGTGACTGAATCCATTCTTTGGGTTCGATCAATCTTTCGGGAGATTGATCTATTCGTCAATCGTGTATCCGAGCTGTGCCAATTATACACATCCTCGAGTGAATGACTATTATGATTCTCCAATATATCATAGCAGAAAAAGCACAAGCTTCACACATTCCAATTATTTTCATATTGAGTATTTGCAACCTTGATTAATTAACTTACAATCCAATCCAAGATAGATAGTGTGGGGGGATGTTTCATGAGCGCAGGATCCAGCAAGTGATTCGGCTAGGCCCGTCCCAATCTCAGCTCTTGGAAAAGGGCTCACCTCGGAGAGAACACCATCCGTCTGTGCAGCTCGGTAAATGCAATAGGACGCGCAGCTCGGCAGTAGTGCCGAGGTGAAGTGGACATAAGCAGCTTGGCCAGCCGAGGTGGGCATCATGTCAATCAATAATTAATGAGGACGTGGCTACGCTCTGACAGACAAGATGGGCGCCGGATACAAAAAGCATGGACCTGATCTGGCCATCACATCAGCAATCATGCAGGAGGTCAAGGTATGGACTGATGGGACAGTACCTACACCAGCCTCCACTAAGGAGAAAGAGTATGGTCCAATGGGACCATACTCCCACCAACTCCCACTAAGGAAGAGTCTGAGGAGACCAACACCTATAAATTTGCACAAGGTAGTGCAAGCAAGAAAGAAAAAAAAATCCCGAATCCTCTCTCCCTCTCCATTCACTCACCCTTTGTTCAGTAACAGTACTAACTTAGGCATTGGAGTGCCTTCGGCTGACAACAGTCAGGGGCCTCTCACCTTTGCTTCTTCCTTCTCTTTCAGCTTTCAGGCATTCGACTGTTCCTAAAGAAGAACGCAACGACAGCTCAGAGCGTATCTTCACCCTCTAAACGAAGTCCATATTATTTTAGGCACTTACAATTGGCGCCATCTGTGGGAAGAGGATAACACAATATGCCACCCAAAGCAAAAAGATTGGCGTAACATCGCGAGCCATGCTAGTGCCGCAATCTCCGGTGCTGCAAGAGGTAGCGTTGTCTGATGCATGGCAAGAAAGGCCCCCAAGGCCGTCGTCACCTGTATTACAAGAGATACTAATCTCACAGGCGCGCATAGAGCAACGAGCAGCAACATCGGCGTAGCCACTACTGATCCTGCAGGAGCGACCCCCTCGCCAGAGGAGGGCCGGGAAGGAGCCTCATCCAGCAGGAGTCCCTCAGACAGAAGTAGCTCCTCCCCGACGAGACAGTCAACCTGCCAAACGTCTCCAGCGGCGACTGCCTGTTTCTCGACATAAAAGAATAACAGGAAAAACTCGTCTTGAAAGAGAGTTCCGAAGGGATGAATCTCCGACAACCGTCGTATCCCGGCGGACCGAAGGAGATGGCGCTGGCTACGATCCTCGTGCTGAGGAGATCAAGGCCCAAAACGCCGTCATCCAGGAGAAGGAGGAACTGATTCGCCAACTTCAACAGCAGCTATGAGCGGCGAACCAGGCTCCACCTTCCGGGCTCCATTCAGCTGGGCAGAACTTAAGGCGATTCCTAGACAACAAAAACCGCCATCAGACCTATGAAGAAGGCTCTAGTAGCAGCCCCGGCGACACTTGAGGAGAAAAGAAGCAGAAGTCACGAGATGAAGGCAATATGCCAGAGTGGCTCGACCAACATATCAAGTAGACCATCCAGCAAAATATGGAGGTGGCTGGCTTCGCCCGAGATCAGCTAAACATTTACAGCCCCGGGGAGCTTGGCGTATCTCCTTTCTCACGAGAAATAAGTGATTTCCCTATTTCCGAGAAGTTCAGTATCTCGAGGTTTACCCTCTATGATGGGACCTCAAATCTTGCAGCCCATTTGAGGCACTTTACTTAGCGAATGTCAGTATGGGGCGACATCGGGCACCTAAACTGCAGAGTATTCTCCTCTAGCCTAGGCGATCTCCCTCTCAGATGGTTTTGTGCTCTCCCAGGAGGGTTGATTTTAAGCTGGCGGCAACTCACAGGCTCCTTCCTAGAAAACTTCCAGGCATACAGGGTCATCCCAAAGACCAACGAGGACCTGATGGCCATGAGGATGAGGCGAGACGAGAACCTGACCCGATTCTCCAAGAGGTTCTGGACCATTTACAGCCAGATAGAAGATGCCAATGAAGAACTGGCCGTCGTGTGCTTTAAAGAGGCCCTGCTGCCGGGCATCGATCTTCGGAGAGAGCTCGTTCGGTACCCTGTGGCCACAATGAAGGCATTGATGACCCAGGTCAACCAGTTCGTTGAGCAGGAGGAAGATAAGACCAGAGCTCAAGAGAACTTTAGTCTCAAGCTCGGAGATAGCCACTTCGGGGATAGGCTTCCCGGAAGGACAAGAAGCCGTTTCGGAAGGAGGAGATGAGTAGTCAGAAGGCCTCATCAAGCCCAGTGATGGTCTCATCCCCCGCTTCAGGAGGAAGAAAGAAGTTCAAGCCACCATCAGATTCATACAAGGCAGTAAATACTATTTTCAAAGAGCCAATCTATAAGATCCTCACCAAGATCAGGACACAGCCATTCTTTGCATGGCCACAGCCAATGAGGGGCGATCCTTCTACCTGAAACCAAAGTAAGTTTTGTTCATACCACAAGCAAAATGGACATAAAATAGAGGACTGCATGTCCCTCAAGTCCAACCTTAAGAGGCTCGTCAAAGAAGGACACCTCAAAGATTATGTGAAGGAAGAAAGCAGCAATAATGTCCGTACTGGTTAGCGCCAGGATGACGAAGACAGCAATGAGCCGGAAGGAATTATAAACGTCATCCACTTGGCACCCACGTCAGCGGGAGAAAATCAATCGCGTGCTAAAGCCAGGAAGGTTTCCCACAATAAACAGGTGCTGACGACCGAGCTGGAACCAGCTGCAAAGAAAGCTCAGGCCGAGAAGCTCCGGATCTGGTTCTCGGACCAAGACCTTCAAGGAGTCCACTTGCCTCACAATGACCCACTGGTGCTCACTCTAAAGCTCAAAAATCTCGTGGTCAAGAGGGTACTTGTGGATCCTGGCAGCTTATCAGAGATCCTATACTTCGACTGCTTCAAAAAACAGGGCCTCAAAGCAGAAGACCTGCAGGAATCTCGCACCCCCCTCGTGGGGTTCAATTCGAAGTCAGTTTACCCCAAGGGAAAAGTCTCCTTGAAGGTTCAGGTCGGGGGAAACAGCATGCATGCCAACTTCCTAGTAGTAGACGTACCATCTCCTTACAATGCACTACTAGGGAGAACTTGGCTACATGGCATGGAGGCTGTGCTCTCCACTCATCATCAAAAATTAAAGTTCCCGTTAGAAAAAGATAATGGCAGAGGTGACCAAGAGATGGCCAAACAGTGTTTAATGGCCATAGTGTCTGATGAAAAGGAGCCATCACAAGTACACATGGCCGAGCTTGAAGCAGAAGTGGAGGATTTCGGCCGAACTCCTGAGCATAAGAGTGTCGAGAATCTGGCCGAGATCAGAATCGATCCGCACGACCCCGAAAGGTACTTCCTGCTCGGCAGCCAGCTCACCAAGCCAGAGAGAACCGAGCTTCTCGACTTCTTGCTGCAGAACAAAGAGGTTTTTTCCTAGACCCCCTATGAGATGTCGGGCATTGACCCAGAGGTTATGAGTCACAGGCTGAATGTAGACCCCAAGCACAAACCTGTCATACAAAAAGCCCGGAGGACAGAGGTCCAACAGGCCGAAGCTGTGCTGGAGGAAGTCGACAAACTAATGGAAGCAGGAGCAATCAGAGAAGTCCATTACCCTGAATGGCTCGCCAATACCGTGGTGGTTAAAAAGAAGAGCGGGAAATGGAGAGTATTCGTCGACTTTACCGACCTCAACAAATTTTGTCCCAAAGACAGCTTCCCGCTCCCAAAGATCAATCAGTTAACCAACGCCACGGCAGGGCATGACAGGATGAGCTTCCTTTATGCATATCGGGGATATCACCAGATTCCGATGTTTGGACCCGATGAAGAAAAGACCGCCTTCATAACGCCCAGAGGCATCTATTGCTACAAAGTAATGCCCTTCGGGTTGAAAAATGCGGGGGCGACCTACCAGATCTCGGCAATACAAGCAATTTAAAGCCTGACCACAGCCATGCAGGTCCAGAGGCTCACCGGGATGGCAGCCGCGCTCAACCGCTTCATAAACCGCGCTTCGGACAAATGCCGCCCTTTCTTTCAACTCCTGAAGAAGAGTTCAAAATTCCAGTGGACTCCAGAATGCGACCAAGATCTCCAAGAGCTCAAGAGCTATTTGTCCTCGCCTCCCCTACTGTCTACCCCAAAACAAGGCGAAACGCTTTACCTGTACCTGGTTGTCTCGGAACATGCTGTGAGCTCAGTGCTGATCAGAGAAGAAGACAGGCAACAAAAGCCCATCTACTATACGAGCAAAATTCTGCTTGATGATAAAACAAGATATCTGCCACTTGAGAAGCTCGCATTGGCACTCGTCAGCGCCTCTCGAAAGCTCTCTCATTATTTCCAAACATACACCGTGGTGGTTGTTACAGAGCACCCACTTAAGTCCCTTTTCAGAAAGGCAGACTTCTCTGGCACGATTTCAAAGTGGGCCATCGAGTTAGGACAGTATGACATCCAATACCAACCCAGAACAGTAATCAAGGCCCAGGTATTGGCCGATTTCATTGTAGAGTTTGTTTCTCCAAGTCCGGCGCCAAGCCAGCCTGACGCCGAACTGGGGGGGCAGTCTTGGGAAAGATACTGCAAACGAAGATGGCAGCAATACCAAAGCTGAGGACGAACGATCTTGGAAGCAATTCCTCGATTCATCCTGGAAAATCTTTGTCGACGGGTCCTCGACAAATAAAAGAGCCGGCATTGGAATAGTCCTCCAATCTCCAGAAGGACTTGTCATCGAGCAAGCCCTGACACTTGGTTTTAAAGCATCTAATAATGAAGCTGAATACGAAGCCCTGATTGCGGGACTCAGTAGCGCCAAGATCCTGGGGGCACAAAAAGTTGTGGTCTTTAGCGACTCTCAATTGGTGACAAGCCAGCTCAACGGGGACTACGGAGCTCGCGATGAAAGGATAATGGCCTACTTGTCTCATTCAAAATGCCTCCTTTCACATTTCCAACAAGCCGAGATCAAACAAATCGGCAGAGAATCCAACGCCCATGCCGACGCCCTCGCAAGTCTTGCCTCAGCCGTTGAAGCCGGAAAGAAGAGAGAGGTCGAGGTAGGAACACTGGACACACCAAGCATAGAGCTCCCTCCACCTCGGCAGGTCCTGCATCTCGGTTTCGGTCCAAGTTGGATGGATCCAATAATTGCCTACCGAAAAGACGACCAGCTTTCCGAAGATAAGAGCGAGGCTCACAAAATCCGAATGAAGGCAGCTCGGTTCTGGCTATCTCAGGAAGGTAAGCTGTACAAAAAATCCTTTTCAGGACCATACCTACAGTGCGTTCACCCGAGCCAAGTCGAGGATTTCCTTTACGAAATCCACGAGGGTATTTGCAGAAGTCACATCGGGGGCCGATCACTAGCTTACCGAGCCATCAGTCAGGGCTACTGGTGGCCATACATACAGAAGGATGCATAACTTTACGCCAGAAAATGCGAGAATTGTAAGAAATTCTCACACTCACTCCATCAGCCAACCCAAGATCTAAGTCCGCTCTCAAGCCCATGGCCTTTCGCCCAATGGGGTCTGGATATTATGGGGCCTCTGCACCGAACTCCAGGGAATAAGAGTGGCTAATAGTATCTAATAACTATTTCACCAAATGGATAGAAGCAGAGCCAGTTTCTTCCATTATCGAGCTGGATTCAAAGAACTTCGTCTGGAAGAACATCGTGACGAGATTCGGTATTCCTCGGACACTGATATCAGAGAGTGGGACCCAGTTCGACTCAAACCTCTTCAGAAACTTCTGTCAGGAGCTCGGTATTCAAAATCACTATTCCACCCCAGCATATCCGCAAAGTAACAGCCAGGCCGAGATCGCAAACAAAGTAGTGCTCGATGGGCTAAAGAAAAGACTCGACCGAGCCAAGGGAAGATGGGTAGAGGAGCTTCCAAGTGTCCTTTGGGCTTATAGGACCACTCCGTGACGTTCCACCTCTACAACGCCTTTTTCCCTGGCTTATGGGATGGAAGCCGTAATTCCTCTCAAAATCGACCTCCCAACCCTGAGAACAAATCTCTTTGACCAAGAACAAAACAAGGCGAATCTGGCCAAGGAGCTTGACTTGGCCGAAGAACGACGAGAAGCCGCGGCCATCTGCTTAGCTTCCTACCAAAGACAGCTAGCCAAAGGGTACAATCAGAAAGTCAAAGAAAGAAAATTCTCTACTAGAGAGCTAGTCTTAAAGAAGGTGCTGCCCGCAAACAAAAATCCAAGCAAAGGCCAACTGGGACCAAACTGGCAAGGACCATTCAAAGTTGTCTCGACTGCCGGACAGTCTGCTTACAGGCTCGAAGACATGGACGGCAGGGAACTACCACGCCCTTGGAATGCCGCGCACCTCAAGAAATTTTACTTCTGAAATTGTACTCATGACAGACAATAAAAGATGAATTTTCTGATTGCTAGTTTTCCATTGGAACGCACTCTGTCGCAAGACTCAACAACCTCAGCTCGGTTATAGAACCAGCTGCTATTCAGACTCGGTTAGGGAACCAGTCGCTATTTAGACTCGGTTAGGGAACCAGTCGCTATTCAGACCCGGTTGGGAACCAGTCGTAATTCAGCTCGGTTACTGAACCAGCTGCTCGGGCTCGGTTACAGAACCAGCCATACTTCAGCTTGGTTACAGAGCCAGCCATGCTTCAGCTCGGTTACAGAACCAGCCATACTTTAGCTCGGTTACAGAACCAACTGCTAACTCAGGTTCGGTAACAGAACCAGCCATTTCCTAGCTCGGTTACAAAACCAGCTACTAGCTAGGCCTGGTTACGGAACCAACCATTTCTCAGCATTGGTTATAAAACCATCTGCTACTCAGGCTTGGTTAAAAGACCAGCCGTTACTCAAAGTTGGCGACAGGACCTACTTATGTCATTTTTTATTACCCCAGCTCGGTCACTGGACCAATTATAAATTATGGTTCAATTAGAGGACCGATCACTTCGGGAGTCAACACGTGGGATTGCCGAACTCATTTCCTTATTCGTTTCCCAACATTTAAACCCAAAAAAGCTGGAGTACAAGTCCATCAAAAAAGCTCAAGAGCACAATCAGAAAAATTCAAACAATTCTCAAAGAAGTGTGCAATAAAGAAGAAGATTTTATTGATGAGAAAATTTCTTTTATAATGTACATCTTAGTGAAATAAAAGGAAAACACAAAGAAGGCTCAAGAGGCGCCGGAGGGAGTCTCAAGGAGAGGATGATCTCTGGAGGGGGCCTCGGTTGCAAGACTGACTTGCTCGACCTCGGTTGCAAGATTAAGCTCGGGGGCTCTCTCGGGAAGAGTAGTAGAAGGAAGCGCAGAACTCTGCCCGGTCGACTGGTCTTTAAGCTTGGGTAGGTCTTGGTATATGGGGTGATCCTCGGGGACCCCCATCTTCTTCAAGCAACCTTACACCCATATTCAAAAAGTTGCGGACCTAGCACGTCGACATGGGCGTCATAATCCTTTGTCGCTTCCGCCACCCCATCATTATATGTAGCAGTAACTTCGGCCTCAGTTGAGGCCTCGAGGTCGGCCTTTTCCTTCCGAAGGACTTCGAGCTCAGCACATTTCGCTGCAAGCTCTGCCTTCCCCTCTTCGAGATCGGCCTCGAGCTGAATTGCCCTTTTCGCCTTGATCTCGGCCGCCCCCTCAACTCTTGGCATTCAGTCTTCATCTTGCAGACCTCGTTCACAGCATGCTCAAGGTCCTTCCCGAGGTCGAAATTCTTTTCCTCCTCCGCTTTCAGTTTCTGATGGCTGCCCTCCAAGGCCTCCGTGAGCTTCCTCTTCTCAACCTCCAATCCTTCGATCCGGGCGTTCCGATGATGAGCTCTGTCCAGCAACACTTTCGCCCGTTGCATGATCTGCTAAAAAGCAGGATCCAGGCATCAAAGGAATGGGATCCAATGATAAGAAATAAAACAAAAATCAAACGAAACGTACCAAGAAAGCAGACTGCAATGTGCCGATCAGCAACGCCGCGTCCTCCATGCCCTGCAACCTTTGTATATCCTGCAGCAGGGCACAGACATTAGCGAACGTCACAGCGGCAAGGGAATTGCCATGGAGGCGATCCTCCACTGTGACCGGCCTCCCTGGCCCCAGCGAGAAGGATGGCCTCCATATGGCCGGCCCCGGGCGAGGGAGGGCCAAGTCCTGTGCAAGGGCCTTCTCAACACCCGGCCGGGGGTCCTGCTCAGACGGGCCCTCGGTCCTATGCCTCTTCTCAGGAGCCCCCTCCCGCGACCCCTCGGTCCTGGGCCTTTTCTCGGGAACCCCCTCCTCGGCAGGTTGCCCCCAGCTCGCCGAACTAGTCTTCTCAGGACGGGACCCCTTCTCCGTCCGAGACTTCTCCTTTCTTGTCTCCGCCGGACGCTCCCGGGACGGAGCACCGGCGACAGCAGAGCCTCCAACGGCCCCCGAAGTGGCAGGGACGGTATCTTTATTGGCACAAGGACGGTTTGGGGCAGAAACTTCCCCTCTGAAAAAACTTCCCCCCAATTTCTTCGTCACTAGTGGGGGACGGCGAGGAGGCATCCTTCTTTCTTCAGAGCTCGGGGAGGTGTAGGTTTCGACTATCTATTGCAGTTCAGCCCCCAACTCGGCTTGAGAAGTAGTAGCTTCTGCCCCTGAAGCTTTTCGGCGCTCGAGTTCGAAGAGCACGCCCTTAGCCTCGATTTTCCTTTTGATGTATGTTTTATACCTCGGTTCGTAACCGAGGAGAGACCAGGCAGCGCGTGTGTTGTGGCCTTTGTAATTACGCATTGGCCTCTGCCAATCGCTGTTTCGTCTCCAGCCGGAGTTTATGGCTTCGCTCCTTCTCTGCCCGATTTCTACACAAATGAAATATAAGGGTCTCTGGTCGGCAAAGTGAAGGAAAAAGGGAAATTAGCACAAGGGAGTTCGGCATTTACTTGGAGGAATCCCGTAATGCCGGGGTATCCTATGCCGCCTCTCCGCCGCGGTTTCGCCCTCCCAGAACTCCCAATTACCGGAGACGAATAGGCGATCATCCCCGGCATGTCGGCTGGAGTCTTCCAGGTCGGTAACATATTGTTCCCTCCCTGGCCTCCCCCGGAGGTAGAAGCAGGTACCGTCCCCGACAGATTTACACAGGTCATAGGCATCCTCGATGTCATGAACGCCGAGGTCGATCCCTAGAATCCTATTGAGCTCTAATGCGCCTATTATTATCTTGTAGCCATTGGGCATCAGTTGGTAGGGGTTGAAATGCCATGCCGACAGACACGCCCTCAGGAGTGGGTGGACTGGAAACCTCACCCCCCCCCCTCGACTATGGCAACTAAAGGGAACGGCATCCATCCATCGGTGAATGCGAAGCCGTCAAACATATCATCAGGGTCATCTAGCCTAGTCTGGATATCTTCCGGGATGTTGTACATCCCCCTAAAGCTGGCCATAGCCTCAGGGGTGTCCGCCCAGTGCCTGTATCTCCCCATCTCTCTAAAAAAAAAAAAAACCCTAGGAAGGATGAAAATCGAGAAGAGGAGAAGAAACTCACAAAGGCTCGTGTAGACTGAGAAAAAATTGAGATCTTGTCGGCAGCAGAGGTTCTTTCTTGTTTTCTCTTCTGCAAATCGCTCTCTCTAGCAAAACGCAAAAAGTAAAGAAAGAGGGGAAGAGACACCCCTACTTATAGAAGAGAAGCGCCTCTTCAGATTTCGAGGGCATGAGCCGCCGCCTCAAGCGTCGCACCCGCTCCTCCGAAATTGATTAGAAGACCCTGCAAACAGCGCCACGTGTCACCAACGGCTGGTTCCCTACATGGAGCGAAGAGTCGCGCCTAATGATCTCATTAAATTTGTCTGGGGAAGATGGAATGACGACAGTGCGCTAATCAATTATCCTAGGCAGACAAAGTGGTTGCGGTTCTAATCACCTCATTAATTGCCCAAGATAAAGGCCTCATAAATAAAGCATCTGTATTCTCCAAAGGCCCACCCCAAGATGAAATTTCCTCTCTTAACGTCAAGCTCTCGGTCTCAAAGCCGAACTCAGAAACTAAGAGCTTGGGGGGCAATTGTGTGGGGATGTTTCATGAGCGCAGGATCCAGCAAGTGATCTGGCTAGGCCCGACCCGATCTCAGCTCTTGGAGAAGGGCTCAGCTCGAAGAGAATACCATCCGTCTGTGCAGCTCGGTAAATGCAATAGGACGCGCAGCTCGACAGTAGTGCCGAGGTGAAGTGGACATAAGCAGCTCGGCCAGCCGAGGTGGGCATCATGTCAATCAATAATAAATGAAGATGTGGCTACGCTCTGACAGACAAGATGGGCGCCGGATACAGAAAGCATGGACCTGATCTAGCCATCACATCAGCAATCATGCAGGAGGTCAAGGTATGGACTGATGGGACAGTACCCACACCAGCCTCCACTAAGGAGAAAGAGTATGGTCCAATGGGACCATACTCCCACCAACTCCCACTAAGGAAGAGTCTGAGGAGACCAACACCTATAAATTTGCACAAGGTAGTGCAAGCAAGAAAGAAAAAAAAATCCCGAATCCTCTCTCCCTCTCCATTCACTCACCCTTTGTTCAGTAACAGTACTAACTTAGGCGTCAAAGTGCCTTCGACTGGCAACAGCCAGGGGCCTCTCACCTTTGTTTCTTCCTTCTCTTTCAACCTTCAGGCATTCGACTGTTTCCAAAGAAGAACGCAACGACAGCTCAAAGCGTATCTTCACCCTCTAAACGAAGTCCGTATTATTTTAGGCATTTACAGATAGGATAAGCGATGATGAACTTACAGAGGAAACAGGTGACAAGCGACACAGCTCTTTATGTGCATCACGAGCTTTAGTGCTATCAAATACATTCAAGCAAAAATCACAACCTCGAGCACTGTAGATTTTTGCACAATTAGCCTTGGGCGGAAGACCTTGAGAAGATGGAAACTCAAGACTAGTGTTGAAATAATTATAAAGATAAAGATAAATCCATTTGATCTAGTAGAGGTCATTTTACTTACCCATAAGATGTTCCCTGACTGACTCAAATGATTTACAATGCTTTTTACACACCCCACACTTAGGCTCATGCACCAAATGATACGACACCCGCATATGCTCAATAAGATGCTCTTTTTTGTTATACTGCTTGAAACATGCAGAGCACTTGTGACTGTTATCATTTTAGGGTATGCCATCCTTAAAATATCTATTCTCTTTTTGTTGTTGATAGACACTAAAGTCTTTATTAAATCATATGAAAGTAGTACAAAGAAATATAGAACTCCAATCCATCAATGGAAAATATATAAAAAAAAAAAATGAGTCTCAAATAAGACACTCCAAAATATAGGTTGAAGCTAGCAAAAGAAAACTTGGGAGAATTCACACCATGGTTTTAAAGTCAGCCACAACCAAGTCATACTGATACAGCCCTATAAATGCAGATTTCAACCGTATAGATTGAAGCCTAAAACGTATTGGTACTCCATTCTCACCGCCTCCTTCATGTTGTATTTTGTTGTTTAATCATCTAAAACAAATTGCCAGAAGATTAAAAAAATGCAGAATTCCTGCTTGAAATAATAGAAATCAATACTATAAAACCCAGAAATCAACAACAGTTAACATAAACCATTAAGCATGCAGAACCCCACAACCCCATTTAGGAAATGCATGAAGAGAATAAATTCTGATTGTCAAAATAAAACATAAAATTCTCATAAACTAATAAGAAGAAAAGAACAAGTAAAGAAAAGAGAGAGAACTGTGGGATCTGGGCCTGAATCCATGATGAATAAAACCCTAAAATTCTTCCCTGTATAGATGGAAATGTTGAACAGATGTATTGGGGGGGGGGGGGTGTTGACACGTATGGGGGCAGATGAGGGGGCGGAGGAGGGGGGTTGACACGTATGGGGCAAATTTCTCTTTCCTCCGCCCCCTTATGTGTCTTTCTTTGTTTGGTCCAAACAGGGGATCCAGTTCCGTATTTGTGGCGTTGCCTATTATATATCAGAGATAATTACCAAAAGGTCCCTAAAGTCAATCTATCCAACCTCCAGTCCAGGAAAATTTTGTTTAAGGGCTCTGGTCCACCCAGTTAGACTATTTGCAGCCAAAAGCCCCTGCATCCACACGATCACATATTTCAGGGCAAATTTGCCCTTTCAACCATTTTAGGCATAAATTTCGAAATTTAAAATTTCAAATATTCTCCCCTCCATCCTTCCTAAATCCTCTCAATCGACTCGACAAATCAGATCAAGGATTGATCCGGATTTCTGCACTTCGTCTTCGTTGCAGCAAAGAGCAGGAGTCTAGTCGTCTGAGAAGAA
Organism: Camphora micrantha; assembly: GCA_003546025.1. Taxonomy (NCBI): domain Eukaryota; kingdom Viridiplantae; phylum Streptophyta; class Magnoliopsida; order Laurales; family Lauraceae; genus Camphora; species Camphora micrantha. The sequence goes on from QPKB01000010.1 coordinate 27,268,621, forward strand.
CTTGCAGAGGATTCTCGATTCCGTCCGAAGTCGCCAAAACGCAAGAGTTTTGATCTCCGGACTTCCTATTGCAATTGCTGGTTTTGATAGCCTGGGAAGAAGGGCTTCGCTCAATTGTAGATCACCGGACGAAACAGAGGACTGCTTGGGCTCTTGATTTGGAGGATCGCCACCGGACGCCGTGCCACCATTTGCACAGAACCGGAGGAAGACCACCTCGCGCCTTCACCACTGCCTCCGTGTTGTAGGCCAGAGAGGAAGGAACACAGCCTTCCTCCATCGGTTCTAGTTGCAGAACCAGTACAAAACATAAAGAAGAAGGAGGAGGTTGGTTCTATTCCGGGTTGGTTCTAACCTGGCCTGCTACAGAAGCCTAGACCTACTATCAAATTTATCTAAGTTTTTGTGAAATTTATCTATCTTTTGTCATATTGCTCTTTGTTTTTTGCAAGTTTATCTAAGTTTTTTTTTTTTAATTTATCTGAGTTTTTTAGCAAATTTATTTACTTTTTTTGAAATCTATTTGCATTTTTTAATTTTATTTGCATCTTTTGAGATTTATTTGTGTCTTTTCCAATTTATTTGCATTTTTTGAAATAAATTTAACTAAGTTTTGGCAAAAATAATTGATTTTTTGGCAATTTTTTTAGAAATTTGAAAAATAATTTATCTGAGTTTGGCTAATGTATTTGCGTTTTTTAATTTTATTTGCGTCTTTTGAAATTCATTTGCATCTTTTGAAATTTATTTCCATTTTTTTGAATTTTTTTGGTTCTTTTGTGATTTATTTGAGTCTTTTGAAATTTATTTACATTTTCTGAAATTTATTCGATCTTTTTTAAACTTATTTGCATCTTTTTAAATTTATCTGCGTTCTTTTGAAATTTATTGAGTTTTTAAAAAACTTTATTGCTTTTTTGAAATTATTGCATTTTTTTAAATTTATTTGCGTTATTTTGAAATTTACTTGTGTGTTTTTAGAATTTATTTGAAAATTTCATTTATGGGATTCCATTAATTGTGGGCAATTAAATGGTAGTTGGCCATTATTAATAGGATATCCCACCAATCATGGGTTATAATTTAAAGAAAGGGAAAATTAGACATTTCAGGTATGGAAATGTGTGTGAGGGACCTTGGGCTGCATGACCTTTTTTTATGGACTGTTTGCATTAAAGTCACACTTTGAGGGACCTCCAACCAAAGCCCCCTATATATCACAAAGGTTTGGTGGTACGCATGCTGTGATGCCTAAGTTGGATTCGATTCTATTGCTTAGGCTCTGGGACCCACATTGTCCTGTCTTATTAGGTCTTCCAGTTAAATTTTTTTAGGGAAAAGATCTGTCACTGTTGGAAAGAATCTAGTATTGATGGCTGTAAATTGTTTTTTTTGGCAACCAAATACAAGGGGGGTTGATTTTTGTTTTTCATGTAGTTAGGGAAAATCCACATTTGATTATTGTAAATTCACGAAGATTTGTATAAATATAAGATTTTAAGATATGACCTACCTGACATACCTTAATGGATTTAAAAATCCTCACTTTAGTGAATTTACACATGAAATTCAATTTCTCATATCTCTCCATGCATCTATCATATAGACCTTCAACTGTAAAAATCCTCGTGAATCCTCATTATATTATATAATATGAAGCAAATCAGATCCAATTGTTACTTTTGCTAATTTATTTTAATCCTTATCAATGCCTTCCTTGCCCTAGGAATTTTATCAACACAAATATGGTTCTCCTTTCCTTTTATCTCTTTGTTGTGAAAGAGCAGTTACTTTTTTTTCTCGAGCTAAAAGGAGGACGGTTACTCAAGATAATGGAATGATTCCATCTCTTCGGATTCTTGGATGAGTTGCTAACGCTTTAATAGACACCCACAAAACCACTCCTTCTCAAAATGCATCCTTCAACCCTATATATCAGGAAGAAAGACTCTTCTATCAACTCCAAATTTGGAAGAAAATCAAATCTCTATCTAAGTGTGATATCGAACAGCTCTAGGACATCACATTAATAACTTTACGGGAAATACTTAAACTTTGACATATCAAGGGCGAATATCAATTTTAAGGGTAGATGTCTGGACAATATCCCTAGTTTCTTTCTTCTTCTTCTTGAAGAAAGCACTTGTAGAATCAATTATAATATATTAAAGCCAATGGCTTCAGCTTGAATTTTGACCATATCTTGTAATCTGTAAGTTTGACTGACGGTTATCTCCACTAGTTGGAACCATTATAGCTCAATATATCCCCATATTTTATGCAACTTTTATCTCTGTCGGTTCTCCCTTACAAATACTCAGTTACCAACTCCCATCTAGGCAGATTGGTTCTGAATGACTGGATCTGAATGACGGCAGCAGCAGCAGGACAATATGACTGAAGGAAGCATGTTTCAATTTGGAACAGGTTGTCGGCTGATTGCCCATGTAAATGTAACCTTTTGTTGACTCATACATCTTTAAATAAAATAGTGTTGAATTAATAAAATTACTAAACCCCAAGGGGTTGGCCAAGTGGTTAGGACGACATTTCTTCCCTCTTTTGGAGCTAGAGGTCTTGGTATCGACCCCTGGTTTCTACCACAGGGGTTTTATACGGCTTCTCTCTGGATCTTGCCAACGTCATTGAATCAGCCAATGATACGAAATAGGCCAGACCCGGATAGAAAGGAAGAAGTTGGACCTAGACCAAGTCTATGTTGTGTGTAATAAAGTAAATGGGCTAGCCTTCAGCAAAGTATGCCCAGTGATCCATATCCTAAATGGGTGTAATGGTTTGTTTAACCGTTTATTTTGAAAAAACCATTAACTGAACCGTATTTTACGGATTTCGGCTTTTAAAAACTATAATCATAACCATACCCTAAAAACTATTAAAAATCAAACCGCGGTTAACCGTATTAGACGGATCGATTGCGGTTAATGTAAAGTCCGGGATCCTAACCCTAGAGAGGGGGGGGGGTGAATAGGGTGATCTATACTTAATGACTAATAATGGCCAATTTTAATTTCTTAACAAACAACTAGTCACATGTGATGATTTACCAAACAAGATGCGGAAGCTAATAAGAGAAATCACCACAAGCATACAATCTCACACAAAGATTTATAGTGGTTCGGCCTCAATGCCTACATCCACTACCGGTTTGTGTTCCAACACCCCACCGGATTTCCACTATTTATGCTTTTCAAAAGGCTAAGCAATAACCTTTACAATGATGTTTTTCTAGGTTAAACAACAACCGATCAATGTGCTTTTCTAGGCTAAGCAATAACCTTTACAAGATGAAGATTTCTTCTCAAAGAAGTGTCTATATAAACACTCAAAGAGATACAATTTAAGCTCAATTTAATTGCCTCTTAAATAGGCTGATATGAAAGTTTAATTCAACTCACACAACACTTTATGAAATGCTAAAATGAATGCTCATGAAGTGTGTGTGTGAAAACTTCAATCAAGTTTAAAATGAAGGCTCAATTAAAGTATGCTTAATGCATTTTAAAATTGAAAGCACACAAAGATTTGATTGAAGTGAAATGCAAATCACATGTATAAAATACTAACTTGTTGATGATATAAAAATCAAAGGTTCACAAGTTGTATGAAACTATTTAAGACTAAACATGTGATGCATGTGCTTTGTTGTTTTCAAAACCAAACTAATTTAACTAAAGTTTAAATTAATGAAAACAACAAATAAAGATTCAACCAAGTAAATGAAACATGTTATAAAAGAAATCAAAAGATTTGACAAAACATGTTTTATAAAGTTTTAAAACAAACTTGGTTTGAAATCAAAGGTGAAGAATCCAATCCAACTTAGATCAAAGATTAAATGAAGAATGGATTCAACACATCATAGTTAACATGCTAAAAATCATTTACCAATAATTTAAACAAAGCATGAAACATATGATAAATAAAAGTAAAGCTTACTTAGAGATTTAACTTCATTAATCCAAGCTTTAGCTTTACTAATGACCTCTTGACCTCTCTTGCTTCATTCCCCTTTTTCTTGCCTCCAAACACCGCAAGGATGGCTTAGAAGTTGCACAATTTGGCAAAGGAATGAGCTTCATTTTATACCCAAAAAATGCCCAACGGCTAGTGAACAGTGTTACTGTTCAAACGGTCATGAACAGTGTTACTGTTTCAAACTGTCATGAACAGTGTTACTGTTTCAAACGGTCATGAACAGTGAATAGTGAATAGTGAATAGTGAATAGTGAAGTTACTGTTCATGACACAAGCTAACCGAAAATCCGTTTTCCCAAAAATGTATTTTTTAAAGTAATTTCTTGTGGGAACTTTTGGGCCATTAAACCAAGCTTAGAATCATGATTTTAATTCAATCTAAGTTCTCTTAAAATCATGAAACATACAAAGCCAAAAATAATTTGAAACTTTAAAACCAAAGGCTTGCTTGATTTGTAAAACTTCTTTAAATCTCAAACATTTGATTTCCAAATAGCCTCTATCAATCCTAGCTTGTTTCTCTTCTTTAGGCTTCAAAATGGTTCAAAAATTGCAACCCAACAGCCCTTGGAAAGAAAAGAAAAGAATGGGTTTTTATACAAAAAACAGCCCAACGGCTAGTTGGCCCGGTCGACCTCAAGCCCACGCGGTCGACCGGGTCCAACGGTCATATGGCCCAACGGCTATAAGCCCGGTCGACCGGCCCAACTGCGCGGTCGACCGGCCACACAGGTTCTGACAGAAAATCCCTGGTTTTTTTTTTTCAGAACCTGTTTCTAGTGTACGCGGTCGACCTCATGGGAGGCGCGGTCGACCGGCTACACTAGCCTGAGCAGAGTTCAACAGAAATTTTGAAAAAATGATTTATTGAAAAATGAACTCTTAGCCAATATGATTTATGCATACTAAAGGATTCTAAAAATGGAGTTTGTATGCAAAACAAGAACCTCGATTCCAAACTTTATTTTTCAAAATCATGCACAATTTGAGTTCTAAAAACATGCAGGATTTAGTTTTTGAAAATCAATGGCATTTTCAAGTCTGAGGTCCAGTTTACTAAGTCCAGTCTATACTGAACGAGTGTGTGATCAGATGACTGACGATGATAGTGCTTTCCATCAAATTAGCAATACAAAAATCCTAACAGTTAATTGTAACTTTAAAAAAATCTATATTTTCCCTTTGACTCTGCATGCAGAACAAAATTATCATTTTTCAAATACCAAATAAAACAACATTATCATTTTTCACGAAACTAAACACAAAAAAAAAATAATTAAAATGATATTGCAAAACATCTATTATGCAATACAATTCTAGAAACACACGAGACAAGTATAATCCAACTGACAAAATAATTGTATTATCAAAATAACTCTAGAAAGAATGTTTACAATGCTCATACACATAAAGTGAAAAATATTATGCTTAACTCACAAAATATTTTTCTATTAGTGTAACAGTTTGGTTAACCCTGTACTTTGGAAAAACGGTTAACTGAACTCTAATTTACGGTTTAGTTAGGTTAATAACCATGTGTCGAGACTGACAAACGGTAATTGAACCATGAAGCACGGTTTTCCGATTTTAATAACCATAACCGAACCATAAAATATGGTTATTAACCGTCGGTTGGTTTCAGTTCGGCTAGTTAGACGGTTTTCCGAATTTTTTTACACCCCTAATTTGAATACATTATTTTCGTATTCCTGCCCATCTATCCATCTGTTTTTTTCTTCTGCTCTATTAAGTTTGTTATTATTTTTGTCTTTGTTCTATGTGCAAACCAAAGTACATTTGTACATTACTGTGATGCTTCTATATCCTTCTGCAAGGATAATCTCATATATGGTTTTGAACCTACTATGGTTCATTAACTTGAGATTTGACTTTTTTTTTTTTCTCTGAGTGCAGTAACTCTCTTCCAATGGTCTTCTTAAAAAAACTCTGTCATCTCAATATCCTTCCTCTTCTTGAACACCTACATTTTATTTTTTTTCCGTTTTTATCTCATGTTTCCACTCTCTCCTTATGCCAGTTTTCTAGGTTCTTGGACGGAAGAAGTATATGATTTTTTTAAAAACATAGAGGGGTTGGAAAAAAAAAATATCCAGTCATTCAAAGATTGGGCCATCTCTCCTAATGGTGGGTCTCTATTGATATTCAGTAGTTGTTTCTCTTTTTCACTTTTTGGTAAATTTTGTTTCACAATTATACAAAAAATTGAATTTTTTTTTATGACATTGTAAATAATTATTTTATATATGAATTGTATTGTCCTATTTACCTTTAATTTATTTATTATTTAAATAGTCTTTCGAAGCGAAGTTAGCTAGCAAAAGTGGTAAGACACAATGCAATCATGTGTTACATTCCCAGCCATCTCATGAGTACCCCTTTTAAGAGAGCTGCAAATGCGACAACTCAAGCTTCTCTTTCCACATCCTTTCTCTTTCTAGAATTTTTTTTTTTTAATTTCTCTCTACACACCCCATTATTCCCAAAATACCCTTCTCAATTCACTCCCCTTCTTTCCCGTCTCCCGCCCACCACCCTCTCTCCCTCTCCCTCTCCCTCTTTCTCAGTCCCTCTCCCTGCCGCCGCCCTCCACCTCTCTCCATCTCTCTCTTTCCCTCTCCCTGCCGCCGCTGCCCTCCACCTCTCTCCATCTCTCTCTTTCCATCTCTCTCTTTCCCTCTCCCTGTCGCCGCTGCCCTCCACCTCTCCCCATCTCTCTCTTTCCCTCTCCCTGCCACCGCCCTCCTCCCGCCGCCCTCTCTCCCCCTCTTCCTTTGGCAGTGCCGCCAGAGGGGACGGTGGTGGCTGGGGTGGGGGTGGGAGTGGGTGGGTGTAGGAAGAAGTTGGGGATGAAGAGATTTTGATAGATGTTTTTTTAGGTAATTTTATACAAGAACATATTGGTCGACATATAAAAAGGATGCGAAAAGGGAAGCTTGAGTTGTGGCATTAGCAGCTCTCCCCTTCTAATTTTAAAATGAACAAAAACCAACATGACCAGGGCCAATTATTACAAGGTGCATTTTGCACCAGACTTTTTAACATTTCTGCTTTTAGTCATTTGATTTTCAGTTTTGACCTTTATTAGCTTGCTTCTTTTCAGGGCTACTATAGAATACAAGATGCTCATTGAGGAGACCATCTGATCCAACTATATCAGCCTTGAATTAGTTTGTAATTTTTTTCCAATTTAGATTCTTTGTTCCTTTACTCAGTGTACATGTATATGAATTATGAAGATTAGCCTTTTAATCAATTTCATTATAATAGTATGCTCCATTCATACGTTTGATTTGTACATGTGTCTGAAGATTTTATTATAATATTGTAATAGTATGTATTTTAATAGCAATTTCATTAAAATCATTTGGAATTGTTCATTAACCATTAATTATTTGAAGTTATTTAATTATTCATTATTTGGAATTTTATTTACTATGTATTTAATACTTTACAATTAAACCATTAAGTGGGCTGCACTGTTATGGAATAATACATTAATTCATTTAAATGTCAAGAATACATATCAAGCATTTCCCCTCTCTCACTCTCTCTCAATTCTCTATTGTTAGATTGTTGGTGGATGTTTGTGTTAGAATCTAACATTATTTACATTAGGAAGAAAAAAGAGGAAGAAATCAAGTGTTTATATGATGTCAAATCTATATACGCACTTGCATGTGAGAGATCTTTTGGTGTACAGCTTTCTTTTTCCTATTATAATCTGATTCACTTATGCCATATAAATTTTTCTACTAATTTGCTATCACTGATCATTCATCTTATCGTTCTTCTGTGGTGGATATTTCTTTATTGATATCAGCATGCATAATTCATGGATACAGAAGTATCTTATTGACATATTGGCTTTTGAGGCCAATATCTTTTTAAGCCCAATTAATAATTTAACCCCAAATGGCCACCGCCAATCAGAAATAAGCCCTTGATTGACACTTATATGTGCAATGCTTAACTACAAGACTACGGTATTGTCAAGTAGTAAAGGACTAAAGAGTCCGGATTATCAATCTCAAGGAGAGATGATGAAACAAGAAATAAATCCAATTAAATGAGAATTGAACTAAGATATAGCTAATATAGACAAATGAAGTGGAAAAAATAAAACTAATGAACTATGCAATGTAAACAACTAATTAACAATTTAAAATATGAATTTAATAATATCTAAGTTAATCTAACCAATTACACTAAACTAGTGGATGAATGGTGGTGGAAATGGAAGATTTAAGGTAAAGATGTGGTGCGAAATGTACAGGATTTTAAAACAAGTGATGTGAAATGTGTATCTAATAACCTAGAAGTGAAAATAACAAATCAAAAAAAGATTAAAATTAACAATAATCAAAATACGAGGTTAGACAATCCAAAATCCACTGAGTATGTAATTAATCCAACCAATGCATGTTCTAATTCAACTCCCAAATCTACAATCTAATTAGCAATCTCTTGCCTAATTAGATTAGATGATATAGCAATGGAGATTAAAGTGAAGTAAATCAAATGCCAAGATCCTAGATCATCATCTAGCTACTCTAACAATAATTCATCAAAATCAAATTACAAAAGATCAAAGATAAGGGCTCTAGAGCATGCTATGTGAGAGAACTTAATCAAACTACAAAGCATCAATTGAAATTATCCAATCATCAAGTATAGAGATAGAGCATGAGAAATGAGAGAGATTAGCACAATTAGATCTAAAATCTACTAATCAATCAAGACTCAAATAGGAAATTTAAACTAAAGCATGTATGTAATTGAACTAATCACATTACTTAATTTCAAAAGGAGAACCTAATTCAAGAGCTTTAGCTACTAAACATCAAGAAAGAGCTCTGAATCTTCATTAATGATCTTCAATTACACACACTCTCTCTAGTTTAGTTGCAAAGAAGCTTTTAATTACAATCTAAAAGTAAAAATAAAATTGTAAAAAGACTAACTTGCCAAAAGATCTCCCCCATTCTCTCTAAAAAACATTCCAATTTATAAAAACATTGAAGACATTTGATTTGCTCATACCAACCCAAGCTCTAACCAATACACCAACCAATCCTTTGTGTTAGAAAGTGACTTCTTTCATCATTAAAGTCTTCCCCTCTTATTTTGGAATTCTTCAGCTCTTCCTAAGATTTCTTCATATAACTTCTTTATTGAAATCTCTTCTTGATGCCTTGGGACACTAGCTGGAATGTTGGAATAGTCGCCGCGTCCACCTACACAAGAGAAATTACATAAAAATACACTATACATAATCGAATTTGTACATGATAATCTAATAATCCGTTAATGTGATAAAATGATAAAATCTCTGTGTAAAACAAATGATATGCAAATGAGATGCTGATAAAATTCAGACTAATGAGGGGTAAAATATGCAATATTTAACACCCATCAGTCCTCGCCCACCTAACATGATAAAATAATAAAGAAAGTAAAATTATGTCCATTGTTGAGATATGAAAGATGAAATTATGTCCATTGTCTAGATCTAAAATATGGTTACTTTGTTTGTGTTGGGAACTGTTGATGGCGATGGCTAAGGCTTTAACAAACCGACTTGGGATATAAAATGATAATTTAGGTATAGGTATTTTAAACATCTTTATGGATTTGAATAACCTAAAGAAGTATGAAAACTATTGTAGGTACCTAATTTTGAATGAGATTATAACACTTTATTTTTCTTGCTGATTCTTCATAAGGAGGGGTTTTTGAACTTCTAGGAATACATGGGAAAAAGTCCATTTGCTTTTAAAGGATTGAAAATGTGAAAAGTTAATATTGTACTGGGAGACCATCACTTTATCAATTGGTTAACTTATTATCCCACAAATCTTGTCCTATTTCACACATGCCAACTTAAAGGAAGAAAGATAATACATCCCTCTCCAAGATTGACTAAGATTTTGAAGATGAGATTTAATTATTTAATTTTTATTACTTTTCAAAATCATTTAAAGGCGCTCTCATTTTGATATTCACCATTTATATGTTTTTCGTAGCGTTTATATATTTTTTCATGTCTTGGACGTATTAGCAAGGACCTTTTGTTTGGCACTAATTTTTTATTAGCTCTTATGTATTTATTAATTTTTAATTTTTTTCAATCAATAATATTATAAATAAATAATTATTTTTAATTTATTTTTATTCTTTTGGCTCAGGCTTTTGTTGCTAATAGGATGCGAAAGGGCGGTGAGGAATCCATTAGATCTAATGGATTTGAAAATCCTTAAATCCTTTGGAGGAAAGATATAAATGTTAATAACTAGAACACCAAAAGCTCAAGCTGTTAGTAGACCGCATAACAATATCTATCGACAATAAAATCCTCCGAGTCTTCAAAATTCTTACCTACTACCAAAGATTTCAAATTCCCACAACCGTATAAATCCACACTAAGGAAAGTCATCCTTTGGGTTGTTCACACGTACGATAGGATTGCCAAATGAATAGTTGTGATTGTAAACACCATACAAACGTGCCGTGAAATGTGGTTTCATAACAAAAATTCTCCAAACACTTCCTCTTTTTTCCTTGTTTTTAATTTAAACGCCATCTATGTTCATTAGAAAAAAATCAAAATATGGCACATAACCTTCAAAGCTTGCTTGATGCATCACTCTTCCAAGCATTTCAGACAACTCTGGAGTCTCTGTGTGTTGTATCTTCAACAAGAAACCTTTGCACACCACCATCTACTTCGATCCAGCTACATCGAGATGGCTTCCTCATCCCCTTCTCCTTCATCAATCTCCTCACTCTGGCAACATCTCCCCACCAGCCTGCAGCTGCATATATATTAGACAACAAAATGCAGCAACCCAAATTAGGGTCTCTCTCTAGCAGCACAAACTTCCCAACTTCATCAGCCAATCTAACGTTCTGGTGAATACTACAAGCATTAAGCAAAATGCCCCAGATGATGGAACCAAGTTGTTACACCCCGACCCGAACTAATCATGATAAATACTAATTAAGTGAGATTAATGCTAATTAAGCATGGATAATTTGGTTAATCAAGGTTAATGACCAAAGAGGGACAGTTTAGTCTCAAATGATGCATCAAGCATAATGGAATGGATTTGAATGAAATTGACTTGATTAAAATAAGTTTAGACTCAAACATGGTAGGCTAAGGACTTTTCCGTAAATACGAGTTTTCACGTATTTCGTCAAATATGAAAATTCTTAATACCAACGTGTGTATTTCGATGAGTACGTTAACTTTCATAATAAACGTGTTTCCATTTGACCTCAAATGGACCAAGTGAGGCGTCATTTGACTCTAAATGTAAATAAGCTTAATAAGAGGGGGTTTTGGAGTGAGGGCCTCTTATATTGAATGAAATGAACCCTTCTTTCATTTCCACCTCAAGAACTCAAGAACCCTAGGCAACTTCTCCTTTTCTCTTCCATTTTCCTTCATCAAGAGTGAGATTGGGGGTGATTGAAGTGGTCTTTGAGGAGAGCATCTTCATCTCATCATCTTTCCCAAGCCATTCCCCCATTGTTGAAGTGTAGAGTTTGAGAGAGATCTCAAAATCCTCCCCTTTGGACCACAAGTAAGTGATTAAGTGTTTTCATAGGATTTCCAAGTCCTAGTAGTGGTTTTGTAGTGATTTCTAGCATAAACGGCTCATGGGAGTGCATATGCTTGTTTTTATGGATTAGGGTTTGAAATTGGGAAGTTAGGTCTCAAGCCAAGCTAAGTAAAAGAGGACTTTGAGTTCATTGGCTTCAAGAGAGGCAAGTATAAATATTGCTTGTGATTAGTGTTAATCATTATAGAAATGCATGGTATTTCCATGGATTGTGTATACTTTTCCATTAGATTATGGAGTTGTTTATGGTTTAATGGATGATTAGAAGTATGGATTTGTGAATGGATGTTGTATGAGGAGGGAACAGGAGGTTCCAAGTCTCTTATGCAGGTTGTGGAAAATTAATAGAGAAAGGAAGTAAAAGAAGGGAGAGAGTATCAGAATTTCGGATGAAATTCTGAAGGGTTCACTCTAGCGAACAGTGTGTCCGCTCGAGCGAACGAAGTTTTGTTTGGACTGACAAAAGTTCTAAAGAGTTCGCTCGAGCGAACATAGTTCTGTTTTGGTCCGCTCAAGCGAGCAGTGGTTTCGTTCGGGCGAACAACGTTTTGTCTTGGTCCACTCGAGCGAACAGTAATTCGCTCGAGCGAACTTGATACTGGCCCAACGATGACAATTTGAGTCCAATGGATTTTGGGTTTTGGATTTTTACGAGAATTTGGAGTACTTCTAGTGAGTATAAATGCTTCCCCAATTAGTTTTAAGACTAATCATGGATTAAATTAAATTATTGAGAATTAGTGATATTTTAAGGAGGGTTCCTTGAACAAACCATATTAATCGATAATTGCCTAAGCTCCATGGGTGTTAATTACGGAGACTAATAATGTACATATTAAATGTATAAATGTGATGTTCATCGTGAATAACACTTGCATTTGGAAACCAATAGTTACACCTGAATAGTTGTTTAGAATTGAGATAAGATTGAGTAAAACCATAGGTGGTTAATGATCCTCTCATTGTGATCCAATCTAATGAGATTGGTATTATTGTTATCACATTCCTTTGTCATGAAAGGAATCATTGAGTTGAATTGAATCCATTAGAGGATTTTTTACTGAAGGTTATTGACCATTGAGTATGGCACTACCTAGCATTGTATTAGAGCTCTAAATGAATTCAATGAATTAATGAATGACTAATCCTGCTGCAGCAGATGGATATTGGGGTATTCTGGAGCTCCCACTACAACAAAAATCATTTTTCGCGACGCAAATATTTGTCGCAGAAAATCAAAAAATCGTCGCCTAATGTATTCTGCGACGAAACCATTTTTGTCGCCAGTTTGTCGCCTATTAGGCATCGGTGAATATTTTTGCCGACGATCACAACTAATCGTCGCCAAATATCAATTTTCTGCGACAACACGTTATCGTCGCCAAATCAAATTTTCTGCGACAACACATTATGTCGGCAAAAAGAGTATTTTTTGTCACCAAATATCTATAATTCATTGCAAAAAAAATGGGTAGAAAATGGTGAAAAGGAATTTGGCGACAAAATGGAGTCGTCGCTGAATTATATCTTTTACCGACAAAACTATATTGTCGCTAAATAGTGTATGAATTGCCATAAGTTATAATAGGCGACGAATTAGTTTTGTCGCACATAGTTTGTAGACATTAGGTGACCACCTTAATTCGTCGCCCAATATTTAACCTTGCCGCAAATTCTTTTAGGCGACAAATTATATACGTCGGGGATAATATGCAAAAATATATTTACTCTTATTAAAAAATAATATATTTATTTTATAAATTACTACTTACCACCTCAAAAACCTCCTTTACGCTGAATATAATAAAACATGTTCATTCAACTAAAATAAAATGTATAATAAAACATTCTCATTCAACAAAAATAAAATGTACAATAAAACATGCCCATTCAACTCAAACAAAATGTACAATAAAACTTGCTCATTCAGCTCAAATGAAATGTACAATAAAGTCTGCTCATTTCACTAATAAAAAATGTTCAAAACTTGCTCCTTCAACATATTAGGAAACATATAATTATTAAATCCAACCCACAAGTTTAGCCACGTCGTCGTTACTAAATCAAGTAAAAATGTAGCATCCAAAATAGTGTAAGTACAATATTCTTATAGAAAACAAAAAAATGTTCAAGCAATTGGCTTCTATTACATTGATCGCCAGTCCCAACCTGTGGTACAAAAAAAAAAAATTGTTAGAAATTAAATATGGGAATCAAAAGCAAAGTAAGTGAGACAAAATAAAAGCCTGGAAAAAATTAAAAAATAAAAGTGAACTTGAAGCAAAACAAGTTGATTCAAGATCACAAACCCGAATCACTATCCTAACAGTTAATATGAGTATGTGATGTCCGTGATGAAACGAAAGTTATACTGATGCAATGTCAAGAACCTAGAAATCCAAACACCAAGCAACACAACATAGAAAAAAAATAAAAAGAAAGCTTCAAGAGTTTACTCTGATCTAATAACAGAAATCTCAGATAAAATGATGGCCTCTCTACCAACCCATTTTACACAGAAGAAAAGGTAACTAAAACCACTCAATCTCTTAATGCAGGTGAAAATGCAAGAAGGGTGTAGTAACTTAGAATTCAAAAAACCAAATCCACAAAGAAAATGAGGCTTATGAATAGCAGAAAACCCACCTTTAGTAACAGCAGCAACTGAGGACACCCACAAAAAGAAAAGAAACAGACCTATTGATTCCTTCGTGCTTCAAAAGAAGAAAACTATGAACAGCAAGCCTAAGCATAGCAGCAGAACATAACCAAAGCTTCTCAACACTCCACTGCAACTGAAATACTCACAGCCTACACTGAGGGAAAAGTGAACACAACATATCACTCCTCACAGCTGTACAGGGGAGCAACAGAATTGGCAAACTGTGTCATTTAGCTTTCAGCTGTGGCATTTCTATCACATCAAAACTTTCAGCTGTGGTATTTCTATCACATTAAAGCACCTATAGCTTCTCTAATGGTTGGTGAAGCTACCTCACCCAATCTCTGTTCACCATCTCTGATGCTTAATACCAAATTAAATGTAAATCTATTGAGTTTCCTCCCATCCAAACAAAATATTCTCACCATGTATCCAAAAACTAGTGCAGGAATTTTTTTACTTATGCATGCAACCTAGCACTAATGCACATAAACTCAGATATCAGTTTTAAATGTTGCTTATTCAGTTAAGTTTCATATCTGAATCTTCTCTGTTTAAGTGCAGAAAATCATTTTTACAACTAGTCAAATAGAGATGAATCATCTCGACCCAAATGCAGGACCCACATTTCATTCGGGATTCCACAACTAGGGCTGTCATCTGGGAGAATTCAAGTCCAATAAGGTCTGAAGTCATATAAATGTCAAAGACCTTGCATGTAAAGATCTTGTTCTAGCAGAGAACTCTAACCTGTTTGTGTTTTTTCCTGCGGTGTTTGGAACTAATAGATGTGTTAAAGAACATCTGCTCTCTCAATCTCTTTTCAATCTGAGATGACATTGTACTGCTACAGACATTTTGGCATGTGTTTTTGGATGCAATGTTTGTTGATTAATAATAAGTCCAATTGTTTGGACTACAGTAGGGGTGTGTGTGATGTTGAACTTAAATGGCCATAGAAGTTGAATTTGATTTGATGATCACATTAACCGACTCTATAGATGGGTACAAATCGAATTGCGGCAGCCATTTATGAAGGCTCAATTGGTGAGCTGGTTATGATCATCAAATGGAAACAAGTCACCAAATTGACTCCAGTAACCGTCACCTGCGCAAGCAATTTAGTTTAGTGTGGGACTTAACAACACTCCATTCAACACTTCATTTATACACCAAATCCATGCTACAAAAAGATTCTGATTTTATACTTCATTTTTCATTTAAGAAAAAGCCATTGCAATCTTACACCAGTTTCAACCACTCAAACCAGCTAAACAATAAAACAAATAAAAACAGATGCCATTCTATTTACATGTTAACAAAAGGCATTAACAATGTAGACAGAACTAAATAAAAAATATTGATAGAGCAGAGAGAAGAAAAGAAAAAATAATTAGTATTGATACCAGCCACGATAGTCATTCATCATTGTAAACCAAAAGGTTGTAATAACTAAGATTGAATAAGGAAAATTAGGTACGAGACATAGATCATTATAAATTGAACAGTTGTAGTGATTGCAATCTTGCCTTACATTTGCTTATCTTTATTGAAATGACTATATTGATTTCCGAGAATCCGTAATTCTGGCATGGAACTTTGCATTCCTTACCCTTCATGATTTTTGCACATTTAGGTTAGTACCCTGAAAATGATTCTGACTTATAAAAGTTGTTGTTCGCGAGAACAAAAGTTGACTTGATGCAGATTGCAACTAATATTTGAGTTAGTATCTAATTAATATATGGACTACTGATAACTTTGGAGTTTTACTAATTTAGCAATCTGTTACACATTCAATATTTGTATTTAAACCATGTGCTCTGTTATGCTAGTGATTAAAAGAGTTTTTAATAATTATCGATTAGGGCAAAAGATAAATATATATTTGAAAAAATAAATGTTTCATATATGATCAACTTGACTAAGCTTAACCAGTGGTCCTAACTTTGTTACAAAACACTTTGCTGGTATTAACTTGAGGCAAAAAAGGAAAAGAAAAAAAATATGATCTCCATATATTATCAACATCACTAAGCTGTGTATGTAGTGCTCTCTGTGTTTCTTTTCAACCCTAACTTGTTATTAACTAGAGGTAGTTGAATTCATATGAAATCAGGATAAAATGGGAACTGAGTTTTTTATTTTTAAGAAGGATGGTGATAAGTCTTTTTTTTTTTTTTTTTCAAAAGAAAAAAGGAACTGTGGGTATTTCTTAATCAATTTTTAATATTGAGAAGCAGATTTCCACTATGACAATGGCGATTAAAGGTAATGGACACTAAATAAGTTTTCGGATGATTTGGGTGCTCTTATTTACCAAACTGCACAATTTTAGTATGCTAATTGTTAAGGAAATGTAAATCCTCAAACCCAAATATAGGAATGTAGTAATCATTTCTTAGTTCATAATTAATTTTTATAGTTAGCTTGAAATTCTTTATGTTCCCAGGCTATTGTAGCTAACTTTTTCACTGGTTCAAAGGGCCTCTCGTAATGGATTGGTTATCCAAAGATTTGAGGTTATACACCATAGTATATATTTAAACATTAAGAGATGCTTCAATTATTGAGCCTCTTCTTAGCTTTTGTTATTGTCTGATGCTTTAATTTTTAATATCATGTTCTTTATTGTTGTCTTGGTGTTCTAATCTACATCATGTCTCCTCAAGTCTGAATGTTTGGAATTTCAATACTATTTTTTGCTTTAGTATCATGACTTCCAACAATCTTTCTTAGACACTTGATGTTATGAACTATCCATTATGCTGATAGAACTATCTTTCAGTATGCAACTGCTGCAATCATATTGTGTTAATTATAACCTTTGTTCAGATCAATTGAGGAGGTCCTATATAAAAATTGACATTTTATTAAAAGCATCACGAATTATGTAATATTAAGGATCTATCATTGTACTTACATGTATTTCCTGAAATTTTCAAACTCTCTCCAAGAGTGAGGGCTTGCAATTACATCAATTTCATCAATCTCCCCTCCCAAGGAAAGCATTTGAGGAGAGCAACATTGAATCTATCAGGAAAAGATCTCAAGGAAAAGTGATGGACAGCACAACATCGTTAAAAAAACACAATTATAACTCATATGTGACAAAACAAAAATGTTTTGACACTTGTAGGTTGGCAATTTGCAACGGCTACCACAATCCATCAACAAAGTGCCCCTTGAAATGCCAAATTCTATAAATTAATCTCCAACAACATTTATTCGTACCCAACCACATGAACAACTATATAAGAAGCAGAATGTAGTATATATTTGGTAGGGGAAAACCATGGATCATGTCAATCTACCTAGCAGAACAACCAATAATTAAAGGCACATCATGATGCACTCCAAAGTCCAAATCACAAACAGTAACAGATTTATAAAAGTTTTAAATGAATATAAAAAGTGAATCTTTCATAAGCAAAATTACCACCTGTTGGTGATGGAAGTCTTACCAGATTATTAATCTTCTAAACCCCCCAACCCCCCACATAATAATAAAAAAAGCAACCAGGAGTAGGAGGAGAATGCAAATGAGAATACAAGAAATCCTTTCCTGCAACTAGAAATCCTCAATTCCCAATATGGGGAAAACACTGCAAGCACAAATAAGGCAATATTTCTGTATCTCTAGTTAAAAAAAAAAAAAAAAAGCAAATAAGGAAAGATTTCTATATCTCTATATAGTGCATTCTCAGCTCAGTAACTCTTTCAAATGGGTTTTCAAATTTTTCTGAAAAAGTTTACCCCAAAACATCAGAAAGTGATTTTAGTGATGGCAAATGAATATCAACCAGCAAAAGGCAGAGAGAAAAAGAGGATGTGGGTTAGGGACAAAATAAGAGAATCTCAGCAAATAACAACTGAATCTTGGATTTTGACCACAAGAAGATTTTTGGGGATGGGAATTTTTTGTGAAGGGGACAGAAAAAAAAGCAAGTAATCCAAAATAGCAACGTGGTTGAGAGAAATACCAGAGGTCGAATGTAGATCATTAGTGTCAGTGCAAGCTCAACAAGCTAGGATACAGAACAGGCAGATCCAAGTATCCAACACCTGTATAATTTTTCGTCCAGTGGATATAAGCATTTTAACAGTGTCACATATACATCATGTCAACTAACCATCCGAAATCCAAAAGAATGCAGCTGAATGGAAGTCATTATATGATTACTAGAGCTAGATATGTCAAGGAAACATGAAAACAAAACAACATAGACCCAACTAAAATCATAAACGAAACAAATTCAAGTCAACCTCCAAAAAATCGAAGTAAAATCATAGAGATCGAAAGATCCAATCAAAATAATAGTAATAACTGGAATAGAAGAAGATATCGCGTGCTCAAAAGTCCCCAACTTTTAGATTTGATTTGCAATACTATACCAATTCCTCCACTTCCAGAAACCCACCAAGCTAAATAAAATAATAATAATAATAATAACCACACCACCCCAGCTCAGATCTTCTAAAAAAATCAAATCCCCAATACAAAAAAACTCACTCCTTTTCCACAAAACCCCACAAATAGTAGAACCTACCCAAACAAAACAGCGAGCCATATTTATTATATGATTATCTAGACTAAATTTGTAACCATATTATTTTTTTATTTGAAGCTAAACATTTATTTAAAGAATTGGTATTAGTATCAGATTCCAACAAAAGCACCCTTACTCATGCAAATTAAAAGTTGGAGCATACAGCACATCTAACATTCCCACTACAACTTTTGAGGCCAAAAGAGGGGAGAAGGAAAAGCTGTTAATTGCAGGAAAACTGTAGGTTTGGGGGGTTCCATCTTGTTACAAATGCATCCAATTAGAGCACTAATAAAAATCCAAACACAACATAATACAAAATCATATCAGTGTCATATGATATGAGCCATAAACAGAACATAGCCACAAGGATGAAAATCATATCCCCTAATACCAACATTTAGGTTTCAATTAAAAGAACCAGAGAGTTGTTTTGAACACCAGAGACAAGGACATGGAGTTTCTGACAAGGATTGACAAAACCAAACACTGATCCGATTCTCTTTAAGAACCTTTCTAAAATCACCAACACATAAATTGGGGTAAAGTCAAACAGGAAACTTTAAGACAAATTGAAACACGATTGACTCAATTCTATTTAAACAAACAGATCTATCTATATGTATGTGTGTGCATATGTAGAGAGAGAGAGAGAGAGAGAGAGAGAGAGATTCATATTTCATACCATTTGGGAGACCCGATGGGCAGAGATGCCTTGCATTCAGTGGGCTGTGGGAAGATCTACGCGGAACGGGATCGCAACCCTCCTCACGAGGATGGTTGTGATGATGGCGATGAAAATGATGATGAAGATTTTGATCGGGAGAGGGAGAGGGAGAAAACCCCAAATTAGGGTTTCGACCGATACGAGACCTCCCGGTGTAGAAGAGCTCCGAAGCGCTCGTCATGCAATTTTGGGATGAGTTTTGCGCGTGGAGGGAGAAGAGGGAGAGATGATGGGCTCTGCGCTGGTGGTGGTGGTGGTGCGGTCTGCGTGTGGAGGAAGAAAGGGCAACGGTCCGCGGGCGTGAGAGAGATGAAGAGCAGAGAGACTGGAGAGGGGGGCTACCTCTGAGATGGGTCTGCGCAGGGGATTGTGAGATGGAGAGAGAGGGGGGAGATCGAAAGGGAGAGGAGGTGGGTGCTGCACCCAATAGTCTGAGAGAGATGGACCGACAAGGGTGTTATGCATTCGGCAGTCCCAAATGCATTTTGACGAAATCATTTCGTCGCCCAATAGTTCTAAAAATTGACCCGCCAAGCCAGATCACGCGCCCAAATTTTATGCATTCGGCGACGAAATAATTTCGTCGTGGTTTAAATTTAAGGGATCCTGCGACGATTTATTTTTGTCGCGAAAATTCTTTAATAAAATATGGTGTAATTAGTTTACCGACAAAAAAAACTCGTCGCCAAATAAATAATTTTGGCAGAAAAACTTTACCTCTTCGTGGCGCCAACTCCATTTTTCGGTGCCAAACTTTTCGCGGCAATATTTAGCGACAATTGAAAATTATTGTCGCTAAATAATTTGTGTTTTCATTTTAGGCGATGAAATGAATTTTTTGTCGCGAAAAACAACATTTAGTGACAAAATTTCAAAACGTCGCAAAATATTTGCCGCGAAAAATGATTTTTGTTGTAGTGTCCGTGGTGATGCTAGTTGTCCCTGGCCCGGACACTAGTAAGTCCCACCAAATTTCGATCGTATCTTTGGGTATTGATTAATGCGTTCCATTGGAAGATGAATCCTCCCTTTGAGGGGAGATGGTAATTTAAGATGAATCCTTCCTTTGAGGGAAGATGGTAATGAAATGAAATACAATACAATGAATGTTATGGTAGTGGTCATTTTGTACGTGTTTATTAATTGGCATTGTGTATCCTATTATCATTGTAGAAATTGTCTAGATTTATGTAGAATTGGGATTGTTGTTATATAGATTGAATGAACTTAATAAGGGTGTGTTAACATGCTATTGCAACAATTATTTATACATTGTTGAACCGTCGTGTTCATTAGTGTTATTGATGGCATTACAGGCCCGATTGCCCCTACCGGTCCAGCAACGCCCCCGGCGGCAGCGGAGGAAACCGCTCCGGTTCCTCCAGGAGGACTGATTGAATGGAATAGACGGGATACCATCTGAAATTAGTATCCGAGTGCGAAATGGAAATTGAAAACGTTTTGAGAAATGTTTTGAGGAACTGTTTATAAATTCATTTTGGAATGTAATTAATTCGTCATCTGCATAATGTTTTGAATATACAGTATTGATCAATGTATATCGGAAATGATACATGTATAAGGACTTTATTTTATATACATATAAAATTGTAAATTGATATTGTCAAATATAAATGTTTCCGCAAGATTTTGTATTTGGCAAGCATAATAAGAGTGTTATCCCTTGTGGATTCCGTTTTAACTTCGGTTAATTCGGGGTTTACGGGAGTAAGTATGATGATCACAGCTCGGGGTTACCGAATCTCGGGCCCGGGTCGTGAACTCTTGAAAAAATAACCCATGTACTTTATCAAAAATTAATAATGGATCAACCATCCACCATTTTTCTACAATGTATAATTTATTGTGTAACAATTTGAACTCTTGAAAATAGAAAAGAATGTAACTTATTAGAATCTTCTTATGTTTACTATAATCCATCTTTCTTGCTCACTATGTGATCTTTGTAAAGTTTATGAAACAATTAACACATGCATATGAAGCTTTAAAAAAGTTTTCAGATAAATATGAATGGAAACCACTGCTTATGAAAAGCAGAACATTGAAGAACAGCAGTATCTTAATGATATAAAGGATTTAATTTAACAAAATATTTTTTCCTCTTTAGGTTGGCCATGACAATAATTGCATATTCAAGAGGTTTTTTAAGAAAGCTTGTATGATGTCATGCAATTGTAGGGTACTTATGTCATTTTAATAAAGAATATTTATATCAAACAAATTTGTCAAATAAATGAAAATGATAGTAATAGTAATAATAAAGTGGTCCCATGTTACTGTGCAATTGAAGGATGTGGACCATTCAATAGTCCAAATGGTTCAGGTGACAAATAATATGGTGTAATTTGTGGATAGAATGACCCTGTCTATTTGATCAACGGAGTTTTTTGCATGTTGCATCAATGATTGATGGGCTTTTGAATGTTTGCTTCACATGCATCACACATCCCATTTTAAATCGTTTAGATATTGAAATCAATTCACACTTTTTGATTCTTGTGAAATTTTGATTTTCAAGATTTTTCTACTAAATCACGAGCTTACACTTTCTAAAGTAGATGGCTAATCCACATCTTGTTCCATGGTTAAAAGTGGTTGGGAGGTGAGTGGGAACCATTCCCTCTTACTTGATAGGGGAGCTTATCATAATTGGGAATCCTTCATGTCAGGTTTTATCTTAAAGGGTTTTTAAAATCTCTTTTTCATATGTTTTCATTCATGTGAATAATGGTTGTCTTACGAAGATTTCTCTCTATTAATGTCCATTTTAAGTCAGCCACATGTTATTGCGCATGGTGTTGTAAGTTTGATATACATTGCTACACCATTTTTTATCAGTTTAAGCTTTTAAAGTAAGTGGCTGTCGACACATTATTGTTTCACCATTCTATATTATCTTAGGCTTCTAGCGTAAGTGGTTGTCAACACATGGCGCTATCCATGCTTTGTTCACAGTACCAATTAAGGATTGACTTTCTTTTGTGTTTAACGTAGTGGTGAGTTCAATAAGTTGGGCCAGCGAAAATTTAGGAGATTTATCAAGAGAAGTCTAATTAAGGCCTCCAAGTCCTAAAACATAAGTTAATAATGAGATTTTTTTTAGTTTACTAAATATTTTAGACAAAGTATTCTTACGTGTGTCTCTTCCTTTTCATGCTCTTTTATTTCCATTTCTCTTCTTTTCTACTTATCTGGTTTTTTCTCATACAAACCTAAGCTCTTCTCTTTCTCTATGATATATCTCCTACTGCTACATTCCTTAACTTCTGTTTCCAAATATAAACTATATTTGCCACAACTGATTAAGGCGATTAAAGAGGTTTTTTTTTTTTTTTTAGATTAGAGCAATAAAAGAGGCCATTTAACATGACAGGGACGTATCTCCTATTTCTACATTTCTTGAATTCTGTCTTCCTTACTGCAATATTTTGTTTAAAGTTACCACGGAAGAGTTGTCATTTGTAAGTGATTAAGGTGATTTAGGAGTTTATATTTAGAGATATGAGAAATAAATAACAGGGTCCTATATAATACAAGTGGAGGATATGCAAATAAAATAACATAACAAGGAGGCCAGGTCCCATGATGAGAATCACCTAATCTTGATCTTCTTATCTTTCCATTATCCTTTTGAATTTTCCACAAATCCATCCAAATTTATCCTAAGGGGATCGCAGCACCTATTCTCTTCCTCCTATTTCCTAGTTCCTACCTTTTATCATTCATTGTGTTTTTTATAACTGTTTATACTGCTTGCTATTGAAATAAAAAATTAAAGTGCACCCATATTGTACTAATTTAAAGTGCAAGTCAGTCAACAAACTACATCACATTGCGCCAGTGTGAATCCTAATTTGTGACTTCGCAAGAAAGCAAACCTGATGGGAGAGGTAATGATCAGGATGATTTACACAAAAGAAATGCTCAACATGCTCACTGACTGACTCATCAGCATCTGGAGGAACATTTCTTACGAGAACCTACAGTACACCATAGATTGAATGATAAGCTCAGAGTAAAACCAAAGTTTTCAAATAAGAAACGTGCATTTTATTGAATGTGACTTCAAATCTAACATAAACTTAGATTTAAATAAATTCTCACTAATAAATTAGAGACCATTTAGAATTAGGTCTTGTTAATATGTAACGAAATTAAATCAGTAGCCTGGAAAAGGACCAGTAGTATTTATTTTCTAGATGAACAAGGAGCCTTTGTTAACTATGGAGTGTGCCAGTGGCCATTCGAAAACATAATGATATTTAGTTAATAGATGCAATACGCTTCAATACATAGTTAAAACTGAATAGAAAAAACAACTAGATAGCAACAGACTTAAATTTGGAAAATACGGCATATGCAAATTTATTTCACATGCATAAATAGAAAAAAAAAAAAAAAAAAAAAACATTCATTAAAAATTGGCTTGTTTCCTGTAAATAATAAAAATAATTTCTCCATTAGCAAAAGATCACATACGCGAAGGAGTATATCTTCACATTTATACTGTATTGGCACCATAGAAAAGTTCAAATGAACTTTCCTTCTCCTTTTAATCAATAAGATTTCATTTCTGGCCTTAATAGAGCTCCATATATACAGCTGATAATCTGTGCATGTTCACTCTGTCCAGTCTTTGAATTATCCATCATGCACAAGAATCCTCCATTTTCACTTAGATGAAGAGGTTGGTGAAACCTCAAAACTAGAAAGGACAATTATGAATTTAAAAATCTCCAACAGTAGGCTACTGATGCAAGGCCAGATCCATGATCAGCCAGCCCATTAGGCCTAGACCAAAAGCTTAAAAGTGTTTTACCAAAAAAAAAAAAAAAGATTAAAAGTGGAGGTCCAAAGGCCACCAAGGCCCGCTAAAAGAAGATTATAGATCGTGCAACATATTTTTAGCAGTAGATAAAAATCTCATATAGATATTAGAAAGTTCTTTTATTTAATTTAGAGTTTGAATTGTTTCCAAAGTAGTATTATTTCTAGCCTATATAAAGAGTTGTAGCCCTCTCGTTTAGTAATGCATTAATTAATAAAATTTTCATCCATGAGTTTTCTCTCTCGGTGGTTTGTCTGTTGTGTGAAACCAACACAACACGGTTTGGATTCTATGGATCTCTATGTTAGATTGTATGGACTCAATCCATCAGATGATGTAATAAATTAATTTATTTATTTATTTATCAATAAAATCATGCTTTTCGTTCATGAGATGAATGGTGTTTTATTACTTAATACACATAACCAATACATATGACATGATGGTTCATGAGATGAACCGGGTTCCATTAGTATTGTAAGTGCCTAAAAATTACGGCCTTGATTTGATGGAGTTTTGCCACTAAACACTTGGGGAAGAAGAAGATCTCGAAAACTTGGAAAAGGAGAAGAATGGGTTAGAGGCCTTGGCTGTCTGTCAGCCGAAGGCACTTCGATGCCTAAGTTAGTGCAATCACAGGACAAAAAAATTAACCAGAGGAGAAGGAAGTGGGACTGAAGATGTGTTCTCTTTCTTTTTCATACCTTTGCTTGCTCTACCTTCTTCATATATATAGGTGTTGGTCACCCTCAGACCATTCCTTAGTGGAGGTTGGTGGGAGTATGGTCCCATCGGACCATACTCTTTCTCCTTAGTGGAGGTTGGTAGGTGTACTGTCCCATCGGACCATGTCATGACTATAGACACCTCATTTGGCCCTCTACGATAGCATTAAACACTTATCATATATAATGGTGCCCCCATTTCACTTTTAATTGAATGGTTAATGGCATAATTCAAATTAATTAATGACAATGAAGATGCTTGTTGATAATTTTAGACTTAGTTCGACAATCTCTAGAAATTCGTGAGGGAAAGAGCCAAATCGTGTCAAGATCTCTTGTCCAACCCACTACTCATACAAGAAATGAACTATAGCACTATTCAAGTCCATTCCAGACTACATAGAACACACTCAGGCTGTTCCTAGAGGCATTACGCTTAGCTTGCCTAAGTACGATGCGATTAGCATGAGTTAAGAAGTTAGAATCATTGATCCAAATATCACTACTCTATTCCAATCTCTAATCATTATGACATATGGACCAAAAGATTCTACGTTCCGAGAGCTTTCCGACGATATGTGGAACGTCAATTCCGACAAACGGATCAAAAGATATGGGCCGCAGAAGATTCCCCCACCAAAATCCACTTGGGTGCACACACTGGTGCGCCCATGTACCAAAAATACCTTGGGCGCACACACAGGTGCGCCCAGGTCCTGGCTCGACCTTATAAGGCACTTGAGTGCATACTTAAGTGAATTCCATCTTATTTTTCATAGTTCCGGCTTGACCTTAACCCAAAAATGGAACGAAACCAAACCTTAAACCTATTTGACCCAAAGGCTCACATGGGCGCACCTGTATGTGCGCCCAAGTTCTATAATCCACTTGGGCACCACCCTAGGTGCGCCTAAGTCCCTAGTCCTTTTGAAATTGCACATAGGCGCACCCACAGTTGCTCCCAAGTCTAGTCTCCATTGTTTTAGTCCGAATTCGATTCGAAAACAATCTGAACCGAACCATAAACCCATTTAACCCAGAGGGTGACATGGGCGCACACACAGGTGCGCCCAAGTCCTAAAATCCACTTGGGCGCCACCCTAGGTGCGCCCAAGTCCCTATTCGTTTTAAAATTGCACATGGGCTTCCCCACTGATTTGCCTAAGCCTAGTCTCTATCATTTAGTCCGATTTAGATCTGAAAGTAGACCGAACCTGACCCTAAGCACACTCAACCCCGAAAACCAGACATGGGCGCACTTGTATGTGCACCCAAGTCCCCAGACCCACTTGGGCGCACCTGTATGTGCGCCCAAGTCAAAAAAACCCTAAAGTCACCTAGGTTTGCGTGAAGTCTCTAGAAACTCGCTCCCACAGCAACCCTAATCCCTCTTCCACGCCAAAAACCCTATAAAAACCCTCTTATACCATTTTTGCAAGGGAGGCTAAAAAAAAAAGAAGAAAGAGGAAAGAAGAAAAAGAGAGAAAAAAAGAGAGAGTTCATAAGAGAGATCCTTAGATCTAGGAGAAAGGAGAAGGAAAAGCGCTTTGGTTCTCCAAGATCAGCAACGGAGAAGACCTCCCAAAGCCATGGATGTTCACAAAAGGCTTCGATCTAGGACTTAAAAACGCAAACCGATATTTTTAGATCCATTTCCTTTTATTAGTATAATTATTAGTAGAAACATGCTTAGGATCATCTATTAATCATAGATCTGCATTTATAGCAATATTTTACAATAGATCTGATATTTAGCATTCATCATATTTAGTAACATGATTAAGATCATCTATGGGCTGTAGATCTGCATCGTTCTCATCATCCCGAATTTGTGATTAGAATAGATCTTGCATTCATATCATTTTCGTTGGAAAATTCCAAATTTGAGAAAGAAAAGTGCAACAGAGCACTTGGGCGCAACTGTGGGTGCACCCAAGTCCCCGCATAGGGTTTTAACCCCGATTCTCATATCGCATGCACTTCATTTCTTAGATCTGAATTCATTCTCATACACATTAATATTAGGACCTCGGATCCGCAACTTTGTGTTCAAAAACACGCGAAAAGTGTTGGAAAGAAGAAGCAAAAAAAAAAAAAAAAAAGAAGAAGAAGAAAACACAGAAAAAACACTTACAGTGGCGCCCAAGTCCAGAGTTAGAAATTAAACTCCGATTTTCCATTTCGTGTGCATTTTGCTTCACAGATCCGAGTCTATCCTCGTATAATTTGATATCAAAGCCTTCGGATTTATAAAAAACCATTGAAAGAATCGAGAGAGGACAAAATATTATTGCTTGAAAAGAAGGAAAAGGGAAGAAAGAAAAAACAGAGGTACTTGGGCGCCACTGTGAGTGCGCCCAAGTCCCTGTAAAGGGAACCACCCTTCGAAACTTAGTCCTCGTATTATTATCTTCAAATCCGGAAGATTTGATATTAATATTTAATATTAGGATCGTATAGTTAATTGCAAATTGTAGGAAAATCGCGTCGGAATATCACCGGAGATCATAGATACATCACA
Source organism: Camphora micrantha (assembly GCA_003546025.1). Taxonomy (NCBI): domain Eukaryota; kingdom Viridiplantae; phylum Streptophyta; class Magnoliopsida; order Laurales; family Lauraceae; genus Camphora; species Camphora micrantha. The sequence goes on from QPKB01000010.1 coordinate 27,296,297, forward strand.
ACCCACAGGGGAAACACTTGGGCGCCACTGTGTGTGCGCCCAAGTCCCTGGTTTGATCTCCGACGCACGTTTGTTGCGTTTTGTGTTTCATTTAACTTGTCATTCCATGTTTATGATCATTTCAATTGATTACTGAACTTCTTGACTCCAATCATCAAATCATCAACACTTTAGGTTAGGTTATATTGCATAAAATACTAAAAAAAAGAAAATTATTATAAAATCCTAAAATTCTTCCATTCTCATCTTGCTCTTTAGTAATTAGAGAAAAGAACAAAAAAAAATTAAAAGAAATAGAAAAGCCCATAAAAAAAAAAGAAATAGAGTAGACATTAAGTAGAGGACCTTAGGTTATTTCTTAATTTAGGTTGCATTGCTTTTGCATAAAAAACAAAAAAAAAATAGAAAAGAGAAAAATCACAAAATTCTAAAACACTTCTCCTCTCATCTTACTCTCTAGCAATTAGAAGAAAAAAAAGTAATTAAAAGAAGTAGTAGAATTATCCTAGGTTTTTCCTTTCACGCCTAAGTAAATTAATAAACTTGATCAATTCCAATTTAAAACACCTAATTAAAATCGATAGACTTAATTAATTGATTAAATCCTTAAAACTGATTAACAACTTCTAATAAAACCCCTAATTGAATAAAACCCTAATCAACAAGTTCCAATTAAAGTCCTAATTAATAAACCTGATTAATAAGCCCTAATTTATTAAGACCATAATCCACGAGATCCAATTAACAACACTAAATTCAGACCTTAACCAAGCTTTAATCAAATCTTGATCACCAATTCCTAGTTTAAATCCTCATCAAGGCGATATAACAATCAAATCCCAAAAAAATAAAAACATCTCCCAACAGAAACTAAACTCGAATACCCGAAACTGACTTAAAACACCCTAGAGACAACAAACTAGTATACTGACACTTGCGCGCCACCACAGGTGCGCACAAGTCACAGAACACACATAGGCGCCCCCACAAGTGCGCCCAAGTCCCTAGTCCAATCCTGAGACGCATTTCGGTTACGTCTCAACTCACGAACTTAAATCATTACCATACTTAAGATTTAGAAACTTGAAACCACCCTAGGATCCAAGATTTATTGACATAGGTCACCTAAAAATCCAAATTTAGGTGAACGAATCTAAGAAAGAACCGAAACTCACAGACCGACCACTTGGGCTCCACTGTAGGTCCGCCCAAGTCACCCAGAAGGACTTAGGTGCCACCATAGGTGCGCCTAAGTCCATTTCTAGCTCTGGGATCACCGAGTCCTAATTCGTTTCAAATCTCGACCCAAATCAACATCTCAAAACCTTTACCGAACCAACAACATCCTTGAAATTTAAAATTTCTTTAATATAAACCCATTCAGAGTCTCGAACCAAAGTCAAAAGATCAAAAAGTATCAAATTGAGACTTGGGCGCCACTGCTAGTGCGCCCAAGTGCCCAGAAACACTTAAGCGCATGCATATATGCGCCCAAGTCCTCTGTCAAATCTAAGTGGTGAATTCCGATTGTGTTTCGAGTTCTGGACTTAAGATTATTAAAATAAATCAATCCAAAACGTAAAACAACATTAGAACAAAAGCTTATACTTAGCAAAACTCCTCGAATTCCGAAATTAACATCAATACCTTCATCACTAGCCAAGTTACACAGAACCTGGTACTTGGGCGCCACTGCCTGTGCGCCCAAGTCATCCAGAGGACCTAGGCGCCACCACAGATGCGCCCAAGTCCTCCGTTAACCCTGTTTCGCTGGTTTTGGCATCTTTTTCATTATTTGAATTAAAACCCGAAACTTCAGAACCTTCCACAATTAAAACAGAACCTTAGGACAACCTTAATCTATCCTTAAATAACTCTTAATCAAAACCACAACTTAAAATAAACCAAACCAATTAAATCCTTACTCAACAAACTGCTTAGGCGCAGGAATTATCGAACTTAGGTTGTCCACACCCTAGGATTTGATCGGTTTCCCTCATTAGGCAGATTAGAGCATTAGACTTCGCCCCAACACTTTTTTTGTTCCTTTAGGGGACCGGGAAAGCTGATGTGGGCGGTCTAGGACCTTAGGTTAGGGTTAATCTGATGATCAGTAGTAAAGCATTAATCACGTAAATCCAAGTAAAAATTCCCTAGTTAGGCCCTTCTAGCCCCAATTTCAAAAATCCATAAAAACTACAAAACCAACAAAATAAACCCAAAAAGATTTTTCCTTTATTTCTTCCTCCACCTTAGGTGCCAAATATTTAATCGAACTTAATGATAAAAGGGAATGAAGAACTGATTTCTAAAATTGAATGAATGAGAATGACGAGATGAGATGAGTGATTTCAAACACACTTTTAAATAATCACGGCCCATCGGCCACCCTAAAACAAGCACCGGCCCATTGGCCACCTCTAATCAATTACGGCCCATCGGCCACCTCCAATCAATTACGGCCCATCGGCCTTTCACTTTTATCACTCGTGTATCGCACACGAAAAACACAGAAATCACAAGTCAAAGTCTCATTTGCATCATCATTTTGATTTGAAAAGTCAGCCTTTAAACCCTGTTTTGCCAAGGGATTAGAAGGGGGTACCCGGAAACGGGGCCGATCCTCTTCGTAAATATTTGGCACCTCCCCCTTTATTTTTCTTTATTTTATTTATTTCACTTTACTTGGAGATACTATGATTTTGCTATGTGAGGATTAACCTTTATTTGGACTTTAACTCATAACCCTGAATTGACCCTATATTAAAGAGACCCAAAGAGACCCAAATCTACGTGACAAGACAACCGTCGTGTGTTGCCGGCAGCACATTAGACGAGAAGAAGAACCCACCCACTTATTTTCTCCCATTCATTCTTCTTCGGCTTTCGTTGAAGAACGGTGTTACGGCCGTTACCGTAGCTGGCGATCGTGATCCGTCAATTTTGAGGGTAGTCGGAATCCTCATTTTCGATGTAAAATTTAAATAGCATATATAGTTGAATGGCGATTTCCCTCCCCGGGGGGATCAAAATTCACATCCGACAGCCTGGCGATCGTGATGGGACTTCTTTTGTTGTCTTGTCAGGAATTTGAGTCTTTTGCTGGTCTCACGATCTCCATGCCAACAGCCTGGCGATCGTGAAGGGACCTCTTTTGTTTTCCTGTCAATATTTGGGTCTTTCTGGAGTTTTATTCTAGGACACGAACATCCGGTCAATGATTGATGTCCGTTTCCAATTCAGTTTAGGGTTGTTATGAGTATAGTCCGAAATTTTACCTAAGGTCTGAATATACTACCTACTGAAGCCTCCCTTAATTATAACATATGAAATAAACAATCATTAAAACTTTCCCCTTTCACCACTATAATAAAAATTAATTATTAAAAAAAACTCCAAAAAGAAAAAAAAAAACTCTCTCCTCTTCCCTCCCTTCTATTTTGAACCAAAATAATAATAATAATAATCTCCTGGTGCTACATGATATTGTATGATAATTGCTTTGGAAATCAAATATAAGATGGCCTATCAAAATCCACATCGAACAATTGCATCCCAAACATCATGCATGCTCGACTCAAATTACCAATATTACATGAACCACACTACTCAAGATTTTCAAAACTTAAATAACTCATACATGAATATAAACCAACACTACCACAACGAAACACAAAATTATCGATACCTTTCCAACCAAACTATAACAACTCAAACTTCTTCCCTTAGATCTACACGACACTTTTACGCAAACGAAAACTTAAGTAATCACATCCCATATGAACACACAAGACCAAACCATGGTCTAATCCATCATCCCCAATCATATCAAACCACTTCCCAACCAACTCAACAATATTACACTCAACCAAATCAAAACACAATGCACACAAATTCAAATAATCAAAACATTAATCATAACATAAATCAATATTTAAACCTTAATAATCAACGAATCTACATCCAAAATACACAGTATATAACGACAAATCAAATCCTAATCCATCCTGATCAAGACTACCAATCTATCCAAACCATCCCATCCAATCAAGTTCCTTCGCCTAATCAAACCAACCAATCCATCCCAACCATCCCATCAATCAAACTCCTTCACCCGTTCAAACCTACCAATCCATCCAAACCATCTCACCCAATCAAACACACTCACCAATCCAAACCATCCGATCCAATCAAACCTACCAGTCCATCCCAACCATCCCATCCAATCAAATTCCTTCACCATTCCAAACCATCCAACATAATCAACTCAATCAACCTATCGAACCTTTCGTAACTATGCATCCTTATCCGACCTATCAACCATTCCAATCCACGTCATCCAATGAAAGCCATCATCCCACCCAACCCTCACCATTCAACCAAACAACACCACCTACCATGATCGTTGACCCATTCCAGCCACACCCAACCATGCCATCCAATCCAACCCATCCACCAACTCAATCTCCAACAATCATATATCAACAATCCACTTGCACTCCGACTGCCCAGCTTAGTCAAACATCCAATCAAAACCAAGATAGAAACTCACCCACAAATGCTAAAACCCAAAATCCATTTTTACCACACAAAACCAAAGTATCTCGAAAACAAATCTAGGAAGAGTTTGCCAGGATGGTGGACATAAGTGAGCTAAAGTTGCCCAATCTAGATTGGTTTAAGAGCATCACTTCGAAAAATGATTGATATGCTAATACAAGGAAGCCCCTAGAAGAACAATTGATAGGTGGTGAATACCTAGAATGGGAACTTGGATTAATCTCAGAAACTCTAAGAAGACTTATGACCGAAGATATCAAGATCCCAACATTATGGAAAGGCTACGAGGTAGAAGAGGGGATACGAATTCTTAGAACATATTTTTCCCCGTTCCATCAACTCGAAAACAAGAAAATCATAGACACTCCATATCCCATAATTAATTGCCCACCGGATCATGTTCTCAAGAATTGGACCTATGATCCTCTATATTTGACAACTTTAGCCGCTGCAGTAACCTATTATCCACCAAATGACCAAACTTCTGAATCTTCCGATGAGATTTATGACCCCATCTTTAAAGACATGCCTCCAGAGGACTTTTATGATATGCTTAATGAAGATTACGAACAACATGAAACACCTTGGGATGGTAAAACCCAGATCACTACGCATCAAATGAACGAACTAGGTCAATCACAAACAATCATCCAATCAAAAATACCAACACCACAAATGCTACCCCAAACACAACCAAATAAAGATCATTCATCACAACAAACAAAAGACATAATGATTCAATCGAAGACAGATGAGACAGTACAACCTAATGACCTGCACGAAGAATCTGAATTCATGACGACAATGAAGATACTTGACCATCAAATGGATCGAGTGGATGAATTAATTAAAGATTTTGATATCATAACTTCTGAAACACACAAAACAATCAGATTTGATTCAAATGATTTAGAATCAAGTATGGAAACTCATGGATTAGTTAAACCATCTTCATTTGGAGTCAAGCATCAAACACAAATGAACAAAATCATACAAGATCTACAACCTCAATCTAAGACGAATACCACAAAAAGACATAGACCACGTAACAAACGAAAGAACTTGGATCCCAAGCCATCATGCAAAACCCAAATCATGATCCAAAGACAAATAAACATGCAACCAAACGATAAAAAAGACTACCCTAGAACAAAACCATTGCATCTTGGACACATCCCAACACCAGTTGAGCTAAGAAAGATTGAAAAAGAATACGGAGTTGAATTTCTCGGTCCGAGTATGTTTAGTGAATTGCAAATAGACATAGAGAAACTCAAATCTGCAATTAGGAAGAAGTCGATCTTGTCGAATATGCTACTAGAACGAATAAAGTCATCCGAATCTATCATAAAAACCAAAGCGTTACTTGAGAATCAGCACCAAGAGACTGTTAGGCCTACCATTGAAATCCAACGAGGAAGCTCTCACATAGGTCCTACCATCTCATTAGAAAAGACCCTAGATAAGGAACCACAATCAAATGATGTCTTGACTAGTGAGTCAAACGGGACAAACCTCCTTAAAAGATCAAAGGATATTGATATATTTAAACCAATCTTAGAGGACAAGCATGATTTCCATAATGAGGTAGAGCCTAGTCCTGTATTTGCCCTGATTAAGGCCCATTTAAATGCGAGACTGAGACTTCAGAGTATTTTAAAAGGTTTACCAAGCCTGCCCTTGACCAATCCAATAATAATGACCCAAGATTACGTAGAATACTTTGAGAAGAGACAACTACCAAGGGTTGATCCAACTCTGATCCTTCACCTAGAATGGTACCTTGCCCATAAAGATCAAAATCCAAGCACAACAACAGAGATCATTCCCGAACTAGAAAGCCAAATAGTGTTTGATCCAATTAGTTTTCATGAAAGAATTGAGACCACTCCCAAAGCTCTAGGAAAGACTTTTGGAGATTTGACTGTAGAAGAACTTTCAGGTACTTACCCAAATGTGCCACCTAAGATTCCAATAGTCCCAAAGAACAATGTAGAAATTCCCACGACTAAAGGAAATCCTAGCCCACATGACCATCCAGTAGTGACACAACCAAAACTTCAAGATTATGCCCTTGCTTAAAGACTCTCACGATGCAAGTTTGCTAGGTTTCAAAGGAAATTTAGAGCACTCATTCCGAAACATGGACGAACAACATTTAAGGAAGCTAGACGCACTACAACAAAACCTAAAGCCCGAAGAAAAAGGAAAAATCATATGGTTCACACAAAAGATGAGGGTCAAACAATTAGGAAAACAAAAGACCGAAGATCATCAAGTAAAAATAGGGAATCATCATTCAAAGACCACAAATCTCTTAATTATTCAAACTCTTTAAGGCCAAGGCCCAAATGGCGGAGGTCTAAAACATTTCAACGCTCTCGTTTTCGGCAAGAGCAAACTAAAGGTCTCCAATATAAGAGCCTTATCTTAATGCATCAACGAGTGAAGTCATATTCACATTCTCAAAGAAATCAACATAAGGAGACACATATAAAACCTTGTAACATGAGACCAAGGCCCAAATGTTGGAGGTCTAAGATATTTCAACGATCTCGTTTCCGGATAAACCAAAATAAAAACGTATGGACTAAATGCACCATTTTAGGACCTAAACTGCAAATAACAAATCACATGAATCAAAAAAGACACCATAATAAAATACAAGTGAGATATATTGTCATCAGACCAAGGCCTAAATGGCGGAGGTCGAAAATGTTTCAACGCTCTCGTTTCCGAAGAGAGCAAAATGATAAGACCCAGACCAAATATCCACTAATAAAAACACGTAGGTCGAAAGGTCTTAAACGTGCACATTTTCGAATAGTCAAAATGTTCAAAGTGCACAACACATCACTAGCTCACACAATGAAAAATCATAATCATACTAGGCAAACCCTGGGCTTTTTGCCAATGAAGGGCTGCAAATTCAAGCAGGCCCGAATGAATTAGTTATTACTTAGGATTATGTAAAAATAAAAATAAAAAAACCATAAAAATCACAAAACCCTAAAAACCCAAAAAAACCAAAAATTACAAAAAAAAAGTATAAACAATATAAAATCATAACTCTCTGATCATCATAAAATGTATAGGCGAGCCACAATAGTGCAAAATTCCTTTACTAGAACAATCGCGGCTTAAAGAGATCATGAGTGGGACTAATAAGACAGATAGCGAAACTTTACCCTTTGCTTCAGAACCGAGACTACCCCAGGAGAACCAATTGTTGATGATGGATAGGTGTCTATATACTAGTGGGTACTAAAAAGGGTAGCTTGGTTGACCACATTAGAAGATTTAAGAACTGCCGAGGCATTCATATTAACAACAACAACTAAGGCATGTGTCAACATTTAAGGTACCTCCGTAGTCAAATTCATTAAAAAGAACATAATAGCTTGACTTGGTATCCCCAAGGAATTCATAACAGACAATGACCCACAGTTTATATCTCAACAAATAAACGAGTTGCGCACAAAATACGATATAGAATTGCATCATTCTACCCCATATTATCCCCAAGTGAATGGTCAGGCCGAAGCAACCAACAAGACCTTATTGAAGATCATCAAGAAGACCGTGCAAACCGCCAAAGGTAACGATTGGCCAGACCGTTTGGTTGAAGCGTTGTGGGTGTACCAAACTTCTATAAAAACTCCTACGGGAGAAACCCCCATACTCTTTGACCTACAGAATGAAAGCAATCCTTCCCCTCGAAGTCCTTCATCCATCACTGCGCATCCAGCTAAATGAAGATGTGACAGAAGAACAGAGGAGACAAGCATTGCTACTTCAACTAGACTTACTTGACGAGAGAAGAATGAAGGCAGCAGAACATACACAAGTATACCGGAAGCGAACTGCCAAAGCCTATGACAAACATGTCAAAGAAAGAAAGTTCAAAGTTAGCGATTTTGTATTGAAACGCATCACACCCTCACAGCTTCCGCATGTCAGAGGTAAGTTACGACCCAATTGGAAAGCCCTTTTGTAGTTAAAAAAGTATATTCTAGTAATGCATATAGACTAGTAAATACAGAAGGGGAAGAGCTCCCCGATCCATGGAATGCTATGTATCTGAAAAGGTACACAGTCTGACCTTTCCCTACTTCTTGCAGAGTATGACTGTCCTTGCTCCCTAGAGTAGTTGTAGAAATCCCATAAGAGAACCGAAGAGATGCACTCTGATCAAACTTAGAACTCAAACACACACCAACACCTATAAATACACAAAATGGTGAGTCCGCCCCACACAAATTCCGCACGGTTGAAGCCACTCAATGTGAAGGTTTGTAGGTGAGATCGCTCATGTCATGAAAGTTTCTCGATTGTTCACAAAAAAACAAAACAAGAAAACAAAAAAACAAAAAAAAGGAGAGATGAAATTCTAAAGAGAATAAAAGCTTTGTGACTAGTTTGGGTTCGTAGCCTTTTTAACTCGAACCAGTAAGCCCGTAGGGATATTTACATATCTAGTACCCTAAAGCCACCTGGTTTGGGAGTCATTGGCCGAATGCTCGTTACATGGGTTAATTAGAAAGCTTATGGGACCCAGGCATTGCACAGTCACATGTCAAAAAAAAAAAAAACAGAGAGAGAGAAAAGAAAAAAAAGAAAAAAATATTCTATTAGAATTAGGCTCGCTGGAGTGACATAGGTACTCATCAGGCAAACTAAGCAGAAAATAGTCGAAAACCACAACACTAAGGTAGCACGGTGACTCACCACCCCGCACACAAACATTACTCACAAATGAGCCCCGGAGACGGTCAGGTGCTCTCCAAAGTTCAACTGAAAAGATTAAGCAGCTACAAAAGGATACTTGTGAGGGCTTGACTTCCAAAGGGTAGCTAGGGAAGACCACGCTGCCAACACAGTGAAAATCATGGATCGAGAAGCTAATATACTTTCACACCCTCAGCCACAGCCAGAATAGACACTAGTCTTATGCTGGGGCATTTATATATATATATATATATACACATACGAATATATGTTTATCTCACACGGCTTCCCAATCTGGGTCCTCATCGCATACACAATTGCCACAAGCACTCACTAGCCCACACACACTCACCTCATGCACTCTTTTACTACTAATGACTTTTGGTTGGATGCAGGAGAAACATATCTCCTAAGGTATGAATTCAATCTTTTTATTCCCAAAGCTTGAGTGCCGAAATGGTCCCCTGACATTTTTACTGAGAAAGAAAAATGCCACCGTAGCAAAACTATGTAGGGGGCCTAAAAATATTAAACTAACAACTTTGTTTCGAGACCTTGCAGGGAACCCAACCCCGATCATATCTAAGACATCCCACAAGCTGGGGCATTTTTTTATTTTTATGGGTATTATCTTGTGCACAACTCCTCATGACTTGAAAACAATAAAGTGATGGTGATCAAACTTAAGAGATATAACTTATGTCTGTTCTGATATCCTATGATGAATTTGATTATAGATGTATGCTATGCACACCCTTTTATGATATCACATGTTGTGCGATTTGAAAATACAGTTATCTTTAGCACATGCCTTCATATGTATAGCTGATGTTGTGAATGCCTCAAAACATAGAGTTGCATAGGTCACAAATGTCACACACTCAGGCACTCCCCGTTGTTTGAGAACCTAATTCTATGTTGCTTACTAAGTTTAGATTGGTTAGAGATTGTGCTTATTCTCTTTTTATTATATGAAATCTCGCTTTATTAACTCTAAACTACTAATGCTCCCTTTGTGAGACTCCACGCCTAGGCACGAATTTCGAGGAACTATGAAGAGATTTCGTCAAAGTCTTCTTTTTTTTTTTTTTCTAGACCCTGAAAAATCATCAGGTATAAAACCTGTCGCCTTTAAAAAAAATAAAAATAAAAATAAAAAAAGCACACTTCACATGATCCCTCAGTGCCCCTCAGGGAGTCCATTCCATCACCATACACACAACCAAGGCACTTCTAAGTCAAACTACAAAGCATGCACTCACATTATAAATGCTACATGCACTTGTACACATCATACACATACATACATCATAGTGAAAGAATGGACTTAGAAACAACATCCCTCCATCATATATACAACACCAATGATCAACAACTAATAATCAACATAAATAGATAACAAACACCAATCATAACTACTGCAACAACAGCAACATAAGGCCTCGATCGTCTCTACGTAGTTTCCGATAGAATAGGAGGCCTTGCAAGAGTATAACTGTGAGAGTAAGTACCGTTATGGAAAATCCCTTCAACATCTCACGTAATTTCCCGATGCTCCAAGTTCGTTCTTAAATCGCAAAGGGATCCATCCCAAATTCAATCGACTCATGATAGCCTCATTAACCGGAATGACCTTATAACACCCTAGTTGTTGTGCGACCCTGTTGACGACATGCCTAATAGCAATCTATAGTGCGTGGAACCATATGTCCATCTGAAATAAATCACACCCTCCAGCACCGCAATCATTCATCACCTAAGCCACCTTGATAAGGACGCCAAGTGACCTGCCAAATCAAATTCCATAAAAGAAATCAACTCACTAAATAAAGAACTAAAACCAAAATCAAATTTAAAATTAAAACCAAACTTGAACTTAAAACTAAAAGACTTAAAATCAAAATTAAACTTAAACTTAAACGTAAATTAAAGACTTAACCCAACAAAGCAGAGAAAAAGGATGTGTACCTTGTGGTTCTTCAGCTCATTCAAGATGAAATGGCCGCTTCGTTGCACTCCTCCTTGCCTCTCGATGCTGAAATCAGTCGAGTTTTTCATAGAATACCCTCCACCCTCTTTTTTGGTTTTCTATGCAAAAACAACAGATTAACAATCAATAAAATTCATCAACCAACCAATAAAAAAAAACTTAATTTAAAACAAATAAAAACATAATAAAAAAAACCAACTCACCAATGATAAAAAAAAAAAAAAAAAAAAAAAAAAAAAAAAAAAAAAAAAAAAACCAACTAAAAAAAAAGCAACAAATAAACAAAACAAAACAAACCAACCAACAAAAGCAAGTTAAAACTAAACAAAACCAATTTTAAAATTCAATTAATCCACAACTAAGCTAAAAGACAAAAATAAAATACAGCTAATAAGCACAATCAACTAGGAGATAATAATGAAACACACATATTTAATTGAACTCAACATAGCCACGCTTAAGTTCAATTTTCAACGGTTTGCATGCATACATCATTCATAGGAAATAGAACTTTACCATTTCTTCACACATCACTTGATCTTGTACTCCACGTCACCACATTGCCACTCCACTTCACGTCTTTACCACTACACCTCACTCCATTTAACTTCACCTCATTACACCATGACCATATCTTTAATGCATCACTCAACCATCACCACACATCACATATAAACACACACAAAACAAAAAGACAAAAAAAAAAAAAAAAAAAGAATCAAAATTGCCCCCTTAAATCCACAAAAACAATAAAGCACATCTAAAAACTCACCAAAAATTGAAACACTCAATAGACCTAATCACACCAATTAATTTCATTAATTTCCACAAATTGCACAAAATCCCCTTTTTCCCCAAGTTACCTACTATCACGGTCAATGGCCAAACTTCATTCCACATCTTAGAACTTCATTTAAGGAAAAACAATAGATGGAAAACTTGGAGGTTTAGGCCATAGAATTTGAACAAACCTAATCCATAGCCCACTCCTAAAGCTATCTTTGATCAATAATTATCCACTTTGCAAAATTAGGACCCGACCACTTGGGTTCACGATTTTTGGGTAAAAATAATGAAAAGTCAAAGAAATGGGACCATGTCCAATTCAAGAACAAACAGAAAAAAAAAAAAAAAAAAAAAACCTAAAAATCACAAACTAATTCAAAACAACACTAAAACAAATAAAAAGTTTAAGGAACTTAAACCTGAACATAAATATGATAAAACCCACCAACACACATGATAAAAACAACATAATTAAAACAACTAATCTAAAAAAAAAAAAAAATCAAATTTGAACAATTGACTTAAACAAGAAACACCACACACTCAGATAAAAGATGAGTTGAAAGTTCTCACATTCAGTTTTTGGAATTGAAGAAAAATATGCAAAGGAGAGTAGAGAGGTTCTCTACACAAGAAATGTGGAAAAGCAACGCTTTAAAAGGCTGAGTGCCAACCACACTTCCACCCATTTCTGCCCAAGAAGCCTAAGAAATTGGCAAAAATGATGATCAAACGAAAAAAAAAAAAAGGGAAGCTAAAAGGGCATACACACAAAAGCACGACACACATTGTCGAACCAAATATTGTCCCATCATAAGGGGTCCAGTTATGTCATGTGCACATTAGTCCCATCACGCATGCGTCTAGCATTGTGCGTTGCATCCCATGTCATCTCCATCTCTGCAAATTATTAAACAGAATACTAATGACAAAAAACGCAGAAACTTTTAGTGTCTGTTCTATATAGGTTCCCAAGGCGAAAGCGAAAACACCAAAGGTGAAAGGCCTTCAAGCACATTAATGGAGATTGATGATAAGTTCACAAGCTTCGGCAAACAAACAACGAGAGAAAGCTAGCGACAGCGATCCCCAACACTGGATTTGTGGAAAGCTCCTAAGGTAAGTACACCTAACTATGGATTTTCATGATTTCACGTCACGTCTAGAAATTGAGTCGCCGTAGGCCTCCCTTAAGTGCTTATAATCGGTATGGCGACCATAATACCATGTTATCACGAATCGTGGTGTTTGCCGACTCAAATCTTGACGATTGGAAGATGGAATCCGTGTAACTCAAAACTCTCCATAATAAGCACGAAATGATGACTGAATCTATCCTAGGTTCTCATCTAAGCTTGGGTGAAGACCAAGATCCCTAGAGAGTGACAGTTATTCCGATGAACATCTTCTATTGATTTAGCTTTTTCTTTCGATGCATACCTGAGTTTCAAAAAAAAAAAAAAAAAAAACACTTTTCAAAAGAAATTGCATCTCATTCTAACATGCACTCACTCTATTACTTGAACTATGTTCTTGATTGCCTTCAAGATCCCCATTATTGCTATTTAGTTTTAACTATGCCTTGAGCAATCAACTATGGATGAAAGTCAAAAGACATTATATATGACTAATTGAATCGAACTCTATTGCAAGAACAAATGAAACTCTAATAGTGACTTAGCCAATCAAAAGATCAACTTCTGATTCAGACCACCGGGGCACAGTTCCCACCATCATTTCAAATTAAACAATCGGGGCACAGTTCCCAACCCGCCACGTGGCAATACCATGGGCACCGAGGCACAGATCTCGGCTTTCCAATCAAATCAGCAGGCACGTAACTTCTTCTTTTTCTTTTTTCCCCTGAATCAGAATTGATCCTAGAAAAGTGAACCTCACTTTTAGAACGAATTTGCAATTGCATAAATCCGTAGGTGGCCACTCCCGTGAGCTCAAAAGCTCCCGTGAGTCAAGAGTGGCGTGTCTACTTTCTTTGGAGCACAACTCTCCACGTGTTGTTCTCCAAAGAGGGGCATACTGTAGACACCTCATTTGGCCCTCTACGATAGCATTAAACACTTGTCATATATAATGGTGCCCCCATTTCACTCATAATTAAATGGTTAATGGCATAATTCAAATTAATTAATGACGATGAAGATGCTTGTTGATAATTTTAGACTTCGTTCGACAATCTCTAGAAATTCGTGAGGGAAAGAGCCAAATCGTGTCAAGATCTCTTGTCCAACCCACTACTCATACAAGAAATGAACTATATCACTATTCAAGTCCATTCCAGACTACATAGAACACACTCAGGCTGTTCCTAGAGGCATTACGCTTAGCTTGCCTAAGTACGATGCGATTAGCATGAGTTAAGAAGTTAGAATCATTGATCTAAATATCACTACTCTATTCCAATCTCTAATCATTATGACATATGGACCAAAAGATTCTACGTTCCGAGAGCTTTCCGACGATATGTGGAACGTCAATTCCGACAAACGGATCAAAAGATATGGGCCGCAGAAGATTCCCCCACCAAAATCCACTTGGGCTCACACACATGTGCGCCCATGTACCAAAAATACCTTGGGCGCACACACAGGTGCGCCCATGTCCCAGAAAGGCACTTGGGCACACACACAGGTGCGCCCCGGTCATGGGTCGACCTTATAAGGCACTTGAGTGCATACTTAAGTGAGTTCCATCTTATTTTTTCATAGTTCCGGCCTGACCTTAACCCGAAAATGGAACGAAACCAAACCATAAACCTATTTGACCCAGAGGCTCACATGGGCGCACCTGTATGTGTGCCCAAGTTCTATAATCCACTTGGGCGCCACCCTAGGTGCGCCCAAGTCCCTAGTCCTTTTGAAATTGCACATAGGCGCACCCACGGTTGCTCCCAAGTCTAGTCTCCATTGTTCTAGTCCAAATTCGATCCGAAAACAATATGAACCAAACCATAAACCCATTTAACCCAGAGGGTGACATGGGCGCACACACAGGTGCGCCCAAGTCCCTATTCGTTTTAAAATTGCACATGGGCTTCCCCACTTGCCTAAGCTTAGTCTCTATCATTTAGTTCGAATTAGATCTGAAAGTAGAACGAACCAGACCCTAAGCACACTCAACCCCGAAAACCAGAGATGGGCGCACTTGTATGTGCGCCCAAGTCCCAGACCCACTTGGGAGCACCTGTATGTGCGCCCAAGTCAAAAAACCCTAAAGTCACCTAGGTTTGTGTGAAGTCTCTAGAAACTCGTACACACAGCAACCCTAATCCCTCTTCCACGCCAAAAACCCTATAAAAACCCTCTTATACCATTTTTGCAAGGGAGGCTAAAAAAAAAAGAAGAAAGAGGAAAGAAGAAAAAGAGAGAAAAAAAGAGAGAGTTCATAAGAGAGATCCTTAGATCCAGGAGAAAGGATAAGGAAAAGCGCTTTGGTTCTCTAAGATCAGCAACGGAGAAGACCTCCCAAAGCCATGGATGTTCACAAAAGGCTTCGATCTAGGACTTAAAAATGCAAACTGGTATTTTTAGATCCATTTCCTTTTATCAGTATAATTATTAGTAGAAACATGCTTAGGATCATCTATTCATCATAGATCTGCATTTATAGCAATATTTTACAGTAGATCTGATATTTAGCATTCTTCATATTCAGTAACATGCTTAGGACCATCTATGGGCTGTAGATCTGCATCGTTCTCATCATCCCGAATTCGTGATTATAATAGATCTTGCATTCATATCATTTTGGTTGGAAAATTTTCAAATTTGAGAAAGAAAAGTGCAACAGAGCACTTGGGCGCAACTGTGGGTGCGCCCAAGTCCCCGCATAGGGTTTTAACCCCGATTCTCATATCGCATGCACTTCATTTCTTAGATCTGAATTCATTCTCATACACATTAATATCAGGACCTCGGATCCGCAACTTTGTGTTCAAAAACACGCGAAAAGTGTTGGAAAGAAGAAGCAAAAAAAAAAAAAAAAAAAAGAAGAAGAAAACACAGAAAAAACACTTACAGTGGCGCCCAAGTCCAGAGTTTGAAATTAAACTCCGATTTTCCATTTCGTGTGCATTTTGCTTCACAGATCCGAGTCTATCCTCGTATAATTTGATATCAAAGCCTTCGGATTTATAAAAACCATTGAAAGAATCGAGAGAGGACAAAATATTATTGCTTGAAAAGAAGGAAAAGGGAAGAAAGAAAAAACAGAGGTACTTGGGCGCCACTGTGAGTGCGCCCAAGTCCCTGCAAAGGGAACCACCCTTCGAAACTTAGTCCTCGTATTATTATCTTCAAATCCGGAAGATTTGATATTAATATTTAATATTAGGATCGTATAGTTAATTGCAAATTGTAGGAAAATCGCGTCGGAATATCACCGGAGATCATAGATACATCACAACCCACAGGGGAAACACTTGGGCGCCACTGTGTGTGCGCCCAAGTCCCTGGTTTGATCTCCGACGCACGTTTGTTGCGTTTTGTGTTTCATTTAACTTGTCATTCCATGTTTATGATCATTTCAATTGATTACTGAACTTCTTGACTCCAATCATCAAATCATCAACACTTTAGGTTAGGTTATATTGCATAAAATACTAAAAAAAAGAAAATTATTATAAAATCCTAAAATTCTTCCATTCTCATCTTGCTCTTTAGTAATTAGAGAAAAGAACAAAAAAAATTAAAAGAAATAGAAAAGCCCATAAAAAAAAAAAAAGAAATAGAGTAGACATTAAGTAGAGGACCTTAGGTTATTTCTTAATTTAGGTTGCATTGCTTTTGCATAAAAAACCAAAAAAAAATTAGAAAAGAGAAAAATCACAAAATTCTAAAACACTTCTCCTCTCATCTTACTCTCTAGCAATTAGAAGAAGAAAAAGTAATTAAAAGAAGTAGTAGAATTATCCTAGGTTTTTCCATTCACGCCTAAGTAAATTAATAAACTCGATCAATTCCATTTTAAAACACCTAATTAAATTATCTAATTAAAATCGATAGACTTAATTAATTGATTAAATCGATAGACTTAAGATTATTAAAATAAATCAATCCAAAACGTAAAACAACATTAGAACAGAAGCTTATACTTAGCAAAATTCCTCGAATTCTGAAATTAACATCAATACCTCCATCACTAGCCAAGTTACACAGAACCTGGTACTTGGGCACCACTGCCTGTGCGCCCAAGTCATCCAGAGGACCTAGGCGCCACCACAGATGCGCCTAAGTCCTCCGTTAACCCTGTTTCGCTAGTTTTGACATCTTTTCATTATTTGAATTAAAACCCGAAACTTCAGAACCTTCCACAATTAAAACAGAACCTTAGGACAGCCTTAATCTATCCCTAACCACAACTTAAAATAAACCAAACCAATTAAATCCTTACTCAACAAACTGCTTAGGCGCAGGAATTATCGAACTTAGGTTGTCCACACCCTAGGATTTGATCAGTTTCCCTCATTAGGTAGATTAGAGCATTAGACTTCGCCCCAACACTTTTTCTATTCCTTTAGGGGACCGGGAAAGCTGATGTGGGCGGTTTAGGACCTTAGGTTAGGGTTAATCTGATGATCAATAATAAGGCATTAGTCACATAAATCCAAGTAAAAATTCCCTAGTTAGGCCCTTCTAGCCCCAATTTCAAAAATCCATAAAAACTACAAAACCAACAAAATAAACCCAAAAAGATTTTTCATTTATTTCTTCCTCCACCTTAGGTGCCAAATATTTAATCGAACTTAACGATAAAAGGGAATGAAGAACTGATTTCTAAAATTGAATGAATGAGAATGATGAGATGAGATGAGTGATTTCAAACACACTTTTAAATAATCACGGCCCGTCGGCCACCCTAAAACAAGCACCGGCCCATCGGCCACCTTCAATCAATTACGGCCCATCGGCCTTTCATTTTTTTATCACTCGTATATCGCACATGAAAAACACAGAAATCACAAGTCAAAGTCTCATTTGCATCATCATTTTGATTTGAAAAGTCAGCCTTTAAACCCTGTTTTGCCAAGGGATTAGAAGGGGGTACCCGGGAACGGGGCCGATCCTCTTCGTAAATATTTGGCACCTCCCCCTTTATTTTCTTTATTTTATTTATTTCACTTTACTTGGAGATACTATGATTTTGCTATGTGAGGATTAACCTTTATTTGGACTTTAACACATAACCCTAAATTGACCCTATATTAAAGAGACCCAAAGAGACCCAAATCAACGTGACAAGACAACCATCGTGTGTTGCCGGCAGCACATTAGACGATAAGAAGAACCCACCCACTTATTTTCTCCCATTCATTCTTCTTCGGCTTTCGTTGAAGAACGGTGTTACGGCCGTTACCGTAGCTGGCGATCGTGATCCGTCGATTTTGAGGGTAGTCGGAATCCTCATTTTCGATATAAAATTTAAATAGCATATATAGTTGAATGGCGATTTCCCTCCCCGGGGGGATCAAAATTCACGTCCGACAATGACCTTTTCCATGATTGCTGATGGGATGGCTGGATATATCCGGTGCCCATCTTATCTGTCAACATATGGCTACAATCCCATTAATGTTGATTGACATCATATCCATCCCGGCTTTGAAGGCGGTATAGGCCTCTGGGAGTTATGAAGCGGTCTTTTCCTCGTCGGATTTATGCATGGGAATTTGGTGGCAGCCCCTGTAAGCGTCTAGGAAGCTCATTCGGTCACGTCCCGCTGTGGTGTCGATCAGTTGGTCAATCTTTAGAAGTGGAAAGATGTCTTTGGGGCAAGCTCGGTTGAGGTCGGTGAAATCCACGCAGACCCTCCACTTTCCGTTTTTCTTTTTGACCACTACCGTGTTTGCCAGCCATTCCGGATAGTGCACTTCTCTGATGGTTTTGGCCTCTAGAAGCTTATCGACCTCCTCGATCGCTGCTTCTGTTTGCGGGACCCCTGTTCTGCGTGCCTTCTGAACCACAGGTTTATGCTTGGGGTCAACGTTTAATTGGTGGCTCACGATCTGCGGGTCGACGCCGGGCATCTCGTATGGCGTCCAAGCAAATACCTCTTTGTTTAACAATAGGAAGTCAAGCAGCTCAGATCTTTCGGCATCGGAGAGCTGGCTACCGAGCAGGAAATATCGCTCGGGATCGGAGGGATCAATTCTAAACTCGGTCAGATCTTCAATACTCTTCTGTTCCGAGGAGCGGCCGACGTCATCTATTTCAGCCTCCAGTTCGGCCATGTGTATATGTTTCTGCTCTGCCTCACCTGGCACCACGGCCATAGACACTCTTTGGCCATCCGCTGGTCCCCTTTGATCATCACAACTTCGAACTTTCCATCCTTATTTTCGAAAGGGAACTTGAGTTTCTGGTGAAGGGTAGAAGGTACTACTTCCATGCCGTGCAGCCAGGTCCTTCCCATAATTGCATTGTAATGAGAAGGTGCATCCACCACCAGGAATTCGGCCAGCACCGAGACATCTCCGGTTTGTACCGTCAGGGTGACTTTTCCCTTGGGGTAAACCGGCTTTGAGCTAAAACCCACTAGCAGGCTGCGGGCTTCTCGCAAATCCTCTTCATTGTGGCCCAGCTTCTTGAAACAATCGTAATATAGAATCTCGGACGAGCTTCCTGGATCCACAAGGATCTAACTTACTAAGAAATTCTTTAATCTCAGGGTTAGGAGGAGCGGGTCGTTATGTGGGAGCTGGACTCCTTCCAAGTCTTCATCCGAGAACCAGATTTTGGGTTTCTCCTTCCGAGCTCGTTTGGCCGCCGGGCCAAGCTCAGTCGTCATCACCTGCTTGCTGTGTGCGGCCATCCTGGTTTCGGCGCGTGACTGGTTGCTTTCCTTCGGTGCGGAAGCCAAGTGGATGACGTTGATGATGCCTTCAGGCTCGTTACAGTTTTGTTTGTCATCCAGTCGGCCTCTCTGAACTCGATTGGCCCGCTCTTCTTTAACGTAGTCCTTCAGGTGCCCGTCCCTGACAAGCCTTTCCAGATGGGATTTCAGGCTCATGCAGTCCTCAGTTTTGTGCCCGTTTTGTCTGTGATAGGTATAGAACTTTCCCTGATCTCGGGTGGACGGGTCGCCTCTCATCAGTTGCGGCCATTCGAAGAAAGGTTCTGTCTTGATTTTATTGAGGAGCTTATAGATTGGCTCCTTAAAAATCGTGTTTACAGCTCTGTAGGAGTCTGCGCTCCGTTTGGATTTTTTCCTGTCTCCCGAGGCGGGAGCCGAAACCATCACCGATCTCGAAAGGGCTTTGCTTCGGTCCGCTTCCTTTCTGTGAAGCGGCTTCTGGTCTTTTCCTGAAGGTTTGCCTTCATGTTTAAGACCGAAATTCTCCTGGGCTCCGACTTCATCCTCTTCCTGCTCGATGAATTAATTTACCCGAGCCATCAGTGCTTTCATAGTGGTCATGGGGTAACGCATAAGTTCCCTTCGGAGGTCGTTTCCTAGCAGCAGGGCCTCCTTGAAGCACATGACGGCCAGTTCGTCGTTCGCGTCTTCGATCTGGCTGTAGATGGTCCAAAATTGCTTTGCGAATTTTGTGACGTTCTCACTGTGTCTCATCCGGACTGCCATCAAATCATTATTCGATCTTGGGATGACTCTGTGCTCCTGGAAGTTTTCCAAGAATAAACTTCTGAGCTGCCGCCAGCTGGAAATCGATCCTTCAGGAAGAGCGTAGAACCATCTGAGGGGAAGGTCCCCCAGACTGGAAGAGAATACTCTGCAGTTTAGGTGCCCGAAGTCTCCCCAAATTTTCATTCTCTGGGTGAAATGCCAGAGATGCGCAGCGGGGTCTGAAGTCCCATCGTAAAGTGTGAATCTCGGGATGCTGAACTTCTCTAGGAGGTGGGAGTCCCTAATCTCTTGAGAGAAGGGAGTCCTGTCGCGTTCTTCGCCACCCTGACTATCCAGTCGGTCCAGAGCGAACCCGACCATCTCCATATTTCTTTGGACGGTTTGTTTGATATGACGGTCGAGCCATCTTCTTATATCATCGTCTGCTCCCGGCTCCCGGCGCGACCTCTTTGAGCAGTGGCTGCTACTCGAGCCTTCGTCACCGACTTGGTGGCGTCTCTTGTTATCCAAGGTTCACCCCACATCTTGTAGTTGCTGCTGGAGTTGACGGATTAACTCATCCTTCTTTCGTATGACGGTTTCTTGGGCCCCAACACCCTCAGTACGAGGGTTGTGGCCGTCGTCCTCGGCCTGGAACCGGGATCGACGAGACATGACTGGCATTGGGGATCTGTGAGCTTTTCCCGACGAGGCCTGCCCCTCGTTTGGTTTTGGCGAGGGGGCGTCGATCGTCGTTGGGGACGCTTGGCCAACCGATCATTTTGTCGGGGGGACACTCTTGCCTCCTGCGAAGTTCCTGCTCCGAGGATCCCCTTCGGACCAGTTTTTTCCTGCGCCCTCTTTGGGCGGGGGGCTGGAGGCTGTGCTGGAGCTGTTTTTCGTCGTTCCATCCGCACTTGTAATATTGGTATCTCCTGTAGCACTGGTGACGGTTGCATTGGTGAAGCCTCAGCATATCCGCCAATTTTCTTAGCTTTGGGTGGCATGGCGTTTTAGTTCTTCCGTTGTCCTACAATCTCTTCCCACAGACGGCGCCAATTGTAAGTGCCTAAAAATTACGGACTTGATTTGATGGAGTTTTGCCACTAAACACTTGGGGAAGAAGCAGATCTCGAAAGCCTGGAAAAGGAGAAGAATAGGTTAGAGGCCTTGGCTGTTTGTCAGCCGAATGCACTCCGATGCCTAAGTTAGTGCAATCACGGGACAAAAGGTGAACCAAAGGAGAAGGAAGTGGAACTGAAGATGTGTTCTCTTTCTTTTTCATACCTTTGCTTGCTCTACCTTCTTCATATATATAAGTGTTGGTCACCCTCAGACCATTCCTTAGTGGAGGTTAGTGGGAGTATGGTCCCATCAGACAATACTCTTTCTCCTTAGTGGAAGTTGGTAGGTGTACTGTCCCATCGGACCATATCCTGACCTTTTCCATGATTGCTGATGGGATGGCTGGATATATCCGGTGCCCATCTTATCTGTCAACATATGGCGGCAATCCCAGTAATGTTGTTTGACATCATATCCATCCCGGCTGACAGAGTCATCCCGAGGTTCCGACGGCCAAATGTGAACTCAACTCGGCACCATTGCCAAACTGCGTGAGCTCGGTAGTCTTACCGAGCTGCAATAGAGGAAATTGCTGGTGCTTTTACCGAGGCTGACCGAGTTCAGAGGCTGATGTTAAGACAAGCTTGACTTGCATGTCAGGACTTATCTTCGTGTCATGAAATTCCCCACACAAGTATATTAGATGTGATATATGTGTATGGATGAGATCCACATACAAGAGACATGTGTCACAAAGCTTATACCTAAATATCTTCACAACTAGTGATGAGACTGGGCATCTCATCTGATAAGGTTGCAACGCTTTGATCACTATGAGATAGTATAATTTGTCTCGATCATCAGAATGTAAGATCTGGATCATGGTGCTGATACATTGGATGTATTGAAGGACCATGAGAAACACCTTATGAAATACTGTCTCGATTTTAAGGTCTGCTCTCGTAATTCCATAACAATAGGCTCTCAATACTGGGACATTGATGAACTCAAGTTTCTATATATTCATTTGCTTTAAGTCACCAATGAGTGAGGCCAATTGTAGGTCAACACCTCGGCGTCTTGGGTACGTGGTAATAAGATTTTAGGAACGTCCAATGGTCAAGATGGAATCGATCTATATTATCCTTTTATGCCAATTAATGGATTTGTCATTAGTAAGTTCGCACCTATCTCGATTAAGAGTTAATTGGATGGTACTGATGATCACTGTGATTAATTGAAGCTCAAGGATAATAAGATGTGGATCTAAGATTGAAAAGAACAGGTTTGATCCAATTGATCCATGGATATTGATAGATGGGCCTACTTGTGGTAATAGGGAAGTTTAGGTTTTTCTTTATAATATATTCCTAAGACTTGAGTGTAATTGCATTTTTATAGTGGTGTTATTTGCAATTAACTATGGGCCCGAATTGCACATGAGATGTGAGGTCGCGGTGTCCCAGTTGGAGCCAGCATTCTATGGAATTCCTAGTAGTCCCCACGCTAGCCCGAGTTATTAAAAAGTTACTAATCCTACTTGAACTCTAAAAGGAATGAATTAGAAAGTTATTGTTTCTGTTTGAAGTAGTAAAAGGAATGAATTAAAAAGTTACTATTTATATTTGAAGTAAGACTTCTAATAGTGGTAACTGGTAATAGTAGGTTACTAATTGTTGTGAAAGTGAGACTTCTATAATAATTAGAAAGGAGAAAGTTACTAATTCTTAATGGAAGTAGGACTTCTATTTTAATTAGTAAAAAAGGAGCTCTGCAAAGTCATAAAAGAGGAGCAAAGGGGCTGGGACATACACTTTCTTGGAATTTACGCCCAGCCCCCCCTTTTGTGTAAGTGTTGCATGGATTTCTTCTTCTTTCTCTCTTCTAGTTCCTTAGAGCTTCTAGTTGGTTTTCTCTTAAAGATTCCACCATTCTTCTTGAGAAAAGAGAACTGACACGGGTCATAGCGTGGAAGGCTAATAAGAGGTCTTGGAGATCCTCATTTTACTACAAAGAAAGAGTTTCCTCAACTAGCAGGTCTACTTCTCCGTTAGAGCAATACCGGGCTCCAAAAGTATAATCCACTTCTCTATTTGTTGTGGATTGTTTTGGTTGCATAGTGTTGCTGGTTTCTATCTTCTAGATAGAGTTTATTACTATACATGGTTAATGAGTTTGAGGAATTGGATCCTGAATGTGGTTTATGGCTTTGTGGGTACTTGATTCCTGAGTCAAGTAGGTCAAAAGGCTTTGAAAACCTATCCAAGAGGCCCATCTACTTCCAACACTCTATCCCTAAGCTTCAACTTGGAGAGTAGTCCTTGGCTACTCTTCCCCTTACTCACGCTATGTCAGCTACAAGAACTTTTGATATGGAGTTTGAAGAGTACTATCTACCATGGACCACGTTACGGTAGTGGGATATCAGGTAGGCATTTACAATTGAAAAAAGATCGTCGGACAAGGCTACATCACCCATTTTGAATATCATAGTGATATTCAAGGGATACCATAGGGGTTGTCCAAAATTCTTGTCAAAAAGTTTGTCCAGGTAGCATTACTCTTCCCCCAGACCGCTGTATGAATTCAAGAATCCTAAGCAAGTAATATCAATCCTGTGTTTAATCCCCTTCTTTGCTTTTGTCATTCATATTGTAGCTAATTTTATGGTCTACTCTCAGTTCCCTTTTTTTCTTATATTGTGAACTTATTTTTCTTCCTCACATTGGAGAAAAAAGTCAATTGTAATGAAGTCTAGAATATCAGGCAATTCCAGGTAGGAATAAACTATAAAGGCATATGGTTTATAGTTTATAAATGTTATGCTGTTTATCAAATGTTCACAGCTAGTTAAATCAGAAAGGAAATAAACCAATTGAAGAAAGAAAGAAAGAAAGATGACCGACCCATTTGACATGTAACAATTGCTTGCTTAAGTGGTGCAAAAATACAAATAAAGAAGTGATTGCAAACACATAATGAAAAGCATGCCCTCAATTGACATTTGAAATTTGAAACCTTTTCCCACTAAAGATTTATGTATAAGGGTCTTAGCTAATTCAAATGGGCTGATCTGTTTTAAGACAATGTGGCACAAATTACAACTTCTTCAACAGACTCACCGTAAATTGATCTGGACGACGAGATTGAGAGGCAAGAAAATGCAGCCTCATTGAAGCTAGGTTTCATATTGTTTATATAGAGCATAGCATGCCCAAAATGGCATATGCCATTCCCAAATGAGCCCAAAACCTGAAGAACATGAACTAGAAGTCCCTTCTTAGAATAAAAGAAATATCACTTGAATTTTCCAATACATGCATTCTGAGTAAAAACTTCGAAAGATCATGAGAAATCAGATATATTTTGTAAATAACAACTTCAAAGAGCTTGATGCAATCCCTGTTGATTTTTATTTTCAGAACCTTGTATATAAATTATTTTAAATATTGGAATAAAGCCACAGAAACATACTTCAAATGGGTGGGTGCTGTGATTGCACAACAAATTCCCAATAATAATATCTGAAAAAACTATATGTTCGTCTGTGTCTGAACACACTGATTGCAATATGGAAAAGATAATGTATTTACCTATCTGATTCTGGTGCAATGTTGGATATTGAGAGCTTGTCAATGTCACTGAATGCGACATCTTTAACATTCTCCAAACTCCTACCCGTCATGTTTACAGGCACTAAGACAGCGAAAGAAATAATGTTATGGGGACAAATATTTTCAAGCTGTAGAAAGGAGAAAAAAAATTGAGTCATCTCTGACATTGCAACTCCAACAGATCTTCAATATGTAATTTATATAGATTAGACAGAACTACCAAAACAAACCAGCACATGCTTTTCAAAGAACAGTTTTATAACAACCATCTAGTTTTGGAATCAAACCTGCTTACATCTTCTATCAGCATGATTAACACACATGAAAAAGGCATAGTGTGGTGTAGGGAGAAATTCTGGAAGTGAAATACAACTCACCCAAGAAGGAAAATTCGAATAAATACAACAGAATTAAGTCCTGCATGATCAATAAGCTCAAGCTCTGGCATTCGCAATGCTGCTGGCATCCAATTCAAGAACCTGATGTATGTGCTGCAGTCCAAGTTGACAAATTTGTTCACAGCTGCTCCTGAATGTGTTGGGTTGCTTCTTATTCCCTTCAAATACCATTTTGGGAAGTATACTCTATCATGAAATGGTTGAAGCCGCAAAATCACAAATGCCACAAGAAAGGCAACTGCAATTAGAATATTTATAGCTGCTGCAAGACCGATATCCGCTGGGGAAGCCATTTAGTTCATCAAAAACTAATACACTTCAGGTAGTTCTGAGAATCAAAGGGGAAAAAATGAAAAATGAGGATGAGATTCCTCTTATGGAACTAAAAATAACAGAATGCATTGAACATTGCACAGGTCTAGGAAACATTGCAACTAAATAAAATAAATGTCCCTGCAAGCATAGCTTAGTGGTAGGGATATGCACTCCATAGGGAGTACAAGGGTTCCCAGCTCAAACCATCGGAAGTCTGTTGTGCCAGCCAGTGTGGCAGCCTATCAAAACATGTATGAAATAAAATAGACACAGGACTAAAGAAGAATGAGATTGACAAGACTAAGTGTAGGGAAAACTGAAGATGTAGATAAGGTAGAACTAAATAGACCTCAAATGGAGAAAATAAAATTAGAAAAAGAACAAAGAAACACAAACATATATTTCATGAATACAATCCTCTTGGTGAATGATCTTCTGCCCAAATATCACTCTTACCATAATCATTAACAGATTTGTGTGGGGGCATTTCGTGAGCACAGAACCCAGCGAATGATCCAGCTAAGCCCGCCCTGATCCCAGCTCCTGGAGATGGGTCCACCTCGGAGAAGACACTATCCATCTGAGCAGCTCGGTAAAAGCGATGGAACACGCAGTTCGGCAGTAACGCCAAGGTGGAATGGGCATCAACAGCTCAGCCAGCCGAGGTGGGCATCATGTCAATCAAGCATTAATGAGATTGCGTCTGCGCACTAACAGAAGGGTGGGCGCCGGATATAGAAAGCATGGACCTGATCTGGCCATCACATCAGCAATCAAGCAAAAGGTCAAGGTATGGGCTGATGGGACAGTACCTACACCAACCTCCACTAAGGAGAAAGAGTATGGTCCGATGGGACCATACTCCCACCAACCTCCCCTAAGGAATGATCCGAGGGTGACCAACGCCTATATATATGAAGAACGTAGAGCAGCCAGAGGATGAAAAAATGAAATCCTAAGTCCTCTATCCTTCCCCATTCACTCACCCTTCGTCCAGTAACAAACTAACTTAGGCGTCGGAGTGCCTTTGGCTGACAGCAGCCAAGGGCCTCTAACCCACCTCTCTCATATTTCAGGTCTTCCAAGTCCTCCCTTTCATCAGGAATTCCGTGGCAGATCCCACTAAAGCAAGTCCGTATTATTTTAGGCACTTACAATTGGCGCCGTCTGTGGGAACAGAATAATACAATATGCCACCCAAAGCAAAAAAGATTGGCGAAACGTCGCGAGCCGTGCCAGTGCCTCAATCTCCGGTGCTGCAAGAAGTAGCGTCGTCTGGTGCACGGCAAGAAAGGCTCCCAAGGCCGTCGTCACCGATTTTACAAGAGATACTAATCTCGCAGGCGCGCACAGAGCAACGAGCAGCGACGCCAATGCAGCCACTACTAACGCTGCAGGAGCGACCCCCTCGCCAGAGGAGGGCCGGGAAGGAACCTCATCCAGCAACTCCTTCCCGACGAGACAATCAGCTTCCCAAACGTCCCCAGCGACGACCGCCTGTTTCTCGTCAGAAAAGAATAACAGGCAAATCTCGTCTTGAAAAAGAGTTCTGAAGGGACGAATCTCCGACAACCGTCGTATCTCGACGGACCGAAGGGGGTGGTGCTGGCTACGATCCTCGTGCTGAGGAGATCAGAACCCAAAACGCTGTCATCCAGGAGAAGGACGAACTGATTCGCCAGCTTCAGCAACAGCTACGGGCGGCGAACCAGGCTCCACCTTCCGGACTCCATTCGACTGGGCAGGATCTGAGGCGATTCCTAGACAACAAAAAATGCCATCAGACCTAGCCCCGACAACACCCGAGGAGAAAAGAAGCAGAAGTCACAAGACAAAGGCAATATGCCAGAGTGGCTTGACCAGCATATCAAGTAGACCATCCAGCAAAATATGGAGGTGCCTGGCTTCGCCCGAGATCGGTTCAACATTTACAGCCCCGGGGAGCTTGGCGTATCTCCTTTCTCGCGGGAGATAAGGGATTTCCCTCTTCCCGAGAAGTTCAGTATCCCTAGGTTTACCCTCTATGATGGAACCTCGGTTCCAACAGCCCATCTGAGGCATTTCACACAACGGATGTCAGTATGGGGCGACATTGGGCACCTAAACTGCAGAGTATTCTCCTCTAGCCTGGGCGATCTCCCACTCAGATGGTTCTGCACTCTCCCAGGAGGGTCGATCCTAAGCTGGCGGCAACTCACGGGCTCTTTCTTGGAGAAATTCCAAGCGCATAGGATCATCCCAAAGACCAACCAGGACCTGATGGCCATGAGGATGAGGCAAGACGAGAACGTGACCCGATTCGCCAAAAGGTTCTGGACCATTTATAGCCAGATAGAAGATGCCAACGAAGAACTGGTCGTCATGTGCTTTAAAGAGGCCCTTCTGTCGGGTATCAATCTCCGAAGAAAGCTCGTTCGATACCCTATGGCCACAATGAAAGCATTGATGACCCGAGTAAACCAGTTCGTTGAACAAGAAGAGGACGAGACCAGAGCTCAGGAGAACTTTGGTCTCGAGCGCGGAGATGGCCACCGCGGAGACGGACTTCCCATGAAGGACAAGAAGTCGTTTTCAAAGGAGGAAACGAGTCGCCAGAAGGCCTTAGCAAGCTCGGTGATGATCTCGTCCCCCATCTCAGGAGGAAAAAAGAAGTTCAAACCGTCATTAGATTCGTACAAGGCAGTGAATACCATCTTCAAAGAGCCAATCTACAAGATCCTCACCAAGATCATGACACAACCATTCTTTACATGGCCTTAGCCAATGAGGGGCGATCCTTCTACCCGAGATCAAAGCAAGTTTTGTTCCTACCACAAGCAAAACGAACATAAAACAGAGGATTGCATGTCCCTCAAGTCTCAACTTGAGAAGCTCGTCAAAGAAGGACACCTCAAAGATTATGTGAAGGAAGAAAGCAGCAATAACATTCGCGCTCGTCAGCGCCAAGATGACGAAGAGAGCAACGAGCCGGAAGGGGTCATAAACGTCATCCATTTGGCGCCCATGCCAGCAGGAGACAATCAGGCACGAGTCGAAGCCAGGAAGGCTTCCACAATAAACAATTGCTGACGACCGAGCTGGAACCAGCTGCAAAGAAAGCTCGGTCCGAAAAGCCCCGGATCTGGTTCTCGGACCAAGATCTTCAAGGGGTCCACTTGCCTCACAATGACCCATTGGTGCTCAACCTAAAGCTCAAAAATTTTGTGGTCAAAAGGGTACTTGTAGATCCTGGTAGCTCATCGGAGATCCTATACTTCGACTGCTTCAAAAAGCTGGGCCTCAAAGTAGAAGACCTGCAGGAGTCACGCACCCCCCTCGTGGGGTTCAGTTCGAAGCCAGTTTACCCCAAAGGAAGAGTCTCCTTGAAGGTTCGGGTTGGGGGAGCCAGCATGCAGGCCGACTTCCTGGTAGTAGATATACCGTCTCCGTACAACGCAATACTAGGGAGGACTTGGCTGCATGGCATGGAAGCCGTGCCCTCCACTCATCACCAAAAATTAAAGTTCCCATTAGAAAAAGAGAATGGCAGGATTGAGGTAGTGACGGTCAGAGGTGACCAAGAGATGGCCAAACAGTGCTTAATGGCCACCGCGTCTAATGAAAAGGAGCCCTCACAAGTACATATGGCCGAGCTTGAAGCGGAAATGGAGGATTTCGGTCGAACCCCCAAGCAGAAGAGCATTGAGAATTTGGCCGAGGTCAGAATCGACCCGCACAATCCCAAAAGGTTCTTCCTGCTCGGCAGCCAGCTCACAGAGCCAGAGAGGACCGAGCTCCTCGACTTTCTGTTGCAGAACAAAGAGGTCTTCGCCTGGACCCCCAACGAGATGCCAGGCGTTGACCCTGAAATCATGAATCACAAGCTAAATGTGGACCCCAAGCACAAACCAGTCATACAAAAAGCCTAGAGAACAGGGGTCCAACAGGCCAAAGCCGTGATGGAGGAAGTCAACAAACTACTGGAAGCAGGGGCAATCAGAGAGGTCCATTACCCTGAATGGCTCACCAACACTGTGGTGGTGAAAAAGAAGAACGGGAAGTGGAGAGTATGCGTCGACTTTACCGACCTCAACAAATCCTGTCCCAAGGACAGCTTCCCGCTCCCAAAGATCGATTAATTGATCGACGCCACTACAGGGCATGATAGGATGAGCTTCCTTGATGCCTATCGAGGATATCACCAGATCCTGATGTATGAAGCCGACAAGGAAAAGACTGCATTCATAACACCTAGGGGCATCTACTGTTACAAAGTAATGCCCTTCAGGTTGAAAAATGCGGGGGCGACCTACCAGAGGCTAGTAAACAAAATGTTCCACGCTCAGCTCGGCAAATCCATGGAAGTCTACATTGATGATATGGTCGTCAAGTCCAAGGAATCATAGGACCACTTGACCGACCTTGCCAGACTTTTGACATTCTGAAGAAATTCCAACTGAAGCTAAATGCATCAAAGTGCACATTTGGAGTCGGCTCCGGAAAATTTCTGGGAAGCCTAGTCACCAGACGAGGAATTGAGGCTAATCCAGAGCAGATCTCGGCTATACAAGCAGTTCAAAGCCCGACCACAGCAAAGCAGGTCCAAAGGCTCACCGGGATGGCAGCCGCGCTCAACCGTTTCATTAGCCGCGCTTCAGACAAATGTCGCCTCTTCTTCCAACTCCTGAAGAAGAGTTCAAAATTCCAGTGGACTCCAAAATGCGACCAAGCTCTCCAGGAGCTCAAGAATTATTTGTCCTCGCCTCCCCTGCTGTCTACCCCAAAGCAAGGCGAGACACTCTACCTGTACCTGGCTGTTTCGGAACACGTTGTGAGCTCGGTACTAATCAGAGAAGAGGATAGGCAGCAGAAGCCCATCTACTATACGAGCAAGATCCTGCTTGATGCCAAAACAAGATATCTGCCACTTGAAAAGCTCGCGCTGGCACTCGTCAGCACCTCTCGAAAGCTCTCTCATTATTTCCAAACATACACTGTGGTGGTTGTTACAGAACACCCACTCAAGTCCCTTTTCAAAAAGGCAGACTTCTCCGGCAGGATTTTGAAGTGGGCCGTCGAATTGGGACAGTATGATATCCAATACCAACCCAGAACGGCGATCAAGGCCCAAGTTTTAGCTGATTTCATTGTGGAGTTTGTTTCTCCAAGTCCGGCGCCAAGCCAGCCCCACGTCGAACTGGGGGGGCAGTCAGGGGAAAGATACTGCAAACGAGGACGGCAGCGATACCAGAGCCAAGGACGAACGATCTTGGAGGCAGTTCCGCGATGCATCCTCGAAAATCTTTGTCGACGGGTCCTCAACAAAAAAAAAGAACCGGCATTGGAATAGTCCTCCAGTCTCCAGAAGGACTTGTCATCGAACAAGCCCTGACACTTGGTTTCAAAGCATCTAACAATGAAGCTGAATATGAAGCCCTGATCGCGGGACTCGGCAGCACCAAGATCCTGGGGGCACAAAAAGTAGTGGTCTTTAGCGACTCTCAATTGGTGACAAGCCAGTTCAACGGGGACTACAAAGCTCGCGATGAAAGGATGATGGCTAACTTGTCTCATTTAAAACGGCTCCTTTCTCAGTTCCAACGAGCTGAGATCAAACAGATTGGCAGAGAATCCAACGCCCATACCGACACCCTCGCAAGTTTGGCCTCAGCTGTTGAAGCTGAAAAGAAGAGAGGTGTCGAGGTAGGAACACTGGACACACCGAGCATAGAACTCACCCCACCTCGGTAGGTCCTGCATTCTAGTCTCGGTCCAAGTTGGATGGATCCAATAATTGCCTTCCTAAAAGATGACCAACTTCCCGAAGATAAGAACGAGTCTCACAAAATCCGAATGAAGGCAGCTCGGTTTTGGTTATCCCCAAAGACAAGCTGTACAGAAAGTCTTTCTCAGGACCCTACCTACAGTGTGCTCACCCGAGCCAGGTCGAGGATTTCCTTTCCGAGATCCACGAGGGCATTTGCGGAAGTCACATTGGAGGACGGTCACTCTCCTACCGAGCCATCAGTCAGGGCTACTGGTGGCCATACATGCAAAAGGATGCACAGATCTACGCCAGGAAATGTGAAAAATGTCAGAAATTCTCACACTTGCTCCATCAGCTAGCCCAGGATCTAAGTCCGCTCTCAAGCCTATGGCCTTTCGCTCAATGGGGTCTGGATATTATGAGACCTCTACACCGAACTCCAGGAAATAAGTGGTGGCTAATAGTAGCCACCGACTATTTCACCAAATGGATAGAAGCAGAACCACTATCTTCCATTACCGAGCTAGATTTGAAGAATTTCGTCTGGAAAAGCATCTTCACGAGATTCGGTATTCCTCGGACACTAATATAGGACAACGAAACCCAGTTCGACTCAAACCTCTTCAGGAACTTCTGTCAGGAGCTCAGTATTCAAAATCACTATTCCACCCCAGCATATCCACAAAGTAACGGCTAGGCCGAGATCTCAAACAAAGTAGTGCTCGATGGGCTCAAGAAAAGACTCGACCGAGCCAAGGGAAGATGGGTAGAAGAGCTTCCAAGTGTCCTTTGGGCTTACAGGACCACCCCGAGACGTTCCACCTCTACAACACCTTTTTCCCTGGCTTATGGGATGGAAGCCGTAATTCCTTTCAAAATCGGCCTCCCAACCCTGAGGACAGATCTCTTTAACCAAGAACAAAACAAGGCGAATCTGACCAAGGAGCTTGACTTGGCCGAAGAACGACGGGAGGCCACGGCCATCTGCTTAGCTTCCTACCAAACGCAGCTAGCCAAAGAGTACAATCAGAAGATCAGAGAAAGGAAATTCTCCACTGGAGAGCTAGTCTTAAAGAAGGTGCTACCCGCAGACAAAAATCCAAGCGAAGGCAAGCTAGGACCGAATTGTCAAGGACCATTCAGAGTTGTCTCGACTGCCGGGCAGTCTGCTTACAGGCTCGAAGACATGAACGGCAGGGAATTACCACGCCCTTGGAATGCCGCACACCTCAAAAAATATTACTTTTGAAATTGTACTCATTACAGACAATTAAAGATGAATTTTCCAATTGCCAAGTTTTCCCTATTTGAAACACACTCTGTCGCAAGACTCAACAACCTCAGCTCGGTTACAGAACCAGTTGCTCGGGCTCTGTTACAGAACCAGCTGCTCGGGCTCGGTTACAGAACCAGCCATACCTCAGCTCGGTTACTGAACCAGCTGCTTGGGCTCGGTTACAGAACCAGCCATCCCTCAGCTCAGTTACTGAACCAGCTGCTCGGGCTCGATTACAGAACCAGCCATACCTCAGCTCGGTTACAGAACTAGCTATTATTCAGGCTCCGTTACAGAACCAGCCATTTCTCAGCTTGTTCGCAAGAACCAGCTATTTCCCAGGCTTGGTTAAAAGACCGGCCATTATTCAGAGTTGGTGATAGGACCTACTTACATCCAGACCCGGTTATTACTTCAGTTCGGTCGCAGGACCAGTTATAAATTATGGTTCAATTAGAGGGCCGATCACTTCGGGAGTTGACACATTGGGTTGCCGAACTCATCCCCTTAGTCGTTTCCCAACAATTAAACCCAAAAAAGACTGGAATACAAGTCCATCAAAAAACTCAAGCATTATCAGAAAAATTTAGGCGATTCTAAAAAAAGAAAAGTATGCAATCACAATTGGGCAGTAAGAAAGGATCTTTTATTAATAAAATGCAGTGTACAATGATACAAAAGGAATCTTTTATTGACAAAAGTATGAACTACAGTTACAAAAAGAAAGGCAAAAAATACAAGAGGAAGCTCAGGTAGTTCTAGAGGGAGAACTAGGAGGAGGAGCTTCAAAAGGAAGCTCGGCTGCGGGGGCTTCAAAGGGGGCTTCCAGAGGAGCCTCGGGGAGAGCTGCAGCAAAAAGATTGGGGGGAGGAGCCGGACTTTTCACCGTAGCCTGGGCTTCAAGCTTAGGCAGGTCCTGATATATGGGATGATCCTCGAGGACCCCCATCTTTTTCAAAATGGCCTTGCACCCATACTCGAACAGACGCTGACCTAGGGCTTCAACCTGCGCGTCGTAGTCCTTAGCGGCTTCGTCCACCCCATTGCGGAAAGCGGCGTCCACTTCTGCTTGGGTCGAAGCTTTGATATCAGCTTTCTCCTTGCAAACGACATTAAGCTCGGCGCTCTTCCTTCTCAATTCGGCCCTCGCCTCTTCCAACTCGGCCTCAAGCTGGATTACCCTTTTTGCTTTAACTTCGGCCGCCCCCTTTAGTGCGAGACATTCCTCCTTCACCTTGCAGACCTCGTTCACGGCAGATTCGAGGTCCTTGCCAAGGCTGAAGTTTTTCTCCTCCTCCTCCTTCAGCTTTTTGCAACTGCCCTCCAGGGCCTCAGAGAGCTTCTTCCTCTCAGCATCCAGCTTCTCGATCCGGGTGTCCCTGTGCTGGATTCTATCCAGTGACACCTTCGCCCGCTGAACGATCTGCGATAAAGGAAAATCCAGGCTTCAGAGGAATGGGATTCGATTAAACAAAAACAAAACATCGAACTAACAAAACTTACCGAGAAAGCCGATTGCAGAGTGCCAATCAGCAATGTCGCGTCCTCCTGGCGCTACAGCTTCTCTATATCCTGCGGCAAAGCACAGGCGTTCGCGAACGTTGCTGCAGCGAGGGGGTTTCCATGGAGACGGTCTTCCACCGTAACCGGCCGCCCCAACCAGAGCAACAGGGATGGTCTCCAAATAGCCAGCCCTTCCCGGGGGAGTGTCGAGCCCGCCGTCGAGGCCTGTTCCATGCCTCGCCCGGGGGTCTTCTAGCCCTGGCCTTCGATCCTGGGCCTCTTTTCCGGGGCCTTCTCTCTCTCCTCCCCGGCGGGACGCTCCCGCCTTAACGAGGTCGACTTCTCGGGCCTAGACCCCTTCTCAGTCCGAGGCTTTTCCTTTAAAACCTCAACGGGGTGCTCTCGGATCGAAGCGCCGGCAGGAGGAGGAGCCCCGACGGCACCTTGAGCGGCAGGGCCTGGTTGATTGTTGGTGACAGGGGGATTGGGGGCAGAAGCTTCCCCCCCAAAGAATCTGTCCCCCAATTTCTTCGTCACCAGCGGAGGACGACGGGGCGGCATCCTTCTCTCTTCAGAGCTCAGGGAGGTGTAGACTTCAACTATCTGTTGCAGCTCGGCCTCCGGCTCTGCTTGAGAAGTGGTGGCTTCGGCCCCTGAAGCTTTTCGACACTCGAGTTCAGGGAGCGCGCCCTCAACCTCGGCTTTCCTTTTTATGTATGTTTTATACCTCGGTTCATGACCGAGGAGCAACCAGGTGGCGCGTGTGTTGTGGCCTTTATAATTACACACCGCCCTCTGCCAGCCGCTGTTTGGTCTCCAACCGGAGTTTATGGCTTCACTCCTCCTCTGCCCGATTTCTACACAAACGAAACATGAGGGTCTCAGGTCGGCAAAAGGAAGAAAAAAGGAAAATTGGTACAAGGGAGTTCGGCATTTACTTGGGGGAATCCCGTAATACCGGGGTATCCTATACCGCCTCTCCGTCGCGGTTTCGCTCTCCCCGAACTCCCAGTTACCGGAGACGAATAGGCGATCATCCCCGGCATGTCGGCTGGAGTCTTCCAGGTCGGTAACAAACTGTTCCCTCCCTAACCTCCCTCGGAGGTAGAAGCAGGTACCGTCCCCAACGGATTTGCATAGGTCATAGGCGTCCTCGATGTCATGAACGCCGAGGTCGATCCCTAGAATCCTATTGAGCTCTACAGCTCCCATTATTATCTTGTAGCCATTGGGCATCAGTTAGCAGAGGTTGAGTTGCCATGCCGACAGACACGCTCTCAGAAGTGGGTGGACTGGAAACCTAACCCCCCCTCGACTATTGCGACTAGGGGAAACGGCATCCACCCGTCAATGAATGCGAAGCCATCGAACACGTCTAACCTAGTCCGGACATCGTTGGGGATGCCATACATCCCCCTGAAGCTAGCCATAGCCTTAGGGGTTTCCGCCCAGTGCCTATAAATCCCCATTTCTCTAAAAACCCTAGGAAGGATGAAAATCAAGAAGAGAGGGAGGGACTCACAAAGACTTGTGAAGATTGAAGAGAGGGTGGAGATCTTGTTAGCAACGGAAGTTCTTTCCTGTTTTCCCTTCTGCAAATTGCTCTCTCTAGCAAAAACGTAAAAGTAAGGAAAAGGGGAAGAGACATCCCTACTTATAGAAGCAAGAGAAGCGTCTCTTCAGATTTCGAGGGCGCAAGCCGCTGCCTCGAGCGTTGCACACGCCCCTCAAAAAATTTCTTGAAGACCCGTCGGAAGGCGACACATGTCACCAATGGATCTCTTCTCACAATGATCAAAACACCCTATTTATTACCAGCGTTAATTATTTTGGGCAGACAAAGCGATTGCAGCTCTAATCACCTCATTAACTGTCTAGGGCAGACGGAATGACGGTAGTTTGCTAATCAATTATCTTGGGCAGACGAGGTGGCTGCAGCATTAATCACCTCATTAATTGCCTAAGGAAGAGGCATCCTAAACAAGGCATCCGTATTCTCCAAAGACCCACACTGGAATGAAAGTCCCCTCTCTTAAAAGCTCTCGGTCTCAAAGCCGAGCTGTGAAACCCAGAGCTGGGGGGCAATTATGTAGGGGCATTTCGTGAGCACAGAACCCAGCGAATGATCCGGTTAAGCCCACCCCAATCCCAGCTCCTGGAGATGGGTCCACCTCGGAGAAGATACTGTCCATCTGAGCAGCTCGATAAAAGCGATGGAACACGCAGTTCGGCAATAGCGCCAAGGTGGAATGGGCATCAGCAGCTCGGCCAGCCGAGGTGGGCATCATGTCAATCAAGCATTAATGAGATTGCGTCTGCGCACTGACAGAAGGGTAGGCACCGAATATAGAAAGCATGGACCTGATCTAGCCATCACATCAGCAATCAAGCAAAAGGTCAAGGTATGGGCTAATGGAACAGTACCTACATCAACCTCCACTAAGGAGAAAGAGTATAGTCCGATGGGACCATACTCCCACCAACCTACCCTAAGAAATGATCTGAGGATGACCAACGCCTATATATATGAAGAACGTAGAGCAGCCAGAAGATGAAAAAAGGAAATCCTAAGTCCTCTATTCTTCCCCATTCACTCACCCTTCGTCCAGTAACAGTATTAACTTAGGCGTCGGAGTGCCTTCGGCTGACAGCAGCCAAGGGCCTCTAACCCACCTCTCTCTTATTTCAGGTCTTCCAAGTCCTCCCTTTCATCAGGAATTCCGTGGCAGATCCCACTAAAGCAAGTCCGTATTATTTTAGGCACTTACAAGATTAAATCATTCACGTTAAATTGGATTAATCATGTCAACCCACTGTTTCAATCCAATGATAAATATCATCCTGATCAAGGGGAGTCTTCTGCTATGAGAATCATCTAAACGATGGACGCTCTTAATTCAGGAGGTCACAGTCTTTTGATATGCCAACCCGCATCTTTTAACGGTTTGCTTTGATCAAGAGTGTGATGATCATGAGTTGGAAGGGGGTTCTGATTTAGTTTCTCTCCTTCTTAGAAAATCACATCCTATTCGAAGGCCGCAACATTTCATCAAAATTTTTAAAATTCTCTAACCTGAAAATCACCACATTCAGCCAAAAAAAAAAAACAAGTCCTTTCCTGTTTTCATTCCACAATCAAATAATTGATAAGAAAAAAAAAAAAAAAAAAAAGGAAATCATCAAGTATGTTAGATATCTAGAAAAATTTCTGTTACAAGGCATGTAAGAGAGAGATAAATCACAAAAAAGAATAAAAAAAACCACAAATTTTCAAAAAGAAATAGGATATTTAATCACAGATAAAGATTAAAAAAATGTAAGTGTTACAACAAAAGAAATTGATTGAAATGCCCCAAAAACATAAAAAGAAAAATCAATATTTCCTATCAACTGCAGAGAAGAGATGACTGAGAGAAAGGAACCTAACCTTTCTTAGCGACCATATCAGAGTTTGGAAATGGATTCTCTCATGATTTAAACATAAAATAAGCAAAAAAAAATGAGCCTTTCTGGTTGAATTGAATTAAATTGTCCTCCTCTTCTATAAGGAAAACCAATCAATCTGAAAAAGAAGGATTAAGGTTGGGTAATTTCTCTTCTAAATCTTCATTGCTTTTCTTTTGGAAACAGAGAGAGAGAGGGATGAAAAATTAATTAGGTAATTATTAGTATTAGTGTTATGAATAAAAAAAAAAATTTAATTTACAGGTGAGGATAGCAGGTGTTTATTTTGGCGGCAAAAAGAGCGGAACCGTTCTTTTTTTCTTTTTTTTTTTTCCCGCGACGCCCTGTTTCCGGCCTCCTGGCATTATTATTAATCAACGTCTCTCTCTCTCTCCTTCTTTTTCATACGTCCACGTGAGGACACACCAGCTGAGATTTGAAGTTAAATTTGTTTAAAGAATGGTCATTTGTGGAAAAGAATGATGACTGGCATTTGGATTTCCACAAAAAATGGGTCAACATTATTATGAAATTTATCACTATTAGTCTACACCATTGTACTCCATATAGATTAATAGTACTTCAGAAGAACAAGATACCAAAACATCTCCATATAGAAAACTGATGGGCATTAGAAAAATACAAAACTGGAGAAATACCTTGGTGTGATGATTGAAATTTTTTTGTATTTAAAAAAAAATAATTAACCAATGTAGAACTCGACCTCCAACCGTCACAAGGTGGATTTGGTACTGTCCATAAACTAAGGTTGTAAACTAGTCGGTTACGGTCTACAAACAGGTCAGTTCCGGTCTAGGTCCATGGGAGCCCCAGAACCGGAACCCTTAAGGAGAAGGTGGAACTAGATAGAATCATATATGTGGCGGATCTAGATTCAGGTCTGGTTTTAGGTATAGAATGATATTAAAAAATATGATTTTTAGGAGAGATTTTCAAAAATTGAAGTAATATATCAAGTCTTGGGCCCACAGGTCTGAACCAATGTGAAACCAGACCCATTTACTTATTAAGGCCTAAATCAGGACCCATACCCAATTTTTAATGGGTCGGAACCTCGGAGAAATCGGAGAATCGATGACCCATTTACAATCCCTACCATGAACTCATCACGGGGCGGGTTAGATAAAATGCAAGTATTAGTCTCAGTTGGGTTGAGTTCGGGTTGCCGACCTGCACCCTTCATAATGCGGATTTGGTACTACAGTCTATATAGATCATAAATCCATCATAGGGTAGGCTGGATATGAATAAGTAGGTCTAAACCCAAACCCTACCTGACTCTTATGCATGATCATGAGGACCATGGTCCATGAGTGGGAGGTTTGATGAAACTTGTTTTATTGTATTTCCTGTGGTCAACCTGATGAGCAAAACAGTCTAATCCTATCCTATCTTTATGGGCTAGAACATCTACCAGATGGGGCCGTTCAGTTGGTGCTGTATTCATTGATTTGTAGAAGATGGGAGAGATGGGCCACACTTTTGGTACAAGATGATGAGAAATGTGCTAAGAAAGATAATTGATGGATCAGAGCCGTCTGTTCTCTTGCCACTTTCCTCTGATCATTGTCCAGACATGAATACAGGCTAAATATTCTGGTCTTAACGCTAGAACCAAACATATATACCCTCAAATCTAAACCACATTGATGGAATAAATTCATGATGATGACACTGAGGATGACAACCATAGCAATCCTGTTAGGTTTGACTTGTCTATTGTGCATGTTTAGTTTAAAGAGACCCTTATATTCTTCAATGTTCAAGTTGGCAATCAAATTCTCGAGTAGTTCTACACCAGTTTTCTACAGACATGGAAAATCATGTTTGGAAATTATAAATTCGCAAGAATTTGGACAAGTGGAAATCCTCAGTTAAAGGATTTTTAGGTCTCACACCTATAAAATTTAGAAATTCTCAAATTATTATTATTATTTTATTTTTTTATTTTTTTTTTGTATTTACGCGGATACCATCTTTCATGAGCTATTAAGCATTATCAATAAGAAATCCCCATCTATACAAATCTCAATGAGGAATCTCTATTACAAGGCAGTACAAATAGTGGGTGCCGCCGGTAAAACAATCACCGGCGGTTATAGTAGCTGCCGCTTGGCGATGGTATACAATTGGTGGGTAAAAGTTGCAGCGGCGCTTACGGACCGCCGCTATTGTTTATTATTGCGGCGGTTCTGACCGCGGGTAAAAGATATGTTTGGACTGGTTAGATGACAAAAGGAATTTTTAGCGGGGCCTGTGGCCGCCAGTAATAGTAAAAACGAGTGCCACTAAAATCCTATTTTTTTAGCGACGGTCAAGTGGCCGCTGCTAAAAGCAATAACTCTAAAAAAAAAAACACTGCTTTTAGCGGCAATCATATGGCCGCCACTAAAAGCAATAATTTTTTTATTTTTTTTTTACAAATATTAGCCCACATGAAGCACAGAAATATCTACCGAATACACAAATACACCCAACCAACCAAAAACAAAAGACCAAATCCAGCCTCCCAAAGAGATGTAAGAATCTGACCTCTTGAACACCTCATAAAAGAGAAGTAATGTCTGGTAAAGTGAAAAAAATACCAAAAAGTGATTACTTTACCACTCTCACCCTTTCGGATTATTTAACCTCACGCAAAGCAAACACAAACATTACTGCACCTCAAACTTTATCTTACATTTTCCATTGATGTTACATTTGTTTCACCATTACTTTACCAGTAATGTAGACAAACAATATGCCTCGTCCAAAGTACATGAGCAAAATACCAAAGCAGCTGTTGTATACATTAAAAGACCTG
The DNA here is from genome assembly GCA_003546025.1 of Camphora micrantha. Lineage (NCBI taxonomy): Eukaryota > Viridiplantae > Streptophyta > Magnoliopsida > Laurales > Lauraceae > Camphora > Camphora micrantha. The sequence continues at coordinate 27,337,123 of QPKB01000010.1, forward strand.
TATGTAAACAATCAACATGAAGCACAACAAAAACATGAACCAAAGATCAGATAACAAACAATGATCACACATAACACTTTAAAAACATAAGGGCAACACAAATTCATATACAGCTTCATTTACAACAGTTGGAAGGAGAGCACTTCAAAGCATGAACTGAACTACCAATCCAACCGAATGGGGAACAAGCATTGACAATGCTGCAGTCCCAAAGCAGTAGGGATATTAACCCATAATGAGGAAAAAGAACTAGGGATATTAACTCTCATCTCATGAATCACTAGCTAGAAACGTTAACTAAGTTACTTCCAGTGCCTCAAAAATATGATTGCACATTAATTCTCCTGTGTGACATCAGCAATGCTAAAATTAAGAGGTATTGGCACTGGAAACCATGGGCATATTTATTCTACACCATTAAGGTTGTGAAATGTGGCCAGCCTGGTTTTCAGGCCTATCACTGACTAAACTGGGATCACCCAGTTTTTCAAGAAGAGATAGGCCAGGGATTGTTATGGACCAAGTCATTAGCATCAGCTGTGCCCAGATAGACCTCAGCCCTATCCAAGTTTTTTTTTTTTTTTCCCTTTTTTTTGCTCTGTTATTCCTCATATAGAGAAGAGAAGTAGACCTGAATGTTTCTGATTGTGGGAGATGCAAGCTTCTTAGGTTATGGCGTGGACACAACAAACTTGTACCTATAACATTCCATGGGTAGAATATCAAATCAGGTGACACTGAAAAGTTACTTCAAGAGCACAGAAAACTCAACTCCATTCAAATACCTTATGAGAACTGGCATAAACAAAACCATAGTCAAATTTCATACACATAATATGTTAGTTGAGCTACGAGGTGAGTGTAAGTGGAAAAGAGTCAGTGACTTATGTGAAGACAGTACCCCAAAAATTTGACTGCAGTGGGATGTTAAAGATAATGTGAAACAAGCAGTGCACATTGAAAACCCAGACTTTAGGGCAGGGCAGGGCGGGGCATTGATAATGCCAACCCAGGGTAAGATCACTGACAAGTGGCGTGAGATCATTCATTCCTCTTGAATTCAGAAAGCAAAATTCTTAAAAACAAATAGGTTATGGTAGAAAGCAGACAATTTTTATGCATCATTCCCAAAATTATCTGAAGGAACCAAATGTACCTTAATATTCAAGTTTGGAAAGTTAACAAGTGAAATGTTGGAGCTGGTCATTTTTTGGCCCATGACTCCAGACAGTCAAACAGAATGACCAGCTCTCAACTAGAGAAATCTCAGCAAGCTTCATTTACATGCATGCATATAGTATAGGAGCGAGTCATACATGGTGATCTTCCTCTTCTTCAGCATCAGCATCTTCCTTATGATGAAAAGACTGTTACCAAAAGGGGACAGTAGACAGGAACTCACATCAGATTGGTCAATGTCACTCTTCTCAGATTCCTCCTGCACAAAACAAACTTCATCAGAATCCACCATCCATAAATTAAAGGCTGGGTCCAGCATGCTTTTAGGCAATGATGGAAAAATAACTATTAAGGTGCTAAAATACCTCCGCTTCTTTCTTTTTCTCCACTTCATCAAAAGCAGCCTTCTCAGCCAGCAAAACCAATCAAAAGTCACAAATTAGACACTTCTTTCTAAGGCTAAATGATGGACACAGAAATGAGTTTTGAACAGTTAATATATTACATTAATTTTTTTAAAAAAATATGTCAAACATAAACAAAAAGTCCATTGTAACTTACCTGCCATAACTCAATAGCAACAAACTTCAAGTTGGGGAAGACATTAAGGTTTGGATCGTCCTTGTAATCTTTCATGAAAGTTTATTAATTTTCATGCACTGAACAAGTGATATATACAAAAAAAAAAAAAAAAAAAAAAACTACCTCCCAGTTTTGACCTTAATTCAAACAACCTCCTGATAGAACAGCCAAACAATGGTTTGTCCAACACAATTTACTATATTTTAAGGAAAGGCTGATGGGTTGGCAGACTCTTTTAGAAATTGACTACCTTGCACTAGAATATCAATATCCTAAAATTTTAGGATATGGATATATCAAGCACTTGATACCCAATAAGGGCCGTGTGTTGCTTAAGAACATCCTCCTGGAAAATTCTACAGCTTAAACTTCTGATATATTTCTCACATTACATGTACAAGCCAGCAGCCAACTTTTATTCTTTCTCAGCAATTGGAAAAATAGAAACTAAGGGGGAAACCTTTAGTGGAGAAAATAAGCTGTAACTCCCTTCAAGAAGTACTTCCTTTCTTCAGCCTCCCAACTTTAGATATCATAAGCGCAATATTGCAGGTACTAATTTTGCCCTGCTCTGTCAGGGACATGCCCAAACTTGTTACCGTCACCATCTTCTTAAACAAAGAGCACTTTCACTGACAAATACAGATGATATTGAAGTGCTGAGCTGATTGTGCTCTTTAACTCAGGCAGGTGAAGATTTTAAGATTCACATGAGCAACATTTGTATGTAATAACTTCAATCACTGGACATATGGTCCACTTCTTAAACTCATGTTAAACTCACATTCGCTACATACAAATGTTAAAACTCACATTCGCTAGATGTGAACATAAACCCATTCCCATCTAGCAGTGTTTGCCATGCTTTCTGATTCTTCCCGAATCTTATACAATGTAGTTTTGTTTACACTCTAAATTTCCCTGACTTTAACATGAGTAGGACGACACAATAACAAACAAAGCACACAAACAAAGCATCCTTGCTTTTCACATAAGAAGTACTTTTAATAGCTTTGCAAACAAATAAACTGCTTGATAGATATACAAAGGAAAAGAAGTTTTTCCCAGCAGCAGCATTACTGCTTGAATTGCAGTACCAGACAAGCCAACAAATAACACATTATGCATTAAAAAGCACAGATCAGATTTAGTTCAACAACACCACCAATCACATTAAATTGCATGAGCAGAAGAAAAGTACCCTGCAAGTGGGAAAAAGAAAGGCATAAAACCATCAGAAGCAAGGTATAAAAACCATCAGACGCTAAGCACAATCATCATATTAAAAACAACACACACTTTATTATACTAGTAGTAATAGTCCAGACTACAGCACATCACACAACCTTTAAAAAAAGTCCCAAAACATCAAAACCACATAAAGACACCTGAACAGTAACCACCCACAGGATACCACCAGAAAAAAGTATCATCAAACATCGACTTCGACCACAATAGCCCAGCACCCCACAAGACCAAAACACCACAAACACCAGACACTGACATCTTCTTCCTATTCTATTTATCTTTTTGAACTGGTGATTATAACATTTTGAGTCTGGCTTTCCTCAAAAAAAACATCTTCTTCCTCCTCTATTTTATCTTTAGTATCAGGTTCCTCAAACAAAACATCTTCTTCCTCCTCTATTTATCTTTGGTATCAGGCATTGTCACAAACACCTATCATGCATATACTAACTGGCAATATCTCTCTAAATCTCTATTCTACAACCAACCCATCAACGATCAGAAATAATAAAAAAAAAGGAGACAAATGGGTGCAGATTCATGATATAATAACAAGATAGACAGATGGGATACATGAATCAGAGCCGTGAAATCGTAGAAGCTCACATAAAGATCAATGATCTGAAACAAAGAAAGCTATGTCAGTTTTGCCTCTACCCCTTCAACGCCTGGAAATCGAGAGAGAATCGAGAGAGTTCACTTCCTTGCCAGAGAGGTCAAGGGAGAAGGTTTGAAACACTTTTAATTTGGGGGTTTTCGAATGGAGAGGGTTTTCGATGATGAGATGGACGATGGTTCGAGAGAGACGAGGGTAACGGTTGGAGATTTGTGGGTTTTCGAATGGAGAGGGTTTTCGGTGATGGAGCCTCATGCTCTTTGGCTGCAAAGGAAGATGAACAAAGAGCTTTTCTTCTTTCCGATGTCTCTCACCAGTGTTGTGTTTTTGGGAAAGAAGAGAAAAACTCCCTCGCACGAGAGATAGAGATAGAGAGAGATTGGAGAGAGAAGATTAAAAAAGAAAAAAGAAGAAGAGATTGGGGACAAAGACAATGGAGAAAATGCACTCATCGAAGACAGAGGCGAGATCCCAGATCTCGTGTTGGTGAGAGAACAAGCCCTCGCAGCTTAGCTCGGTTCCAGGGGCTGAGAGACGGAACAGACGGACCTGGAAGAAGAAGATAAAGAAGAGATCTTGAGCTGAGGGTTGGGGACGAGAGGAATGTCGAATTTCGTATTCTAGGGTTTGGGATGAGAGGAACCAACCTCGTTTTCTACCTTGAGGCTGAGCGTTCCTGCAGGAAGGTGTGATGGGGATGGCTTGCACAGGGAGAGATGGGGATGGGATGCGCAGGGGAGAGATGAAGGTGGGAGAGCGAGAAAGGGACGTTAGAGTGAGACAGTGAGGTTGAGATGATGAGCGAGAGAGGGATATTGTTAGGTCATAAAGCAGGCTTCTTGTAAAAAAAATTTACTTGCGGCAAATTATGGCCGCCGCAACAACTAAGTTTTACCCTCAATCATCCCCATAACCAACGCGAAAAACTCCTTTTACCCTCGATAATATTCACCGCCTCTATAAATTCGACGGTACAAACAAAAACTTTCCAGCAGGCCCTTCACGCCATTGGACTAATGCTTTTAACGATGGTCATATCTGGGGCCGCCAGTAAAAGTAACTTAAAAATTGCGTTTTAGCGGGGCTCAGATTTGGCCGCCGCTATAAGTGTCTTTTAGCGACCAATTTTACCGGCTACCGCTATAAGTCTGACGCTAAAAATGTATTTTCTTATAGTGCTTATTATCAACCTGTGTACCCGACCTAAGAGTGATAATGGATTGAACTTGTTCTGGACTTTTTCCTTTAGGATCATGAACAATTTGGCCCTTGGGATTAGGTTCGGTTGGACTAGGGAAGGTTCCCTTTTCTCTGGCACTTAATGAATTGGCCAGTTGGCCCATATGGTATTCCAATTTTGCAAGGGTTTGAGTGTGGCCATTCAAAAGTTGAGTAGTGGCCTGCTGTAATTGAGCAATACTCTTGAGACAATTGGGCCGTGGTTTAAGACATGACTTTCATGGCCTCTTCTAAAGAATCTACCCTCTGGGTCAATAGACTGGGGTTGAAGTCGGATTTTTGGAAACCGGGTGGGGCATTGACTTGAGATTGATTGGGCTGAAATTGAGTGGACTGAGATGGGCCACCTTGAGTTGGGCCTTTGGTCCAAGAAAAGTTCGGGTTGTCCCTCCAACCTGGATTGTATGTGTAAGAGTATGGGTCATACCTCTGATGATTATCAAAACAAGTGTTTTGATAAAGCGCATTCACCTCCTCAACAAACTCGATCTGACCCAATGTTGTTGGGTAAATTCCTCCATTCATTGCCTCATTATATTTGAATGACTCCAAAGTGTTTGGAGTAGGCTTTTGGTTCAACTCTAAGGCCTCTATTCTCCTCACCAGTGTGGCCAATTTGGATTCTGCCTCAATTTTGGGTTCAACCTTGAACATTCCCCCTTTTCCAAGAATGGTGGGTTTAATGGGCTCCATCTTGATAGGGGCCCACTGCAGTGTGTTTTCAACGGTTTCTTCCAAAAATGTCCATGCTTCAACTGTTGTCTTCTGCGTGAACTTCCCACTACAGAAAGATTCTACCATTTTCTTAGTAGGGTAATCCAAACCCTCATACACGATCTGGACCAATCGGATCTTCACAAATCCGTGGTGGGGACACTGGATCAAGAGGTCTCTGAACCGTTCAAGATAATTGTAAAGTGTCTCCCCATCCATATGATAAAACCCATTGATGGCCTGCCTAATCAAAGCGGTTTTCTGCTTGGAGTAGAATTTTTTGTAGAATTCTTCGACTAGCTTGGCCCATGTAGTGATGGACCCCGGCCAGTAAGGCATAAAGCCAAGCTTTAGCCTTTTCTTTTAGAAAAAAAAGGAAATAATCTATGTTTAAGGGCCTCCTCAGTCATGCGATTGATTCTCATAGTCCCACAAATGTCATCAAATTCCCTAGCATGCTGATATGGGTTTTCCTGTTCTAGCCCACGGAATACTGGGAGCATCTGGATCATGCCAAATTTCAACTCAAGTGTGGCATTGGTCTGAGGCAGGGCGATGCAGGACGATTGAGTTGTCCTGGTGCGGTACATGTAGTCCTTTAAAGCCATGGGTGGGTGTAGACAGCTCATTTGGCTCCCTATGATAGCCTTAAAACACCTGTCGCATATAATGGTGCCCCCATTTCACCCATAATTGCACGGTTAATAGTATAATTAAGATTAATTAATGACGATGAAGATGCTTATTGATAATTTTAGACTTAGTTCGACGATCTCTAGAAATTCGTGAGAGAAAAGACTGAATTGCGTCGAAATCTCGAGTTCAACCCACTACTCATACATAGAATGGACCACAACACCATTCGAACCTCTTCCAGACTAATTGGAACACACTTAGGTTGATCATAGAGGAATTACACTTAGTGTGCCTAAGTAGGATATGATTAGCATGAATTAGGAGGCAAGGATCGTTGATCGAGATATCCCTACCTGTTCCTGACCTCTGATCATTATGATGTATAGACCAAAAGATTTTACGTCCCGAGAGCTTTCTGACGATATGTAGAACATCCAAATCCGACAAACAGATCAAAAAGATGGCCCTCGGAAGACTGCCCTAATGGCCCCGCAAGAAACATACTAGGGTGTGCGCCCATGTCCCAGCCTGTACTTGGGCGCGCACACAGGTGCGCCCAGGTCCCCAGTTGCCCTAAAAAGGCACTTAGATGCATACTTAGGTGGGTTGCGCTCTACCTTCCGTAGTTTCAGCCCGATCTCGGCCCAAAAACAGACCGAAACCAAACCTTAAACCCATTGGACCCAAAAGATGACATGGGCACACCCACAAGTCCTAAAATCCACTTGGGCGCCACCCTAGGTACGCCCAGGTCCCCAGTCATCTTGAAAATGCACATGGGCGCCCCACAGGTGCACCCAAGCCCAGTTTCCACTGTTTTAGTCCGAATTCAATCCGAAAACAACCCGAACCGAACCCTAAGCCCACTTGACCCTGAAAGAAAACCTGGGCGCACCTCAAGTCCCAAGACTCACTTGGGCGCACTTGTGTGAGCGCCCAAGTCTAGAAAAACCCTAGATTCACCTTGGTTTGCGTGAAGCCTCTAGAAACTCGTGCAAACAGCAACCCTAACCCCTTTTCCACACCAAAAATCTCTATATAAGGACCTCTTATACTATCTTGCAAGAGGAGGCTACCAGAAAGAGAGAAAAAGATAAGTAAAGGAGAAAGAGAGTAGTCACCACAGAAAAAGCCATAGATCTAGAAGAAAGGAGGAGCAGCACTCTGGTGTTCAAGATCAGCAATGGAGAAAGCCTCCCAAAAGCCATGGACTTGCACAAAAGCTTCGATTTAAGACTTGAAAGACACAACCCAAACCGGTATTTCTAGATCTAGTTCTCTTGATTGGTATTCAGCATCATTAGTAGTTAGAAACATGCTTAGGATCATCCATACATTGTAGATCTGCATTTATAGTAGTATGTTACAGTAGATCTGACATTTAGTATTCATCCATTATTAGAAACATGCTTAGGATCATTCGTAGTTTGTAGATCTGCATCATTTTTATCATCCTGAACTCGTGACTATAATAGATATTGCATTCATATCATTCTATTGGGAAAGATCCAAATTTGAGAAAGAAAAGTGCAATAAAGCACATGGGCACCACTGTGGGTGCGCCCAAGTCTAGAGGTAAGGTTTCAGCCCCGGTTTTCGTTTCTTCTGCACTTCGTTTCACAGATCCGAATTCATCCTCAAACGAGTTGATATCAGAACCTCGGATCTGTGACTCTATGTTCAAAATCACACGAAAAGCATTGAAAAAAAAAAAAAAAAGAGCAAAAGAGGAAGAAAGCGCAGAAAAAACACTAAAGTTAGGGTTTCGTCCCTGATTTTCCATTTCGCGTGCATTTTGCTTCTTAGATCCGAATCCATCATCATATAAGTTAATATCAGGGCCCTCGAATTTGTAAATAGCATTGAAAGAATCAGAAGAGGACCAAACATATCGCTGAAAAGAAGAGAAAAGTGCATAAAAGCACTTGGGCGCCACTGTGGGTGCGCCCAAGTCTTTGAAGTGAGCTTTTGGCCCCGATTTCCATTTCGTGTGCATTTTGCTTCTTAAATCCGAGTCCATCCTCATATAAGTTAATATCAAAGCCTTCAGATCTGTGAAGAGCATTGAAAGAATCGAAAGAGGATCAAATATTATTGCTAGAAAGGAAGGTAAAGGGAAGAAAGAAAAACAGAGGTACTTGGGCGCCACTATGGGTGCGCCTAAGTCCCTGCAAAGGGATCCTTCCCCCAAATCTTAGTACTCGCACTATTATTCCCAAATCCGGGAGTTTTGATATTAATAATTCATATTAGGACCCTGCATTTAGTCACGAAGTGTCGGAAATCGAGTTGGAATATCGTAGAAAATTGCAAGTACATTAGAACTCACAGGGGAGACACTTGGGCGCCACTATGGGTGCGCCCGAGTAGTGCAAAGGCACTTGGGCGCCCCTGTGTGTGCGCCCAAGTCCCCAGTTCGTCTTCCGGCCCGTGTTTTCCACATTTTGCATTTCATTTAATTTGTTGTTGCACCTCTGTGATGACTATGATTGATTGCTGAACTTCTAGACTTCAAACTATTGAATCGTCACACTTTAGGTTAGGTTGCATTGCCTTTGCATAAAATACCAAAAAATCGTAAAACCATAAAATACTTTTCCTCTCGTCTTGCTCCTTAGTAATTAGAGAAGAGAACCCAAAAAAAAAAAAAACAAAAGATTAAAAGGAATAGAAAAATCTATAAAAAAAAATTAGACGTTAAGTAGATGATCCTAGGTTACCCTATTCGTGCCTAAGTAGATTAATAAACTTAATCAACCTTAATCTAAAAGAAAAAAAAAAAAAACTGTTTAAGACACCTGATTAAAACCAACTGTTTCAACTTTAATAAATAAGAATCATCAATCCAAATCCTAATTTCCAAACCCTAATTAAAACTATAATTTGAGCCTTAATTCAAACCCTAATTAAAATCCCCAACTCCAAACCTTAATTAAAAACCTTTAAGCAACCCTAACTAACAAACCTTTAATTCAAAACCCTAATCAACGAAACTTTAATTAAAATTCTAATTAATAAACCTAAATAAATCCAAACCCCTAATTAATCCAAACCCCAATTAATAAGCTTAATCAACAAACCTTTAATTGAAACCTTAATCAAACTTTAGTAACCCTAATCACCAATCCCTAATTAAGAGCCTAGTTAAAACTTAATTTTTCATTTTTTAATGCTAATTGACAAAGAACTCACTAGGGTCAACTTGATCATCACACAGTGCTAGGACATGAAAACTAGGTCTATCCTGGTTTATGATGAAACTAGACCTAATTAGTGAAATTATGTCTACTTTTACCAAGTTTACTCCCAGCCCAACCTGGTTTGAGAAAAAGGTGAACCCTTTTTTCTATTCTTTTTCTCATTTTTCTTTTTTTTTGCCAGACTGGGTCAGTGGGTACACTACTCGTGGGATGACCTACTCACCTAAGGATTGATCCCTAGGTGGCTGGGTGTAATATCCTAAGTTACCTGGGCCCAGGATTAATTTGGCCCAGGTAAGACCCTTAGTTGTTCAACTTATTTTTGAATTAGAAGTGTCTCACGTGAAAGGTTCTGGAAAGGGAAGGAGTTGCTAATTAGGAAGTATGAGAGGACTAGGACTCGATTTATATATAGACAACCAACGACCTTTTCTGCAGTACATACTTCTCCTTCTTTGTTTTGAGAGAAATCTAAGAGAGAGAACTTGGTCATTGGAATCCAAGGGAAGAAGAGGAAGAAGCCAATCGGTTGGAAGACAATCATCGGATGTCCTTTTCGCGTCCGCACATCGCAAGAGCAACGATCGCATATCAAAGGTGAGTGGATCTTCCTAAATATCTAGATGGTTTAACCAAGATGATTGATAATGGAGTATGATTCAATTATCCTGTATTGATAAGTATACGGCGATTGTATGTAAACATGGAATAGATTTGAAATTTGTTTTGTGCCAAGGAATTGTGTAGGAACAGCTGTCTGTATGATACAAGTAATCTGGAGTGAAAATCCCTGAGCATCCATCGAATAGGCTTGCAAATTGATGGAAACAGAGGCTAGCGTCAAGGTGTAAATTGACAGTGGAGAGTTCTGGGACGTCCTAGCCCACTGTATGGTTGATCTAAACCAAGGAGTAGGAGGTGCACACCTAGTCGACCAGTGTGGTCAAGAACCCATGGGAGGTGGGCCCTGTTTGGGCCACCATCTATCTGTTTTGAGCATCAGAGACGTTAAATTGAAGAAAACAGGGCAGATGGTCGACATCTGCTGTGGGACCCATTAGTGGACCTGATTGGAGATCAGGACCACACATCTTTTAGAGGACCCCTGGGCGACTCTAGAGAGTAGGGACATCTGGGGTATTGGAACAGTGGGACCCACTGTCCAGTGGATGCAAATAACCCAGGCGTGACTTATTATGGTTATTTTAGGAATTTGTTTTGGATCTGTGGGCCCCAGAGAATGGTCTAACAATGAATCAGATCCAATGATATGATATTGCAGCCTTGGGCGACCATGACCTTGAGGACTGATCTTGGATTAGCCAAGTGGGGTCCACTGGATTTTACATCAAGAGGTTCAAGCGTGAACTGTTTGTTTATCTTGTATTCTGTGCGCTAAGATGAGTTCTGGAAGGGGTCTATTAATTGAGACGGACCTGGACTTTGTGTGGAAATACTAATTAACTTTCTTACTTTGATGAAGTGAAGTTTTGTGAATTATGATTAACTGTGATTAATTAATTTTGTGTAATGTGGTGTTTATAATGGTGTGGGCCACGCCTATACCACTCAATACCAATTATGATGAGAAGTGGGGTAGCAACCAGTGAAGTGTGCATAGGTTGGGTCCACACTACTGTTGTACAAATTATTAGTAATGAATTATGGTTGCTATGTGATTATGAAATTGTGCACTGGGTCCCAAACTTGGGATGTTGGACTTGTGTCCAGATGATAAATGGCCATTGTATTGGCTGGTCCTTAGTGGACGTGAATGGCCATTATGTTGGCTGGTACTTAGTGGACGTGTCTGATGAGACAGGGTCATGGTGACCGGTATACATGCATACGATAGGCCTTGGAGGCGTGGTAATTTGCATGGGCACGGATATGTATATGGATGTACTTTTAATGGTAATTGATCCATTGATTCAGATTTGTTGATTATGTGATATTATGTTGTTATGCTATTTGTGTAATTAGGAAAAACTCATTCACCAGTAAAACTGATGTTGTGTTGCCTCCTCTAGGTAATTTTATTGGGGTGGGCCAGAACAGATTGACGTTCAGCACGTAGACTTTGACATGTGTGGCTGAAGGGAGAGAACGAGAAACATTTAAATAATGATTAGAGCGATTAAATCTTTTTTGGTAATTTATATAATGTTTTAGTACATTATTGATTTGAGTAAGGACATAGGAATTTTGATCATTCAGAGATCATTGTTATTGTTTGACTTTTATAATTTAATTGGAATTATAGTTTGATTTAAATGCCAAACCTCTATGAGAACTATTTGATGAATGTATGGTAAATATTGTCAAGTTATCACGATCCGGATACCCAACAGGGCCCGAAATTTGGGTCGTGACACTAGGTGAGGCACCCTTACCACTGGGGTATCTCGTGTTTCTCAAAGAGGAAGAACCATTTACTCACATTCTAGGATTAAGACTAAAACGATAGCCACTCAAACATTCTATAACTAAACTATAATTATTAATCACTTTTTAACATGCCTCATAGGACACTAACCCCCGAGGCAACCCAACTTATAGGCAGAATGGATCCAACTCCTAGTTGTAGATCTATCATGAGAATTTGATGGGTCTCATGAACCAAGAGTTCGCAGAAAAAGATTATGTCCAAGCATGGGCCCAGCTTGATTCCTTTAGGTGAATGATTACCAACATGGGATCATTCGCACTTAAAACACAAATCGATGTTGACCTTAGTAATAAGGAGTTCCTATTCACATTCTTGTCATATTAGGCATCTTAGTAAGTGCTCTACTTCAACTTATATAATAAGAGTGTCCGGAGGTCTATTTAGTAACTAGGATGCAACAAAGAAAGGATAGAGGATAGTGGACAAACTAGCAATAAGATAGTTAAATATCCAGGACATCCTCTTTAAATATGCATGCTTTCATTCAATTCAGTAACATTCAGATTTTTTTGCTTGTATTAACAAAAAAAAATAAATGTTCATCCCAGAAAGGCGTCTAGCTTTTGACAATCTAAGTATTTAATCTAGGATAGTTTGGCCTCGTGCAGGTTCTTTCATTTTATTTCTAGATTAGATTTTGGTCCCAAAGTTAAGACAAGGATGTGTGATAAAACTAGAAAGGATAAAATTAGAAATAAGCGATTTCGAGAGCATTTAGGGGTATCATCAAGAGGGGATAAAACTCGAGAAACTCGTTTGAGATGGTTTGGGCATATGTCTAGCGCACACCGGCAATTGGGCCGGTAAGGAAAAGTTTGGCAGTTGATGGCCCACCAAGGGGAAGGAGTAGGCCCAAGAGGATGTGGATGGAGGTAGTAAAACTAGATCTGAAGCAGTACAACTTATATAAGGAATTAGCTAAGGATAGATTGTAATGGAGAAACAGAATGCATATAGCCGAACCCAACATAGTTGGGACAAGGCTTTCATAATAATGATGATTTTGGTCTCAAAGCTCCAATGCTCAAGGATTAAAAAACAAAACAACGGGATTCCAAAGAACAAGGGTCATTTAAAGAAACTTGCTTCTCAATAATGTAGACTTCAGATATCACCATCAGAACTCTCCATAAGTTTAATTGTGTATTTGTGTTTGATTAAATTGCTTTTACCGACAAACCATGGTATGGATGAATGCAAACTTGATGAACAACTATTATAAGAAACAAGACAACTAACCAAAAAGGGTATGAAAGACAGGTATCTGTACTTGCTCCAAAGAGTTGCGACAATTTGATGAATGTTGAACTTGATTGAAGATAAATAGACCTTTTCTTTTACACTGATACCCCCATCAAATGAAGGCAATGGATGAAACTTTGTTGTCTCATATATATCCTGTATCAAACCATACAATATTATATAATACCATGCTAGTGTTTTTACCCAAGTCATTAACAAAAACAAGAATACCTTGACAAAAACTAGAATACCTTGATAATTTTGTCAGAAACAACACCAGCAAATTGGCTAGAATCAGCCGCTCCTCCAGCACCAAGCATGCCAAGGGACAGCCAGTTTAACAATCCTTGTGGTTCACCGGCTGACTGCTCATCATTTTGCTGCTTTTCTTTTGTATCAGAACCATTCACTGCTGCATTGGAAGACAAGGAATTCGATACAAACTCCGATAGATGGATGACAAACACAGAATATGAAACTCAAAGACCACAGTAGTACCAAGAATACAGTCCAAAACAGAGTGATAAGATAATATCGTAGTAAAGAGAACACAACAAAACGTGGATTGTCCAGTATAGTAGTACTAAGAGTACAGTCCACAATAAAGGAAAAAGGACTGCTTGAAATAGGGCTATCAAGCAGAGCTAGCTTGTGAACTTTTCAGATCGGCTCGGCTCGGCTCAAGCTCATTTATAAGCTCAAGCTTGAGGCAAGCCCATTTTCCAGACTTTACAAAAAAAATTTAAAAAGAAGAAGAGTTAGGCTTGCTTAGCTTGGCTCATCATACATACATTATAATGGTATTTTTACTGCCACATACAAAAGGTATACTAGATTCAAGGATGTCAAATGCTCCCTCCCTCCCTCTGCATGAGTTGGGCCCTTAAAATTCTAGGTTTGGTTCCAATAGGTCATGTGTTTAACACCAATCCATCCACGTAGTCCATCAAAGCATCATCATCCATATCAATTTATGCATACAGCTGTCAAGTACTTCCTATGCCTAGTACTCACAGTAGCTGTTTTCTCATTTTCATTTATGCATAACGGTATCTGGTACTTCCTTTTCCCAAGAACTAGAATAGCTGGACTTTTCAATTCATTTCTTCTGCTACTAATATCTTGAATGGAGCAAACAATCTGATCAGAGTTCACAAAATCAAACCAACACATCAACATAGTTAAGAACCAAGAATATGGTTCTCTGAATTACCTGCAACTGGTGTTCTGCAATAGATCTATAGCTCAAGATATCTTCTATTTCAGATTCCCTCTCCATCTGCTCTAGCTCCTGAAGAATATCTTCATCCACAGGCTAACGATTTACAATTAAAAAAGAAAAAAGTGAGTACACGAAAATACCATTGTTTTCCCCATAATTGGAGTATCAAATCATGGGATATGATAAGTATATACTTCCACTGAATAAACAAGAATTTACTTTATTACTGTATTTTGCATCTCATTGGCAGCCTTGATACTTGCCTAGTGCCTATAGAAATCTTTTCACGAATAGATAAAACACAAGAGATAGAAAACAGAAACGTTTGTGTCCTAAACATAATTACATGAAACCATTAAAAGCATGTATTGTACAAAACATCACATACCATGCTTTTAAAAATCAACCCAGTCAGGACGGCTCAGACTCGGCCCTTGCTGTTTGGGTCACAGTCTGCATCACCCCATTGGCCGAGTCCAACGAGGAAATGGGCCAAAACTACCCTTTTTTAACCTATTTTACTTTAGTGAGAAGATGTTGGAGGTTTTCAGGGTCCTTTTGCCCAAAACCACATTTTTGTAGAAGATGTCAGATGTCTACATTCATAGCATTGTGCCCTTTGATATACATTGTTGTGCCATTCTCTATCAACGTAAGCTTTTAGAGTAAGTGGTTGTCAACATGGTATTAGAGCAGGAAGTAAAGTGTTTGAGTCCCAGGAGTAGTGTCGTGCCGTGGTGCCTTGCATTCTCCCGGGGGGGTGTTGTGAGTATGTTCCCATGCGGAGCCCGCACATGCAGGAGGATTTTTGATGCAAGAGCATATGGCCTAAATTCAATAGATGATGAGATTGATCGGGCCCTTGCTCATTTGGATCAATTTGATCAATCACAAGGATTTTTGAATCCATCTCAATCAAGGCCCAATCAAGAAAACGATTCAAATCTAACTTTGCATGGGAAATTGGATGGTCAAGATGGGTTCGAAATAAATATCAAAATTAATTGTCCTTCTGAATTAATTGGGGGATCAAATCAAGTCAATCTTGGCCCATCTGAATCAATCGATCAAGTTATTCTAAGCACATGTACATCAAGCAGGCCTAAAATTGTGGACAGCAAAGTTGGGAGGTTTGGATCCATTGAATATGGGCCCGGGCCATGTCCAATCAGCCCACGTCACCTCGATTTAAGGGGCAGATTTCAACAACTGGTTGATCCCACATAACCACCCGTGGGGGGGCTACCGTCTCCAAAGCACAGCTCGTGTAATGAATCTGCCCAAACTTTGTACCTGATTCGGTTTTACTGGTTTATCAATATTTACCTATATTTTAGTAGCTCGCGATGGTAATAAGTTGCTATGAATGAGGAGGATAGATTGCTAGCATATCAAAGATAATCTTTAGACCCTACAATTGTGCAAGAAGATCCATTCGATTGTGCATTCAGAAGTTTCCTACTTGGTTATTTCCATTAGCAAGAATGGTTGGATTATCTCAAGCCATCAAGTGGGCCCCATGCCCACCCAAACAAGGACAGCCAAGAGCTTAATATCTTTCTTTCTTTATTTTGTTTTTTCCTATTCTTTAGGATCTTCATTATTCTTAAAGATCTTGATGGTTGGCTAGGATTTCATTAGGGTTCTTTGTTTAAGCTTTATATATTATTGCAAGGGATGATGCAAAGTGGCCTTTTTTTTATTATTCAAATAAAATTGGCCGTTTGCAATTCTCTATTTCTTCTCCCTTTGTTGAGCAAGTCCCATTGGATTGAAGATCTCTATGGTGGATTTCGCGACCAGTGGTGATTGATGTTGGATTCTTGTTCACCTTCATTGATGTTTGATTCTTGTTCATTGAAGATCTGGGTATTGTGGGTTCAACATCAATTGGGATTACTGCTTACCAGACTGCGTCAGTTTAGTGCCCTTTGATAAACATTGTTACACCATTCTCTATCAACTTAAGCTTTTAGAGTAAGTGGTTGGCAACACATAGATAAGGTACTATTCCTTGGACTGGGTGAAAGTATGATGCAACACCTACTACTACATAAATTCTTTTTGAATACGTAGACACATGTTTCTTAAAATACTAAATTCATAGGACATCAATTTCTGTTTTTACTCTTTTTTAAATAATTTTCAATATTTTTGACTTTTTGGGTTTGAGCCTGCAACTCATCCAACAAGGCTGGTTCAACTCAAGTGACCAAGTCGCCACAAGTCCGAGCTTTGAAGCCTTGTGATGCACAACAATCAAAAGGAAAAACACACAACAAAACAAGGTGTTGCATAAAACCAGATGCAAATAAATAATTTCCCAAATATGGACTTTCATGCTGTATAAAGGACAAGCAAGTAGATGATGCAAAAATAAGGTGCAACTGCTAAAAACAGTGAAGCATCTAACTTGAAAATGAGATGCCAAGGATGTGCTCGAAGGTTAATGAGTTAGATTCAATAGAATCCAGGTTACAAATAATAATTTAATGTCAATAACAAAAGATCAAGTTAATTACAGCAAAAAAAAAAAAAATGATACTCCCTATCCTTTGGCCTAATCATCCAGAAGTGTAACCCCCATCCAGAATTCAGATAGTATTGGAATTATTTTTAGTCCCTAAGCTTTTATAATTTCTTAAAATCCGTTCTCTTGGTCAAAATCAATTAAGTATAGTTATAAATCAGTACAAATTAACAATTTAGTAAAAAAACGAAAATCGCATAAAATGCCACACCAATTATCTAGCCATCATGGACGCAACTTGGGTCGTTTCAAATGTGAAACCTCATGGCATGACCCACATTAACATACAAAACAAACCCTCATTTTCAGGTTTAGCCGTTTAGGTCAGGCACAGGCATGGGTTTGCTTGAAGCACATCCAAGTGGTCAGGTCGATTTCGGGCTTACGTCTCATGCATTTGCTTGAAGCGCATTTCAAACTGTTGTGTTATAATAACAATGTATCTACTATCTATACATCGTATACTATATGTGAATACAGTTTGTAGACCCAAAAGGAACAACCAAACACAAATCCCTCCACACTGCATCTCTTAAATCCATCCTGCTCTCCCATCCCTCCCTATCCTGCTCTCCTCTTTCAGGTGGCATTTTCCTGCAGTATTATTCCAGCGATCTGGGCACCAAGGTTTGTTCTATCTCTCCCTTTCCATTTTGTTCTTTTTATTTCCTTTCTCTTCCCATTAACCAATGCAAGGGGGCAAAGAAGAAGAAAAAGAAAATGTAAAATCACGTCACCTCTTCTCTATCATTGCAATGGTTCCTCACTCTAAAGGAAAAATTAATGGAAATTGATTTATTTGAACTCAGGTTTGCTTGTCCAGCATTTGGCATGTTTGGAGAAAGAACATAGAGGAGCATTTGTGTCATTTTTTCTCTAGTTTAGTTAGTTTTGTAAAGATTTATAACCATAGTTAAATTGATTTTGACTAAAAAGGCTAATTTTAACAAAATTATAATTCTCATACCACAATGGTTTCTGGATAATTAGGCCAAAAGGCAGGGACCATAGGAGGGGGGGAATTCCCAGACAAATAAAAACATAGAGTTCACCTGTTCTTGGTGGAGGAGCTCAAGTTTTCTCTTGTACAAGCTCACATATTTCCGCCGGTAACTTCTACACTTGCAAGAAGAAATTAAAATTCAAAAAATAGGAGACAAAAGGTGCAGCAGAAACAGTGGCATCACTGCATCACCTGTAAAATATCCAAACATCAAGATTGACATAGAAGGCCAAAGTAATCTTACAAGTAACACTTGAATATTATTTAAAAGACACTAAATTTTTTACATTTTTTTTAAGGAAACATAAGAAGTAACATATGCAAGCATAATTATTATAGAAACAAGTAATAACATTCCCATCTCCGCTTCATTTTAGTGCCCATTGTTAGAGCCATAAGACTTTCAGAAGTATGTAACTTTCCACTGCGGACAAGATAGTTCCAATGCCCACGGAACAATCAAAAATTTTATTTTTAGGGTTCTAGATGGAGTTCCCGAGCCTCTTCCTCAACTGAGAAGTTTCAGCACTAAATTCAATAATACTAGGAACCCAAGAAAATAGAACAATATGACAAGCCAGTAGCATAGTTGGAAGGTGCTCACTGCTCAGTGCCCACAAACATGACATTGCAGATTTGAGTCATGTTTCATAAAAATTAATTAATAAAATTTAAGGATTGTAACATACCTTCAATTTTTTTAATGGATTCGATGTTTTTTTTTTATTTATTTATTAACTTTACCTTAATGTTCAAAGATTCAAGTGCTCATTTCTTGAGGATTTTACTGGAGAAACCCCTAGACTTTGTAAAGACCAAAAGGTCCTGAACGGGGATATCCCCGCTCATATATAGGTGAAGTAGAAGAAATTAGCGGGGATATCCCTACTCATACAGGTGAGCTGCGATATCCCTTCTCAGCAAAACAATAAAAAAAAGAAGAAACGAACGGAGATATCCCGTTCAAGGCCTTTTTGGTCGATATGGAAATTTGAGGACTTCTTTTGTCTTCACCAAGTCTAAGGGGATTTTTCCGATAAAATCCTCCCATTTCTTTCAAATTACCAATAAACTTGTAGAGATGAGCATCTTCCAAAGACTTACAATTCACAAAACTCTATTCCCTCAATGACTCTGCCACGGGTTCTCAAACAGCAACTCATACTCAGCAAAACAAAATGCATTAGAAATTCAAAAGCAAAAGCAATTATACCAAACAGACAATTTGCCAACAACCAATTGTTAGGAGCAAATTTCCAAGAAATAGACTAGAAAAGTGGAGTGCTCAAGTAAAACGGCTGTTTGACAAGTCGTCGTCGTCGTCAAAGCCTTGTCCCAACTATGTTGTGGTTGGCTAAATGAATTTTGTTTCTCCATTCCAATCTATCTTGAGCTTGTTTAACAAGTTCTTTTCAAAAATTCATTTACTAAAATAACCCTCACAGAGACCGTATCTATGGGGCCAAGCCTCAAAACCAAAAAATGCCATCACCTTCATATGGCATTTTCCATTTATTAAGCCTAAGAAGAGATGAATACTGGCATTAAATAAATTCAGAAGTTTCCTTCTGCTAAGAAGAAACTGCTAGATTAGTAATAGTATCATTAGTTTATCAGAATGGTTGGAAAAGCATCCTTTAGTCACTTACAGTGCAATGTTTTCAACATTTAGAATCATATTCAAATCTAATATAGCACATCCATAAGAAAATATTACAATTCCACAAAAAATAAAAGGAATGGAGATGCAAAAAAAAAAAAAGGAGAAGAGAAAAGCTTCACTCTTCAAAACGCCAAAGCTCCAGAAGGAACTTGTGTAAGGCAACACAAATAAATTTCAGAATCATTATCCAAGATGCTGTATGTTACAGACACACAATTATCCAACTCATAAGGAAACCCACAATGAAAATAGGATTCAATCCCAGTGACAAAAACCAAAAAAGGCATTCTATAAAAACTAAAAAGATGCATGTGCATGTCAATGAACCTATTGGTACAGGCCATGAATTATCTCACAATCGTCGCCCGAAGTTGCTCCAAGAAGTCTTTCTTAATTTCCTACAAACATCAGACAAGACAGATTCTTGTGCATAGTGCCACCACACTCTTTGCCAACCATCAAGTTTCCTTGATAAAGGATTGTGCCAGGGTCGAAATCGTCCATATATGTAACATCAAGGCCATTACAACAGATCGAAAATCTACAAGTTTAAGCACCTCATACAATGCAGCCAAATAAAATATTATGAAAAAAAGCAAAGGAAAATAGGCAGAAAAAAAATACTCAAAATAATCTTACTTTTCTCTGAGTGCACACGTGGATAAGTAATCCAAAAGAATCAGGATACGTAGCAGCTGAATCTCATTCAATAAAACGACCTAATTGCATCATAAGAAGTTGATTATGTTGGGCTATAAATTCTAAGAATGGAAAGAAACTCAAGAAAGGCAATCTAACATGAAAAAATGCCTTTGTATCCCAACAGAATTTACCAAAGTGGTCAGTTCTGCAGTAACATTATACCGTGGACCACCCTGCTCAAGCTTTCCAGTTACCTACACAGAAAACAAGCTTCGCTCTAGATAACCATAACTAGTATTAAATGGACACAATTCAGGAAATTAATACAACCTCAAACTAAAGAAACCGTCATTTTTCTGCAGTTACTAATACAAAGGTTATTGTGTGGGTGGGTGGGGGTGGGGGTGGGGGTGGGGGTGTGTGGGGGGTGCAGTGTCTACTATGAAAATATCACAAGGTGTTGTATCATCACTATGGACTATGGAGAGGAATTTTCTCCTGCAAGCGGACTGCAGGGGCCTGCTTGGGCTCACCTTTGATCAGTGCATATCTTTTCACCCTCTTTTCCCCCCATGATCTGGCCCCATCTATACCCCCCTCTTATCCCTGTGATCCCATAACAAACCCAATCAGTTGTGATCCTAAAACCAATATAGGCAAGCCAAGCATATTGTTTAAGAAATAAAGACAAGTTAATTTTTTTTTAATGGGAAATAAAGGCAACTTAATTGACAACAATTACTGCTTTAGAATGATGATATAGGCCCTGCATGCAAGAAGAAAGTGTAGATAAAAGATTCAGTAGAACTGTTTACATACCACCAAAGAAAGAACCACATCAACTGGATCCAGTATATAATCACAACTATTGGAGCCAAATCTCGAATCATCAAATAGGAAAGACTCATCGTCAACACCAAAAGAATTAGAAGCCTCTTCCAATGAGTTACAGTAAATTCCTAAACTCAAAATCTCCAGAGTCTTGTTAACTTGGCTTCTTCTAAACTTCCCACTAGATGATCTACAAAATTAAGCATTTTCAAAATTAAATTCTAAATGGACAGAGAGAGTGTCTCGAGTGACTAAAAAAACAAACAAAGAGGAGAGCTTGTAAACGCAGATATAAAGGCATGCAAATGAGAAATGATAAATCAATGGAAGTAAACTTTTTCCTTTCACTGTACTACTCCAAAAGAGAGATTGAAAACACGATCTCCAGTGTTGATTACAAAACAACAACAGAACAATAAATAGGTATGGTAACCTAATTTGTTGGAAAGAAGAAATATTCTCAATCCAAATAAAGAAAGCAGACAAACAAGAAAAATGGAAATAATTTGTGCCCATCATAAACTATGATACAGAGGAAGCACTGGAGAGGACCAAAACCATTTATATGAAACAAATTTTAAAAATAAATAAATAAATAAAAGAGACAGACGTCATTTAAACAACAGATAACGCTTGTAGATCAAAGATTTGAGCGATAACTAACTCCAGGGCAAAATACCAATGTGGAGGTGCACCTTCCTTGGAAATGTCTTTGGAAGATTAGCATTGGTAGTGGATGTTACTTACACAAAGTATGTAGTTAAAGAGGCAATTAGGAAGGTGGGAGATCGCAAAGGAGCTTGGAGATTAATGTTGTCATTAATTGATAGCATTCAGAAACATGATTGTGCTCCATGTGGGCTGCAACTCGACAAGCAGTAGATCTCTTGGATCCCTTCACTTGCTAATCTAATCCTTCACAATAAAGAATCTTTATCATCCTAATAGAGGCTTAAAAGTAGGGAAGAAAACAAATCAAGAAAGTAACAATGAGGGAGGCATGTGCATGGATTTTTGGAGGTCTTGAACGTCCAAAATTTTAGAAGCTTTGGGGCTACCTGCACTCTTTGGAAAGCTATCTCATTCATAATAAATCTTCCACTAGAAGATTTCTAATCTAATCAACATACTAAAGGAAACAAAGCAGAAGGACCTAAAGGGAAAGAATCATTGGAGGCTCTTACATTGGGTCGACATTTAATTTAGGGTTTGTGGACCACTGTAGGCATCTGTGGGACCAACCACTTGGATGGCATGGTTTACGGGGCCTGAACAATCAGTTTGAGCCTGGTTTAGCTGGGTCAAACCCAAGGAACTGCAGTCAACTATTTTCAGGTTTGATGGGTCAGTTGGCCATGAATTTGTCCATTATTTGATCCAAATGGACCATGATAACCTGATTTAAATCCATTTTAATGTTAACACCTTTATTATAAATTTAGGGATCTATTTTGGTACTTATTTTAGGCCCATCTTGATTACCACTTTTCTGGATTCATCCAATTTTCTTAATAGAACTTGTATGGGTAGGTGAGGCCTAGATCGGTAACAAAATCCATTAAAAAACCGGGCCATATGCTCTTACGTCACTAAACTTGTATTCTTTCTTGGTTCTCTCATAAGAAATTGATTACCATTTCCCAAAAAAAAAAAGTACTTCATTCTTCCATTTCATTCAAGTCAAAGTGAATACACATAATCCTCTTGTGTACGCACAGAATTTTGAAGCAGGACGGAAGAAAAATGAGCAGACAAATAGGCTGATATAAGGTGTAACACATCCTCAAAAGGCATAGGTAATTACTTTCCAAGTAGAACGATATCACATAATCCAATCAATCACTAAAGCCCACAAGGACTTCAGAGGCTTACCTATGCAAATTAAGACAAGCCAAGGTGAGGCCTTATGTCGCTAAACTTGTATTCTTTCTTGGTTCTCTAATAAGATATTGATTACCATTTCCAAAAAAAAAAGTACTTCATTCTTCCATTTTATTCAAGTCAGAGTGAATACACATAATTCTCTTGCGTACGCACAGAATTTTGAAGCAAGTCCGGAAGAAAAATGAGCAGACACAAGGGCAGATATGAGGTGTAACGCATTCTCAAAGGCATAAGTAATTACTTTCCAAGTAGAACGATATCACAAAATCCAGTCAATTTGACGCTGGCCAGATCCTTGGTCTGGCAGCCCGTTGGGCCAAGCCCATAAAAAAAGATCTTCAAATCATGCAAGAGTTTTATTTTTAGTATTAGCTGGATTTTAGGAATAATTGGGAGATTAATTAAAAAGTTTCTCTTATTTGATATAGTGCTTATTTTAATTAGAGTTGTTTCCAAGAATAGGTTAGAGTATGAATCTATATAAAGGATTGTAATCCCTCTTTAGGGACAATGCATTGATTAATAAAATTTCTTCCCTTGTAGATTTCTCTTTGTTGTGTCTTTGGTGTGAACCCAAGACAGGTTTGATTATCCCTAAGCCTTTTTGGCTTGGAGTTTAGCCCGTTGACTATCCTCCTTCTTCCCTGCGCTGCTTATGCGTCACAATCACTAAAGCCCACAAGGATTTCGGACTCAGAGGCTTACCTATGCAAATTAAGACAAGCCCAGGTGAGTTAAAAACCACACTTGTCCTCCTAGAGTACAAGCAAAACCAACTACTTATTCTAGTTCCTAGCAGACACCTAACATCTTACACTGTTATGATCACAGGTTCTTTTAGTCTTTACAATGCCTAGTTAAGTGATTTATTTTTCCAGGAGTTGTTTCAGGGTGATGGTGAGCTTTGTATTTGGGGTGACGCATTTGGGTAAGTCCCTCGTCGGGTCTTGTTGCTATTTTAGCTATGTTGATCGTTTTTACGGCAATAAATTATCAAGTACCATTTCAAAATAAAAATAGAACACTTGTCTTGAATACCACAAGCGTGGACTTAAAGAAATACACTTGTCTTCAGTACCACTAGCATGGACTTAAAGAAATATACTAAGGAAGAAAGTCCATTTAATCCTACAGGAAAAAAAAAAAACACAGGATATGGAGTAAGAAAATTCAGGCAACAAAGTATACCATTATCCAAATTGTCACCAGCAGCAGAATTTGCATGCTAAAAAGACAAAACATAAAATCCATGCGAATTTACTGAGAAGTAGATTAAATTATTCTGTCAGCAACTCAGCATGACTAAGCAGGAAGAAATCAAGAAGAATCTACCCAATTATGTACAATTCTATAGGAATTATGAACAAAAATTAACAAAAATCCCACAAATCTTGATAAATTAAGAAAAACTTTAATAAGTAAGACTTTATATTTTTTGCCATAATTCCAGTTTTCTAGTCCAGAAATCCCATAGAGGATGTTTGGTGTCAAAACATACTGCCATGCTCTAACCAACAGAATAATTTAATAGGTCACCTGAAATTCAGATTAGTATGTATATACACCCACATATGATAATAAGTTCGGCAGCCAAGACAAGAGCCTGTGGCACAGTAGAAGCTGCTACCTAATGCAATCTTGAGGTAGTCATGTTAGTTGTTGCCACCCTAAAATAAAAAACATGAAAAAATAAAAAGAAGTTTTGTATCTAAAGGGATTTGAACTCATGACCACTCCAGGCATTAAAAAAATAACTAGTCGACAACCGAATTTCAGATGTTCAAAACAAGAGAAGTTCTAGACACACCCAAAAGAGTTCAGCTTTGGACGGGAGTCTGTCATTATCGATAGGCTCGAAAACCTTAAGCCAAATATGAACTCTGCCAGGAGTATTCACAGGGAACAAATAACAATCAGTAACAGAAAAAATTAGATGATAAAGACTCCATTGTGAAGGAGCACAACATATTCAAGATAATGGCAACCATAAAATAAGGGAATATCCAATGGAAATTACCAAATCCAGAAACATTACAAATACACACACGATGTTACAAGGACATTGCAGTATCAAACAGGAGATGTCTCATAAATGATTCAACAGTAAGACATATAAAGGTAAACCACAAACCACATTAGTGCAGTTCAAGGCATTCATACAACAAACTTAATGAAGACTCTCTCTCTCTCTCTCTCTCTCTCTCTCTCTCTCTCTCTCTCTCTCTCTCTCTCTCTCTCTCTCTCTCATAGTTATTGCACATGATGCAAGGTATACTACCATAGTTGAGAATTTTGTTGCAGACTTGGCCACCAAACTGAAATATTTCAGCTGATTCGAAGTTTCGGAGTTACATTTCGGGAAAACAAATATGTAAAAAAAATATATATATATATATATAAAAAATACTTCTATATATATTATTTTATTTCAGTTTAGGAACGAAATGGACCAAATAATTGGATGAAATTTTTTTAGGGATGTTTTTTGTTTCGGTTTAATGGCCCAAAAGAAAAATCTTAGGAATTTCATCCGAAACAAAATGAAATTATCAACCACGTATACCACACTATTCAATATTATCTTAAAATATCATCACTAAGCTATATAGAATAAGGCAGAACTGTGCAAGAGCAACCATTGTGTTAGCCCCTGAAACAACCAGCCAGTGACTTATTTTCCACCATCAATAAAGCTAACTACCATGGAAGGTTTGGTATGAAAAATGCTTCCTACAAGCAAAGATAATGCACAAAGTCCATACGAGTAAATAGAAATGAGAAACAAGCAAAAATCATCGCATCAGAGTAACTTACACAACCACTCTGCTTGTCGATATAAATGATATGGACATTGCGGATAGAGACTTGGATGCCATCAAGAATCTGGAAATACAATCACGGCAGCAAAAAGATAGGTAACTAGCAAACAAAGAACACTAACTCTACGTCAACCTTAGCTAAAAAGATGGAAAAAAATTTTGACACCACAAGACAGTGCTAGGCTTGAAAACATTTGCTAAACAGAAGCAATATTCCAAAGCATAAACCGTTCAAAAAAATATTCCAAAGCATAAACACTTCTGTGTATGTGTGCCAATATATATACATGCAAGCACCTCTCACCTGCAGGCACATGAACTCACTCCTGAAATGTTTCCAAAATCAAAGTCACTCATTAGTAGAGCCCACTACAAGATCTTCTGGCAAAGAAGGCAATGGTGGGCCCCACCAACATACCTTCCTTGAATCTTGGACCAGTGTCATGAGTTATCATGTGTGACTGCATGTAGGAGGTGTAAATGGAGGTCGACTTGGCGGAACTGATTCTCATAAGATCTCACTAAGCAGTTGCAGTTCACCTTAGCAGATATGTATGAAATAAAGGATTGCCCAGCCTGATTATCTGGCACAAAAAAAAAAAAAAAAAAAAAACAAAAAAAGCAGGTCAGAAGTTTTAATCATCAAGTGTCAGCGTAAAAAATAAAAATAAAAAAGCAAATCTATTTTGCAGACAGTTAAAAAACCAACTAGCCTTAATGCAATATTATTAAAGCACTCCAAAACTATAGCGTTAACCCATGTATCTTGCTAAACCTTAAAGCATGTACAACACTAGTGCTTCAGTCACCAATGTAAAAAAAAAATGGCAATTTTTATATTATATCAATTGAACCATGAAATATAAAAAATATGTATCTGACGCAATTGCATTGCCGAGATCTAAATTTAAGTTACTCACCATATACACGTCTCGATAATTTTGCCAGCTCTGCTCCAGCTAGTTTGGCCTTTTTTCCAGAAATTTCTCTTTTTCGAACAGAATCCAAAGTTCCAAACTCCACTATTATAAAAGAACAATGACCAACTGGTTAGGTTCCCCAGATTTTTCCTTTGGCCAAACAATTTTTCCACAAAATTTGACAACGGCTTCCAGTGTTCAAAACAAACCAAAACACGTAGCTTATAATAGTCGATTGGAAAAATATGTAATAAATACCTCATCATCATCCCGCTGACAGGCGCATATGAAGACATCCTCTAATGAGATTATGATGGGGTCCCAACCAAGCTTTTTCCATGGATTTTTTATGCTCAGCTTCCCAACACGTCCTATCAGAATGGCAACAAAATGAGGACAATGTGATGAATCATATATCCAAGCACGACACATGCACATCTTTATAATGAGATGAAGAGAAACGCATGACAATTACAAACAAAATCTATAGAGAGAGAGGTTCTATTTTAACATTCACAGAATCATTCATCAAAGTTCCACATGCAAATATACTATACTGATCTGATTGCTTAAAAACTATTGCATGGCATCACATTTTAAGATATCCCCAAAACATAACACGCTTAAACATTAAACCATTGGAAATTGTGAATCTCTAAACTCCAGAAACGATGCTCAGAGAATCTCTAAACTCCAAAGGCCATTCAGCCCTAATCACCTCACCCGAATTATTAGTGAACAAGGATAGACTGGCCTTGAAACAACAACAAACAACTACTATTGTAATAAATAAGCTCATACCAAACTAAGATATCAACAACCGAATCACATGATCATCATATGAATATAAGAAGGGGAAAAAAAGGATGGGGATACCTTGCTTTAGAGCAAATGGCGGTTGGAGGTAATCAAATGCTTCGAGAATGAGCTCGACGTTCTCCAGCAATACTTCTTCTGAGAGATGAAAGGAAGCGGAATTAAAATTAAAATCGTGAGAGCGAAACCAAAATATGCGACGCTGTGAGAGGAATTTAGGTTACCGTTCAATAGGCCGATCTTGAGCTGGAGGTCTTTCACGTATCGGCCAAGATAACCAGTAGCTGACGGACGAGGCCTTCGAACAATGCTCAGATGAGGAAAGGGCATGTGGGGTTTGTAAATTAAGTGGCGAAAAGAGGTCTGCGTAGAGTGCTGCTGTCTGGACATGGAATATTGCTCTCCACACATTGTAATAAATTGAGAATAAAATGCCCACTTATAAATTTACCAAAATAACTACACTTCACCCCTCTCAGAATCATTCAACACACTGTGTTTTCCGTCCCAAACGAAAATATGAGAAAGGTTTCTACTTCCTCCATTCACTCCTCTCTACTTGTTACATTTACCTCTTCTCAGACGTATTTTCAGTGCTTCTGATGATACATTTCACTCTTGGTCTCACTCCTAGTGTTATCCCATCCCTTGCATTTTCTCTTCCGGTTTAAAGCTTCACCTCATTCTTTATTTGACTACAACAATTTTAATATTGATTTCATTCAAAGTTGATACCCACTTAACTAGCATTCTTAAGCAATGGACAGGCGAAAGGACAAGCACAAGATGGATCCCGATCATTCTAACAGTGCCGAGGTAAGCATATTCATCACGATTTGTTTTGTAGTCTGATACGAACAGTTTGGCTCTGCATTTCTGATCGGATGTTTTTTGAGCGGCAGTTTAGTACCGATCAATTCACAATTGAACGACACTACAATGTCGTACAGAACAATTAGTTGCGGACATACATGACCAGACATAAGCAAACTGTGTGATGGTTTTGGTCCGAACAATTTAATTTTGTCCAGATATTCAGAGCCGTGCAGTTGTGTCATTTACATACTCTAACAAAATTGGTTCCATAGCAGTTTCATGCGCCTATTGAATGCAGCAAGGTTGGCTCGGAATGTGTGGTCGACTATAGTAATGAGTTTATTACCCAAGAGGTAATAAATGTAGATGAATCATTCGATATTTAAAATGATGTATTCACTTGGTTCAACATAATTTTGTTTGGTTATGTGCAGATATTCACAAACCGAAAAGCCCTAATCAATTGGAGCTCGTGACGTTGGGAGGAGAAATGGCTTCATTGTTGTGATTAAAACATCAGCAACGCCTAACAGGAGAAATAAAAAACCAAGGCTGACCCTTGGGTGTGAGATGAGTGGTTCTTATAGAAACACGAAGTTAACTAAAGATAGGACCGTTGGGAAGAAATTGAAGCTGATTGGTTCGAAAAAATGTGGATGCTCATTCATGCTACAAGGCAAAGTGGTGGGCTCAAATGAGGAATGGATGTTGCATGTAGTGTGTGGTGTGCATAATCTTCCACCTGCAGACTTTCTAGAAGGGCACTCATTTGCTAGGAGATTAACAGAGGAGGAAACTTCATTGCTGGTAGACATGTCCAAGAATACGGCTCGGCCAAATGATATCTTGGTGACACTGAAACATAAAAATGAGTTAAATGTAAGTACAATGAAGACCATTTACAATGCACGTCATAGGCATAAAGTTGTGAAGAGGGCTGGACAGAGTCAGATGCAGCAACTGTTGAAATTATTGGCGGAGCATAAGTACATTGAGTGGCATAGGAATTGTCCTGAAACAGATACTGTCATTGACTTGTTCTTCACACACCC
The DNA here is from genome assembly GCA_003546025.1 of Camphora micrantha. Classification (NCBI taxonomy): domain Eukaryota; kingdom Viridiplantae; phylum Streptophyta; class Magnoliopsida; order Laurales; family Lauraceae; genus Camphora; species Camphora micrantha. The sequence continues at coordinate 27,366,426 of QPKB01000010.1, forward strand.
TACCAGCCTAGACCTATTGCGTGCATTTCCTCATATGTTGATAATGGACTGCACCTATAAGTCCAATCGGTATCGAATGCCCTTATTGGAGATTGTTGAGGTTACATTCACAGAGAAGACTTTTTCAGTATGCATTGTATATCTCCAAAATGAATGTGAAGACTGCTACCCATGGGCATTGGGTATTTTGCGCAAAGTTATTGGCGAGGGTGTTCTTCCTAGTGTTATCGTCACTGATAAAGAGATAGCTTTAATGAATGCCATATCTATTGTTTTCCCCAGCGCCAAACATCTTTTATGCAAATGGCATATCAACAAAAATATTTTTGCTAAATGCAAGAAGTTGGTTGAGACGAAGGAAAAGTGGGACCGATTTATAATGAGCTGGAACATATTAGTCTCCTCGTCCACAGAGGACATTATAATCTGTAATTCAACTTATTTCTAAAGGAGTTCATAATATATCCCGCAGCACTTCAGTATGTTAAAGCGTCTTGGTTAGATGCGTACAAAGACAGATTTGCGGCTGCCTAGACGGACAAGGTCATGCATTTTGGGAACACTATAACAAACAGGGTGGAGAGTTCACATGCATAGCTGAAGCGGCGGCTTGGATCAAGCCAAGGGACTTTTGAAGACTCTTGGATGAAGATTCACAACCTACTGCTGCTGCAACATTCAAATATAAAAGCATTATTTGAGAAAAGTAAGACGGTTGTGCAACATATTCTCAAGCCTTCCGAATTCAAGGAACTTTGTGGTAATATTTCTATAAGTGCATTAGAGAAAATCCTGGCCGAGACGAAACGAGCCTCGTCAATTGGTATTGATCGAGATGCTTGTGGCTGTGTACTTCGACACACACATGGTTTACCTTGTGCTCATGAGATTACGGAATACATAAGTGCCGGGCGCCCTATTCCTCTAGATTGCACGCATTCGCATTGGTGCAAGCTTGACTTACTATCTACCGCTTCTGCCTAAGACTCTAGTGCCAATCTGGATTGTATGCCAGATATAGATTAAATTGTTGAACAGTTCAGGAGCTATGATTCGAGTAAAATGTTACAGATTTTGAATAAGCTTAGGGAGCTAGCAAAGCCTGAGACGACCTCATTGATCGAGCGAGACTTGAAAACTAAAGTTAAGGGTAGCCTAAAATTGAAATTACATATTCTACTAAACGTGAACCATTTTCCTTTGAATATGTCGAATCAGCTCAGGATAGTTACTCTCCTGTCTTAAAGATCGAAGAGACTATTGTCAGTAGTGGCGCCTCCTTGGTGCCCGTGAAAAGGCTGATGCCTAAGCAAAAGGTCGGTCGCACCCAAAATTTGAAGCCAGTTTTTTATATTAACACACTCCCAGATGGTTTAAGGCCTTATATTCATCATGTAAAAGATGTCACTGCGGATGGCAATTGTGGCTTTAGAGCTATTACAGGGTTGATGGGACTTGGTGAGGATTCGTGACAACAGGTACAGAAAGATTTTTCAAAATAGTTGGTGACTCATGCAGAACATTATAGACAATTATATGGATCACACCAAATGGTTGGTGAACTTCTCCATATCATATCGTACCAAGGGGATTGCCCTCCTTACGATCGGTGGATGACAATGCTGGACATGGGACATCTAATTGCATCGCACTATAACATTGTCCTATACCGCTTGTCAGTTGAACAATGCCTGACTTTTCTTCCTCTTCGATCAATGCCTATTCCTACTGCTGCTAGGCGGGAGATCGCAATTGGTTTTGTCAATTAGAACCACTTTGTTCAGGTGATAATAGTAAATGCATAGATTCACCTATCCTATTTTGCCTGAAATGCTATGACTCACTTGAACTCTTTGTCCTGTGTAGGTTTTCCTCATACAAGGTCATCCAATTCCACCCATTGCTACTAATTGGATTCATCACCATCACCCTTCTGCAAATGGTTGGGTTACAACTTGTCAATCTCAGATCCAACATGACAGAGAAATTATCAGTCCATCAATTGCCACATGCGAAAACCATCGAGTTGGAATGATTGTTTTATTTTATAAGGATATACAAGGATCCAATTTTTTTATTTCTCAATGAAATTGAGCCTTTTTGTAACTTTTTCCACCCTTTTTTTTAATAAAAGAACCTTCCATATATCTTCATGATGCATGGCACATCACTTAAGTTGAAGTTGCTAATTTTGGACAATTTAAACTAAACAGTCCTGATATTCCGGATAATATAAGTTTGCACGGCCCTACATAACCGAGACAATTTTTAATTCTCAGACTTTCATGACCGAGTGGAAATCATTTAGACGACCCTGAGACGCTGAGCACTTAATATAGTGTCAGCCCTAATATGCTGAACACATATTCAATGTTTGGCACCAACAGTGGCAAATTGGACAATGTCAGTTTACAACATTACATTATCCATTTCATTTAAATGCTATGCAAATAAAAAGCGACTATCAGTTTACAACATTACAAATTGTACAATAGAAAAGATATCCATAAAGATGCCAAAGTATGTCAAAAAATAAACATGTACCATCCTTGGTACCCAAAAAATTGCATAACCTCAGTATACAATCTTTCAAAATAAGTACTTCAATCAGAACCACTAAAAAATACAGAAACAATTGCCAAGTCCACATCCTAGACCCCACGTCTTCCCCTGCAATTATAAGTGCGTGTCTTGCTCCAATGCGGTCTATGAATAAGATCTTCCGGATTGGCTCCATCTAAAACCCTATTAACGTCCTCTAAGGCCGTGTACAAGGCATCAGGATCTCGGACACTCAGACTATGCGCTCTCCTTAGAATCGGCTGAATAATACTTTGGGCATTCATGATGTGCTTTTAATTGATCACATAATGCACAAATTAGTCAGTTTGTTCAGTTGGTTAAATATAATATAATAGTTTAGTTGTTAGGCATCATACCAATCGTGGGTCTAAAGAAGAGTTGCCTTGAGAATCTTGGACACGCGAATTGAACGTGGAGTAATATTTAGGGTTCTGAATGATTGGGTGTGACACTCGGAGGAACCATTCCATATAATTGGGTGCGCAGTCCCATGGATGAGCCACAGGCACACCACACTCGATTGAATACAGGAGGTGGTTATGCCACCTCTCCCATATTTGGTCTAAGTAATTGTGTGCGATCCGATACTAATTTGCGGTGGCACCCCTAATGGCGCGATGTAGAGCTAATGCGTTGAACCCTACCAAACTGCCTAAGCACCCGATCATGATGATATGGTTCAACGATGTCCATGCACTTAAGACAGCCAATATAGTATGCAACTCATGAAAGGGGTGATCTGCCATGTGCTCTTGGTAGGGGTCCCACACCACCTGCAACACTAATCAACAAATGCATTAATTAAATTGTACGGTAATCATTTACTCAATTCTTTTATTTATAAATTATAAGACCTTACCTCATGGGCACCTAGATCGTCAAGTGCCTCTCGTAATGACTGCAAGTTGGACATTTGGTCCCCAGACTCTCTTCGTAGCACCCAGCGATGCACCCCCGTGGTAAAAATTTGTGTATGTGCGGTGGGGTTAGGCCTACACTTGGGGAAATGCTCGTAAATCCATGCCTCTAGAAGAGTCAGATATCCAGCAATTTGCCTAACTCCACTTCGGGTAACAAACCCCAACTGTCGGTATAGGTACGCAAGCGCAGTAGCTCCCCAAGCATATGTGCGAGCCTCGTCGAAGTTCATTAGCAGCTTTAGATAGATCACTGGGACCCTAGTGCCACTCTTGCCTGTAAAGAGTGTACAACCTAAGATATATAATAGATATGCTCTAGCGGCATGCCTAATGTGCTCTTCTGGATCTGCATCGATCATGTCTCCAAATAGGTCCCTGAGCCACTCCAATCTAACCGACGAGCCCCGCACACCTGCTAACTCTTCGTGTGCTTGCTGGGATGTGACCCCAAGACCATGCTCTACAAGTGTCATAGTTCGCTTAAATGACTGTTGCTCCACTGATAGAGATTTTCCTATCAACGAGATCCCTAGAATGGTGCTCACGTCATCAAGGGTAATCGTTATTTCACCGAAAGGCATGTGGAATGTGTTTGTCTCAGGCTGCCATATTTCCACAAAGGCTGACACCATGTTCTTGTTGATGAAACGATAAGATGTCGCCACTAGTGGAGCCAACCCTGAACGGCCAATGAGTCCACTGAAAATAGTATTCTGCCTTCATTTTGAATTCCATGCCCATTCACTGATTTTTTGGGAATGGCTTAGGAATTTAAGTGGCGGTCTCACCTGCAAAACAAAATAAAAAATAAATTAGTGAAGGTATTAAATATTTAAAACATGTTTACCAAGATTAGTCACAAACCTGCTGCTGCTAAATACTTGTAGCAATATGCATCCGGAAACTGGGTAGCAGGCTCAAACTTGTAGGCCCCTCGGGAATTTCTCCAGTCCTACCATGAGCATCAGTTGAAGTTCGTTGACGTACTTCTTTTGCCTATACGCGGACGTTTGTTTGCTCTAGGGCTTCGGGCTGTTCTTCAACTACATCTTCATCTTCCTCGGCCTCATCAGCAACAAACCTCTGACGGAGTCTCCTGTTCGACGCTATGGGTCGAATCCTAGAGGTACGGGGCACATCCATATCTGAAAAAAACCATAAGAAAACCAGTCCTAAATTAGTATAGGAAATTAGACAGTTTCATTGTTCAGCACTGAGTCATAGCCATAAAACATTGTTCAAACCTGATTTTCAGTGTGGAGAATATAGTTTCGGCATTACCTCACCGTGGACATGTGATCCTTTCGGTCATGTAGTGTCGTTAAAAAAATAAATCTTCGGACTTAAGATGCCGTGAATAATCTTCTTACTCGAAGCCACAGATCCGAAAATATAAAAGCTTTACGGTACATTGAGACAGAAAATATTATTCTTTTTCAGACACACAGTGCCTAATAGTGTCGTGAAACTCAAACGAAAACAATGACAATGGCTTGAAATGGGGGAAAGGGAGGCGCATGACGGAGAAAAAAACTATGAATAAACCAAATACTTGATCTTAAAAGAACACTACAAGCATTTTTGAGCAATCAAAAGGTATCGAAATCACTTACCGAGACTGGAAAGGTAATGATTCACAGTAATGCACTTTGAAGAAGAAGGCACGGAGAGCAAAGAGGCAGGCTGAACAAAAGGAGGTGCAGAGGAAACGTTCGGTGGTGGACCTCATCGAGATCAGAATCGTGGAGGTGCAACGAAACATTGATTTAGAAATGGGAAGGAAGAAGACGTTGAAATGCATAGTGTAGGGAGAAAAATGATCGAGTAACTAAATGGGTGTTTTAGGGAAAATGCAGTGTGTAGAGAGAAAAGGATGGAATATTATTCACTGAAGATCACTGTGTAAAGATTTTTATACAGTGTGTGGAGAGCAATTCCAAGTGTGTAGATAGCAACACTCGTCTACATAATACTATCATGGGATTTTGACATATTAGTCCCCCTTAATCTCAGGTGTTCCAATTTCATGATCAAATTTTAAGTAATGTCACCAAAAGCATTTGACTCTGGTCAATATTTTTTTAAAATATTTTTGCCCTGAATCCCATGGGATAGTACGTCACAAAAATTGATAAATCCCATGATATCATGGCTTTTATGCATCATCTTAGGAAAATTATTTTCCAAATGATAAAACTTGAGAATTGGTGATCAAATGTGTAGTCACTTTTCACAAAATGTTAGTTTTTGTGTTCCATAAAAAATGAATTTATTCACTATTTGCAAAAAAAAAAAAAATATCATACAGAAATTGATAGATCCCATGATATCATGGGATATGGTGAAAAAAGTTAAACAAATAATGTTGACTAGAGTCATTTTCCATCATGAAATTGGGAAAATAGAGTTCAATATGAACCAATGTGTCAAAACCCTAGAAAACAATTAAGGGGCCAAATTTCAACAATTGGAGCATCAGATATTGTGAGAAGTTAATAATAAAGAAAAAAAAAAAAAAACTCCAAACTGTTCGACATGCATTCTTAAATTTGTGGGTTCCATTTTTTTTTTATTCAGACCGTTCACTCCATTAAAAAGGTAAAACTTCAACATTCGTTCTCTAGATGGAGGGAATTTTTTTGGTGCGTTTGGTCGGAACTCAACTTTGGTTTTTATTGTAAACCATCTACATTTTTTTACTTCCGCAGAGGCAAAGGTTCATTCTCAAGTTTTAACCAGTAAAAAAAGTCCAGAATGCCCCTCTTAATTATAGATGTCAATGGGTCCCCAATTTTCCGATTACCCAGAGGTTCTGACCTGTTAAAAACCGGGTCTGAACCCTTATTTAGGCCCCGATAAGTAAATGGGTCCGGGTCTGGTTCCACCTTGGTTCAGACCCGTGGACCTGAAACCCAACATATTACCTCAATTTTTTAAAATCTCTCATACAAAACATGTTTTTTTAATATCATTATCTATCTAGACCTGGACACAGATCCAGACCCCTCTCATATATGGTTTTGGTTTCTGTTCCGGAGCAAAGAAATTGGTTCCAAAACGGTTCCGGGGCTGGATCCAGTTCCACCTTCTCCGTAACGGTTTTGGTTCTGGGTCCACCATGGACTCGGATCGGAACCGACCTGTTTACAACCCTACTCTTAATACAGTCTGTGCGGTATACAAAAAAGGAAAACCAATTTCATTAAAAGTTTCATTTCAAAAAAAAAAGGGGGAAACCTGTAAATTTCGTGAAGATGATTTGACTATACAAATCAGGATTACGATAGATAACGGAAAGAAAAGGGGGAAAACTGATTCAAAGAATGAGAAATCATCCAGAAAATCTGCATGTGGGGCTGGGCAAAACTCAGATAAATTTATTTTAGAAGGATAAATCATTCAGAAAATCTTTACGTGGGGCTGGGCAAAACTCAGATAAATTTATCTGAGAATGAGAAATCATCTAGAAAATCTGCATGTAGGACTAGGCAAAACTTAGATTAATTTGATCAAAACTCAGATAAATTTGTCTGAGTGTTACCATAAGTTCATATATATTTATCAGAGTTTGAAACAAAGTCTTTTGGAAAAAACTAAGATAAATTTATATATCTTTTCGAATAAACTCACAATACAACGGAATGGAGATATAGTAGTCACGTGAGGAAGGAAACTACAGAAGATCACAGAAACTCTCATGCATGACTAAAATGAACCCATTAAAAAGGAGTCAATACTGATCTTGTGTGGTTCAATACTTCTGATATGTCTTGGTGCAATTCTTCTCCTATGTCTTGTGGGGCAAATGTAACAGAAACTCCTGCGCATAGAAACTCCTCAACAATGAGGTGGGACAAAGATCATTTGGAAAAAAAATAAACTGATGATTAGATATCAGGCCTTTCCACCAAGATGTGTATGATATAAATGGCATGGTTATCTGATGATTGCAAAGAAAACCTATGAAAGCTTCTACAAGTAGTGCCTCGTAGCGAATTGTACATTGGTATAGGAGACTTGGAATTGTTCCCTCCCATTTGAATTTCAAAACTTGATCTATTCGTTCCAATTTGAATTTCAAAACTTGATTTAAAACTAAAAAATAAAATCTGTTAGATAGCTTGATTTGTTTACAAGGGGCAAACCAGTCATTAAATATCATGTTAAGAAGCTTAAAACTAGGAATTAAATTTGTGATATAAATTCAGATGGTTGGAGGTGCAAATCAGTCTTGCAAATGTATGATTAGGCATACTTAATGACCTCCGCTTGCAATAAGTCTAGGCGCATGGACTAGAGGCTTTAACCGAAAATCCTATGAATTAGAAGCCTTAAAGGATAGTATTAAGGAACCTCTGGCTAATTTTTTCAAAATTTTTTTTTCTTCTTTTTCCTTGATAAATGGTGGAGTTAATTATGAAGGGTGGGGTTTGGATTTAACGATGGGCCCCATATCGTGTTCCACTCCTTCATTGAAATCAGGGAGGATAACTTGACCCTTTTCTTAATTTGCTCCGCAACTTTCAATCAAGAGTTTTTTTTTTTTTTTTTTTTAATATATATATACCCCCTAAAGTTTCAATGACTTGTGAATAGGCCCTTGTGATTTTAGTATTCATAAATAGGCCCTTACATTATCATTTTAATACCTTTTATGTCCCCAAAATTAGTATATCTATTAAGAATGGATAACCACCATGAGATTTATATTGAACTTTTATAAATATGACACATTTGCCCTAACATCCATTAAAAAATTGAGTATATTAATATTTACAAAAATATCATTATTTATCCCGAGTCCTAATGGTTTCTCTTAAGTCTCAATAAATCTTTAATGCACATGAAGCCTAATCATATATATTGAAACTTTCATCAATCTAACGGCGGGTCTTGCATGGATTGGATCAATTATAATCAATAATAAGCACAGGTGTTGATTATCATTATGATCTATATGAGTTTAATGAAATAGACCCTGTATTGATAAAAATAGATTTACATAAGGTTATTCTCTCCCACTAAATGTAATAATTAATGTTACAAGCTTAAAAAAAAAAAAAAAAAAAAACAAGTCCAAGCTTTTGAATTTATGCACAAAGGGATAAAGAGGATGACAAAAGTGTCATTTCACTCTAAAAGCTTTTTGGTGGTTGGAAGGCCACTGATTTTGAGGACATGAAAGGTATTAAAATATAAAGGGAATGACTATTTACAAATACTAAAAGAGTTTTTTGTAAATACCCCCCTAGGGCTTGTGGGATTTGTAAATAGACCCGTGAGGTTTTAGTATTTGTAAATAAGCTCCTGCATTTTCATTCTAATATCTTCTATGTCCCAAAAATCAATAGTCTCCCAACTACCATAGGTTTTTATAGCAAAATGACATTTTTGTCCATCTCTTTTATCCTTATATGTATAATTTCAAAAGCTTGTACTCAAGATTTTTTTTTTATTTTTATAAATCATGTAACATTAACAATTGTACCCAGTGGGAGAGAATAACTATACATAAATTTTTTTTAAACCAATACAGGGCTCATCTTATTAAATCAAAGTTGATCATGACGACAATCAACACCTTTACTTATAACCGGCTATGATTTTTATCCAATCCGTATATGACCCACCGTTGGATTGATGAAAGTTTCAAAATACATGACTATGCTTGGGTTTGGGGGGGGGGGGGGGGGGGGGGTGTGTAAAAAAATAATTTCAAAAGCCCATACTCAAATTTTCTTTTTATAAATCTTGTAACATTAATGATTGCACTTAGTGGGAGAGAATAACCCTACATAATTTTTTTTAACCAATACAGGGCTCATCTCATTAAATTAAAATCGATCATGACAACAATAACACCTTTACTTATAACTGGCTATGATTTATCCAATCCATACATGATCCACCGTTGGATTGATGAAATTTTCAAAATACATGATTACGCTTTGGGGGGGGGGGGGGGATAAAAAAAAAATATTGAGGGAAGGCACAAATGTAAAGAGAAAATGTATTAATTTTTAGGATTTAAAGGGGGAGGGTCCGGACTTTTCTCAGATATGGGTGGGGGCTTCAGTCCCTGGCCCTTACACTTGGGTCCACCCCTGGTCATGTACATGATAGAGTTATTTAGAGAAATCATTGGGACTTGAGCTAAAATAATAGTATTTTTGTAAATAATAATTTACTCATTTTTGTTTAATGGATGAAAGTGCATAGCTGTCATTTATATAAAAACTCTACATAAATCTCATGGTGGCTGTCCATTCTTATTAAGAATATTGATGTTGAGGATATGAAAGGTATTAAGAAGAAAAGGCAGGGGCCTATTGACAAATACTAAAACATTAAGGGGTTATTTAGAAATCCTACAGGGGGTATATACAAAAGGCTCATACTAAAACTATATTTACAAATAATAGAAACCTTTGGGGGGCGTATGCAAAAATCCCGACTTTGAATTTGGGCGGGAGGTTGATTATAAAACCATTTCAGACGTTTCCTCTGAACACACAAACACGAAACACGAACAGTCTCTGGGTTACAATGAAGAACGAAGTCGAATTAAAGAAGGCCATGAATATCGATGAAGGGAAGAATGCAAAGAACAACATTCAAGAATCTCAAGATATTAGGGTTTCAATTCGATCTCTCTTTTTCTTCGCATGATATAATCAATGAGATACCTGAACTTTCTCTTTGCTTTGAATTTTAGAATTTTTTTTACAATCTAGTCAGATTTCCTGGATTATTCTTAATCAAATAGATTAGGAGGATTAGCACGATTTTCTTGTTGATTTTTCTTGTTATGTATGAAGATTTGTATGATTTTGAGGAAATTACTTTTCTTCGCATAATATAATCAATGAGATACCTGATCTTTCTCTTTGCTTTGAATTTGAGAATTTTTTTTACAATCTAGGTCAGATTTCTTGACATATTCATAATCAAATAGATTAGGAGGATTAGCAGGATTTTCTTGTTGATTTTTCTTATCTATGAAGATTTGTATGATTTTGACAAAATTACTTTTCTTCGCATCATATAATCAATGAGATACCTGATCTTTCTCTTTGCTTTGAATTTTAGGTTTTTTTTTTTACAATTTAGGTCAGATTTTTGGATTTATTCTTAATCAAATTGATTAGGAGGATTAGCACGATTTTCTTGTTGGTTTTTATTTTTTTTTTAAATTTTGGCAGAGACGTTTGGAGTTCATAAGGAAAACAACATATACGGTTGAAGTTTCTAATCTACCTGAGAATGCTATTAAAATGGAATTTAAAGCCATATTTTGGCGTGCGGGCAAAATTCTTGACACGTTTCTTCCGAAAGACCACAGAACAGGGAGTTGCACGGGAATCGGTTTTCTTAGGTTTGGCAAATTGTTTGAAGCCCATGCCGCAATTGACATGTGCAAGGGAAGAATATGGAGAGGAAAACTATTGAATGCTACGCTCTCTTCAGTTCCTGAGTCTACAGATTCGAATCAGATACTGACAGAAGAGGCTGAGGTGGGGGTCGGTCCTAAAAGAAAACTTAAGGTTATATCTGGTGTTTTATAATCTACCTTGAGTGCTGTTTATATTAATGAACTACGAAATTTTCAACAAAACAGAATCAACCCGAGGAAGAAGTACTAGAACCTCTTCTCTTACTCAGTGCGGACAACGTCAGAGAGGGCCAATGTTTCCGTTGTAATGAAAGGAAGGCTGTCTACACAGGACAATGTGGCCATCAAATATTGTGTTGCTCGTGCAACATGAAAGTGAAAAAAATTACCGACGATGACTCGTGTCCAAGATGTCAGAGGAGGATTGTAGAGTTAATTGGGCCCTGGCCAAGACTGCCAGGCGCCAATCCGATGGAATTTCTTATGGATGAAGACTTTCCTTCACTACCCCGTGGTACGTTTGTTTGTTTTTTTTTTCTTCTTTTGTTTCCAAAACATTCAACATGTTGAGGCAACAAATTTCTCTAACTGTGCAGCAGCTAAAGATCACTAGGGAGAATGTTGCAGTGCAGTTTGCTGAAAACTGCCGTGCAACGTGGTAAGTTTGTTTTTTTTTTTTTTTTTTTAATTTTTAATTCTTTTGTTTCCAAAAAATTTTAAGTTTTGTTGATGAAAAACTTCACTACTGTGCAGATGGAGGAGGCAGGACCATGGAGAATACTGCTAGGCATACCACAAAGTGTTTCTTTCTGTTTACAATTTTAGACATTGTAATTGAATACGATAAAGATTTCATTTGACTATTTTGACTGTTTCAAAGCTATGAATTCTTTGTTGGCTGTCTCTTTGTGAATATAGACAGTCAAAACAACTTTAAAAATTGTCACTGGTTGTTTCAAAAAAATGATTAGCTCTAATGCGCTTGAGAACATCCAGGGCACTCTGTTAAATACCCTATTTCTAATTCATTTTTTTTTTTTTGGCTATTAATATAATTGGTTGTTTCCTTTTTTTTTTTTTTTAATTTTTTTATGCATGTTTGTTAATCATCAATCATTGAATGTAATTATGTAGAGTTGTTGTAATCTACTGTTATATTATTTTTCCTATCAAGTCTTGGGTGATTTTACTTGCAGGAAACAGTAAAGAAGTAATGTTATCTTTTGCTGGTGCAGAAGACCATGCATTCCCAGTCCTAACCACTCTCTGATTTTGGTTTCCTTCCTTAAGACTCACGCACCTACTCTTCTTCCGTCCTTCCTTTCTTCTCCACTTCTCTGGGATTTACAATTGATGGTCCCAAACACTGCACGGAAAGCTGCAACTTTTTCGTGGATTTCATCTTTTCGTGCCCATCCTGCTGTCCATCCAAAGAATGAAAATTTCCATGCCAATTCCCAGCTGAACTGGCCTTTGGTCAATTGGGGTGGATGGTTTTCGACGCATACGCATTCATCAATGCAAGTGGCTGTAGCATCCATTTTGTATTTGGCTCTTCATATTGAAAAAGTCTCCTTTTTTTAGTTTTTTATTTTGAAAAACTGTTTTATGGTCTTGGGTCTTTCAATTATCTCATGGGTCTTATTTTTTAAGTCTTGACATTGAGAGGAGCACATAGTAATATGCAGGTGGAGTGTTTTGGATCCCTGTTCTACTTGACGTTACGCCATTTTTCTGTCCTGTTTGTTTGGTCCTACTACCAAATCCTTTTGTCTCTTGTCTTCTTTCTCCATTTGCTTTCAAAGAAGCTTAATGGCTATCTTCGCTTCGCGCTGTTTCAACAGTTGGCAAGTCTTATTAGACTAGATAGTCCAGACGCGGTGTAATTGGATTTCCATATCAGTAGTAATTTGCTGGGTCTTTCATTTTTTTCTTTTAACATGTTGTTTTGGAAATTTGAGTCTTCAAACCATCATGAGAGCGAGGAGAACAAAGTGCGCAGAGGTACATTTAGTGTGTGTTTAGTACTTGTTTATGGTTTTTTTTGCGAATTCAAGGTGCATATTGGTTTTGATAGGACTTGCTTTCCTTTTTGTGTCTGTGGGGTGCAGCCCTTTTGGCCTTCCATTGTGATGAAGACATGGCTAAACATCAAGCCTAATGTATATGAATTCAGTGAAGATGAAGTCGACACGGAGACTGAGTGAGGATGATGGTATGATAGTGAGTTGTGCCAATTGGCTTTTTTTAATGTTTATAATTTGGGTTATGGAGATTTAATGGATTATGTTTGTATATTGTTCTTATTATGTTGAGATTTTGTGTGCACTTGTCTGAAGATGCAAAAGAAATAGAAATGAATCAGGCTTCGCAGAATGCAGGGAAAGCAACCTACAGCCCCAATTCAAGTTTCAGGTGACTTTGAATTAGTAATTCAGCCATTTTCCCCATCTCTTGATGGGATCGTTGAACTCATTTCATGTTTGAGTGTCTTAAGTTTTGGTCCAACTGATAGTTACCTGATCTTTGTTAACAACAGCTGGCCGACAAGGCCCATGTACGATAGGCCCAGTTCATGACTGACCCATCACAGGAGATATTAGTTGACTAAATCTTTTTGTAACATAACTATAGGACTGTAATTGGGATACCTTACATGTACGCAGATTGTAATTGCCTTTGATTGAAGGCGGAAAGAGATTATAAAAGAGAAGAGGATCGACCAAGGGATCCATCTAAGTTTTTCATCAAGTTCCTGTTGGGAAGTTCCACATCCCACATCGCCTAAGTAATAGGCTTGACATGTCTTAATATATCTGTATGGGCCTTCCACCTGTTAGCTTAAGATTTTGGGTTGGTATATGTTGGGGTTGTACGTATGGGGGAGTGTTGGGAAGTCCCACATCCCACATCGTCTAAATAATAGGCTTGACATGTCTTAATATACCTGTATGGGCCTTCCACTTATCAGCTTAAGCTTTTGGGTTGGTATATGGTTTATTACAGTTCCATCTATCTTTTCTAGGCAGTATCAATCTCATGTTTGCTATTTGCTCTAAAATGACAAGATTGAGGGTGAAATGTTCTTGCAGCATGCTACTGTTGCAGTAAGAACACCTTATGCTGTTATGTAGTTCAGTATAACTTCAAAGCATTTGTGTTTTAACATCACTTGTCCAAGGAAGGAGGAGAAGATTTAAGTATAATGTATTAGATCTCCTCCTTACAGACCAGTTGCATCAGTTTTGATGAGAGATAATACATATTGACTGAGATTGAGAGAACATTTCCTTGGTCTTGTTGCAGATAGTGAACTGATAGTATTATCATCACTTATATCTCAATATTGACAAAAACTTAAGAACATGGGGGAATAATTTCATATTAATTCTCGCTTCATCCACTTAACTGTTGCACTCGATATCTTGTTCACCATTCCTGCAAATGGTTGGAACACTTGGGAGTAAAAAGCTCATGTCAGTCATATACATCATAGCCATATTAACATCTCTTGCTCATTTCCTTAGAAATCTCTTATTATCTATATTTACTCTGTCTGAATCTGCATTTCATCTGTCCAGAAACACCATCAAAGGGTCATCTGTCGAGGCATAGGAGGGGAAGATCAGAAACTCTTCAGGCCCAACACATAAATTTAAAGGATGTGAGGTTTGGATCATATCTAATTTTAGACTTGTTTATTGTTCTAGGAAACATGATGAGTTATTTATATTTAATCATGGTTGGCAGGGTGACAGTTGGCACGTGGATTGTTGTGGGAAGAATTCCTTTGGAGGATCTTTAGATTGATGAGTGGCTCCGCATGAAAGAACCAGCAGACATGTATGTTCTTGGGTAAGTATTCCTTATGTTGGTATTTTCTACATGATCTTGGTTCCTTTCCTTTAGACCATTCAGTGTCTCATACTTGTATATATTTTAATATGATACATTAGATGAAAACTACTCATTACCATGGATTTGAATTAATTGATGGCTTTATGAAAAATTAATAAAAATGGAATCATGCTGTAGCAATTCATAATAGGAAATCCTGTTATTTAAGATGCTGGTTCGGATTTAATTTGCCATGTACTTCTCTTTTTTCCAAAATGATTGCAATGCTATACAACTGGAATCTCTAGTTGACAAAATGATTGAAGTTTAATCATAGATATCATTTTGTAGTTTCCAAGAGGTAGTCCCTCTGAATGCTGAAAATGTTTTGGGAGCAGAGTACAACGGGCCAATCCCAAAATGGGAGAGAATCATTCGTAGTACACTTAACAAGTTTATGCAGCGAGAAACACAATATAAAAGCTATAGCGCCCCTCCTTCTCCCTTATTGAGGACATCTTCTGCTGCTGATAGACTTGCAGTTGAATTAGGTGCTTCGTGGTAGATTTTGGGAGCAATGAGCTTGCAGGTATTGCCGATGGTGGTGCCTTCAAAAGAGGTGGCTTGGGTGAATTAACCAATTTGGGAAGAAAGTTCCAGATTAAGAGCATCTATGGAGTCAATGGTGAGAGGTAACCAGACTGGCCTGAACATTCATCTTCTTAAGTCTGGAGCAGTTCTGCAAGAATTGGGTTTAGTTGGACGGAGAAGCCTCTAATCTTGGCTCCTCAAGATTTTGAAATGAATGATGGATTGAGACGAGTGTACCGCAGCTCCGGGAACCTTGTTTCAGTTTATGCAGAGCAGCAAGATGAGCCTGAAGTCATCGATTCACTTTCTGACATTTCTGACAAGTTATCTGATGAGGAGGAAGATTACTCTCTGGTAAAAATGGAGGATCATTGTGAAGATGAAGTCAATAGAGACAATTTGAAGACCTAAGTTAAATATGTGCGTATTGTCAGCAAGCAAATGGTGGGATCTATGTATCAGTTTGGGTTCATAAAAGGTCGAGGAGGCACATAAACAACTTGAAGGTTTCTCCAGTTGGAGTGGGAATTATGGGCTACATGGGAAACAAGGTTTCATCTTCTCTCTCTCTATCTCTATACACACACAACACACACAAAAATTTGTGCAAATTTCTAATCCAACGCATTTGGTACTGATGCTCTTAGTTATATGAGGAGTTTTTTTTCATTATAATGTAGGGATCTGTTTCTGTTAGCATCTATCTCTTCCAAACACGGTTATGCTTTGTTTGTTCTCACCTAACATCTGGTCATTAGGTGGGGAATCAACAGAAGCGCAACTCTGATGTGTGTGAAATCTTACGGTGCACCAGATTCTGTTCTTTCATTGATTCTGACCAACCACAGACAATTCCATCTTATGAGTAAGTTCATATTTGACATAAGGATTCTGTTTCATGTGCATTCTTGTTTTTAGTTTTTTGATCATGAGTTTTATTACTGTAAATAATTTAAACTTCTGATAGTGCTTTTATTTATCAAAAGTTTGACTGAAATTTGCACAAATGATCTGGATGCTGATGAAAAAGCATTTCAAGATATTTCACATGTTTGTGAGGAACATGGAACATGGACAACGCAAATGCCACAACTAACTCATGAAGAAGGTTATTCACCATGTTGGTTTTTTATATGATTGTGGGTACTTTGTAAGCATGCTACGCGGAAGTTTTTGCTATATATGATCGTTGAAAATTTCCAGTCTTGCATGATTGATAAATAGAGTTACAGCATGAGCTATTATGAACAGCCCTTGGTATGTTGAAAAAAAATCCATCCCTTTAAATAGGGATGTAAGCGAGTTGGGTTCCGGTTGGACTCATGGACTCAACCAGATTAAATGTTTATACCTGGACCTGGGCCAGACTCCAATGGACCTGACTCCAGAACTGAATATCTCATCCAAGGAATCAAACCTATCATTCAGGTAGAAGTGAAGCCTCTTCCAGTTTTTACACATGCACTCGAGACTATTATACAATAATAATATGTATTTAATAATGTATTTTATACACATCACTTGGGTAACCGTATATTTGGTTGTGGACCCAACTGGATCTGGACACAGACCCGATCGACATTTATGTCCAGAAAGAGGGTCCATACCTATAGTTGTTTGGGTAGGAACCTTCAGCTAACTGGGTAATGGGAGGTCAGTTTGCATCGTTACCATTAAATTGGAACCACATTCATCTCTCTTAAGATGGCAGGGAACATCTACAATAAGATGGCAGGGGAGATCCAATGACAAATTCCAATCAAACAACTGTAGACTTTAGCCTTTGATAAATTATCAGAGTTGATAATTATCTCTCTAGTCTCTTCTTTCTACCGTGAAATTCTCTTGTTGCACAAATGCATCCATGATGACTTAGCCCTGCTGATTCTTGTATCACATAAACATAGTTTTAGGATTACAGCTTGGGTTGGCCCAATCGAATCCAATTTTCCTACTCCGATCTGTTTTTACCTAGTTGGGTTGTGTTGGGAAATTCTTCTTGAGCTTGAGATGAGGCCTTAAGAGCCCAAATCTGCCCAACCTGAATTCAAGAACAAATAACGATGCAATGGACAAATTTATTTATTTATTGGCTGCATAGAGGATTCGAAGTCAGTATGACATTCAGGCCTATGTCCATCACTAGCTGAGCTATAACCTAGGATCCATTAATTTCTTTGATAGGGTAATCGATGCAACAATATCATCAAGTAACACATTTGCGTGAAAAAAGCAATTCCTAAAATATTTGCAATAAGTGTGTTTGTTTTTTTTTTTTTTTTTTTGAATGTCAAGACTTTCAATGGAGGATATTTGCAAATACGAAGTATAGAGGGATCTCGTGATTGTCAAATAATATAAAGGTTGCCCTTTTCTAATTATTAAAGTTTAAAAGACAGGCACTTTGCATGTGGATAGGAGGGTTTCCATTCCTTTCTAAAACAGTTGGTAGAGTATATGTGTGTGGCTAGACTGAACACACACAAACCATCTTTTGTCTTATAAAAGACAGATATCTGGTTGATGCACTTGTCTATTTGCCAATTAATGTTCTTGCCTCTTTCCAGCCTCACTGGATTCCACAGCTCAGGCCGGACATCCAGGTGCCACTGATTTGAAAGGGGAGATCTATCAAAAGGTAGTCTATTGTGTTTTTGGTAATTTATATATTACTACATTTAGGATTCGAACACAGAAACCCATGTCCGAAACCAGCTGAGCTACATGTGGGAATATTAGTTGATGGCATTTCCTTTTAATACTTTATCAATACCTCTTTTATATGGCTGATTACATTTTCTTCTGTGCTATATACTTGATAACATTTTTTTCCTCGCCATATAATTAACATGGTAGATGATAATTATCAGTTTTAATAGGAAATCTGCCAAACCTTGGTTAGATGGTATAAGGTATGACTATGATGATTATGATGATGGCAACATCGAATTGATAGGTTTTTATTTTATCTTATTTTCACTGAGGACAAATCACAAGCACTTTTTCTCTTTCCCCTTTTTTTTTTTTTTTTTTACATTTTTTTGCTTAGGTAAGTATTCACACATCCACTCCACACACTCACCCAAGTCCCTCACCATCACCGCTACAGCCAGGGATTGATCCCTGATTGTTCCTTTGGTAGGGAGGTGCCTACCCAACTGAGGTACCAGTGAATCACAAGCACTTTTTTCTTTCTGTTGTTCTTTTCTTTTTTCATTGTGGCTATTATTTCTTTTCTTATATTTATTATATCCAAACCATTGTATTCGTGTTGAATATGCAAATCCATCTCTATTACCATCTGGTCTCCACCATATTTTGTCTACCAAATATCAAGGGTTTATTTGACAACAAATCTTTGGTTCCATCATGCAACTGGTTTGTGATCTAAACAAAGCATGTTATCTTGTTCGCCTCTGATGTTGCAATAATAGTGTTTTACTAGCTCCTCTTTTGCACTAGTATGGTAGGTGAAGTTTGCAACAGCATTTATTTCATTCAGACTCAGATTTCTTAATAATTATTGGGTTATAATGTGTTAAAAATGTGATGTTACATTTGCTCTAATAGGCTTCTTCCGAAAGAAGGTAGTACCAATGAGCTAAAAATGAACTAGAGATTATACTTAGTTGTGGTTCAGATCATGAATCATGATTCTTCCAAGTTCCAACTAATAGGGCTCACATTATTGTGTCCCAAACCTCTGATGTTATACGCTATAATGCCCCGATATGGCATGGATACAGCAGAGACATGCCATGGTTGTGGCAGGGACACATATTTTAAACATAAAATGTGAAGTATATTGGTTACGATACGAAACGATATGTTGCTTATTTTGAAGTATCCGGGCATCATAGGTTATACGCAGCTGGTTTATCCATCATTAAACAAATTTTTTCTTTGATTAGAAGAAGACCATTATTTTCTCATAGCGGAGATAAATTTTGGGTGATGGTTTAAACATTAAATAGATGGTTTGAATGTGCACAAAGTGGCCCCTTCTGTACAAAAGATTTGTAGTCTTCTAAAGAAAACTCATTAGTTGTGGGATTTAATCTTTCATGACATGCCCAATCTAGTTGTGATGCTCGAGCTGGAACTTGGTCCATACGGGGAAGAGTGGGTTGATGCAACTTTTGAATGGTTTGGATTCTTGGAATGTGGGCCCGAAGTGCATGTGTATGATTTTTGAGAGAGAGAGAGAGAGAGAGAGAGAGAGAGATGTTCGCGCTGCTTATTTAACAAGCACCACTGTAAGGCATCCTTGGATGCATGACAGCATCAGGTGTGGAGGGGATAAGCCAAAGTTTAGTAATCTTGAAGGTATCAATATCATGACTATGCAAGGTTAATTACATCATGTGGTTGAGTAAGTTCAAAACAAATTTTTGTACGTGCACCTTTCAAATATCTAGGCTGTTCAAATTGTCCCTCCACCTGTTGCCTATAATAGGAATTAAAACACCAAGTAATATTAGTTTATTAATAAATTAACTTTTTCAGGCCATTGGAGCTTACATCTCCATGGTCTGAACTATCCAATAGATGGCTGATTTCCTGCTGCCTAACTAAAAGAAATTTCACTCCAGTAATATACAGTTGGATTGGACGAACACAGTTTGGCCATGTTTCAGTCAATCAATCCTACTTCAACGCAATGATTTTCTAGAATTTTTTGGGACTTATGCTTGGTTCAAAGTTGTGGCCGCGGAGGGCTTTGGCTGACCTAAAAGACTGATACGATGTGGCTTACATCCGTGCAATGGTTTATTGGTTTCCCAAGGCAGTTCCATTTGTTTAAATTTAATAAGTGAAGAAAATATATTTGCTAAAAGTTGAAGGATTATCACTATAAAGTCCATATTATCTTTAACCAATAGCTATTAGAAAAAAGACATGTGATAAGTTGGTAAGTATTTTGATTGGACTCTTAAATAAAACATTGCTATATAAGACTAGGGAGAATTCATCTGCAAGTGAGAACTTCTTTGGATGGATGGAGATCAATACTGTTTTTACGAATTATGTAAAATTAATACTTGAAAGTAAAGATTTTTTTTTTTCAGTGACTGTTATTGTGATGATATCATCAATTATGTGCTTGTGGATGTGGGCGACAGCTTATTTAATTGTTTGTAAAGGCAGTAAAGCATTCATCACTATGAGATCAATAAGCATTCATGCTTATTTTGGAAACTATGTGTTTTTTGTAGATTAAATCTATGAAGGAATTATACTTGCCTGAGCTGACTGAACTACACCGGAAGATCACTATGAGATGCCAGCAGGTATATTTCTGTGGCCTTTTCATTTGAGCAACATTTCCTATGGATGCAGCCTACCTCTAAATAAACCAGAACATTTATCAGCTGTTTCCACTGAGGATGATGCTGGATGAAAATATCTTCCACTAAAAAATCCAAGCCATGTAATCTTTTAATTTTTTTTTTAATGTATAATTTTTTTTTTTTTTTGCTTTTACATGGGAGGAATTGTAAACTGTCTTAATCCTAAACTAGCCTAATCTATCAGCCTAGGGGTCATCTCTGGGGTGCTCCATTACTTCCACCATAGTTATCCGCTCGAGTATTTTTTTCATCCATGCTCTGCCCCTGGACATTTTCCCTCCGTGCTCCACCATTGCCAGGGGTCGATCCCTGTCATTTAGGTGGGATGTCCTTTACTGTGGGGCTATCCTGCAGTTCTTAATGTATGAATTGAGATGCATGTTTACTCAATTAATCATCTTCCTGCCAATATTTAGATGGAAAGGATTACACCAGATTGAACTAGTTTGGTTCATTCCCACCAGAGTGAACTGGGCCACTGAAAGGTGGACTCCTTGTATGCATTGTCGTCTTGAAAAGAATTTGCGGTTATAGCTTGCATTGTATTCTTCTCTGAGTTCATCAAACATTATAAATTATTTAGATCCAACAATTTAGTTTAAGATTTTGGAAAATAATTTCCCACACAACACCCAAAGGAGTCGGATGTCCTTGCTCCTTGATTAATCATCCACGCCAATTTGATAGTTATTTTCTTTTCTTCTTCTTCTTATAGTTATTTTATTTTCTTCTTCTTCTTTTCTTTTAAATAACTTTGTCGATGTCCTTGCTCCTTTTCCGTTGACAGCTTGAGGCTCTCCCACAACATCCAAAGCAGACAGATGCAATCGAAAAACTTAAATCTTTTTAAGATCTCTTTAGATCGCATGATATCGTTCTTACAGTTTCCCAAAAGCAGTATTTTACCTACATACAAGGAGAAGTTGCCTCAACTTGAGAAGCAGATTATTAATTATCTCGCTAAGAACGGGTGCACAAAACCTGCAGCTTCACAGCAGTCAGGGCATCAACAGCTTCAAGAGTCTGTTGGTCAACCACACTTGTTAATGCAGCAGCCAGAGTCTCAAATCCATCAGTTGCAGCAGCAAGAAAATCAAGTAAACACTAGGCAACCGATGAGTATGCAAGATTCAATGACATCCATGTAATCAACTGCTGTATCAAGCTTACAACGTGGATCCATGCCTTTATCCAATTATATGTGGGTTCCGGCTTCACAACAGAACATGATTAATTCACTTCAAACCAGTTCTAATTTGGAGTCCACACTGGGTCACACTCTCCGTTCATTGCCACAGGGTGCTCTTGGTTCCCTGCAGCAGAACACAATTAATGCTCCCCAGAAGACTAACACTAGCACCTTGTCACATAGCACCATGAATCAATTACAGCCTAGTGTTAATTCCCTTCCACTGAATTCTAGTAAGCTCCAACAGCATCTGAAGCTACAGTAAAATGAGCATCAACTACAGCAGTTGAAGCAGCAATGCCAACAACAACAATGCCATTTGTTCCAATTTATTCAGCGACAACATAAGCAGCAGGTGTTTCAGCGGCAACAGCAACCACAAATGCAGCAGCAGTTCCAGCAGCAACAACTATATCAACAACAAAAGCAGTTACAGGCCCAACAAATACCACAGCTCCATCAGGTTAATGTAGTGAATGAGTTGAAGGTCAGGCCTGGAGCTGGTATAAAATCTGAACTGTTTCCACAACCCCACCATGCAGGCCAGCGCCAAACAACCTACCAGCAACAACTAAAGACTGGTTCTGCCTTCTCAGTTTCTTCTCCTCAGCTCCTTCAAGCTGCATCACCTCAGCTTTCTCAGCATTCATCCCCACAGATTGACCAGAAGAATGCATACAGGTCCCTCAAAAGTTGTAACACCTCTTGCCAACTCTCCCTTAATTGGAACCTCTCCTTACACTCCTGCAGCTCCATCTCCCATACCGGGGGACTCAGAGAAACAGTCTTCTGTTATATCATCTACCCCAAATGCTGGAAACACTGGACACCAACAAGCTGCCCATGGACCAACTCAAGCTCAATCTCTTTCCATTGGGACACTTGGGATCTCGGCCTCTCCCTTTTTTTTTTTTTTTTGGTATAGTCTTTTACTTTCAACAAAATTTTTCATTGTGGGAAAATTGATGTATGACGCAGCTTGTGTTGGATTACACCAGTTGCTGATTATTGTTGTCACTCTTGTTTATTATTGATTATTTGTGAACACAAGTTCTTTCGTGATGCATTTTCTTGTTATGCTGTTCATCTACTTTGAGGGTCTGAATGAATGGCAGTCAGAGGACTAGTACCTTTTATTTTCTCATGCAATCTTTGGGTTATCCTCTTCAAAATAAATAAATAAATAAATAAAAATTCCAAGCATTTTTTTTTTTAACACTATGCCAAACAATAAATAAGCCAATGGCCGATGCACGGGATATCCAGTCTGGACCCAAATTGAAACAGGCTCAAAACGAAATTGACAACTTTGGTTTGTAATTTTGGTCATTCTGAGTTAAACTTACTGTTTCAGTCAAGCCACAGAAAATATGGTATTTTCATTTTTCTTTCTTTCCTTTTTTTTCGTATGGGGGCATTTGGACTTTGTATCCTCCCAATTGAATGGAAGGGCTTAGAAGAGAAGATTTTTAGGGATTTTGGAGAATTTTTCTCACTCAACCTCAATCCTACTCCTCCAAACCAATGCTTCAAAACCCTGCTGCCTTAGTCTATCGTTGTGCAGTGTTTGAACTTTAAATTTTGATGAATCATTCTTCACCTTTTCCTTATTCAAATGCACTTTTTTGGTTGATCAACCATGTGCTAACAGTGGTCATTTTATGTCACCTTTTTTGCACTTTAAGTGAAAAATTTATTACCAATAAAAGAAATGTTTTTTAGTGTGGAACATGCAGAATGATGTTATGTAATTTGCATGTTAGCTTAACTTTTTAGTAATTTCCTTCTTCTTTTTAAATATTTTCAGTCTTTCCAATGTGTCAATCCATCTTTTTCAAAATGGAATGCCAGAACTGCTGAAATGTTGAAACTTCCTAGTTTGAGGGAAAGCAAGCAGCCTACCAAATGGAATTGACGACTATGTGTTGATCACTACTGACTTATTGTCAAACAGGACCTTATGGATCATCTTTCATGGATTAAAGTAAACTGTTTTCATTTATACTTCACAAATGCTGTACCTCTAGTGTAGCATGTATTGGAAATCTTTAGGGGCTGTCTGGTAAAATTACTTTTATAGTGAAGTGAAGGTTTAAATTAAGAGAAAAGAAAAGAACACGGGGTCAAAAGTGCAATTATTAAATGACAAAAAATACCTCTTTTATTCTTTTTACCAAAATAGACATAAAGCTGCTCTCTCATGAGTCATGACAATAAATGATAAAAAACAATATATTGCGGAAGAGTAACTTTTTGTCATTTAGCAATTTCACTTTTGACTAATTTTCTTTTCTTCTCTCTTGATTTGACTCTTAGCTTTACTACGCAAGTAGACTCCCAAACAGCCCCGAGAAGACACCTGTTTTCAAATCCGGATGATCGTTGAGTATCACTTAAATGGGACACTTTTACAAGACAACAATTAGGGATGCATGGAGATTAATGTTATGGAGAAATGTGAAGAAACTAAGTTATGTGGTCAAGGTGAGCATGCTTAGAAGGATGCAAAGTTACTAGAAGTGATAGAATCAGAAATTAGTATATTAGAGGAAATCTAAGGAGAAGTAGTATTGAGAAGAAATCGTATAATATTGATAGATATAGTTTAGACATAGATACAAGTGCAGATACAGAAGGTCAAAAACTATCCCTTGACACAAACCAAAGTGTTACTAGTAGATGGTACTAGGAGAAGAGGAAGGTCATAAAGACCTTTGGTGAAAGAGGGTGGTCAATCTTATCCAGATCTCGTATATGATAATCATTAACCTCTTCCAAACTGCGAACCTCCTGAAGAAGCAAGAAAAGATTAGCTAACAACAACTTACATCTCATGTTCATTGAGATCTCTATGGAACTTGGGATCCCAAACATAAATACCTCCAAATAACTCCAAATAGTGTATTACCATTAAAAAAATGGGAAAAAGAAAGTACTAGAAACGATAATATTGGAGGAAATCTAGGGAGAACTTCAAGTGAAAAAGAAATCAAATAATTTTGTTTTGGGATGGTTTAGGCACTAGTGAAGTAGGCCAAGAATTCTCAGTTAGATACGAATCAAAGTGCTATTAGCGAAAGGTACCAGGAGTAGGGGGAAGCCATTCATTACCTCAATTGAATTAGTGAGGAAAGACATGTCACTCTGTGAAGTAACTGAGAGCATGGACGTTTCATATAGTAGGCAAAGAGAATATCTTAGTTTTTCGCACATACGGGATTTTCTTTTGTTGAGATCGAGGTACCTCTCACGACTTGGGTGAGATATAAAAATCTACTCCCCTTTAATTGACACACTTGGATACATGTCAATCATGGAGGATAGTATTTTGGAAAGGTCTAATTTTGGAAATGACTTGTAAAAAGCCATCTCAATGAGATCCTTGCAGCCATTGATTTAGGGGTCTAAAATGGTTTCTTGAGTTATATATTGAATTTATTCTAACAATGATTAGAGTATCATTCACATCAGTGTCAAATTATGGTAAGTGCTAATTCATGGGGGTTAGATTAATGATAGATAGGTGTAAAAGGATTGGATTGATTACAAGTGGGCCCCTTACCCTACAAAAATAGGGTCGAAGAAGGGGGTGTTTTAAAAGTGTTGTGTGCAGAACTCAATGTGTGTGTATTGAGAGAGAGAGAGAGAGAGAGAGAGAGAAGCATTGTTTGCATTATACCTACAAGTTTTTTTGGTCTTAACTTGATTTTTATTTTATAAGTGATGAAGTTTGAGAGAACTCATTAAGTCAACCCCAGATATTGGGATAAGTATCCAACAACAACGACGAGTATGTAGGTTTTTGGGATTCCGTCCAATAATGAGAATGGATCAGATTATTGTCAAATCGGAGTAGGTGCCGATCAAGAGGTAGTGAATGTGGGGCAACGGTTCATCATAGGTGGGCCCCATAGGTCAGTCCGCGTATAATCTTATATGAGGACTTTTAGGTAAATATTTATGTAATGGTTTGTTAGGTGAATATTTCTGATACATATTATGTATGAGTAAATATGAGACAGTAAAATGCCTGCTTGGCTCATACTGTGGGGGCCACTTAGAAGCATGACAATCAAGAAAGTTTGGGAGATGGATATAGGGTTGGATTTAGGGTGGGCCCAATATCAATTCAATGAAATGATTCCTGCCTTTATTTGGGGGGGCGGGGGGGTTTCTGCTCTTCTCAAACATACGTGGTTCTGCTCTTCTCAAACGTACCTTGAACTTTCAGTAAAACCTCAAAAATTTGTAACGATAAGGGACGACTCTCGATCTAGATCCCAATACTCCAAGCAAATGCAAATGTAAGATGGGAAGAAATCTATTCTTTGATATCCTTTCATACTTATTTCTTTCTTTCTTCCTTCCTTAATTCCTTCTTTCCTTCATTCCCTTGCATTTCCTTAATGCCTTTCCTTCATTCCATTTTTATTTCTTTTTTTGGCAAAATCAGCTAAGATTGTGTCAGCATAATTCTAGGACCGGTGATTAGAATTGCTAATTGCTAACAAAAGGGTGCAATCCATTAATTGATGGGCATATGATTAGGGGGGCCACAGGATCTCTCCAAATGGAGATTTTCATATCTTTGGGGGGCCATGCCCCCCCCCCCCCCCCCCCCCCCCCCCGAATTCTGCCCCTGATCCAACCCCATTTCAACCATTTTCTTAAAAAAAAAAAAAAAAAAACCATTTCATAAAAAGCAACCCATCGTCAACAAGTTCTATCAAACTCATTTCATAGAAGAAAAAATACCCTTTCAACAAGTTCTATCAAACCCATTATCACTCATACACATTTCTTCATCCACATGTTCCTCGTCTAGTGCATTTTTAACAACAAAATTAAACTAGAGGAAACTACGGGAAAAATCCCCGTAGGAACCCATAGGACCAAAGAGGATCCGGTAGCATATTGAAGACGGGAGGGGTCTTCAAGTTCCTTTTCAGTCTTTTTTTATCATTTTGAAATATGGTTGATATCGACCATTTTGTAGTATTCTTATTTACATTATGGAAAGAAAAATCTTACTGACAAATTGGTCGATAACAACCATTAGGAGAAAATAGTTTTGGTTGATATCGATCATTCTGTCGTGTTCAACGAATAAGACAGTTATAGGTTGGAAAAAATTTGATTGATAAATAGGTCGATATCGACCATTAAAGCTAAATAGTGATGGTCGATATCCACCATTAGAGCTAAGAAGAAAAAAAAACATCTCTCTCTCTCCTCTGCAGAAGGTCGAGATCGGATTTAATCATATCTGCAAAAGATGGGCCAAGATAGATTTGAAGCATAGGCTGGAAACCAAGAGGAGCAAAGGCATGGTTAATAGCATCAGTGCTGGGATTTTGGCCATTTGTCGTGGCAGAAGGAGATTGTTGATCTCTGGGTGGGTGAGATTGTCGGTCCATTTTTGCAGAAGGAGATCGTTGATCTCTGGGTGGGTAAGATCGTCGGTCCATTTGAAATTTTGGCCATTTTTTTTTTTAACACGACACTTTAGCACGATATTGACCATGTCATGAAACAATGAAAAAATAAAAAAAATAAAAAACTAAAAATCCCCTTCAAGACCACTCCCGTGTAAAAGGCGGTAATGGGTCGTCCGTCTCTCGACCTGAGGGGTCCTAGGGGGTTTTTCCGTAGTTTTCTCATTAAACTAACATAAATAAATTAGAAAATAAAAAGGCTTAAATCCCTAATACCGCGAAGTTTACATGAACAAAATAGGAACCTCGAATAATTAAATGGCAACAGATTCAATTCCGACAGGAGACTCTATAGCAGCACATTTCTCAACATCTAAGCAACTACATTTACTCACTAAAAGACAAAAAACACTTTTCCAAAAAATTCTCTCCATCTTTTTCAAAAAAGTCAAAAAGCAACTTACATTTACTCACTAAAAGACAAAAAAAAAAATCCATTTCCCCATACAAAAAGTTAAAAATATTCCATCACAAACAACTAAAAATAAAATGCCATCATAACTCACTTATATTTTATTCATTCTTTTCATTTCACTTCACTCCACTTTATTTTAAAAGTAAATTACCAAACAGGCTCTAAGATACCATCTGGGAAGGAGGTAAAATGAGGGGAAGGAAAAAAAAAAAACAAAAGAAAAAAAATGGAGGGAAAGTGGGAATTGAGGGTGTTTGGGAAGGGGGGAGGGAAAGTGTTGGGAGGGGAATTTGGGGGGAAAATGAGTGTGGGGCCCACTCCAAGATTTTCCCCTCAAAAGTGAGGGGAAAATGAGGGGTAAAGAGGAGAATTTGTTTCAAATTACTAAATTACCCTTTTGTCCAATTGAAACTTTTGCAAAAACAAGAATAAAATGATCTTTTGTCTCTCTACCTTACAAACAAATAAAATTATACTTTTTCACTTTTCTTCCTCTTACTTTTTGACTAGAGGAGGTAAAATTAATTTTCCGTCACACCTGCCCCTTAATTTTCCAAAAACAAAACCGCCCCCCCCGCCCCCCCCCAAACAAAAAAGCAAATTCCCCTCCCCTCCCCTCCCAAACATAGTGTCAGTTACGTTCTGGGTTTTTTTCCTTAAAATAACCAATCGGAACTTTTTTCAACTTACGTACCGACTAAATCACTAGCCAATGGTTTAATTGCAATGTTCTAAAATGGCATGAAGTCTATTGTTCATGCTTTTTTCTCCCAATGTCGACAATTGTGAATCCATAGCATATTCATTGTTGTTCTTGACCATAAGGCTATGTTGCTTTTGCAGCAAAGTTTGTGTTGAATTGATAACTCGACTACTATATGGGTTTCAGGGTCAGCAAAGTAGTGATGTGGAAGGACTTGATGTATCTGACAAAGATGAGTATGACACAGAAGACTCTTTTATAAATGACACTGAATTGGTAGGTTTGTTGTCCCTTTTTTTAAATTTGGCATCCCCTTTCACACTTTTTGTTAGTAGAAATTTGAGAGTAAATGAATTATTAAAATACTAGGTAATAAAATTGTTAAAAGCCCCCTTTATCCAACTTATTATTTTGTCTTTTTCTTATTATACAACATTTCTGAGTCAATTGTTGAAAGATTTCATGTTATGCTCGTTATATAAACCCATTTGATACTTAGTTGCTTTGAAGGCTACTAATTAATCTGTATATTAACTTTCTTGACAACCAATTGCTACCCAAGTCATCGAAATTGAGGGCAACCCAGTCAACTTTGATCAATTGCTAGTTGATAAAACCTAATATATTGGAGTAGAGGGTGGTGAAAACATTATTAGATCTAACCTTATTGAGATTAGATTGAGTGTTAATCTATTTGTCTTAGATCGACTTGGATTAGGTGATTTTTATAATAGTGGGGTGAGATACAGCATGTCAATGTGATCAACACACATAAATTAAAAGTTTTTCACTCCGTTTGATCAATATCATGAACATGGAAAATTAGCTTTATGCTTACCAAAAAGACAACTTTGTCAAAAAAAACCATGTCTTTAAACCATGCTATAAGTAGGCCCAGGTCAATTGGGCCAACCCAGTCCATTGGGTTCAGCCCACAGGCCCAATTTGACCGAGAGTTACTGCTGACTTCTATTCCTATTCCTATTCTTATCCTATTTCTATTTTTTGCTATTCATTGATTAGGTTTCCTAATTTTTAAGTTTCCTCTTTTCTTTAGTCTTCTCTAATTTTTAGGAAAGTCTTTAGCTTCTTAGCAAAGGAGAGGAACCATTCTACTCTTTGTATATAGATGGACAAGCCTCATCGTGTTTCATGCTTATTATCAATTAAAGATTTTTTTGAGTTTCTCTTCAATTATGCTGTTTATTATGGTCATGAGTGTGCCCTATTATTTGAATCCTTCTTCGGATTCGATCAACCCCATTTGGGTCGTTGATCTATTTAAGCACAGGTCTAAGGCTATGGTATTGATAATGTGAAAATACAGCAATATAATAATTGACATTTTCAATTGAAAATTGCCCGTCCACTCAAACGAATGTCTTGGATCCTCCACTAGTTGTCATGGTAAGTTTGGAGTATCTTATGCAATTATCTATGCTTCACACGTAGATTACTGAATCAGTTGCAGCATGGATGGCAATACGTGTTACGGAATAAAGAATCGAGTTTGATACTCTTCTATCGCTTTTAGCTTTGCATTAGCCATCCAACCCCAGAGCCTAGAAAGTCGGACCAATCGCCGTCTTTGGGATGACCTGGCATCTTTAATCCCTAGGGACAAAAAAGGGTAGTTTAAGAATACAGTACTTCAGTTCATGTAAAGAGGTTTTATCATCCTTAAAAAGGAAGTGAGATTGATCATAGGTGGGCCCTTATAAAGATTAAAAAGGGGCAAAAGCTAAAGGAGAGTTTTTTGAGAAGTTGTCTATTATAATATATTTAGGCAGAAGGTTTTCGAATTGATTTTGACCAGTGGTTAGAATTTTGCCCGGCTGTTATACTACTTTATTTTAAATATTTTATTTTCTTTCCCCACTTACCAACTCTTTCTGTTTTATCTCACACCACCCCCGACTCTTCTCTTTTCATGCAACAACACAACTGCTTACTCATATAACTACATATAACTATGCATTTGTAAACATGCTTGTCTTCTTCTACATAAGATGAAAGAGTCCAGATCACCTATCATATTTGTTACACCTTCATTGTGAGTGGACCAATAACAGTCTGCCACGTTCTGCGATAGATGATCCGGACTCAAGATGAAAATGTTCGTGTCCTTAGCTTCCTTGTCCTTGAAGAATTGATGATGAAGATCAATGGTAGAGGTTTTTTTTTTTTTTTTTCATTAATTTCCCTAACCTAGGTTGTTGTAATTAAATTTGAAAACTTTTCATTTACATGATGTCCTAGCTAATGCATTTAAGTAATATATTTAAAAAATTCTAAACCATTAACTTTTATCTTAAATTTTGTTAATTAATTATTTCTATCGTAAATTCACATTAGCACGGGCACATTTTACTAGTATAATATTATAGCTCAGTGACCCTATGAGAAACGATGGTGAAATGACTTTTATGGGGCCCAACCGTAGTTGATTCATATATAGTTCAGTATTATACACATTTTACGAACCATTCACGAATAGCCATGTACATTGTATCTTTTGGAAGATGATGATTAATACTAATGATTTTGAAGAAAATCATACTATACATGAATTATGCGCATATACGAATAAAACATGGGCTATGTTTGAAAAATTAAATAATGCAAGAAAAAACTTCTTATAAAACTGCATTAAATGAAAAAACTTCTTAAAAAACTGCATTAAATATGCTTAGTTCTAGGAACAATGAACTAAAAATAAATACTGTTCACAAAATAAAATTCAAGAGTCATACATACTCACATATAAAATAATATAAAATATACTAAATTTGAAAAAAAAATATTTAAAAAACAATATAAGATTGTAATCACCGAAATCCGCCAACACACACAGGCATACACTATATTTTTGGTCCCGAACTTTTTAGAGGACATTGTACTTAGCAAAATGTATTGGTAACCGAGTACTGACTCTTTGGTGTTTAAGAAACCTGTATATTCACAGCAGCCCAGACAACAACAGCTTCAAAAATTGCATTTGATGATGCAGCAACCACAATCCCTATTCCCTCAGTTGCAACAAAAAGAAAATGGGGTAAACCCAATGGAAAAGATGAACACTCAAGGTCCGGTGTCAAGCATACAATAGGGATCCATTTCTTTATCCACTCATTTGGCGGTTGCAGCTAAACAGCAGAAAATGATGACTGCTCTTCAGCCCGGTTCTGATTTGGGGTGAGCATCAGGCCACACTCTCAGTTCACTGCCTCATAGTGTGGTTGGTTCTCTGCAGCAGAATATCACTAATGTGCCTCAGCAGACTGCGTGGTCCCGTTACCTGATTCAATTACATCATAATGCTATTTCTCTTGAACCAAATTTTGTAATGCTCCAAGAACAGGATCAGAGGCAACAGAATCAGGAGCAGCAACTATTGCAGTTACAGCAGCTGAAGAAGCCATATGAGGAGCACCTTTAGGATCAACAGTTGGTTCAGCAACAGCACATACAACAGATCGATGTTGCAGTTGCAGCAGCGACAGCTACAACAGCACTTTGAGCAGCAACAGCTACAAACTGCAAAAACAACTTTCACAACTTCATCAGGAGACCGATTTGAATGATTTGAAGGTGAGGCCCGGAGCTGGTGTTAAACCTGGAATGTTTCCACAGCGGCACTTGACAGGCCAACAAGAAACAATATCCACAGCTAAAGACAATTCCTCCTCGCCTAGTTTCTTCTCCTCAGTTCCTTCATGCTGCATCACCTCAACTTCCTCTGCATTCATCCCCATAGATCAGCCAAGGGAATTTTCTTTCGACTCTCCCAACAGCGGGAACATCTTTGCAATCTGCTCCCTATCCCTGCTTTGGAATCCTCCCTCCCATTTATGTCGTGCCTTCCATTGGGACACCTGGGATCCTGGCCTCCCCTTTGCTAATTGTAGTGTGGATGGAAATCAGGGTAATGCACCCCAAAACATATTTGGGGAGTTGAGTGCTCCAGAGAGGCCTTCAGAGCGCTTAACTAGAGCGGTCAGTCAATTTGCTTTAATTAACCTGTGTCATTGGCTTTATTTGGTAAAATGTATGACACAAATGGTGTTGAATAATCCTGTTGCTAATTGTAGTCACTATTTAATGAGTGATAATGTGTGCATGCAGGTGCTTCTGTTGCACACAGACCCGATTTAACCTTATTAGTGCTAATTAATAAGGATTTAGCTTAATTAATTAAGTTTAATTGTTAATTATGGTAATTAGTGTTGATTAGTCTTTATAGACTGAGTTAATTGAGTTTTGAACCCCGAATAGGTGAGTTGGAATAGAATTGACCCGATTGAGTTGAGTTAAGGGCTTTTTCGTAATTATTGATTATCACATTTTACATTATTTGCATGTCATTTTGGTATTAACGCGTGTATTTTGACGAGTACATCGATTTTCATAATAGACCCTACCTCTTTTGAGCAACCGTTGAATAAATGGACCTTCAAGCAACTCAATTTTTTCTTGACAAAAAGAAAAATAAAAAATATGCACACCATAAAGTGAAAAGAATTCTGCAGCCCTCTCGAAGGATGGAGGACTAGGGATTCGGGATACCAAGGAAAATGATCTAGCCACATGTTGGAGGTGCCTCTCTAATGAGAACAGATTAAGTTCGAAGATTTTGAAAGCTAAGTACTATCCGAACAAACTTTTATGCGAGGCAAACTTTAAGAAGGGTAACTTTTGGTTTTGGAAGGGATTTGTAGAAGCTACTAATTTTATCAATGATAGGGTGGGGGTGGATCATAGGTAATTGAGATCAAATCTCGGTTTGAAAATGCAATTGGATCCCTTCAGAAGGAGGTCTTAGGAAACCAAAGTCCAGTATTATTAACCAAGATCTTGTGGTTAAAGATCTTTGGTATAGGGACAAAAATTGGAATGAAAAGCTAATTAGAAATGTTTTAAATAACACCTCTTATGTTGAGGATATTATGAAAATCTATATTCCTCATTCTAGAAGTGATGAAAGGAGAATATGACCCTTTTCCAAAGGGGGCGATTTATCTTCAAGATTGGCATACAAAATCATTCATGAAGAAAGTAGGTTTACCCACAACTTTCCCTTTAATTGGAAGACATTGTGATCTCTCCCTCTACCTCGAAGAGTCCTTTTGTTTGGCTGGAAATGTCTTAATAACACAGTCAAGGTACGCAAGTTACTCCATAACAAAAATATTTCTAATGATGTCATTTATCTTATATGTACAACATCAGAAGAATCTGTTGAGCATGCTTTATTTCTTTGCAATCATGCAAGAGCATCATAGTTTGGCTCTAACATAGGAATGTTATCACATTCTACTACTTCTCTGAGGATTAGAGACTGGTAGAATTCCTTTATGGATTATTGTGGCAAGATGAATCCGTCAATTAGTCCTCAAACGAAATCCTGGGTTCTCGCTCTTTGGTGGGCATTATGGAAAAGTAGGAATGATTTTATATTTAGGGGTACAAAAATTGAGCCTATTAGCACAATCATATGCGCCAGAAGAATGGTTGTTGTCTCAACGGCCCATAATGAAAAGGCCTTCAAAGGACTTTCATACAATCCCTATGATTTCAGTATGAGGAGCCCTAGAGGCACGGCTCAGGTGTTCTTGAATGTATCTTTTAGAGCCGTGGATGGAAAAGCAGGCTTTGGCTTTGTTATTTGGTTTGATTGTTCTTGGGTTCTTCCAGGATCAACCAATGGATCAAAGGTTTTCTCTTCAAAAGAAGCAGAGGCAAGAGCTGTCCTTTTCGTAATGACGGAGGCTAGGTCACGGGGATTTTATAAGATCCATCTTTTGTCGGACCCCCTCGATTAGAGCCATCAACGGGTTGATGGATTGGACAATCCAACCTATTTTGTGGGAAATCAATGAGTTGAGGTCCAAGTGTGAAGATATTTCCCTTTTCCATATTCCTACAAGGCTTAATCAATTTGCTCATGAACTTGCCAAGAACTCATGTAGACGAGGGGTTTGTGTGGGACTAATAAGAGATTGATCTCCTATGTAGTTTGGGAAGCTCTACTTTTTTTTTTCTTTTTTCTGTCCTCTCTAATGAAATTGCTTTTAACGAAAAAAAAGAAAAAGAAACAGTACGAAGAATTTTCATTGGCCACTCTCACACTCATTAACCCCTAGGCCCAATAATCTTACAACAGGTATAATTTGACACTCAATTTAACTTACATAGAATGAAGAAGTCTCAAATGAAAAATCATTAAACTTTAACCCTACTTGAACCTCATCTGGCTGGCCCTTCTCTCTCTCTCTCTCTCTCTCTCTCTCTCTCTCTCTCTCTCTCGGATCACTGGTCAAGGAGTGTTAGGTCCTAAGGTGAGGTCCAAGGATCTATCGCGTGAGATCAATGTGCCTTTGCCACTTGCCCTTATATGTGTGAGAAGGCCTTTTCATTGATCGGACCTCCACCAAGAGGCATGCGCGCGTCTAGTGAGGTCCATGAACTGGACAACATTTTGACTCAATTGAATGAAACCCTTGAAATGGTTCAGATTGCGCGGACCATCTAAATTGATATCATCACCATCATTAAATCCTTACTTTAATTATGTTGGGATCGGCTACAACAAGATTCAACTAAATTGATAATGGAGTACAATGGAACCATATATAGCCAGATTTAGCCATTTTAACCAATCTTAATACTTTTATGTATAAGAGAATTTCTCCTATAAGCAGATTGTAGTTCTTTTCGGCTCTACGAGGCCCACTTTAGCTCACCTTTGATTAGTGCAGTTTCCTTTCACACTCTTAAACCCCCATGACACATCCAACTTTATGCTTACGAGATGGACCCCATTGGATTGAATTTCAAAAATACCTATGGCTAAAAGACCATTAAATTTTTATGCTGTTAAAAGTGCTAGGTTAATTTGAGGCTGATGTGTTGCATGACCATTATCCTTAAAAGAACCCTTTCCATCTATCCCACCACCAATAGTAGGAATGTATGCAAGTAGGCTCCACAAACAAGATGGCATAAGCACAGTATGAGGTCTGCTCGTAGGTGAAGATTTCAACTTTATGTATATCTAGTTTTTACTTATATATAGTGTCAAGGTCAAACCAAGTCCAATTAATTTGGACGCTGTCCAGCCAATTTTCATAATCCAATATTCATATAACAAGATATCAATGGCTTAAAATCTTAGATTTAAATATGGCCTCATTTTTTAAAGGAATGGTTATATCTACATTAGCAATATAACATAAGAATTATCTCATCTAACCCAAGCTAACCAAGGTTTTTGAATGAGGTGAAATGCAACGCATGAATAAGTAACTTGCAACTAGTGAGTAGGATAATCCTTATCAAAATGCCTTTATTTTTAATATTGATACACTAAGGGCCTGTTTGAATGTATGGTGAAGTGAAGTATGGTGAGGTGAAGCATCAAATCAAGAGAAAATAAAATATAAGGTGCTATGGTGGTGTTTTATTTTTAGTTATTTGGTATGAAATCTTTTTGACTTTTTGTATAGAAAAGTTGAGCTTTTTTTGTATTTTAATGGAGAAAAGAAGTTGCTTTTTTGACTTTTTTTGAAAAAGATGGAGAGAATTTTGAAATTGTGTACTTTTGATATGACCCATTGTCTTTTCTTATCTGAATAATGGAGGCTTTGCCTCAGCTTACCTCACTTCACGACACTTCCAAACACGCCCTAATTAGGTCACATCAAAAGTATATATTTATATATATATATATATATATTTTAAAGCAACTTTCTTTCTCCACTAAAAGATAAAAAATAAAAATAAAAAAAAACCACTAAAAAAAAAGATCAAAAAAGATTTCCTACCAAACTATTAAAGATAAAATATCATTATAACCTACTTATATTTTATTTTTTTATCATTTGATGATTTACTTCACTTCATTCTGTATGTAAAATTCCCAAACAGACCCTAAAGTGAATTTTGTGTAGTAATGATAGATTAAAGAAGTGCCCCTTATCTGAAATATTTTTGCCACGGGTCAATTAGAAAGGAAAAATATAATTCATGTAGTCCACCCAATAAAATGATGATAAAGTGATATCTCCATCCCTCCCTCCTTGGATAAGTGAATGAGTGAATATAAAGATTACACCATTGAGCATATAATGTTATTAACAAAAGCATCAATGTGCATTTTGATACCCCTTTATTCATGTAGAAAGAAACAACTAATATATGACAAACTCCAAAAGGGCTCAATCCAAGAATTTGTATGTGCCCTTGGAAACACCCTTATCACCTGCACTATAGCAGTGCTTATAACTTAAAAACACATAATTTTAAATGCCACCAAACCAACTTTCACACCACATCATTAGCACTACAAATGCCAGTAAGTATCTTCTTCTTCTTCTTCTTAGCTACCTTCACTTTTCTCATCCTTACCACCACTAGAATCAAGCCTCAACCTTCTCCCTGCACGGGTGATATAATCACCAACCTTCTCATTGATATTCGATGCCACCTTTGTCATTCTACCTCTCCCGCGCCCCGCTGGCACTGATGGAATCTTCCCTTCTGCGAGGACCACCTCAACCTTTGGGACATGTTTATACTCGGTGGGGCGCGTAGGGCTAGCAGCGGTGAGGCGGGTGGGGGTGGGCGGGGTGGGGCCCATTTCAGCCTTGAGGACAGGTTTCGATGCGGAGGGGCCAGCGGGGGCGGGCGGCGTGGGTTTCACCTCCGTGGTGGGGCCCGCAGTGGGCGGGGGCAGAGGCCTGGCCGTGGTAGAGATAGTCACTGTGGGTCCTGCAGGTGCTGGTGGTACAGGTTTAGTGAGCTTAGATGAGGCGTTCGGGGCTGCAGGGGGTAATGGTGGCGGAGGCGGCCCTGGTTTGGCCGGAGATGGCCCGGACTTAGTTGTGGTGGGGACCGCAGGGGCCGGTGGGGGCAGCTTCGACATGATGGGGACCGTCACGTCTGCCCGTTTAGGCGGTGAGGACCCCACCGGGCTAGTCCTTGTGGGCTCCGCTGAAGTTGGTGGTGCAGGCTTACCCGTGGTGGGTCCCGCAGGAGCTATCTTTGTAGGTGGTGGTGGTGGCGGCGGCGGCAATGGCGATGGCACACGTGCAATTGTGACGGGGACCATAGTGCCCCCCGAGGCCGGTGGCGGCAATGATGCCACGGGCTTAGTCGTGGTGGGGCCCTCTTTGGCTACATCCCCCTTAAAAGGCTCAGGCGACTGCGGGCCACCCGTAGCGGGCTCTGGCCCAGAAGTGATCCTGCGTAGCGGCCTAAATGTGGGGTTGATCTTGAGAGCATTGAACACCTTCTCACAAATGCCCACTGGGTTAGGCTGAGCCTCCTTCCTCTCCATTTTCTCCCAACACACACACACAAGTTTTGGATGAGAAGGTTTTGGTGGATAAGATAAGATGTTGCCTATGGGCCTTTACATAGAGATTGCTGCACCCTCTTATATAGTGTCTGGGGTTGAAGATGTAAGAGGTTTAGGGGAGGGTTTTAAAATTTTAATGTGTGGGTGTTTTAAGTTAAGGGACAAGATGTTATTCTTGCTTTGCTTGAATGAAAATTAGTTGTGTTTGCGTGGAAATCAAGTTGGAATTTGGAAATTCCTGTAACTTGGATTCCCAGTTTTGGGAAGTCGTGTCTAAATTGCAAAGGGAGAGGGTTACATTTTCTAAAGCATATTTTGATAATGGTGGCAGGATTCTATTCCAATATTCCCCTGAAACGAAAAAGGATGTCTGTCATCTCAGTCTATCTATTGAGTTCATATTAAGTTATTAGTAGTTTTATTCGCTTGCATGCATCACATGGTTCTAGACTGTGCAATGCAAGCCGTTCATTCTGTCTCTGTGGGTCTCATCTTCACGTAAATCCTTTCCAGAAAAACGGAGTGCTGCCGACGTTTGTTTGCATTTAAAATATGTTGAAACTGGAAACATAGAAATCATGTCATTAGCGGTTAAAAATGAGAATCAAAGGTGAAATTCGAAAAGTAGCATCAAATAATCTTTCATTTTAAGGATAATGGAAATAAAAGAAAATGAGAAATTAAGTTCTAATTTATCCATCTTTTAGGGTATTTAACTGGAAAAAACAGATTACGTGACCACCATACTGCAAAGGTAATTTTAAATAGCCTTGCACCAAATCAATCATTTTGCCTAAAAACATTTTTTTTTTTTTTAACATTCTCTACAAGAATCCCTATTGATCTTTTTCTTTTTTCTTTTTTTTATGTTAAGGTTTCTTTTTTATGTTCAGGGTCCCTAGCGATCTTGTAGTCAATTAAAACCTTCACAGAACTCACATTTACTTTGTTTGCGGGGTCTCAATCGACCTTTATTTGTAATGTTAAGTGTCTCTATCGACCATGCGGTGTACGCTTATAAATGCACAAAACTCATCATCATTCCCTTTTCTTGGAAAAAAAAAATGACCATGCTCGACTTGCTTCCCCTCCGTAGAATATTCCCACCTCTTGAAGACTATTAAAGCCACATGTCGTTGTTTGGTGGAGAACATTAAAGTGCATATACCAGGTGGAGAAGAAAGTAATTGATTTTCTTCAAGCCCAATTCTGGGTAGACCTCCCTAATAGGAAATAAAAAAGTTGTCAAGACCAACCTATGATTCTTCCTTTTCTTTTAGGGCCTGTTTAAATAACCAAGTCATAGATTATCATAAGCAGTAGAAAAAATTTCTATGATGGTTACATGAGAAAACTGATGAAAGGTAAAGGTGAATATAGACCAAATTCACCCTATTTCCTTCAATTTTAGATCCAAAATCGTCAAAATCCCCAAAATTTGGGTGGAGAGAGTGTGAGATAGAGAGAATGCAAGACAATAGAGGAACGTTAGTTTGGGTGGAGAGATTAAGAGCTAGAGAGAGCATGGACAGTGAGAGAGAATGGGAAAGAGAAAAGGACTAAGAGGTTGGCGGGAGACACAAGGGCTCATCTTTCTCACGGCAAGCATGATATGGGGAAAACATCTCTAGGACTGTGGGGGTGGTTTGCATGATTTGTTGTGGGCAGATCAATGGCCGGATATAGGAGCGTGAGGCGGAGATTCTCTAGATCTAACCGGACAGAGGGAGAGTTACAGATTTTCTGGATCTAGCCGAAGAGAGGAAGTTCAGAGAGAGAGAGAGAGAGAGAGAGAGAGAGAGAGAGAGAGAGTTACGGAGAAAAAAGCTCCTCAAAGCGACTGTTTTGACCATCTTCTCAAATCTGTCCTTTTCTGAATCCGGGCAAAGATGGAACCGCACATTCGGGAGAATGGGTTGAACGCACGGTCACTAAGAACCCTTAATATTAAAATTAAAAAAAAAAAAGTCGATCGGAATCCTAGCAGAGAATGTTAAAAAAAATAAATACGTTTTTGGACAAGATAACTGATTTGGTGCAAGGACACTTAAAATTACCTTTTTAATATGGTGGTCACCTAATTAACTTTTTTCCGATAAAACCCTTTATTTTTTATTATATGGTTATTTTTTAAAATACACATTTAATCTTATTTTTAAAAATTCTTGATATGAATTCAGATGTATTACAATGGAAACAGACAAATGGATCCAAGACATTTGAGCCATCTTTTCAATGGCTGTCATTTCTATCTCATTGAAAGTTGGTCAATTCAGTAATTGGGATCGTACAGCAGGGTGATTCTTGGGCTATGTCACATCCATATTGATAATTGAGAAAAGGACTGTCAAATGAACCGTTGGCATCTTTTCAAGTGGCTGACACTTCAGCTTTGGTTGGTCACAAGAAACGGATGGCTTATGTGAAATGAGAGGCCGGCAATATGCTTTCTCTGAAAAAAGGACAGATACAATATTAACAAGGGGATGTAAAGCTTCATTATTAGGTTGGTTGTGTGAAGAGGGAGGACATCGAAGTTTGATTTATGCCACATGCCAAAGTTAAATGCACTTCTTTTTCATTTTTATTTTCCACTAGCTAAGGAGCAGCTCCAAGGGGAGACACCTCACTGGGTTGTGAATTGTGATGCATTTTTCAAAGTTACCAGTACTTAAAATACAAAGAAATGTGACTTGATAACGATGCAAATGGAATTTAGTATTATGGAGTGGGCTCGTCTCGTGGGGTATATCGTGGGGTATATTGAAAAGTATTTTCGCTGACTTTTGTAATATCTCGAGGTTTTGGTATAAATAGTAAGTTAAAGAAATTTAAGATGGTATTAGAGCCAACTGGTCATACGCCGGCCGGGTTCCATATGAGGAAAAGTATTGAGGAGTGGGTTTCACCCGATGGAAAATATTGAAAAGTATTTCCGTTGCCTTTACTAACATCTTGAGGTTTTATATGAATGGTTAGCTAAAGAAATTTAAGATTTACAATTATTTGATGGGTTCAACCTGGAAGTTTTCAGGGATGAGTTTTTTAAATTATTATTATTATTATTATTATATATTACCTAATGCTATTATTTTAATAAAAAAAATGAATACGATGAAACTAAAAAAGAGAAAAGGTGTAAAAGCTTTGCCAATGTTTACAATGCCATCAATGTGCATCCGCATCGCAAATAGTAAAGTTTTAACTAAAAAATAAGGACCTTCTATAGTATTTTTAAAATAAAACATACCACAGAATATGTGGGCTTTCGAACCTTCAAACCACAAAAGTATTTTGAGATATAACTGTTTAATAATAAAAACAATAGCAACAATAATAATAATAGACAACGGCTCTATATTTCAGTGGTAGCGAATGACGGTTCTTATTGGGAGGTCCAAGCTTCAAACGTGACCTCTCCTCTCCCCTCCTTGCATATGTGACTTGTTGTTATTATATCACAGGTATGAGTTGTATCTCCTCGCATGTGCGAGTCTCACGAGGTCACTGCCCCTAAGCTGGGATTAAAAATAATAATAATGATGATAAATTGAACATTGCAACTACTCAGTTAAGACCATGATTTGAATTGTCCTAATAGAAAGATTATCTCTTCTTCTTTTTCGTTTTTTAATAAATTAGACCATTGGTAAGGGAGTGTTACTCTCAACTAGCAGGCCAGGGATCGATCCGTGGATTTTCAATGAAACTAAAGTGCCTTGTCATTGATCTGTCATGGTTTTAGACTCAGATAGCTAGAAATAACTTATGGGCTTAATTTCTTAAAAACAAATATCATGTGGTGCTACTAAGCTCTACAAATAGAAATCTTTGTATTTCTTGCTGACAATCTATTTGATAAATTTAGGTGAGACAGTTAGAAACATTCAATGGATTTTATTGTTATTAGTGGGACCCACCTTTCATATATATGGCCAGTCGAAACTACTGCCAATCTTATTTATTATTAAGACAGATTTCATTCCAAAAAAAAAAAAAAAAAAAAAAAATTTTTTTTTAGGAATACTAATTAATGTTAAGGCCACAGTGAAATAGATCGCATGTAGAACATGTGACTGAAAATCAAGGCTGAAAATAAGAATTGCAGAAAACATAGTCCACCACATGTGCTCAATGAAGGCACCCCCAACAACAAATAAGTAGCATCCTTTTGGCTCCAATGGCCCCCAATGAAAATTTAGGTGGAATCAGAGATTGCCCTGCATCAATCTGAACATCAGATCCATCAGAAATCTCAAACCATTTGATCCAATGGTTCAATACGGACAGTCAACTTGGCTGTTCATTTTGACGGTTAGCAATCTTCGATGGAGGTTGTTTCTGATCGATGGCTAACCCACAACCTCCTAACTTTTTAGGTCAATTGGCCTTGTTAACATGCTACTTGGTATTTGGTTGGATTAGCTTCCTCTACTCCATCTCTTAACGGAGTAATGTTCTTTACCAATTCTTAAATCGAAGCAAATTATGTCAAAACTAGGATGAACCTTTATCCTTTCCCATGCCAAGGGCATGCCATGCGACTGCACCAACAATTGGGTTGGCATTCTGATGAGCCCTTTGTCTTAGGTTTTTTTATAGTATAATCAAGTCTTTGGGATTGTTTGCATCCAACACATAGAAATTGAATACATAGGAATTCATATGATAAATGATTTAAAAGGAAGACCAAATGTGAAGATTGAAAAAATGACAGTCAAATAACCTTTTCTTTGATGGGAATCAAGTTAAGGGAAGATAGGAAATGAATGCTCAACCATTACTATAATAATTCAAATTTTAGAAAAGTCAAGATCCCAACTACGTCACTATCTTATATCCTTCAACATTTGCTTCTTTAATAGTTTAATAATCATTTTGTGGAGCTCATCTTATTATAAATTCCTATTTATTCTAATACACACAACAAAACAAACATGCCCTTT
The DNA here is from genome assembly GCA_003546025.1 of Camphora micrantha. Lineage (NCBI taxonomy): Eukaryota > Viridiplantae > Streptophyta > Magnoliopsida > Laurales > Lauraceae > Camphora > Camphora micrantha. The sequence continues at coordinate 27,409,207 of QPKB01000010.1, forward strand.
CAAATTCTTCTCACTCTCTATAACCATCAAAGAGCCCCCCATTATGTACCAGTCTAAGGAGGATCTCTTTGTTTATGATCTATAGTAAAAATGGCTTAGATGTGGGTCAAAGAAAAGGACAAGGTGAATAGCAATAGTGGATGTGACCTGTGGTGAATGCTCCTAAGTAGAAGAACCCACTATTTTAGTTTAAAGTTTTAAAATTGAGTAGAGTTTCTATTAATTTCTTTGTTATTAGGACTTTAGTTTGAAAATCCGGATTTTAAATTTGATTAGGATTCTTTTTTTGATTGTGGTGGGGATAAGAATAGTTGCATATTAGTTTCTTTTTTTATTAGCATAAGATATAACCCAATTGGCCAAGTTATTGGTGAAGATATTCTTACAATAATTGTTATGAGTTGTCACTCATTTAACCCCAAGGGGTTGGCTGAGCGGTCACGATCACGGTTCCTCTATTTTTCGGAGCTAGAGGTCCTGGTATCGATCCCCGATTCCTCCATATTCAGGAATTGAAGGTTAAGTCCACTAGTACTACTACCTGTGAGCCATAGGGGTTTTGCCCAGCTTCTCTCTGGGCTAAGAGAGATTAGTCCAACCCCAAAGACGTTTGGGTCATCGAATAGACAAATCCAGTTGTACAATTTGTTGGAAGAGGATTATGTTAGAACACAAGCAATGTTTAAAGATATCCATGATTGCCATGTTGGGGTTTAGGGAGAGATATGACCATTCAATGATCGCTGCAATTTGATTCGACCAAACAACAAATTATGGAACCATCATTTGTACACAGAATAGAAGACTCAAAAAGAATCGAAGTGACGTATCTTTTTTATCATGGTATGTTTGATTTTTGATCCAGGAGGTAGGGTGCTCATGGGCTGGGACAGTCTGAGCCCTATTCGGGCCCAGTTTCTTTGAGGGTGGGCTTGGATTAAGTGATAGAAACCCTAAATCTTGGCCAAGCCTGAATAAGGAGTGCTTGGAAGTAGTCATAATATGTCCAGACCGTGGCTAGAAAGCCTGTACAATTGATAAAAAAAAAAAAAAAAGAGCCTAGTTTGGCCCAGCCCGATTGACTAAATGGGTGGGCTTGGGCAGCATATGGGCCTATTTGGGTGGACATGCCTCAGCCAGGCCTGACCCAGCGATGAAAAACCCTACCAGGATGGGACTTTTGGAGGATATTCTCTTTGGGTTGAAAGCAACATTTTCTAAAACAGGATCTAAGTTTTATTAGTAAAGGTAAGAACATACACCTTTTTTTTCATTATTGCATCCACTATTCCTGCCATTTGCATGATTAACGAATTTGAACATTTCGACACCGGTGGATCCTATTTAGATCTTTCGATCTCTTACGTCTCCCGTGAATGACGAGACATTATATGGGTCCATAGGGCAGTGTAGTCAGAATTTCTTCAGAGACCTCGACACAATAGACCGGCCCACATATTTATAGGGAAATACAAGATGGTCATAACTAGATTGACCCCAATAGGCCTGGGCATGGACATGGCCTCGTTTTTCTGGGCCAGAGCCCATAGCTTGTCTCATGATAGGCCCATTAGTTAAATAGGTCCTAAATCCTAATATTCATCAACCTCATATCTCCTACTGGAGAGGAAGAAAATCTACCCAAGACAGCTTTTTCATGAGTACATCCATGGAAGGAGAAGAAGCAGAAGAAGAGATTATGGATCCTTCAAACCCCATGTGTGAGCTTCTGGTTGCAGCTTTTCTTGCCATGGAACCAACAGACTGCCTAATCTCCTTAGCCAAGTACTCTTCTTCTTCTTCATTCATTCATATCTGTTGTTGCTTCTGCTATTTGCTTGTACATCTTTTCCTTTGGATTAAATGGGTGAAATAAAACTAGTGATGTGTGTTACTGGTTAAGATTGAGATGCAGAGGCATATATGATGATTGATGTTGTTGTTGTTGTTGTTGTTTTTTGGTAAAAGGGTGATTGTTGTGGTTGTAATTAGAAAGGTTGGGACTATGTAATATTTGTAGTGATTTTTATCCATTGTCACTAGGGGTGTAATGGGTTTCTGGATTTTGATTAATTGGGGCTGTTTTGTGAAGAAAGCGGGGTTCTTGGTTGTGAGAAAGGTGTTTGTTTGGAGATGAAAGTTGCTGAAAGGGGATGAGTGGAAAAGATGGGTGCATAAATTTATTTTTGACCGGTTTAATGATAAAGTTGGATTGTATTTTATTGTTAGAGATTCTGTCTGATTGATTATCACTGATTTTAAAAGTCTTCTTTTTTTTTTTTTTAATAATCAGTATCTGGGTTCTTAGGAGATTAATTTCCCTGGTGAAACCATTGATTCCAAATAACGAGGCAGAGGGAGATGCACTTTGAGCGTCACACATTGATGTAGATAAGTGTAGCAGTTGCACCTAGATTCTCAGAGTCAATGTAGCTAGCTTGTGTGCCGACTGCCTCGTGCATAGGCACCAGCCTATCTTTTGGCGGGCGTATTTTCAATGGAGAACATGGAAATAAGCATTTCTATATTTTTCTTTTTTTTATTCATTAAATACATTTGGCTCAATTTATATTCTTTTGTCCATGTATAAGCTTATTCAAAATAGAAACAGAGTATGACAAATTGAGAAGAGAAAAAGAACCATATTACCAACTAGTCAACTATTGTACTGATAATCCATAAATTATAACAATGTATCAAACAAACTACTATACTCATATCTCATAGTTGAGAAATCTAAATACCTCATAAAGGTAAACTATAAGAGTTCTAATAAAAAGTTTCAACGTTTCATTACCACACCACTGATCTCAATCAATAAATTCTCTGTCATTTTCTCCACCTTTCGTCCCATTAGTTGTATGTTTTTCCCATTAGAATCTCAGTGTCTGGCAAAACAATTAAATTCTCCAGTGTGGCAAAGGGACACCATTCAGGCGGCTATCATTATGTCTTTCCCATGAGAATCCTCCTTTTAGCAGCCACACAGATCCTCCACAAATGATGCTGCCCAACAGGGCTGCCCTAGAATTGGCTTCTGGATCATGGGCCCCAGCCATGTCCCAAAAGGCTCTTCATGGGTACAAGAGAGGTCCAAAGTTTATTGGAGCTGGTTGTGTGCTGTGTGCACCAGTTATGTGTCCTCTTTTTGAGTGATTAAATTTATTACATGTTTAATTGACTTGGGCCTCACATGGACCTATCTATTCGCATTTAGCAGATTTATTATTATTTTTTCTAAAGACTAAAGAGTCCTATTTTATGGGAAGTATAAGTCTTAGCATGTGAAAGTTTCTGAAGTATGGTAATTAAGATTCGTAGAATCCTCATTGGGACAATCTCCTCGAAATTATGACCATACTAGGGTTGGAGTCCAAGCCATTCTCTATATATATTTGTTATGCTCTCTTGGTTCTATTCTACACATTGTCTAACAAAATTTCTGAATTTCTCTTTAAATGGTGGGTATTTTGGGAAAGTCCCACATCCCACATCACCCAAGTAATGAGTTTAATATGTCTTCATATACCTGTTTGGGCCTTCCACCTATAAGCTTAAGCTTTTGGGTTGTATATGGTTACTTACATGGTATCAAAGCGGGTTCCAATCCTGTCGTTCTTGTGTGGCCCACGTGGCAGTCCCATCCATGAAATCTATTGGACCTGCACGTGAAGGGGAGTGTTGAGAAAGTCCCACATCGCCCAAGTAATGGGTTTGACATGTCTTCATATGCCTGTTTGGGCATTCCACCTATAAGCTTAAGCTTTTGGGTAGGTATATGGTTTCTTACAGATATGTGGTTTTGTGAAAACCATAGGTGAAGAATTCTTTGTTGCTTATGCCTCAGCTTGGTGATTATTTGTTCACTGTATCTAATGATGGCACATGGCTGTAAAATAAAAAACCTTCGCTTTACATGTCAGTATTGCCCAAGAAATTCCATCTATCACATCATGATGGTGTAGTTATTGTACTTATTTTGCATGTTTATGAACTTCAGAAGGTATTTTCATGTTTCAACACAGCTAGCTTTTTATCCCATATAGCTCTTTATAGTGCGGAACTGCTTTGGCATGTGATGGTTCTACTGCACATGGTATGTTCATGGTAAAAATTCTGAGATAAACTCCTAATCATTGCAGACATGTATAAGCTCCTCACTTGTATCTTTTTTTTTTTCTTTTCTTTTTTTGAAAACCCCATGTTTACATTTACATTTACATTTATGTCATTTCTCATGGTAGAGAATGCGGTGGAGGATCTATTACTAAGGGAGTCCAAAGGTTCGTTTGGGACCAATGTGTTAACAATGTTGTAAGTTCATTGTACCAGTAGTTGGTTTTTTTTTTTTTTTTTTTGAAAGATAGAGAAGTAAAATACCCAAGACTAACCTTTTTCTTTGAGAATGATTCCCCAACTCCTTGGGATGTAATCTTGGCATACTGAGGTAAAAAATAAATGTATGAATCTTTTGTCATTTAGCTATTCCCTTTATATTGTGGGCTTTTTGGTTGCAGAAGAAGCACATGTATTCAAGTAACTGACAGTGGAACTCTGTTAAGTGTCTCAGCAATTACTTAGTGGCTGTCATGATATTTAAAATTCAGGTCTCATGTGCAGGTGGGAAGAAACAGTGTTCTGAACCATTCATACATAAAAAATTTCCTGAAGAAGCTTATTGTCACTGTTGAATCGAGTGGTCATGATGTGTTGGACAGATTATATGAACAATATGCCTGTTATATGACTTCGTTTAAGGTAATCGCCTCTTGCTTATTTCCATTGTTCTTGCGAAATGTATTTTTCTGTTCTCATCTGTTAGTAGAAATATTACATATTCAATAGCCTACACTTGAGTTTCAATCTGTTGGGTAGAGAGGAGGGCAAAGCAGTTAATCACTTAACTGTAACTTTGTATGTTTGGAAGCAAGGTTTCTTACGGGAATCACAACACAGTCCTGTGTTTATGGGTGAATAATAACTCTAATTTGTCATTTTGGGGTGGTTGTCTGGTCCTTTTAACAAGGAAGGGTCTCTGTTTGCTGCTTCCTCTCGCAATTTTATGGGATATTCAAAAATAAAGGAAAGAGATGCCCAATCGCACATATTAGAATGTTGATAAGAGCACCCAGGTGGTGGTCAATGCTATCAAATACAATGCTGAGGCGTGTATGTTGACAAAAAGTTGTTTCATGATTTTTGGAATAGGAAAATACAGTAAATATGCTATTTTTGGTATTCCCTGCACATTTTTGGCTTAAGGATTGTGTTGTTCTTTATTGTTCTTTTCCCAATGGCTCTTTGGTTCATGCATACTTTTTTGCAATGCAGTTCCATTGACAAGAACGAAAAGATGTCTAATAGCCTAGCCTACATGGTCTTAGACAACATACCAAGATGCAGTGCATGTGGTTAGAGTTTGGTGTGGTGGTGGGGGTGATTTAGTTGCAATCATCAGATTGTGCTCTTGTGGGGTCACACCTTCTATGATGAGTTCTTGAATCTCACATATCCATTGATTGGCATGAATTGAGGTGGGCCCACAACCATGTTCGTGAATCATGAAAAAAAAAGAGTTGTGGGCCACTTTTGTATTTAGTCATGCATCCAACTGCAGTATGCACGACCATTAAAAAAAAACCCTGCAGTATGGGTACTTGAATTTATTTGTCCTTATCTTCATATTTAGATTTCAGTGAATGGCATGGTAGAGATTGTAGAAACAGAGTATGCTAAAGAGTTCTCTTCACAGTACACATGGAAGCTATCTTCTCTCAGTTCAGCATTGGGTAAATGTTTGTTACAGTATGTACTCTTACAGTTGAAGTGCCAGACATGGGTATGGGCAACTGGTCGTATGGAACCTATTCGAAGTGTCCTTGCAACATCGCATGGACAAATGTATGGGCCAGGTTTATCCATCCACTACCCTGCAACATAGTGGTCATATGAATAAACCAGGGTTGTCCATCTAGTAGCCTCGTGTAGATTATACATTTTGAAACCATTCATTGGACAGTACTAGCGATCTGATCATGGTCTTTCGCCTAAGAACAGATTGATGGCAGGCATTCACCAAGGAAAAGTGTGGAAATTTGTTTTGGCAGGATTGTAGATAGGTGTTGTTTATGAGTTGTGGCAATTCACTATGCCTACTAGATGGATGGTCCCAGTTTTTATGTTCTCTTGCCACCTGTTTGATGAAGAGATAGGGCCCTGCCATTTTCCTGTTCTGCTGTATAATGCCCATTCAGTAGAATGGATATTGCTTTTTTTCCTTTTGGCATTCAAGTATTTCAAGGAAACGAAGCTTAATACTAATAGAACCTTTATGCTTTCTTCCGGCTCCACATTTCTGATGCCAAGTGTTTTGGTATCATCTTCTTCTTCTTCTTTTCCCTTGTAATATATGTGCTTGCATGATTGGTTAATGATGCAGGACAGACCCATGGGTCAACCCTCCAATGGGCCCAGCCCATCTATCTCGACAAAGCTCTTTGGGCCCGGCCCATCTATTTTCATGTTTTAGCTCATTAGGTTTTTATTTTATGCTATTTTATGGTTCATGTTGGATGTTTTAATCCTGGCCATCAAGCCAATGGGCCCAGCCCATCTACCTCAACCAAGCTTTTTGGGCCCGGCCATCTATTTTCATGTTTTGGCTCCTTAAGGTTTTATTTTATGCTATTTTATGGTTCATGTTGGACGTTTTAATCCTGGCCATCAGTTAAGACAAGACTGAAAACAGTACAGACCTCACACGTTGATCCGAGGACATGTCCCCTATGGACTATACCTTTACCATCATGCTAGTTGTGTGGTTGGCTGATACCACGTTTATCTGAAAATTTCGTATGTACTGGTTCCACTGCAATTACTTTATTTCTTTCTTCTTATCTATTCTTTCTAACTTTTACTTTCTCCACATTTTATTCTGAACCGTTTTCTTACATATGCTTTCCCTTGTTTTGTTGATTATCTTAATCCTATATGTAACTCAGAGACTGGTGATTTGTGCTTGCTTTGATCACAGCAGAGCCAATTGCTTTATTGATTAATTTTGTAGTTTCAGTACCTGGCAGAAATGTAATGTTACTTGTAAATTCTTAGTGTGAATAAAGTTTGACTCACTTAATGGGGTTTGATTTTACTTTGGGCAGGATGATGGTTTATTAAAATCAAACACAAGAGTCTGTAAAAGCATTTCATTTTTATTCCCTAATGGTATGACTGTTAATGCATTTTACCTTTTGCATCCTAGTATCCTACTACCTATATCTTCCTTTCTGTAGCCTATATTGCTTTTACTTACCTTTTAACTACTGCCTTTGAGTATTGGTATAGGTCGCCCTGGAGACCGGAGTTCAAGGCCAATGAAGTTGGTAGTTCCACTTCAATGTTCTGTCAACATGCTCAAAGGAGATACAGGGTATCTTTTAATTAGTAATTTTCATAATCTTTTTTTTTTTTTTCTATCCACAGAGATCTTACTCTAGAGTCTAGATGGTCTTTTTTTTATTTTTATTGTCATTGCTATTTGATAGAATATGTATATTAAAACTATGGATTCAGGGATTTGTAGGGTTTTGCTCACAACTCCTAGTTGAAACAAGAAGGAAAACTTAATTAAATAAAACAGAGTATATGGATGTGTTGCTGTGGGCTGGGTGACACCTCCTATATATGCTTTATTGTTTTTTTTTTTTTATATTTACTAAGAAACTCCCTCCTGTTGTTTAAGCTGCCCATAATTCTTCTAGAATTAGACATAAGTCCACAATGCCTCTTAACACACTTAAGTTAGATATCCACTATGCCCAGCTTGGACAATGCATCTAATAACTTTATTCTCATAATAACCTGAGTAGAAAATCTGCCAACTGATCATCTGTATGTACATACTTCATCTTGATTTCTTTATTTTCCAATCTTCTCTCTAATAAAATAGCAATGAACTCCAACATGTTTATTCGTTCATGCAAGATTGGATTGGTTGCAGTCTGCCGCACTGATTGTAGATGTGCTATCAGAATATAACACCATTAGACCTTTATGTAAAAGGTTTAGAAAATGAGTTTTGAATAAGAAAATGATGGGTTAGTTTTAGATGTTTGATTTTGCCACCTGTTCAGATGCACATCATGGTTTAAGCTAACATTGTACCATTTTTTTACTTAAAAATTATGTTGTTTAAGTATCTTTTCTTTTTCTTTAAATTTTTTTTTTTTATGATTTGCTTATATAGGTGTTCCATTTGGCCATCAAGTCTTTTCTTGTCAGAGTATATACTTTCTTATCCCGAGATCTTCTCAAATAAGTCTTGTTTTGAGGTAAAACAAATCTTCTCAGCTTTGAGTCTTTGTAAGTTTGTTTATGGTGACCTTGGTTTCTATTAGCATTGGAGAGCTATAGAAATATCCAAGCCATGCGAGACTCTTCAGAGACTGATGTTTAGAACTCAACTGTTCTAGAACAGTCTGTCAGGTGTTTTTATTTTTATTTTTATTTTTATTTTTAAGCAACAAGCATTAATGTAAGGAAAATCAGAACAAGAGAGATATACCATCTACATATGAGAGAACTGCCAGAAATCCCAAAAGCGACAGACCTACCCCAAAAGAAAGGAAAGACCAACAACAACAAAATTAAGAGGAAGCCAATTCCCTCCAATTAAACATGATAAAATGAAAAGGAACTTCTTGAAAGTGAGGGCAGACAGAACATGAAGCCACATAAAATTTCATCTTCTCAATTAAAGCCTCCAAGGAAGAAGAACTGCCTTTAAAAAAATCTGACATTCCTTTCTTTCCAAATGACCCAGATTTCAGCTAGAAAAGAAAGCTTGCACATGACCTTGCCTCTAGAGGAGCCAACAAAGAACTTCCATCCTTCATAGTGCCCAATAAATACTGATGGGAAAGGCCAACTACAATCAGTCCAACCCAAAAGTGAACTCCAAATCTGATGCGCAACCTTGCAAGAGAGAAAAAGACGGTTCACTGTCTCCTCCCCCTCCAAGCACATTGGGCAAGCACTAACAATGACGATCCTCCTTTGCCTCATGTTATCCATAGTAAGAATGCTACCACGGAGCGCTAACCATCCAAAGGCAACAACTCTTGGAGGGGCTCTAATCTTCCAAAGACTACAAAGGATATTAGGAGTAGAGGAACCAGAGGACATAGCCAAATAGAAAGTTGCCACCGACAAAACTCCATCCCAAGATGGACTCCAAAGTCTTCTATCCTGACCTTCCCCGCAACAGAAGACTGATAATTACTCGCAAAGAATGACCATGTGCTAATGGAACATGTCACATAGCTAAAGATTTATTATTATTATTTTATTTTGGAAACCATTCTTTTTAGATTGCATGCAATGCAAGCCATTAAGCAGTTTCTACCTGCACATTTCATGTTTTGCATGCAACAATTTTGAATTTGTATGCACTTCACCTACCCAAAATAGCTAATCCTTGTAGTTGTCTTGAAGCGTTGGATTGTTTTGATATGATATCCTAAAAGGCTTATCATGCATACTTTAGCACAGTAGAAGACCAAAATGAACTCTCGCTTAATAATTTAATGAATTGTCGAAAAGTTTTGGAAAATTTATTATGCTGAGGCTACAAGAATATATAGCTTGTTTGGACAAAGCATTCTATAAAGGTGCGGTCCATCTTTCAGTGACCCAGATGGTCCATGTTTGTGGGACCCAACTAGGGATGTGAATGGACTTGCGATTACCCAGTTACACAAAGGTTCTGACATGAAAAAATAGGCATGGGTTCTCATTTTGGATCCAATTAATAATTGGGTCTACTTCCAGTTGGGCAAGGATCAAAATAGCAAGTGCAGCAGGCGTAACAACCAATGAGGAAAATGCAACGTGGCAGGCGATATGTAGTAGTTGCGGCGATACGTTGGTGTGAATTTTTTAAGTGGTTAAAAATTTTAAATCTTGTAAAGCAATCAATCTTGTGTTTTTTTTTAGTGATTTGGAATCATATAAGGGTAGAGACGATTTTAGAAAAGGCTATTGAGGAGAAGAAATAGGTAAAATAATATTTTCAATTAAAACTGAATGGCTCTAGTAGGTTTTGAACCGTAGCACTGCTATTTTCAAAATAACATAGTGGCTTCAACCACTACGGCCGATAATGCAGTCGCTACACTACGTGGTGGCTGCTATTTTGAACCATGCAGTTTGGTTCATTCCTAAAATTCTGACTACCCAGTGTGATTTGATGTATATTACACTATATCATATAAAAATATATATCAATTTTATTTATCCTCAGTGGAAAGAATAGCATGCAAAACAGATGGTAGAGGCTTAGGAATGCAGTATAAGGTTGCAACTTTAACTTCTAGCCCCAACATGGCCACTTTGTTTCAAATTTAATGTAGATTTCAGTTAGGTGGTCCGGTCTCTGGAGACCCAAACCCGATCCATTTACATCTCGACCCACCATGGATGGGCATTGTTGCGAACTCCATCTCATCTTGTAATTATACTTTCTGGATAAATGCTCTATGGGCAACCTTATATGCAGTCCGGCTCTGTGGGGCCCACTTGGGCTCACCTTTGATTAGTACAGGCCCTTTTACACTCTCATTCCTCCATGATTTAGCACTAGGCACAATTTCACTCTCATCAAACCTTTATCCACCATTGGATTGAACGTCTAAGAAATCTATGGTTAAAAGACTACTAAATTTTATGGCTATTAAATCAAGGGCTAGGATGATCTGACGGGGCTCATTTTCTTGTTGACCCTTATCTACAAGGAGACCTTCCTATGCATCCAGCCCCCACTTGATTAGGAGGCATCTAAGTGGGTCCCATGAGCTGGACTGCATATGAGAAGCATGCAGTATACTCGAAGGGGACATTACCCATACTTTCTGAATTCCATGATAGCTAAAACAGTCATTTGGTCAAGTGTGGCCGCTAACCTGAAGACGGGTGAAGATAGAAAATGGTAATCTATCAGCAGTCTTTAGGTTGAAACATCATGGCTATGACTTCTCTTCAATGGTATGAGTTTTGACTTCTGAGACCATTTTTTTATCATCTCTTAAATTACTTTTTGATTCAATGTCATTTGCGTGCCATTGTAAATAATTTTTTGGTAGTGATGGATTAATCACTTAACTGGAAAATGGTTACTGAGTTCATGGTGATTTTTCTTATGGTATTTTCAAACTACAGGTTGGTTCAGGAGTCGGTCTAGTTGGCATATCTCTTAGTTTTGTGAATGCCTCCAAGGTATGATCATTTTATACGAAATGTTGTGGTGTTTCTTTTGATCAAGTTACAGTTTTGGTCAGCTAATGTTTAGGTGAACTCTCCAAGCCCATTTCAGCTTTACACTTCTTGGGGCCTTGCAGTTCATATTTTATCTGGAAAATTGTTTCTTAGGGCCAACCATCATTGAAAAGATCACTCTTGACTACAAGATCATTTAATGGGCAACATAATTATCAATTTCTCTGTTACTGCATTTACCTTCAAATCTCAATCTCCCCAACAAGCAGACCAAAACTTCTGTCTATCTCCCGCATGTCATCCCTGAGGACTCGAATTGTTGGACTGAATATCTTAAACATCACTAAATTATCGTATCATGCATTCTCAGCATTCAGTGATTTGAAAATTCAAGATAAATAGATGGTTCACCAAAACATTTGATGCAGGTTATACTGAGTGATGGTGACCTGTCAACTTTAGGAAACATGAAGTCTAATTTGGAACTGAACCAGCTGAATGCTGAAACCCTGATGCCACAAATAGCTTTCTATAATCTCAATTTGGTGAGCGACATTTATCTTCTAATAGAGTTCTGGCTGCATTGTAGGTCCATGAGGGGTTACCTGCTGCTGTGGTGGGCTAACAGGTAAAAGGGCACAGTGATCTCATGTGGGCTAGAAACACCATGGTCACATGACCATTTCATGGCCTACAAAATGGAAAGTTAGAAAGCCAGTTCCCCTCTATCCTTCACAAGGATAGCTGGTGGGCTCACCCGAGCTCCCAATGCAACATGCACTGTATATTATACTATAGGATCTTTGCTCTAGATCATTGCTTATGGAAACATCACATTTATTTTTTTCCACTACATTGTGAATAAGCAGTTCAAACCAAAGCAGCCATATTTCTAAATCTATGTACAGAAGTTATGTTGTAAATAGTGCTGAAATAAAATTTCTAATGTTGTTTTTTAAATGAAGACTCCATTAATGTTGATGTGTAAGTTGTTAAAATTCAGATTGAGTGCAAATACCTTCCATGGGAATCTGCATCAGAAGAAGAACTCCAAGGCATCAAGCCTGATATAGTGTGAGTATTTCTTTCTTGGGAAGACACTGTTGTTCTGCTAGTGTATGATGATTCAGTCTGAACTTTGAAGTCGTGGATTCCACTGTAGGAGTGGTGTCTTGGAAATATAGATTGATAGTTTTGTTTTATTATTATTACTATTTTCATCATCATCATCATCTACGCTTACGTCATAGATCCTCACATGCCCCCTAGGACACGGGGCTTCTGTTTGTTGGTGACTTTTGACCTTTGCTATTGTTCATTTCAAGCACCCATTTCAATACTAGTAATTGGATAGTTACCCGTTTGACATTATTATTTGGGTTATTTACCCCAATCACAATGGTGGCATGATTTGGATGCTTTTGATTTGAGTTACCCGTATTCCAAAAGATATCACCATAATCTCGCAGAATGAAATAACATTATTTCACTTTATTTTACATATTTTTTACATGTATATAGTTCTTAATTCGCATCTATGCCATATTCTTACTTTCTTTTCTGCAGCTTGGGTGCAGATATAATCTATGATCCTTCCTGTGTGCCACATCTTGTTCGAGTACTTGCTATTCTTTTGACACCAAATGAATTCAGACATCATCAAGCGAACGGAAGAAGCCGTGATGGGATGATGGAGAATTTTGATAACGACAGAATTAATGATGCTTATGGTGAAAAGTACGACTTCAACCAGAATGGAACTCGTGAGCACCCATCTATCAACGACTGTGCATCCTTCTCAAAGAAGGATACATCATTTCAATGTGATGAATCAGAATTAAATTGTTGTAGGTCCAATCCCCAGGAATTGAAAGCAAGCAATGCGAATGGTCATGGACAGGGTACCCTTCAAGTTGATGCAAGCAGTAGTGGCGCATCAAATGGGGCATCAAATGGTGGATCTCAGAAAAAGCAAGGGACAGTGGCTTATTTAGCAACAGTCATCCGTAACCTCAACACATTCAATTGTTTTTTGAGATTAGCTGATGAAGCTCATCTCTCTGTTGTCGATCTAACTGAAACAAAGCAGCCCTTGAACTTGCTTCCATACATGCGTTCATATGATCGATCAAGCATCCGATTATATGCTGTCTCCTTTTCATGCAATTGAAACTATGATGCACGGATACTTCAAAATGGGCAACATATCGTGTCGTATCGTATCTGATACTTCACTTTTTATGTATAAAATCCGTGTCCCTGCCGTTTCTATGGCGTGTCCTCGCCGTATCCATGACATTTCAGTACATCATAGAACTGAAATGAGTTGTGATCGAAACGTGTTAGTTTTGTTCTCACCTTTTAGTATGATGGTGGTTTTTTATATCAATCGTGCTTGAACTATACACTGCTTTCTACCCATGTTGATTGTTGAAGAAGGTTCTTTTTACAGTGGTGTTACATATTGTCCAGGTGATCCAAACTAGTTCTCTTTACAGTTGTGTTACATATTGTCCAGGTGATCCAAACTACTCATTTAGGGGGCCACACTGTGATGGGACATCTCCCAAATCACAAATTTGATGATTACATCATTCAGTTAGCGGCTGTAAAAGTTAAGGTTAAAGTTTTCTTTGGCAGTGGTCCATGTTTGTTGAGCTCGTGATAATTCAGTTCAATTGGTTGGTTTGCTTCTTTTCTTGGTTGGGGTTCATTTGTAGTTGGATTTGAAACTGAACCAGCACATACGTACAAGTCTGATTTTGTCTTCCATGTGAGTAATGCTGTGGTGCTGATCACTGACTATTTAGATATTTGATATAGGTGCTGCAAAGGAAGAAATGGTAACCTTTTTCCACTGGAAGTCTTTGTTTGACTAGTAAGTATAAGAAGAGATTTTCTTAATCAAATGATAACTTATTGTCTTCTTTAATAAATGATAACTTGTTAATGAATAAAACTCAAATGAATGGAAGAAACATCACATAGGAACCAAAATGTGCCATACATTCAATGCCTTATAGAGTCTAGACACCCTTAGCTGAAGTGTGGGCTGGCTCACAGTAAAACTAATGAAAGAAGAATTTCTTTAAGCAAATCCAATTAACTTAGATCCTCTAAAAACTGAAGTTGGCCAAATTGATTAGTCAGAAAAAGTAATGGATCCTCATTCTCTAAGACTTAAAACTGTAGAACTACCTACTTCTACTAGTTATTACCTATTAGAATTCCGAGAATCATGCAATTTCAGCAACAGTTCAAATGTGTATATTACAGAAGAATACATAGACATGATTAGACTTGTGAGTTGTAAGCTGTAACCAATCCTCACCATGCAATTTCCAGAGAAATTGAGTTGGTGGATCCATTATTTTGGACCCAATCCTTGTCAGGTTGCATACTTTATACCTGTTTTTATGAACTTGTCCAACATACCTTCAGTGATGCTAGACAGGCTTCACAGGCCATACTTCTTGGCCAACAATGTGAATTAATATGTAATATCTACTTCCACTATAAGTTGGAATTACAGAGGAACCATAATTCAGAACTGTAACCCTTCCAGACTGTACGGTCCCTTGCATTGCGCTTGGATGAGCCTTTCAGACCTTGAGAGGATGAATAATTAATGAGAGTTTTCACCATATTTCTCAGCAGTTACATCCATCTCCACTAGACCCAGACCACCTGCCAAATTTCTGTTGACAAATTGAGATTCCAAATGTGATTTCGCCCCTTTTCTTTGCTGGCAATCCAGCCATCTCCACTCTACCCAAACCACCTACTAAACTTTCACAGACAATGAGGTTCAATGAACTGCTACTAGATCTTTTTGACGAAGTTCTCAGTTATGTTCAAAAAAATCTTGGTTCCAAATGTATCATCATCATCAAAGCCCCGAATTATGTTTCTTCATTTCAATTTATTCCGTGGAAAATCCACAAATACATTGCACTTCACCCCTATCCTTACTACTTCCATCCATATCCTATTCTTGCCTACCCCTTTTTCCTTGAAGGGCTATCAACCTCCATAGAGTAACTTCTCCTCAGTAGTTTTGTGTTGGATATGTCTATCTTAAAGTAGTTTTTCTTCACCTATTGATGCTACTCTTAAATGATCCCGAATGCGTACATTTATGATTCTATCTTTTATAATTTTACCACACATCTATCTCAATAGTGTCATATATGCTACACTCATTTTTTGCATGTGTTGTTTCCTGAACGACCAACATTCCGCCCCATAGGCTATAGTTGATTTAATTGTTGCCTTGTTAGTTGTCCCTTCAATCTTGTTGATACATGCCGATCACAAAGTTGAAAGTATTTTAAAAGCAAGTCTCCACGTCAACCATCAAGTTGTATCATATGTTCAACATCCTCTCCAATCTCTCCATCCTTAGTAATTATAGAGCCAAAGGTTATTGGAAGGAGTCTTTTTTTGTAGTGCCTCTTGAGCTTCAATTCTCACGTAACTTACGTCCCCTTGTACATCCCCACTGAAGTTGGGGTTCATAAATTTTGTCTTTGTACGACTTCTTTTAAAGCCATTGGATTCTAAAGCTTCCTGCCATCTCTCAAATTTCTTATTCACATCATTTTTCGAGTCATCCTTATATTAGTCCCAAATGTGTATTGTAACATTGCCCAAAAATCACACTCCGAGCAATTTTAGCCCTCTATTGCTAGTTCTTTGATGAGTTCTATTACTGAGAACTCTTGAGAAGATGAGTCAGGTGATAAGCAGTTACCAGACTCCTTCGATCCAGCTAACAAATGAATGAGGGCAAAAACATTCATCTGTAAAATGAATTCAATTATTAAGAATCCAAAGTACCACTGATTGTAATAACAGAACTCCTCTCGCTAAGTTGAAAAGAAAGCAGCTCTAGCATGCTGCAGATATCACCTGACAACAGGTCTGGGTCATCACCTGCTACAAATTCTTGAACCACACTATTCACCTCGATTAAACTGCAGCCAGGTGTTTTCTTCATTCTCTTACTTCTCATCAGCTTCCTCATCTTTGACACACCATCCCACCTTCCCGCAGCTGCATAAACATTTGAAAGTAGCACATAGTTTCCAGCATCATCTGGTTCAAGCTCAAGTAAATGCTCCATTGCAATTACAGCAATTTCAACATTTCCATGACTTCTACTTCTACATGCACTAAGCAAAGACCCCCAGATGGTCGCATCCGGTGCAATCGGCATTTTATGTATGAAATCAACTGCTTGATCAAGGCAGCCCAAACGTCCAAGAAGATCTACAACACACCCATAATGTTCGACACTTGGATTAATGCGGTAATCCTTCACCATTGAATTAAAATACTTCAATCCTTCATTTAGAAAGCCAGCGTGAGCGCAGGCAGACAAAAGACCAAGAAAGGTAACACTGTTTGGTTTCACCCCTGCTGCATTCTCCATCTCCTCAAACAACCCAATTGCTTCACGAGCTCGCCCATGATTAGCGAGCCCCGCAATCATGGTACTCCATGAGATCACATCTCTTTTGTGCATCCAATCAAATAGACGACGAGCCCCATCAACACATCCACATTTTGCGTACATTTCGATCAAAGCATTACAGATACAAATTCTGCTCAATAGCTCATTCTTATCTGCATAAACATGGATCCATTTGCCCAATTCTAGTGCTCCTAAATGAGCACAGGCAGGCAAAACCGAAACAATGCTGATCTCATCAGGCTCCAAGCCTGCTATCTGCATCTGATGAAAGACCTCCAATGCATCAGAGTAGCAACCAATCTGTGTATACCCCGAGATCAACGCGGTATAGGAGACAATTGTTTTATCTGGCATTGATTCAAAAACCCGTCTAGCCTGTTTCATCTGCCCTAATTTTGCATGCGCAGAAATGAGGGTGTTCCATGCAACCGCATCTCTCTCAATCATTCCATCAAATAGATGGTGTGCCATATCCAAATCACCACATTTGGTATACATATCCATGAGCGAATTTTCCACCACGGAATTCAAATCCAACCCACATTTCCACACAAGCCCATGAATCTGCTTCCCAAGTTTCAGATAGAGAAGACCAGCACAGGCATTAAGAACAAAAGGGAAGGTGAATCTGTCTGCAAAAACACGATTTTCAGCAAATGGGTGTCTTAGCAATTGCTTGAAAAGCATAAGAGATTTGCTATAGAGGTGGTTGTGGGTGTAAGCTCTGATCATTGCATTGTAAAGAAAGATGTTGGGTTCCATCACCTGCTTGAATACTAGACTTGCATAATCCATCTCTCCATTCCTATCGCATGCGTCGATCATCTTTGTAGAGAGGAAGTTGCTCTGGGATAGAGATGATTTGATGATGTGGGCGTGGATCTTCTTCAGATGTTTTGTACTGATGCAATTCTGCAACATGGGTGCGATCTGATCTTCCATTTCTCTGAAGACCCAAGTGTTGAATCTCATGTTTAGCAATGATAGAGACCCAGAGAATCATTCTCGATTGAGGAACTTTTCAATCAATGTTCTTTGCATTGAAGCTGGGTTTTGTTTTAAGTCGCGGATTTGATTATTGATGTGTGTTGGAATTGGCGGGAGAATTGAATTGAGGATGTGAAGCAGATGCTTGATATAATGCTTGTTAGGAAAAAAATAATACCAAATAGTACTGGCTAAAATGCAAAGCTAGTACTGGCTAAAATGCACTTGCTTTGCCCAAATCAGTGGTTGGTTTCTTTTTATTAAAAAATGGTTGGTTCTTTTTATTTAAAAAAAAAAAAAAAAAAGTTGGATGTGATAGAATTTTTTTGTTATTGGAAATAATACGTGGAAATTGCTATTAAATCAAAAAAATTATTGATAAGAAGGAAAGAATGAGCTGGGTTGCAAACAGGTATCTAATTCTCTGATTATCCGAAAGTTTCGATCCGCAAAAAAGGGAGGTCCGGAACCTATTTTAGGTTTCGATTTATAAACGGGTCCGGGTCCGGAACCCAATTTAGGTTCAGGTTGATAAATGGGTTCGGTTCTGGGTTCATATAGGTTCCAACCCATGGACCCGGGATCCGGCATATGAGTGTTTGATATGGTAAATTGTACCTTAAAATCAAAATTTTTTTGACATTTTTATATATAATATTGGAGGTAGTAGACTTGATGCACTGTTATAAGCTAAATCATATGCTTATTTTAAAAAAGATTAAAGAATAATGAGAAATTAGAATTGATTTTATAACTAGATTTCAGTCCACTAGGTGAATCCGATTCCGGAATAGGATCCGGGTTTTCCTGTCGGAATTGGGTTTGGAACCAACAAAATAGATTCCGAGTCAAAACTAGATCCGAAACAGTTATTTAAAACGGATCCACTATGTTTCGATCTGTAACCATCCCGTTTAAAGCCCTAGAAAGAATCTGAACAACCAGTAGCCAGATGCACGTGCAGCACACAGCTCAATTGTTGCCAACTCGGCTCATGGCCACCACCATCTTAACCCCTGACAAGCCTATCATCATGAGTGAGTGAGTGTGTGTGTGTGAGAGAGAGAGAGATATCATATAAATGCCTTTATTTAGTTGTCATGAATTTTTACGTTCAAAAAAGGAAATTTTTTCCGCGGACATCTGGACCGCCCAAAATTTCACTGGATCCCACATTACGAATGGCACCGATGCACAATGCAACGCAATAGAAAATTGGTCGTTCAAAAGCTTTTCGAGTAATATATACACAAAAAAAAAATGGACCGGGTGGATTAGGAATAAAGCCAAAATCTACAAGTGTTTCGAATCCAACTCGGGTCCAGAGTCCAAAAATTCACAAGAAGCTCAAACCCAATAAGAGGGGTTCAAGAGGGGTTCAGAGTGGATCCCCATTTA
This sequence comes from Camphora micrantha, assembly GCA_003546025.1. Classification (NCBI taxonomy): domain Eukaryota; kingdom Viridiplantae; phylum Streptophyta; class Magnoliopsida; order Laurales; family Lauraceae; genus Camphora; species Camphora micrantha. The sequence continues at coordinate 27,428,339 of QPKB01000010.1, forward strand.
AACCTGACCCTTTGCCCCCTAATATATTTTTTTTTCTTGTTTTTGAGCAGTTTTGGTATTTAATAACTTCCCTCACGAATTTCTGTCTCCCAGTCAGGCCAGTTTGACAACTTTACTAATAGAGTCTAGTGAAATAAAATTGATTTTGAAGAAAAAATAAAATGATGGTATTTTGTTTTTAGTTATTTGTTATCAAATCTTTTTTACTTTTTGTATGGAAAAGTAGATTTTTTTTTTTTTTTTTTTTTTTGTATTTTAGTAGATAAAGGTGGTTGCTTTTTTACTTTAAAAAAAAATGATAAAGAGAGTTTTGAATTAAAGTGTTTTTTATGTAACATCCTGTTTGAAAAATAGAGGCTTTACTTGACTTTTACTATATTAGTAAAAGTTCCAAACTAGCCCTAAAAGGATCCGGATGACTTTATGACCCACTTCCCACATATCATTGCCCGTTTTAGGCCTCAAACATCTACTCGGGTCAGCCCACATGGGGCCCAATGCATTGTTGTAATCCGGAACTTGAATTAAGAAAAGAAAAGAAATCCGGGTATAAGAGACTGTCAGTGTCATACACTAGAAAGGCCCTAAGACTCATTGTATATTATGTACCTAAATATTCTAAGTCTATTTCAGTGGGGCCAACTGATGAATTGATCACCAAACTTTACACATAAGAGGCTACTTCCATTTCTGCCCATTAAAAAGAGGAAAGTAAAGAAAGTTAATCGCAGATTCCAAATTTAGTTGATCCAACGGTGGCCGTCTCACTAATTTGAACAGTAACCCATCATTTGATCACTACAATGGTACTAGGGCTGATTAGAGGTTTGGATTTTCCAAAGACGGGCCCACACATGTATTTAACATGGGTGCTGCACCATCTCTGCCCTACATAGCATAGGCAATGAAAGGAACAATCCTATCCACCCCTTGTGTTGGTAACAGATACATTCACCTCTCTCTTACAAATCCCATACATATATAATGGCTGCTGTTGCTTGATTCTCCTGCACAAGTGTAACTCTTCTGGAGTTGCATCTAACTAGGCTCTGCATCAAATACAGATGATCCAGGGCCAGCCCAAGATAAACCCAATAACTTAATAGCTCATTCCAACAAGGCATGTCAGCCAGTTAAAGCTGAACTGGGTCTTAACCAGATGATCCTGTCTAGTTTATGAAAACACAAATTAAGATGTGTTTTGAAGACCCAAGCACCAACTGAAAGACCATTCCTGAGGGAGTTGCAAGCGAGGAATAACAAGGATTGGATCCAACATTCTTTCCACATAATATCAGTGACCGACCGACCGACCGTCCGCCCGCACATAGCCTTTCAAGAAACGAGCAAATGAGATACTGTACCTCATTGTCCCTGTGCCAACCATGAAAACATCCTTGCTAGTAGATAAAAGAAGAGAGAGACATAGCAACCACCTCAAATTCACTTGTCACCCTTTTGATGTGCGAACCTCCTGACTTTTTGGGGTGGGGCACATTCATGTTCATCTCGCGCTCACGTACAAGGCTCTGCCACTAAGTTACACGACTAGGTTAGCATTCCTCATCAGGAATTCATACATTCACTTCAGAGTTCATTGAGTCAAAATGATGAAATACTGGAGAGATTGCATGCAAGCATTGATCATTCATTCCTTAAAAAGATGACACATCTGTAAAGATTCTTGATATTTGATGATAAAGCGCGTCTTACAGCTTCACGTTAAAACATATATTTTCATGGCCACAATCTGTAGATCAGCAGTAAGATTGATAAAATCAAAGTAGAATGCAGATATCGCCTTATTACAGAAATGTGTGCGCAAATGCCGCATATAATGATCCAATCCTGCAAATAGAATCAATCAAGAGTAAGAGCTCTATCGTCTCTAGCAATTGGTCATGTTGTTCACTGTATTGCTCTATTACTTGAATTTATGGATGCTGTGTTTGGTAAGGAAAAGGTCGTGACTTTTTTTAATTTCTTCTAATTAAGAGTATCTACTGTTAACATCTCAGAAGTCTGGAATCTGGATCACCAAACTCTGGGCACATTTCCAGAAGCTCAATGCCTGAGGAGATGTTCCTAGCACAAAGATCATGTAATTTTTATTGTTATCATGTGATTTCCATTGTTATAATACCCTTGCTTTTCATAAGAAAGGAGAAGAGAGAATATGGAAACCATGACAAATGTACAGTACCCATGGGGGGTAGAAGATAGCCTGATGCTTCTCCCTCTGAAAGCTGCTTGGTGTACTGTTCAATATTGTGTATTTCTTCTCTTTCAAGTCAATCGACTTATGACAACACTCCACTAAACAATGTATTAGTATAGATTTTGCCAGAGTCTGCAATAATTGTCCAAAAGATGCAGAGGATAGAAGCCATCAGTTACATTACTAGAAAATCTTAACTGAAAAAAAAAAACATAATAAAAAATGGCAACAATAGAAATTAATAATATAAATCCAGATGGATAATGGAACTCTTACCAAAATGGCAATTCTGAAATTACACAAGGAACTGTTCAGACAGAATGGCAGCTCCAATTAAACCAAGAAGGCACAACACGGAAGCAACATCTGCCATCCCAAGGGAGGAGTCTGAAAAGAAGTAAATTTTGTGTGCATGGCTGTCACCTCGGAAACCTCTAACAATCATTGCCTGTAAAAGCCACATCTAGAAGATTAGGGGCACAATATGTCCAACCAGTAGCACAAAGGAAACAAGAATTCCACTTTTATTCTATAAAGCCAATCACACAAATAATACTAATTGAAGACCTGAGTACTCAGAAACTGATGAGTTGGTAAAGATACAAAGTATCTTCAGTTCTTTCCACAATTCCGAATATAATTCCCAAGTCAGTCTTAAATTGCAGTTTTCAGTACATATCTTCAAACATGCACATCATCTTGCAAATGGATGATATTAAATTTTAAAAGAAGCTATGACAAGTTACTTGGGTGCAGGCCTAGGTTTTGAGAATTGGGACACAGCTGTATATTAAAAATGCATTTTTACTATAAAAAAAAAAAGACTAAGTCAAGTATACAGATCATGAATTCTTGAATACATTTTTGTAATGATAATTATTATCTGCAGTTAGTTTTGGACACGTGTAAACCATATATATCCATGCATTGAGTACTGGGGGGACTTGAGAATTCTTATATCGGAGGTCACAACTAGCCTCAAAGAATGCATACCAACCAAGGTCTATGTTACAAGATGGCTCGTAACCACACCCAAAATTAAATTAAAGACCTGAACTCTGAGTCAGACATGGATACAGGGCCAGGACTTGGGCAAGACCTGAATTAAGACCCAAATACCTATAAACTTACAAAATATACTTAATAGCATATAGTTGTGGAATTGGGTCTTGGATCCTCATGTATAAACCCATGGACCTGAACCTGAAACAGGACCCAAATTTGTGCTCAAAAGTGGACCTCAGCCCAGAACCTAATTAAAACTGGGTCCCAATCATGGACCCATACCCAATTTGTTCCTCTTAATTTGGGCCCTTTAGTTTTTTGGGTATTCAGGGAACCATTTTCCTCCCCGGTCCAGCAGGACGGAACAGAGGAGGATGGAAGCTAAAGAGCAGTGCAGGAGGATGGAAGCTAAAGCACTTAGAGAGGGGCCGGTCCCATTGAGTTCTGGTTGGAAACCTTATAGTGGGTGATGTAAAAACATCACCACTCTGGGCCAATGTTCTGTTGGAACCTAAGTTTGAACTGCATCTTTGATGGGAATTGAAATATCATCTGCTGTAACCGCCATAAATTTAAAAACCTTGGACTGAGGGTCATATGAGATGGATGCCTTAGCACGAGAGCAACGAGAGGTGTTTCATATCTTATCTACATTCACCTTAAGGGGTGGTTGTGTATACAGATTCTTCCTTGTCCCTCCTTAAGATAATTTTCACTTAGGAGAATCTCAAGAATATCTAAATTATTCAAAAGTTCGATGAAGATGCATACTTTTGAAGTTTATTTATTTTTCACTGGGAATAACTAAAAAGTAGAAAGTGCAATAAATCTATAACCTGCGAGATTTGTTCCGCATTGCTGAAAATATTTTTAAAGATCCGCCGTACGAACATTAAGAATACTGCAATCAAGAACAAGAGGGAAGAGATATAAGTATGCATTATAACCTCTTTCATTCAACTATAACCTGAACTGCCAATCCAAGAATAAGCTTCATTAGACTAGAATAAGTAATTGCTAATTATTTGAGAACAAATGGACTGAATTATATACTGAGAGTGTCTTTGTTTGACTTGTGCATAAAAAACTTCTTACATAAGTGATAATTTATTAATAAATAAACTCAAAGGATGATAAGGAACACTGCAGAGGAACCAAAGAAGCTTTTGGTGTGCGTGCGCGTTCTTGATTGTGTGTCTGTTTGATTGGTCATAAGACTTTAAGGTTACAATAGTGAGCATCTTCCACTGTGCCACATGCTTTTGTTAAAGGATTTTTTGAAAGATGTGAAAGGGAAAAGGGATGCAATAATTGCAAAAGCTTTATAGTTCAAATAATTATGATCATCCTGCATCCAGCAGATAAAAAGGAGAAGAGTTGGTTGTGGTGCAATGTAAGTATTTTCTGATTCATCAAGGTCCTAGGAGGTATTCAGAAGAGTGGACGCAGCCTTTGTCTGAGTTTTGCATGATCAGGTTTTGTGGGTGGATACTGATTATGGGTTTTCTCTTGGTCTGTGAGTTGTTTCTGTTCTCTTTTTTTTTTTGTTTAGTATTTGAGGGTCATTAAAGTTATTCTAGACACTCGCACATGCACACATACACATTAGTTTTTAGGGCTAAAGTGTAGAAAGCACAGAGAAAAAAGAGGCTTCTATAAAAGATCACTCAAAGATATGTATAAAAATCTCAACTGATCAATCTACATGGTGATTCGCTTCCCATAGAAAGAAAAAGTTGAAGCATCGATAGTTACTCAAGGATGAAAGAAAAATAAAGGAAAAAAAAAAACATGGAAATTGGAGGGTTATCTACATGTGTGGTCTACCACACATGTAATGCAAATAAATGAAAATTAGCATGTTAACTGATGCAGACCCTATGGTGCATGAAACGTGCCGAAGCACGATATCAAGTCTCTGTAGAGACTTTCACATGGGGACGCACTTCAAAGGGAAAACAAATTCCACCACAAATATTATTAAACTTTTAAACTCAGATCCCATCTTTACATTGCTCATATATAAATAAGCAAAAAAAAACATTAGAAGCCGAGACTACTAATTAAACTAGGTAACTAATCAAATTAGAAACTATCCTAATTACAACTTATTAAACAAAAATTAGAAAGTAATGAGAACTGATAAGAGAAATAAAATGAGAAACATAGAATTCCTAAACTCCCTTGGGTCTCACACATGGGCCATGGGCCTCCTTGGAATGGCTCATCAGCTCTGCATCATTAACCTTCCAAACGCAATGGCCTACAATATAGAGGTGGCAAGGAAACCAGGAATGTGCAAATGAGACTAAACATGCAATTTTGTGAGGTCCAAAAAGCCAGCCGCCGTGGAAGGATTTAGTGGGCATCAAAGCAATATTTCCCATATCCTTGAGTTAGACAAAGAATATTAAATTTACCAGTGAAACTATTCGCTATGTTTAGGTTTAGTTATAATGTACTGTAATAAGTAATAGTAAGTAAGAGTTGTCTGGCTTAGCCAAGATAAATAGCCAGCCCTCATAAGCCATATAATTGTAATTTGCAAGAACTATGAAGGGAGGGGGGGCACTAGCTCCACCACCGCCAATGACAAGTATCATTAGGAGAGCCTTACACTTTACCAATCAATAAAAAGTTGGGTTTCACTTACACCTAGAATCCTAAAAAGATCTCCAGAAACTCCCCATTCAATGGGGGGAAACCTAATCTATGAATTAAGATTTCTGAAACCTAATCTATGAATTAAGATTTCTGACCACCTTAGTTAGGAACTCCTTAGTCCTTACAAGTTACAGTCACTAATGCAATTCTATTCAAGTTAGCTTTCCATTTTTCCTAATAGAATGGAACATTCCTGTACCATTTGTGTGGCATGCTAGGAAAGATGCATGCAAAACTCTCAGAAGATAAACAAAAAGAAAATCCTCACTTTTAGAAAAGGAAGGGTCACAGACAATTTAACCCTTCAATGTGATTGGGAGGATAATCCTCTCTGACTAAAACACTCAAAGAGATGGTACTTTGTAGGACCACATTAATGGTATAGAACATAAAAATATATATCTATATCAATAATAATAATAATAATAATAATAATAATAAGTTGCAGATACAGTATCCTTACTGTCAAGTGTTTCCATTATTGTCAGTTCTCCCCAGAGTATCCTACGAGACACGATTCCCAATGCAGCATTTCGGACCTGCAACATATTACAACTACATTTTAAAAAAAACACTAATACTGCAATTACAAATTGTGGATATAAAAGTATTGACGAGAGCATTCAAATCTTTACAAAAAGCAAATATCAAGTAAGTCACTTGAAAAGATGAAAGCTTACTGAACCAATTTTGTCTTACCTCATCAAATACCAAATTGATAAATCTCAATGAAAGAAGTAAAGTAAGTATTATCTCAGACACAGGAACACCAACAAATGTCAGAGGGAGCATAAACCACCGTAGAGCAGATGCAAGTTGCTCCGGTGTTGTTGTCATCAAGCAGAGACTTGCACTTTGGAAGACCTTTCATAGAGAGAAATAATTTGTTGTGATTAGACTATTGCAATTCAACAGATCAAATAAACCAGATTCCCAAAAGAAGTGTCCCAAATACAATGCAACTGAATCCTACAATCATTTCCAAGAGAAATTATAGGTCCACAAATTGGGCAAACATATAGCTTAGTCATGCACCCCAGTTCTGCACATGTGGGTCCATAGTTCAACAGTCCTGGACATTTTCCCAACGAAGCACAGCACGTAAGAGAGCATGCGAAAAGTTTCCTGTGCTGGAATTTCCAAAGTCCTTGGTGTTTGGCTTTTTGAATGCTCGGCAGCTTTATATCTCTTTCCTCAACCCAAATATTTGCAGGGAACAAATCTAAGCTTTAGGATCTTGGAAATTTTTGTAGCTGTGAGACCCATAAGATCAATCAACGGTATAGAGTTCTGAGTTGCAGGCACCGCATTTACTTAATTGGGTGCCTTGGCAAAACATTCATTCCCAGAGAACAAGACTCAATAGTTCCATTCTAACAAAACAACTACTGAATACTTCAAAAAAGGTCTTCAATGAAAAGACAAACTGATGTGGTGATGAGTCAAAAGAGCTTTAATGATACATCTCCATGCAAGGAAAGTCATTTTCTATCTCAAACATAGGGTGCCAATAATAAAAGTGAAAGCCCAAAGGAATTCAACAGATATTTACATATTGGGCAGTTGAAAGGAAGCACTTTCTAACTAGAAGTAACAATCATGCCATTTTCTGAACAACTGATTTGAGTGATGACGAAGCTACAAGGTAAAAATGCACAGGTAACTGAATGAAAGAGAGAAACATACAGTGAAGGTTAAACAAGCAGATGTACTTGCAACCGACAATCCTTTCCTTGTAAACTGCAAGGGACCAAGTTTCATGATTGAATATGAATAACCTCCAAATGACATAGGCAGACTAGGTAATCCTGTCATGGCTGGTGGTGGGGTTCTTAACTGGACAAGTGGAGGTACACCATCAGAACCCAATCCCAGCGTAACAAATAGAACCAATGAAAGAAAAGCCACTCTGCCCAGTTGATCCTACAAAAGATAATAACCAATATGAATAAGTAATAAAGAAGCAACTTGCCAATGAGCTTCATAACAGTGGGAAAAATAATTTTACAACATTCCAATGCATTAGAAAAGAAAAAACAAAGGACACCGAATAAAAATTTTAAAAAAATGACATGTCAAACCTGCAGTGGCTTGATGTTAAGGCATACTCCCATTATGGGAGGGGTTCTAATCCCAGGACCCAGATGCAGATGACGGAAACTTTACTTTAAGTAAATAATGCTGCAAAAGAAAATTAACAAATGCAGTCTGGACATTTTCCCATTATGGGAGAGGTCCCAGTCCGAAGACCCAGCTTGAAGCACGCAAGGGTCACTATACTGAGTAAATAATGCAGCAAAAGAAAACTGACAAATGCAGTCTGGCCATACTCCCGTTATGGGAGAGGTCCCAGTCCGAGGACCCAGATTGAAGCACGGAAGGGCCACTATACTAAGTAAGTAAAGCAGCAAATGAAAATTGACAAATGCAGTACAGACATACTCCCATTATGAGAGAGGTTCCAGTCCAAGGGCCCGGATTGAAGCATGCAAGCAAGGGCCACTATACTAAGTAAATAATGCAGCAAAAGGAAAATGACATGCAGTCCGGACACTGGACCATTTTAACACTGATCGCCAACTGGACCATTTTAACACTGATCACCAACTTCTTCTTCTTCCTTTTTTTTTTTTTTTGTTTTTTTTTGAAAAGAGTGGCTATATTGAAATGAAAACTATACAGCATAGGAGAAGTATACTGTAACAAAAGAAGCAGGAAGCCAAGACCCAAACAGAATTAAGGGTCTAGCTAGCCCCATGGCAGAAAACAACAAAGAAGACAAGTATACTGATCACTAGCTTCTAACACCTCTTAACCTGAATATCTGACATAAAAGAAACAAATTAAGGGCAAACGTACCATCCACACATGTTTTGGAAGAACCCAAATTGATAGCAGAGCCAGATATATGACTAAGCCAAGGCGCATAACTATGTGTGATCTTGCTGGTAAGATAACAAGAGCCAAAAGCCATGCCTGTAAAAGTGTGACAAACAGATATAAATTAGGTTAACTATGTCTTGCTTTCACCAAAAAAACAAAATGATGGGGGCAGCATCAAAATAAATGTCTCTGTATTTCTTTCACAACCTTCCACTCGCAGGCTGATGAGGGTTCACTTCACAGCTTGTCGGGGTATGATTTATCTATGATGGGTCCTATCAACAATAGTCGGCATCATTTAGCCAAGAGCATATGTAAACACTTAAGGCCTGGAGATACTAGAAAAGTTCCCCATTCAAGAGTCACATAAATTCTATTGATTACAATAATCTACATTTTTTTCATTGAAAGGAATAGAGGCATCTAAAATATATTTCTCATGATATTTCAATGCAACAGGAGATAGAATCCATCAACCTCATAATTAGCCAAATAACTAATTCACAGGTAAAATAAAGAGTGCCTAAAGCATTGTAAGTAATAGAAGTAAACACAATGTGAGATAAAATAACCAACTGAAACGGACCAGAACCTATTGAAGGAATCCTCACTCTCTTTACAAATATTATTGTGGCAATTGGTTTATGGATTAGGCATTTTTTAATTTTATTTTATTATGACTTTGTTTTTGTGTGTGTGATAAGAGATTAGAACTCATGCATCAAAACTAACACATCATCATTGTAATATAAATTACAACCAAAATAATAATCAATATAATTATTAGCGCTCGAGTCGAATCCTATCCCATCTATTTTGGTTGGCTTCATGAGTTCTAGACTTCTAGTAATCCACGTAATCCCATTTAAAGCCACGGTCTGGCTAATGTCATAATCTAGCATGTCTTTCTCACAGCTTCAATCTGGATTTTACTGGGCATGTGCTGGTCCCTAGCCTGGGTAAAGGAGAAGGGCTGTGTTGGCAATTGGCTATTAAAAAACTTGCCATACTTCAATATAAGTTCGACTCTAAAGAATAATACTAAAAAGAAGAAGAGAAAGAACATCAACAGGAAGAATAAGACAGAACAACAACATAGTAATAAACGTCCAGGCCGTAGCTCAGCTGTTTAGGGACATCAATGTCCACCTGTAGGGGGCTAAGGCAGGTGAGTTCTAGTCTCTTCTCAATAAAATAAAATAAAATAAAATAAATAAACAAAACCTCCTAGTCCATAAACCAATCACCACAATAAGTTCCACTCATAAGAGTATACAATATCCACTGTATGCGTATTAAACCAATCACCACAATAATTTCCACTCTTAAGACAAAAGAATATACAGTGTACACTGTATGTGTACTAAAGCAATCACCACAATAATTTCCACCCTGACAGTATACACTCTACCTTTTAATTGACAACTGACAAGTACACTAAAATAAGACTATTTTAAGCTTGTGACTACAATGTTTGGCGGGCCATAGCCTGCATTACTAAAATTCTCTTCTACCCATCAAAACCTCTAATTTTCCCAATATTTGGACAATACCAATCAATCCAGTGATCCACCAGATAAGATCAACACTTCCAAACGTGTTGGGCCAACTGTAGAATGCCCATCAAACGAAACTAAAAAAACCCATCATCAAGACCAACAATATAACGATAAAAGACTCAGAATTTTATCAAGTAAAGTTGAATTTGGACCATATGAGCTCCTATTTATCATCAAATTGCAAATCTCATCAAAACCCAATAGAATTAAAGCCAAAATCCACCAGCCCAGAAACCAGAAAAGCATCAGAAACTTACCAATTTGATTCTGGGGTCGAGAGAATGGAGAAATGTAACAGGAGACGACACAAACTGGCAAATGGGGCTCGAAGTCGCGCCGGCAATTAGCCTCAGAATCCTCTCGGCGACGTTTCCTCGGCCGAAAATCATCGCTGCCCATTTGGGCATTTGGCCCTTTACATGGTCTGAAGCGGCCATGGAAAAGATCCCGAGCTTCATTCTCTTCTTTTTCATTACTGGTTTGAGGGTTTTCGTCCATGGCAAATGGGTGATTGAAATTGAATAATTTGAAGAGAATGGATGAGTGAAATGTAGAGATTTTGGAGTCCTGTTGAGGGTATTGATGGAAAATAAACAAGGGGGTGAGACTGTTGGGAAGGCATGGATTTTGGAGATCATGACAATTGACAATAAATCAGGGGTTTAGAGAGAGAGAGAGTGTTTGTTGTTTGGTTTCCAAGGATTTAGGAACTGGGAGAAGTGAACTGACTATAGGATTCTCTTCTTTTCCAAGTTTTCTTTTCCGTCCGTCCCTCCTCCCTCTCACAGCCACAGAACAAGCTGAAAAGCTGAACAAATGTTTTTTGTGTTTTTTTGGGTAAATAGCAAGCCGAACCCAGTGGGTGAAACAGGGCTTTCAATAAAACCACCAAGCCCATTGGATTGGAAACTGCGAGGGGTAGGGTGCAACTCTTTGGTTAACCGTTTATTTTAAAAAATTTATTAATTGAATTGTATTTTATAGTTTTTAATTTTTAAAAATTATAATCATAATTAAATCATAAAAAAAACCGTTAGAAATCAAACTGTGGTTGACCGTATTCGACGGCTCGGTTATGATTAATTCCAATACGGGTTAAAAAAAGAAAAATATATATACATTCTAATATAAAAGCAATATATACACATATTAAAGAAAATATAAATAAAAATTTTGAAATACAAATAAAAAAAAAAGATTCATAGATAAAGCAAGATTAGGAAAGGGGGCTTAACTTAAGTTATTTTGTTTCATTTAGGCCATTTAGTTTTATTTTTATTAGTATAATGGTTCGGTTAACCGTGTATTTTGGAAAAACGGTTAACCGAACTATATTTTACGGTTCGATTCGGTTAATAATCGTGAGTCGAGATTGAAAACCGGAACGAACTCGCGAAGTACAGTTTTTCAATTTTAATAGCTGTAACTGAACCATGAAACACGGTTATTAACCGTTGATTCGGTTCGGTTAGACGATTTTCCAATTTATTTTTTTTACACCCCTATTACGGGGGTCGACTTACTTTTTGCAAACAAAGGTTTCCATGCTAATGGATTTTTATTTTTTCACATGGTGTTTTATCAGAAGTATCCTCAAATATCACTGGACCTCCAAAAGCATCCTTAGATACATGTAATGCCCAAAAACATCTTATACAGCATACTCTGGTTTTTCACAGTCCAAATTGCCCTTCCAACTCCTTTCTTGCAACATTGAAACTTAATTTCGTGACATCTAGGTTTGATTTTGCACATTGAAATATTTCGAAGCTAATTCAACCCCTTTCCCACGACATCGAGTCTTGATTTCTCGACATCGAGACTTGATTTGGAATGACACATTGAAGTGTTTCGAGGTTAGTTCAACCCCATTCTCGCGACATCGAGACTTGATTTGGCAAGGCATATTGAAGTATTTTGAGGTTAGTCCAACCCCTTTCTTGCGGCATTAAGACTTGATTTTTTAGGTTAAAGTATTTTGAGGCTAATTCAACCACATTCTCATGATATCGAGATTTGATTTGGCATATTTAAGTATTTCTATGCTACCTTGTCTTATTTCATAGTTGATTTTTCATTTTTTCTCATTAGGCCTTAGATATGCTCTTCAAAAGTCTATAATTTGAAGATCAGGAGATCTAAGGGCTAATGAAAAAAGGAAAAAATCAACTAGGGAGTTCGGGAATAAGAAAAAAAAAAACTAGCCTAGAAATACTGCAATGTGGCAAATCAAGTTTCGATGTCGCGAAATTAAGTTTTGATGTCGCGAGAAAGGGGTTGAACTAGCCTCGAAATACTTCAATATGCCCTATTAAATAAAGTCTCGATGTCGCTGGAAAGGAGTTGAACTAGCCTCAAAATACTTTAATGTGCTAAATCAAGTCTCGATGTCTCGAAAAAGGATTGGAGGGGCAATTTGGTCAGAGAAAAACCAGAGTATGTTGTATAAGAAACTTTTGGGTATTATATGTATTTAAGGATGCTTTTAGAGGTATAAGGATATTTGAGGTTGCTTTTGGTAAAAACTCCTTTTCACATTCCTATTTCTCTTCCACAAAATTGAAATATTTTTTTAATAAAAAAAATTATTTTATTTTATAATTTTCTATAAGAAAAATGTATCGAACCAAACATTAGAATAGTAGACAGCGTAGAAAATTAGAACAACTTTCCTGTATAATGGAATCCTCTCATTGTACAAATACACTCTAGGGGCTTCTTTATTTGTATTAGAATGCATAAGAATTGAATATGTAGGAACTCATGGTCAATGAATTCCACCGAAGGATTATTAAACGAGTGGTCAAAATGATGATATGAGGGGGGAAATAAGGAAGGGGTGATGGTTGGGTTTTCATTTCCCATATTCCCCCTCTATCAGATGTTATTTGATGGTCATTTTTTTTTTACTCTATTTAGATCAACCACTTGTGACATGAGTTTTGATGTACTTTATGCAAACAAACAAGCCCTAAGTAATGAATGGATGATATTTAATAATAATAATAATAATAGAATGGATGGTAAAAATATGGACTTTGTTTACCATTCATTTCATGACCCTAATCTTACTTTTTTAAGATATTAGATCCTATAGCCCTTTTGCATTTGGAAGATAATGGGCCCTCCAAATTTTACCACACGTCTTAGTTAAGAATGTTAGGAATTTGGAATCATGTCATACATCTCTTCCCTTTTTAATTAACAGAATAAATGAATACATTAAAAACACACCATTCCCTCCTTAATTTTATGGACAAGTGTACCTAAATACATGACAATCATAGGGTTAAAGAATTAAAATGTTATCATGTGGATGAGTAGATCATTCTAAAAAATATGGTTAATACTCTCAAAATATCCTAGTAATATTGTGGTATTTACCTTAAATGATATCTTCTTGATAATCTTGTTATATTTCCAAAATATTTTGAAATTGAAGATATTGGAAAAAATATCATGATAAAATCGGAATGAAAATGGAAAACTTGAAAAAAAAAAATCCCATTAATGTTTTGAGAAAAACGTATTGTATTCATGCCAGTGGTGTTGTTTAGGAGCTGGGTGAAGATCAATTGAATCCAAAGATATAAAGCATGTTTGGTTTGTAGTGGACTAAGGAAAGAAAGGAAGGTGGTCCATTGGTCTCCTCCAACACCAGTGTCTTAAAGTTTGATATGGATGTGGCTGCATAAAGCTGAGATTTTGGCTATTATGAAAGCCCTTGTTTGTATATTGGGTTTTTCCAAATATTACCCTATTTCTCTTTTGGGTCTTGCTTTGTATGACTTCATAGTTCATCCTCTCATTAATCTAATTTCTATCGTTACCAGTTTCAAAAGAAAAGAGGGTGAATCTTTGCACAGATGAAGCACCCAAAGGGCCTGCCTGAATCTTTGTAAATGGAGAACAAGTAACTCAGTCCATCTTGCATATAAATGATGATTTTAGTGTTTAGATAACTGAGTTACCTGTAAGTCACAATTGGTACGTTCTCTGCCACATAAATGAATATTTCGGTGTTGGGTCAACCCAAGTCAATTATTTTGTCATTAGCAATACCAATGAAGGTTCCAGTGTTCAACCCAAAAAAACATCCAGTGGATTGGATAATCTGAGCTACCTGTGAGTCAAAATTGGCTTGCGATTTGATATAACTAGACTACATTGAAGAACGGCTCCGCAAGGAGATAGGGGTTCGAATCCCGCGAACGTCACCTCTTATCGTTTGTGCAGGTTCGTTTTCCACTTGTGTGGGCTTTCTTTCCACTTGAGTGGACTGCTTTTTCATGTGTATGCGGGCTCTCTCTGGGGTCCCAGCCCCCTCGACTAGGGTACCAAAAAAAAAAAAAAAAAAAACTTAATACAGTGCAACCAAGTTCTAAGGACCCAAGTGGGACTAGTCTCAACCCTCCAGGTGTGTTCATAGAAAACGAAACTTCAACCCAAACACCCTATACAGCACTTCAAACAGTGGGGGCCCATTTCAAACATGGCCCAGCCCATAGAATGATGATGAATGATCGACCTCAACACAAGTCAAAGTGTCTTTTAAAGTTCGGACCAGACATGCCAAGATAGCACCACAGTTTTGCAACCAAAACCATTAGACAGAGGCACCCCACAACAAAATATAGGCAGGTCAGGTCTACTCATCATGTGAGCTACAAACATACCCTTGGATTTGGGATGTTGTTCATTTTCTTTTTAATCATTCATTTTCCATACACAACTGCTAAGTTAACCTGGACTGAATTTTGCACCATAAACTGAGTCACACTTGATTTAAGACCTGGATGTAGATATCATATTTGCTGTGAAGAAACAGAGACTTCTCTATAGTTCTAGTAGTCTTTCCACAGCCCATTGGCCAAAAAATTCAGCCCAAGAAAAAATAAAACTCAAATGAAAAAGTCTTCAGCATAGTTGCAAAGATGAGAGACAGATGAAAACCCGAATGCAAAGCACCTTCTTTATTAACTTTTGCAAGAATGTGAAGAGAAGAAGTTATAACTATGGGCTTCAACCATCACAACCAATTTTATGAATTACAAGTCTCAGTGATCAAACACTTGAAAACAAGATATGAAAATGTAAATGTAGAAGAAAATTATTGCTTGTTGATGATTTAAGTACATATGGTTTAGATTAAATCACTAAATACAAATCCAATATTGTGGATTAAACTCTTCCTGGACGAGTAGGACTGGCACTTACAGTGCTGATCCCTGCATGGATGGCCAACACACATAACAGTTGTGACCCGGTTACTATGATTATCAGTGCCTCTAGAGTTCTCTGCAAATCAACAACAGCAACAACCAAAAAAAAAAAATTCCATCATGACCAGTTTTTCTTTTAGACTCTCAAAAAGATTAAAGTTTTTCATTGATATTTGTAGTTGCAGCTCTTACTAAGTTAGCCTCTGTTCTCCCTTTACTTATCTCCTTACATGCAAACCTGAAATAACAAAAACAGTCGGTTAAATATACAAATAGGGCATGTTTGTTTGCATTAGAATACATTGGAACTTAATACATATGATGGTTAAAAATAAAGATTAACGGTTGGTTTCCATATGAACATCAAATAACATTTTCTTTTCGGAAAATAAAATCAAAAGAAGATGTTATTTGATGCTGATTTTTGAAAATTCACCTTTGATCTTTGATTTTTAACTATGCTGTGTATTCAGTTTCTATGTATTTTAATGCAATCAAAGAGGGTTAACGAACATTGATGCTGATTAGGGGAGAAAAAAATGAGGATGTTAAAGCTAACAATGAGGATGGGCTGGGCTGGAGCTAGGGCCTATTGGATATTCGTAAAATGGGTGCATGTAACTTGGGGTTTCACATAAACTAGGAATCATGCATTTGAATATCTGTGAGTACCAGGAGTTCTGTTCCTTGTCATGAACAATACTGGTGAATAACAGGTAAATTAGCTTTGCAGGTAAAATGAGTGCAGAGCAACTTAATTCTAAGTAGAGATGTAAATGGGTCTCCGATTTTTTAATTATTTGGAGGTTCCGACTCGTTAAAAACGGGGTTGAGTCCTTATTTATGCCCTGATAAGTAAATGGGTCCGGGTTAGGGTCCCTTTTTGGGCGCGTGACCTAAACGGGTCCAGTTCCACCTTGGTTCCAACTCGTGGGCCCGAGACCTAACATATTACCTCAATTTTCGAGAATATCTCTTAAAAACTTTTCCATATTGTTTACTATCTAGACCAGAATCAAGACCCTTCCCATATACGGTTCTAGTTTCATCTTCTCATTATCGGTTTCGGTTCCAAAACCAAAAAAACAGTTCTAAAACGGTTTTGTTTCATTTCCTCCTCCTCAGTAATTGTTCTAGTTCCGAGTCCACCATGGACCCGGACAGTACCCAACCCATTTACATCCCTAGTTGTGAGGATTTAAATAGAGACTTTTGAACTTTAATTTTTTTTTTTAAATGACCAGTTTTTTAAAATATGTGAACCAACCAAATTAGTCCTAGCCTGTGGACAGCCCTAGCCAGTGACAATGCCACGATCACTTTGGATGTATCAAAAAGCCATATATGCAGTTTAAGTCTATCTATTTGCACCCCAACTGAGAACATATCTCCTCCTTGGGCACATTACCAAATGGGAGCACTTTTTTTTTTTTTTTTCTAGTTGCCCGGTGCCAGGAAGAGGGGAAATAACTTGCCCACCCATGGATCGATCTCTGGCTGGTGCTATAAGAGCCTGTGTACCACAACTGACACTCTATGATTCCCCACCAAATGGGCGTAGATGGGCACGCTGCTATTTCTATTGATTTAGAGGTAAAGATCCTTAAAAAAAAGTCGTTAAAAAGACTCGGAAAGAAGTAATCAAAAGCAATAGATACATACATATAGTTACGGGACAACAATATCCTTTTTGCTCTAAAAAGGAGTCCGTAGTAGAAGTATAACCAATAAGAACTTGATGATGGTGGTGGTGGTGGTTGTGGTGGTGGTGGTGATTACTACTGATGCTATTATTTGGTTCATGTTATGCAAGATTTACCCCATGGCTAGCAGAGTGAGGGACCATGATGTGAAGGAGGTGGTAGCCGCAGATAGTAAGTTAGGCGTATTCCATTCAATGATGTTGTTGATCCCGGCGACGGAACTAGCAATGCCCACAAGCCCGGCGATAAGGGAAAACACGACGAAGAATCCGGTCGCCATGTTCCCCGTTGGAAAATACATTGGGAAATAACGAACTGGAATTGTTAGCTCAGATGCTGCAAGTTTCAAAGAGCCAAAGACAAAACAATCAGATGTAATGTTCAAGATAGCAACATATAAGAACTGGTATATAGTACGCTTACTTGGCATGTTTATTTGCTACATCTCATCTTGGCATCATTTTACTTCCCACCACTGTTAAAAAATCCAAAACTACTCTTGTCAACTTGACCAAGAGGTACTTCTCATGGTTGTTTCTATCAGTCCATCATATCTATATGAAGGTGTTAATGTGCTACTAAAAGGTATTTCCCATGGCTCTCTCGACAGCTAGAGAGAAGTATAAATTCCAAGCGCCCTTGTGGCACTCACTTGGATGCATGCCAAGTATAGAAGGATAGTATGAAGGAAACCCTCATCGTGGATATGAATGGGGCAAAAATCATCTCATTCAAATCTGTTAGGAAAATTATGTAGCCCGACTGCCATTGGGCCCACGCCAGGTCAAGCCCGGCGATGTGCCTCGGATGAACTCCCAACAAGTCTTGATTTGGTTGAGTCGGATAAGGATCAAACTCTTGGTAGTAGAGTTTGGATCAAGTTCAGACTCTCGATTGGCAAAAATTCTTACATTGGTCATGAGATATGAGTTTCAGGAGGGATAGAGTCTATAGTAGTTGTGACTCCTAGGGATTGCTCTATATAAGGAAGATGAGAACTCTTGCTTGATCATCCAGAAAATCTGAGAGCATTCTCAGTGAGTTTGCACGTCTACCTCACGCCGAAACGCATAAGGTTTTTGGCGAGTTCGGTTTTGACACCCATCTGGACCAGCTAGTTCTTTCAAGATCATTACCACCGTTGATTTAAGAGGTTTAAAGTTTTAACGGTTTCTTAAGTATATTTTTTTTTTTATGAAATTCAATTTACGGAAATTATAATTAGATTAGTGTCAAATTATGATGAGTGCAAATTTATAAAATTAGTGAGTATGAGAGGGGTAGTTTGATCATGAAGATTCTCCCGCTTGGTGAAAAAAGTTTCCTCTCATGCAATTAACAAGAGATACCTCTTACCATTCTAACCCACTCAGGGAATTTTTTGAGAGGTAACTTTTTCATCCCCTTGTGGGACTCTTTATTCATCAACCCTTCATGGTTTAACTCTGCATACATTTCGGTGCAATATATTGTGTACGACCAAGTTAATCAAGCTGTGGGAACAGTGGGATGTATCGCACACACTGCCTTTTATTAGGATGATCATGGGGGCTTGGGCAGGCTAGTCCTGGCATGGCTCAGCCAGACTGCATTGGGATGGGCCTGGGCACATCGATGATTTGAGGGCCCACTATAGGCCTGGATAGAGATTATATTTTTCAACAAGAAGAGACATAAATAGGTGGGAACTAACATGCAGACTTGAGAACTAAATTTGAACCAAATCTCAGGACCTAGCTGGGGTTTAACAAATGGGCTTGGCAAGACAAAACACGGTTGTATCTGCTCCAATCCAGGCCTGACTCAGTCCGCGTTTACAGCCTTGCTCATGTCATAAGACACATCCAAGATTGCAATTTGTGATGAAAAATATGGAAATTGGGATTTATAAGTGGCAGATGAATCCACAGCAGATCTAGTTTTGGATTTTGGGCTTTGGCCCTTAAAAGATCCTGATTTTGGGCTTTGGCTCTTAAAAAAATCGCTGGTCCGGTTTATAGAACATACCAAAATCCCATTGTAGATTTCAACCTCTTCACTAAAACTATTACTAGAGAAATGGCCAAGTCCAACCACATTGTGCGGCCCACCACAGCATGGTTTTTATTATGTTGAACATGTCTTCAATTCCAATTAGATTTGCTGATCATAACCATACAATCAAACATGGAAAATGAACGGTTACATCGATCGAATTTGTTGGCCCTTCCAGTTTGAACCCAGGCCACTCACAGAATGGTTATGATCATCACATGAAGGTAAATTTTTTTAGACACTAGCAATCTATACAAAACACTTCTTCTCCAACCATCAGCCATGCATATAGGTAGCTGAAACAGGCCCTTCGAAATGGTTGGACTAAACAGTTTATAGTCTAACCTGTTGAACTTGATAATTTCTCCAGTTAGAAGATCACCCTCAAACAAAGGGAGATACATGCAAATGGTAGCACAAAAATGATGGATGGTCAATTAGTCATGGACTTAATCCTCAACAATGAAATAATTGATTAAACTAGTCTTATGATTTGAGTTTTTACCTTTATGAGGTGTGTGTTCAATGCTGAAATTGAGGACCCATCCAGCGATTGCTAACACAATGGCATACAGTAAGAGGTTGAATATAAGAAGGAAGAATGCCAGAGACTTGGGACCTTCAGCAGCCATGATAGTAAGAGAAGAGAAGGTACCTCTCTATCTTTTCCAATCCACTAAGGTTTATATTGGTACTTCTATCTTCTGCAATCCACTGAGATGTATATATACTAAGGAAGGCAATCTGTTTAACAATAACCCATTGTTTTTTATTCTTGATCTACTGGTTTAGCATTTGCTTTGTAAATATATAATAGGAATGTGTCTTGAACTCAAAGGCCAAATATGCCTTCCTCTCATAAGGGGTTTGCAAAAGGAGAGGGAAGAATCACTTTCCAGGGTCCCCAAATTGCAATTAAAGCAAGGATTGAAGGTGGAGTGGATAAGTTGTCAATGATGTTTGTATATGGGAGTATTCCAAAGTGCAAATGTGTTGAGTTTAATCCAAAATCACAAGTGGGAAAGAAATGGATCTGACCCATTTTGATCATATAACGTTCATCATGCCCTCATTTTTATAGGATACATGAGCTATATATCCTGGGCCTGATCATAGATTAAAAATGCCCCCATTAACAGTTGTTTCTAAAATGCATCTACTGCTAGTAGTTAGATTGTAAGTGCTGTTGTATTTAGTTAATGTTTTATGAGTAAAATGAATAAATAGATATTTATGTACAAGGAAAGAAATTAAAGCAGCACTCTATTCACACAATACTAAGCGAAATCAATTGATCCTCATGGATTCGGAAAAATAAAAATCTCATCGATTAGATTGTGATTTGTGAATTTGCATCACCATTAATTTTGTGCTTGGATAAGATAATGAGAGAGTGAAACCGTTTTCGTTTCATCCAAATTTTAGAGTAAACTCAAGCTGAAGGTGCATTCAGATTGTCACAGCTCTATTTTTGTTGCCACTGGATGATTGATGACCGTCCGATCTACAAAAAAATCTACTGTAATGTGGATCTGGCGGGACCCAAACACACTCTTAATTTATTAAATAATTCATTACAAAGTACCCAAATCTATTGGATTCTAGATTTGCAATCTTTGATTCACAAAAATGCTCCTTTTGGCTTTGAGACAATTATGTAATTTGCAGGGTTATTCCCTATTGTCACTGTAGGTGGTAAAAATCTCACACCCACTTAGATAAATGATGAACTTCTTTTGGGGAAGATTATACGCCGGAGAACCTGCAACGGGGAGAGAAGAGAAGGTCAAAAGACCCTGGCTGCTGTTAGCGCAAGGCCCTCCGATGCCTAAGTTAGTACTGGAACTGAACTTAGGTTGGAGAAGATGAAGAGAGGCAGAGTGCCTGTGTATTTTCCATTGGGTACTTGGTCATGGAGCTTGCTCCTTGTATTTGTAGTAGGGAGAGTTGATTCTTGGTGATGGGGAGTCCTATCAGTGGTATGGGCGCTGATGGCCTGACATAAACACAACCACAGCTCTCTGCCCAATGCTTATCATCATTACTCAACACGTTCTGTAACGTGGTTGAGTCTCCATAGAGGTATGGCGTGCCGTACTAGCTTTAATGAGCATTCTGACACTGTTGCCGAGCTCAGGTGCAACTGTCGAGGCGGAACACCTGTCCGATATGGGATGCCTGGCTGAGCTGGTACTATTACCGAGCTCAGATGGATTACCGATCTCATGCTGAGGCACTGATCTCAATTACTGAGGTACCGAGCCCGATGCTGACTGGGATGGGATGGGATGTCATTTGGATTCTCTGGTATGCCGAGATGGGATGTCTGGCACTGCTGCCGAAGTGGTCTCCTCTTGGTAAGCAGCCTGGCGGTACTGCCGATGTGGAGTACCTGACCCAGATTGGGTCCCAGGCCGAGATGGAGCTTATGGCCGACGTAGAGCTCTTGGCCGAGGTGGAGCTTCTGGCCGAAACTAAGATGCGTTGGTACTTTTACCAAGCCTAAATAAACCCCCACATAGTCACATAACTGAACCACTATGTATGTTTTGCTTTTTCACTTGTGTGGTTTTATCCTCATTATCTCTTGAGATTAGGGTAAAAAAATCCACTCTTGTGTGGTTTTATCCTTGTTAAGACTAGGGTAAACCAGGAATAACAAATATTGATGTTGTTATAAATACCCCTACCCAAGCGCGGAAGGAGGGTCAAAGTTAGTCACGCATTTGGTCAATAAAAACTCACCGAACTAAACTTTGATTCTACTTTTGTATGGAAGTAGCACTAAACCTAGTCTTATTTGGTGTATGGATGAATTCACCATTATAGATTATTCAAAAATCAGCACATATACAACAATTGCGTTTTTCATGACATATCAAGCATAAGTGGCATCCACCACATGTTAATCTTCATCTCCTGTAAACATTGTGCATTTGTGAGAAGGAAGGGAAAAAAAGCTATTAATAAAAAGAAGATTTTCCCCTCATGCATTATCATAGAAGCATAAACTTGAATTTTAGCCATTCATTTCTTTAGTATTTAGTAGTTTTTAGTGTTAATTGTTAGAGGTTTGGATTTACATACCTTTAAGAGAGTAAAAACAAGCAGGGGAGAACCAGTAATGCAAATTGTAATTCAGATGAAATCAACCATACATATGACCTGCCCTTAATCTTTGGGACAGCTAAGTTGATAACTGATGTAGAACAAGTGGTGGAACAATTTCTGGAATGTGAATGAGTAAGAAATCAAGCCAGAAGGATAATGTCAACTTCAAATGGCCATACTTTTGATCCAGGTATCATCTTGCCATACAAGAGTACTAGTCAACATTCCCTACAACACACACAAGCAATTGCCAATAGGCACTGCTTGTTTCCAACATGAAATGAGGCCATTTTGAAGGCCAAGATGCAGCTTTCATGCAAAACTTACTATTTATAGTAATTCTCTGTTATGCTTATTTTAATGGTTTTTTAGTCTGTTTTGAGTATTAATTCTCTTGAAATGTCCTGATAATTAATTTAAAGTCCAGTTAGTGTTTTTACTATTTTTGGTGATTTTTACTATTTCAAGAAAGTTTGGGTTCTGGGTGGTATGTAGGACAATGTTATGTTGATAAAGATCGAAGACGAATTTCAGTTCTCTTTGGGGTTTCCCCAGTTTTTCCCTGTGGATTCGAGGTTTTGTTATTAGGATGAGGGCAGTGATCTTCTTCCTCAATCATTTCATGTTTACCGCTCCACCAATATCAGTGCACCCCATCATAGCACACGAATTAGAAAGAACATGTGTATGTGCATGAATATAACTGCTTCCAAATTGCCAAGAAGAAAAATCCAGGACATTCATAATCCAATGTATAGACAACAAAAACAATACTTGTATCGTCGTGCATAATTTGTTTCCTTCTTGGTCTTCTTTTTCAATTGATGACAGACCATGCAATCAATTGAACATTTACAAAGAAGCTTCTTTTGAGACTCAAATGATGGGATAAAGAGACAATGGCAAATAAGGACATCTTGCATTACGGTTGAGTGAGTGATGAGGTGGCGATCATGCTCAAGCCCCTCTTATTGTCCAAGCCCTACGCTCAAACCTGCAATGCCAACTTCTGGGCAGCAAGAGCTTCAGCTTCAAGGGTGGGCTCCCACAGGAGTGTAGTTTCAGCTAGTAGTGAGGTCACCACATATGGGTCCATGTTCGAAGCTGGGCGACGATCTTCTAAGTAGCCTGTAGAAAAACAATTGTCATTAAAATCATTTTCATTGTCATAACTCTAGCATTGGACGCACAAGCAGCAGTGAGTGGAAGAGGTAGGGTAGTAGTAGCTGCAGCAGTGCTTGTATGTGCATGCAAAAATTCACATACCTTTGCCTTGTTTCTCAGTTTCACGCCCCACACGAATCGAGCAACCGCGATTAGCCACTCCCTGCAAACCACAATTTACCAGGTTTTGTAAATTCATTTCCAAAAATCCACACAATTTTAATTGAATCCAATTTCTAGCATACCCAAGAAAAGGTGTTAATATCGGCTGTTTCATGCTTTCCTGTCAGTCTCCGTTCATTTCCTTCCCCATAAGCACTAATGTGATCTTTGTGGCGGAGTGAAAGGTTAAGAATAGCCTTCTTTATCACTTCAAAACCTCCTTCCTCTCGCATGCTCTTGGTACTGCACAACAAAAAGAATAAGGGTGATAATGGTGCTCGTGGTGATAGTAGTAACAGCACTAGCAGTAGATGTAGCAACAGCAGCAGCAGTAGCCGCACATGAGTGCATGGAATAAGAGTGTCTTGTTTGAAATTGAACTATCTGACAGGTGCACTATCAAATGGGAGACAAAAGAATAATCTTGTTGATTGATAGGAATTTACTATCTAATAGGAAACCCCAAAATGAAGGTGATTAAAGATTGAATGAGCATTGATCAGTGAGGTTGAGCACATGTCCGGAGGAGTGCAGTAGTGTATGTTTCTTTTTACCAAAACAAATTAATAGATGAAGTTGCTCCAAGTACCTGTAATTAGTGTGGCATCCTGCACCATTCCAATCACCCTGCCAATTAAAAGAAAGGGAAATTCGATTGAAGAAAGCAATTGTTGAATCTCAGAAGCATAAAATAAAAGGAAACGTTGGATAGAGTGAGGAGTTTTAACATGCCTCTATTGGTTTTGGATCGAGGGAGAGAACAACACCAGCTTGCTCTGTAATTCTCTGTTAAAAAGGAAATTAAGAATGCAAGGATAAAATGTGGTACTTTTTTGAAGAATATTATTAACATGAAACGTTCACTCAAGCATTATGACTGATTTACCTCAAGGATATATCTGGAACACCATACATCATCCCCTGCTTCAATGCCAACACTGGGGCCAACTTGATATTCCCACTGCAAAATATGCAATAGAGTGCCTGTGTGAAGTATTCATCTGCATACGGCTATGTAATTGATGAGAAAATATATGTACAATATACATGAGCGTCTGCATTCACACGTGCCGTCATAGTTCGATGTATGTACATGTATACTATCCAGTACATGTTCTTATTTTTGTCTGAATGCAGTGCATTATATGTATGTACAGAGTACATATGCGTGTATGTATAAAAATGGCAGCATTCACATTTATAAAGGTGTACAAGCAAGTTACAGGGGGCAAGAAAGAGAATAGAGCCCAAACCTGTCCTGGCATAACCTCCCCATTAGTGCCACTAATGTTAATCCCCGCGTATAAGCATGCCTTGTAATGAGCATCTGATATATCACGGCCAAATGACTTATCTGCTCCTGCACTGCAGTAGTATGGTCCCTGAAATTATAATAAAACATCAAGGCAATTATATTGTTAATTACCATTTATTAATATTATTAACCCGCGCACACACAACTGCTTACCCCAATATAGTTGGGAGTTGGAAAACACACACACACACACACAAATGACAAGGCTCTGAAGATGATGATACATACACGCGCGCGCACCCATTGTATGAGGTATATGTATTTTTAATCACTTTGTATGGATGATCAAAATCAAATGGATAATTGAGCCCTCTAATTAGGCATGAACTTCAATTATGTGCAGGATTGGACTCTCATATGAGGATCCAATGGTCATTCTGTATAAGTTCTACCATTATACCTATTGGAACTATGATAGGAAAAAAAAAAAAAGCACCTGTTGAGACATACCTGAGGACCAGGATAGCCTCCCACAGGCCACCCAAGAGGCCACTTTACATTTGTCTGAAGTAAGGTGTACTCTTGCTCTATTCCATACCTACAGATTCAAAGATAAAAAAAATGTTAACTTTTTTTACATTTTTATCGGTAAATCTTGAACAATAGAAATATATTTACTTGTGTATGTATATAGTACATATATCCACATATAATATTGTGGTGTGCATGTGTTCGGATAAGTATATGTATGTGTGTGAAAACATCAGAGGTACTTACCATGGGACTTCATCTATGACCTTTTTATTACTGAAGATTTGGGCAGCCCTGTGGCGTTTGTTTGTGGGGATGGGCTCTCCACTTGGTGTATAGGAGTCACAAATTACCTTCATATATAACATGACGGGTATAAGAACATTTTTTTTTTTTTTCTTGATAGGCAACGAAGAAAATATATTAATAAAGGAAAGAGTGTTACAAAGAGGCCCGACCAAAGGGCACTATGGTATAAAAGCATTATACCACAAAACAAGTTACATAGTGAAAGCTAAGAAGTTAGAAGACCTATCAACCCCTTGCTTAGCTAAAGAGTCTGCAAAGCCATTTGCTGTCCTCCCAACATGAATAAAGCACACTTGAATTGAAGACAATAGAGCTCTAATCTAATTCAAATAGAACTGAAATTTCCAAGGAAACATAGCCGAAGAAGACACCCAAGATATAGCATTAAAAGAATCACTTTCAACCACAAGTCTAGAACGAAAAGAGGTTGAAGTGAAAATCCGGATAGCTTCTAAAATAGCAACAACCTCAGCCTCATTAGACTCCATACAACTCACATACTTTGCGAACAAAGCCAACACAATGCCTTCACTATTGCGAAGCACCCCACCAGTACCTGCCGGCCCAGGGTGTCCCTTAGCACATTGAACTTAAGCACACCCTCCGAAGGAGGAGCCCAGGAAAACACCTTTCTCATTTTCTTAACTCCACAAAATAGAGAGGCTTCCCAATTGTGCAACACGCCATCAACTCTTAGACTATCAAACTCACACTTGAAAGCGGCCCATTTGGCAATTCGAGCCACCACCAATAACGTCAAGTCTTCCACTGACGACGAGGACCTTTTTAACACTCTGTCATTCCTCTCTTTCCACATAAACCACAATATAGCAAAAGGTATAAGTCTCCAAAGAACCAACCCACACCGGTAAAAACTAGAGCACCTCCAAGCTTCAATCATCCATGCCAAAGTCCCCGAGCTACACCAAAGGACACCGCACCACAGGAGGAGCCTACACCATAAGGTATGAGAAAACTCGCAATGGATAAACAAATGGTCTACTGTCTCCATCCCCTTCCTGCACAACACATATAAGTCTGAAATAGCTTTAGAAGCCAAGCCTCCCCTCCTAAGGTTATCCGCTGTAGAAACCTTCCCCAAAATAGCAAGCCAAACAAAAGCCTCCACCCTAGGTGGAGCCAGACCTTGCCAAGCCAAAGAAGAAGAACCTCTCAAAAGTGTTAAATCTTCCAACTCCCTTGAAAAGGACTTACAGGAGAATTTTCTAGAAGTGGTAGGTTTCCAAATACGAGAATCTGGTACATCCCTGCAAAGAAACACCTTAAAAAGAAGACTGACCAAAGACTCATACTTAGACTCCTCAGAAAAACACAAAGCTCTCCTGAAGGAAACATTCCAAGACCCAACTCCACCCCTACCCACACAATAGTCTTGAACCAAAGCCCACTTATTAACCACAACCCTAAACAACCTAGGAAAGGACAAGGACAAATGACCCACCTTCACCCAATCGTCAACCCAGAACCGGACCCGCCTTCCTTCCCCCACTTTGAAACCCACGTATAAGAACAATTACAACAGAAGGAAATCAAACATATACAATAATGTGTAATGCCTTGATGTAAATTTAATAAATTCTATATAAAGAGGTATTTTTGTGATTGCCCAAGCCAATGACCATGGGTTTTGTATGTAAGTTTTGCTTACCAAGATATTGTTCCCTCCTCTAAAAGGATCCTTGAAAATTGCTTGAGGGCTGAGAAGGAAGAATGATCATAAATCAAGGTCAAACTTATGAATTAACTAGCATAAATAGCATCAAATCAGAGTTAATTTATTTTAATAACTTACTATAGAATTACTTCACTATCTTCGCCTGGTGCTTGCCCAGTGCTCGACCCATCATAATTCCACTTTGGAAGCTCTGATGGGTGTTTAACGGGCTTAGAGATGGTCTGAAAGGGATTTAAAATTTGAAGGGGAAAAGGATTCAGTAAAACAATAGTGTATATCGCATATAGGTTGTAGAAACAATTATATTTTTTAGCAGTTATGATGAAAATAGATATTGCAACCATACTCGTGATTTGCTTCGCAGATCAATACCAGTCCCTCCAATCCTGATTCAGAAAAAATAAACTTAATAATTACTATGAAATAGATAAGAATATAAAAAATGTAAATTATAAGAGAATCCAAATTATTGGTAGCATATGATGAGTGTTTTGCAAACTTCACAATGATTAAAGAAAAATTACAGACTTAAGGAGAAAACCAAGTCAGTGACTTGACACTGATCTGTGTGCCATCCCACCATTATAACGGGATCATATGATTGTGTTGCATTACCGTAAGCTCTAGTAATAAATATTCAAAAAGTAAATAAGCTTTGACAGGAAATAATATTTTCAGGAAGTAACATAATCCATGATTAACCATAAACAATCTCTAATATCTCTTAATTAATATACTTCAAAATCCTCAATAAAATGTTGTGTGTTTGAATGCAAATTCTGTTATATCAGAACTTAGATGTTTCACATTTTTTTTTTTAAATGAGATGTTTCACATTTTAATTAGTATATAACATCACTTGTAGAAAAGAGAAACTTCAACGAGAGGCAAAACTTAAAGAATATGAAGAACATGCAACAGCTTCAATACATGTGTATTGTTAATTTCCATGATTATTTTCCATCAAAACTGTATAGTTTTAAGCCCCTGAAGTAATGAGATGAAATAGCAAAGAATGATGTATTTGCTAAAATACAAATTTCACAAAGATGAATAACACATAATATATGAATAATCTGAATAATCAAGCATCATTAGTCTCAAACTCTAAGATAACATGAATACCTTCTTCGCAAATACAGTAATAAATCAAAGTCTTAAAAAATGAGTATTTTCTATAAAAAAATATTGACAATGAAAAAATAAATAAATTTTAAATATAAGAAATTAATAACAAAAAACACTTACGACAATTTTCTATTAGACATTAGTGATGTTTGGATTTTCTTTAAACTACAATTGGATCCACATTATGGATGGCCAAACTAATGGTCTAGGTTATCATACAACTGTGGTTAGCAACATATAAGGTACTTTACAGAGAATATATTAGGTAAAATATGAAATGCTACCAGATATACTCAGCAATGATCTTATCGGTGTATGGCGTGACATCCAAGTTTAACAGATCATCCAATCTTGAGACTGTAGCATTCTCAGATTTAATAGCAAACACTCTGAATTTAGCAGAGCTTTTAGTCCTCAGCCTCGGATTATTCATCAATAGAGAACCCCACATCTTTGTAGTCATGGGTTTCGCCATTAGCGAATTGTTTGAAATTGCTCCCATCTGACATTGAATTGAAGGTGCCAAGATCTGAGCCATCTTTCCTTACTCCTGCTGGGAAAGAAAAGAAAAAAAAATCATTTGTATAATAAAATGTGATATAGATTCTGTACCATGAGGCCTGCCTAGACCCAATGGGCCACACAAGCAGAAGGGTTATGCCTACAAAAACATACTATAACTGAACAGTGAAATACGGATTCTCTCACCAATCAACATTATGTAAATTCTTGTTGGTCTTGCACAAACCATTATTCAAATAATACCAAAATTTAACAATAATCTGGCAACCAAAACCATTGAATGTGGCGATGGAAACCCAAAACGTTCAAGGCCATAACTTTCACTCCAACCTTTAGACCAGCAAACACAGTTGGAATATCAAATATTCCATTATTAAGGTTAGTTTTGGTCCTTGGAGGTTTTTTTTTTTTTTTTTACTTGAGAAAAGCACTTTGGAAATTTTATGAATTTATAGAGACTTTGGATCATTTTCTTATGAGTATTAACGTTTGTCAGACACTATGTAGATGAGGAGAAAATTCTCCATAGTTCAAATTTGTACTATGCACTCTCTTATCCATCTTTTTCTCCAAACAATATATTAAATTTTGTACCAGAACAAAGTTGGAGCTCATGCTTGCACTTGATGAACTCAAGAAATGAAGGACTGTAATTTTAATGGAAGTTGAGTAATTGAACTTTTGATGAATTTAGTTAGGATGGGTGAAGTTAGAGCTCATAAAGATGAAAAGTTTAATTTTGAAGTTTGCTTTGATTTAATATACAAGAGGTTTCTATCTCATTGATCATCATTTACTGTCAACTAACAATAAACCAGATCGGTTTGATCATTCAGGCAGCATGACCCATGGATTTTCTTTCACGTGCAGTTGGACCCACATTTTGGATTGTCTGGATTAATGGTGCCTACATACTTCACTTTCATGGGGTAATGAGTTACCTAAGTAGGGTTAGTAAGTAGTAACGTCACAAGTACTGGACTCTGGACGAGGGTAGTCTGCAGTTTGAGATGCAGTCATGATAGTACCCCATTTGGAAAATGGGGAGTGCTAAAACAAACCATGTCTGCTTTTTAAAACTGCTCCCTGCCATTATGGGCCAACATGAGGTGTAGCAGGGGAGCAAAATACCTCTATAAGACCATTCAAAAGTGGAAATCTTGACATAGCTATTCTAACCTTGTATAAATCCTCTCTTCAAACCTCCTTGTATGGCAGTTTTCATACCAATTCTAAGTTTGTCACCTGGATGCATCCAATTAAAAGGATGAGAGGGGTACTAT
Organism: Camphora micrantha; assembly: GCA_003546025.1. Taxonomy (NCBI): domain Eukaryota; kingdom Viridiplantae; phylum Streptophyta; class Magnoliopsida; order Laurales; family Lauraceae; genus Camphora; species Camphora micrantha. Next base: position 27,458,788 of record QPKB01000010.1, read on the forward strand.
GTATCCAAACGTCTGATTTCAACGCCTAAAAGTTCAATGGTTTTCTACATGCATATTTCTCATGATAGTTCAATCCAGCAGTATATAGCAGATGAACTGGGTAAGAGACCAATGCCTAACCAGGTTAGGAAACAGGACATGTCTATCTGAAACAGGCAAAAACCGGTTATGACAGCAAAACATGGACTTGGGTCTTTACTACTGGTGGTACTGGGACACACCCAACAAATAATCAGGGCCAAACTGACTTCTAGCAAGAAAAAACAGCTCTTCTAATCCCCAGCACATAGGAAGTAGAAGAAAGAACAATTAGATACCAAGGAACAAAACCCAGTTTCCAATAGTTAGTGTCAGTTTCATTCCAGTAACAAAGAGCATAGTTCTGTAGCACATACCCTGGGATTGACTCTTGAAATGTCTAAGAAATCACTGAACTGAGCAGTAAGTTGACACTCGTTTTTAGAAAGGAAAACAAAAGGCAATAAGAGAAAGATAAGAGAAGACTTACCAGAAGCACAACTGCTGGAAAAAGGCCAAGAAATCAAGCGTTGTAAACTATGCTTGTAGGTTTGGTGAAATGTCTACAATGTGTGAGTGAGAGAAACAGAGAGGGGGGCACCTGGACATGGTGTTATGAAATAAAAATAGAGAGATTTTGGCTTTTCCCTAGTGGATAGGGGTGGCCTTTGGGTGGTTGAAAATTGACAAACAAACTATTTGAGGACACCAACGACCACAAACTAAAGAAAGGATAGGGTCACACCCTCCCTCCATAATGGTTGGCCCCTTAGACCTGGCCCACTAGGTCTTTTGTTTGGGCCTTGTGTACTTTCTTAATTTGATGGTTAGATTTTTTAAGTAATACTAATGTTTGGAAGCCTTTCAAATTGGTATGGTTTTTTTTTTAGGCATTTGTTTCTATGCATCTACCATGCCTTTCCTATATGTAACAGATCACATAATGTTTGTACTACTCCGTTCGAATTGATCGTTGGATTGAGTGTCAAAATATTTTTTTATTTAAAATTATTAAACTTGTAGTCCATAGATGAGGGGAGTTAAATCATTGGATTGACTTGAAATTTTATACATGAGGGCTTGGATCTTTCCATCCTCACCTCACCCATGATCTATTGGTCCCTAGGTAAGCTCTAATAGCCGTCTCAAGATAGATCTAAAGACTCCCATCAAGTAATTCAAGCTTTTAGACTCTTAAAATGTGTTTTTGGCTAAATATGGTTGATAACACACAAGAATGCACATTTCTATATTTTTCTTCAAATCCTAAAATAGGGTTTCCTACCTTTTTTTTTTTCCAAATTAAGTATTGTTCATATAATGAAAGACACACCCACATCCCTAGAGCAATGGCACATTCCATGCACCAGACATGCCCAAATTGAATAACTTGATCAGCCCAATTCTCTCTTGTTTGTACCCAAGACGTGTTGTTGCTTTGCAAGTATATAAACAATAAAAGGACACAGTAGAACTGTAGAACGCCTTGATTGAATATACTATACAATATTAATGGACACAGTAGAAAGCCCTTGATTGAATATACTATACAATGTCTATAGTATTAAAAATGCTTACTAGAACAAGGTTACATGTGATTCTTGTGATAAAGAATACTGATGGAACAAGAAAAGTAGTTGGATTGTGTCTTAACGTGTGACCTTTTTCACTGTTTGGATAATGACTGGGGACAGCAGCTTTGCACTTTTGGGGCCACAGGATAAGAAACCTGTGGAGATGCTTCAATGTTGATGATAGTACCATCTTTGGTCCATTTATTGGTTGGATGCTAACAAACCCTGGGACCATATGTCAGGATGGTCTAAGAAGGATGGCAATGGTTTGGTTAAACAGGTGACCCACCCCAACCTACCCATATTGGAGATGGGTATGGCAGTGATTTTGTGGAGTGGGATGAAGATGGGTTCCTAGATTTTGAGTCAGGTTTGAGCCATTTTTGGATTTTGACTACCACAGTACCACTAGTTGCTTCGTCCCATTTATAACAAACTTACATAGTTGTTAGGCCTTTTTTTCCGCTAAGTTGGAGTATCTGGTCAATAAGTGTTACTATAGCTTGAAGATTAAGGGATTGATCCATGAGCATTTGTGTTGTACCGAAGTGCCAACACTTGTATAGAATACATGAGAATTCATGCCATAAGTGGGTAAAAATGAAGATCCAAGTTAATATACGAAAATGATCGTCCAATAGCCTCTCATCTACTGGAATTGAATCCAGAGAAGATATATAGGAAACGAACACGAGACATTAATAATTCAAATCATTGGAAAGTCAAGGCACATCTATATTATTGTCTTATATCCTTTAGCCTTTACATCAAATTATCCAAACTTCCCCTCTTTAATAATCCTTCAGTTAGCTCATTTCACCATGAATTCTTGTGTATTCAATTCCCATTTATTCTAATGCATGCAAACAAGCCCTAACAAAATATAACACACAAGACCCAGCTGGTGCAGTTGGTCTTGGACAGTGAAAGTTCTTTTTTTGAACTTAATTGTAGAGATATGTTAAGATAAAATGTATTACACCATACAAAAATAAAAGGAGAACACCATAAGTAATTACAGAACACGCTAGATACAACTAGGGGTGCTCATGGGCCGGGCCAACCCAATCCCGATCCGGGCGTAGCCCACTTTGGGCTGGGCTTGGATATGTAATTAGGGCCCGATTAATAATTAGGCTAGGTTTGGATTAAGTGATGGAAAGCCCATAGCCTAGCCTGGCCTGGCCCGGCTTGTGTAATAAATGGATGTAGTTTAATTTAATTAGTGCTCTAATGCCCACAAAAGTGATGAAAAGGCCGGTTCAGCCCAACCAAATTGATTAAATGGGCATTCTCGGGCCGGGCCTGGGCCAGTGCTTCTAAAGCCCGGCCAGCCCGGCCCATGAACACCCCTAGATATAACTAAATAAGAGAAGCCTTGAAGCAAAAACCATACCAACCCTTACTTTAAGTAAGTATGTTTGGTACAATTGGAATTGGATGGTAGAAGTTTTAAGTTAGCAAATTTCCATCCTCAGTACAACATACATATTTAAATTATTCTTCATATTTTAATATTTTAAAAAATCAAAATATTAAAAGAGAATGAGTATCACATTTGATATGACCAATATCATATCTTACATGTCACAGGACGGATTAAGGACTTATTCCTAACAAGAATTTATAATTGTGGGGTTACTGAAATACGATGTGATGGTTATTCCCTTTGCATTTTTAAGTTTCATGCTTCTTTGCAAGGATTATAAACTCATACCACTTGAAAATTCACTTTTATCCATTGGGATTTCCAAATTCCAACCCCTTCAAGCGTTTCTAGATACTCCCAACTAACGGGAGGATTTAAAAATTCCACTGCCAAGGATAGCTTTTGGAGAAATATAAATTCTCAGTACATGAGTTTGAATTCTAGTGAAAGACAAGTTGGAGGGATTTGGGTTTCCACCAACCAGTACCACACCTGCTAATTGCAATCCCTACAATCATGCTTGTCAACCTACAAATCTTGGAGGGACTGGATCTAAGGATCAAGGCTTTGTATGAGAGAGAGAGAGAGAGAGAGAGAGTTGTGACCTGGTGGGCCCTTTGATAGCTATTGTTACTTCTGGCCCAATACTTAAACAGGTAGTGTTTAACTTAAAGGCCCAATCTGGCCCAACATATTCAACACAAAAGCTTATATTTATTTTGAAAATGGGTTGAGCTTAGGCCTAGTTTTCAGGCTTATAAACTGGATCTATGTCTAGGTTTATGACCTTATTAGCAAATGGGTTGGGCTTTCACAAGCTTCAAAGTGGTCTTTTTTTAATTAGGTCATATACTTACACATAGATCCAGTTTATAAACCTGTTGGTTATGGAGTGGTATCTTTTTAAAAAAAAAAAAATTATTTAAGACAAATTTTAGCAAGAAGTATTGCCATGTTTTCTCGTCTTGTTCATGGGAGCTCTAGCACATTTATTAAACATTATCTTTATTTATTTTCCAATTTTATGGGTTTAGTTAAAAATATCATAAATTTCCTTCTTGAGAAATCAATGATTCGAAAAGGAATGTTGAGATATCAAGGGAAAACGTTGAGATAAATAAATTATATATGAAATAGCAAAAAATTACTAATAAAACAAGAAATATAAGTGCTTTTTGGGATCTGATTAATGCAGAGTGAACCCCAGCACACACTGAAGAGAAGACCACGTGCACACATAGGGGAGAGGACCTTGGGATTGAACTCTGGCCATTTGGGTACTCAGTACTCCCAACCACCAAGCTATCCCTTTATTCTCATAAAAATATAGTTTTTGTCAGAAATTTTCTTCGGCACAGTTTTTAGTATCATATTCAAATCTTACAGGATTATAATGAATTCTAAGGACAATTTTTATTTCAAGAATTTTAAATTCTCATTTTGGGACTTGTTGGGAATTATAGTATATAAAGTATGACTAGGTTGTGCCTCTAAGCCCAACATAGAGGTGGGATTTGGTGGGTCTTGGTTTGAACTCAAGTTGCACCCAGACCTTGCTTCAGATAGGTTTTGTATGGATTTGGATACCCCAATACATGACCCGGCTTGTTTGAATTGCAGGCTTGCAGCCTAGTTCAATCTTTATCTATGTGAACCTTTGGCATTAAATATTCAAAACATGACCCGGCTTTGGCTCCAACCAAAATCAAGCCTAGATACTTATATTCATGGATTATACTTTTCTATTTATGCTATTTACTTAATACACATGGAAAGAAAGAATAATGTCAAGCATGATTGGAAAACTCTCCGAGTCGACTCTTGACTCTCCCAAGTCATCCCATTTTGATGAAGAATCGAGTCAAATATAGGGAAGACTCGGCCTAGTCATCTCATCTCAATAAGTTGTTTGCATTTTGAACCATTTGATTGATATATCTAGTTTTGAACAATTACTATTTACTTTTTAAATAATCATGCACGAGATTTGGAGTCAGTAACTTAAAAAATGATGTCTAGAATGTAATTTGAAACTTTATTTGTTATTTTACAATCAGTATTTAGACTTACTATGCAATATTTTTTCTTTTCTTTTCCTTATTATAGTATTTTTCTTGCATATATAAACTTATTAATTTACATTAATGGAGAATGTTCATGTGCATCTATCCCTCACCATAGGGTGAGGGGCACTTTCTCTTTTTGCACATGAAGACAAGGGAGTGTACCTCCCCCATGTACTTAAAAATTCACTTTTTGTACTTGAAAATCCCCATTTATGGAAGTGTCCCTCACCCTATGGTGAGGGATAGATGCACATGAACATTCCCCTACATTAATTATCATGAATGAATGTAAATAAATGTATATTTATGTTTTATAAGTAAGAGATTCATTTCTAAATATTTTTAAAACTATTTTAAAAGAAAGAAACATGACTCTCCCAAGTCTCCACATTGACTCCATCCGAGTCAATTTTTTTGCATTGGACAAGTTGAGTCCGAGTCACGAGTTTTCCAACCTTGATGTAAAGGTCATCAATTAGGCAATGGCTTAATTAAATCATTACATGTAGGGCTGCCTTTCACAAATTTAAACATTTTTACAATGTTTTTAGCTTTCATCTTTCACCACGGACCTCATGACTTAAGAGTCCAAACCCGCTGAGGCTCTTAAAGAACCTTAGTTGAAGATGTGGACCTCCATGATGGGTCCCATCTATTCAAAATTTGAACCGCTCAAACTCAACACCCCCACTGTATGAAATCCCAAAATTTTACTCCAATAAGGATTGATACCACAGTAAGATTTTCCATTTCTTTGAAAATATAATAAATAATTATTATCATTTGAATTTGGATAACTAATCATGATAGGTCGGAATGAAAAAACAGAATTCATGTAGCCGACTCTAATATAATTAGGACAAGGTTTTTATAATGACATTCTTATTCATTCATTAGTTATGTTTTTTAATCAAATGATCAGTGGAATCAATTCTTGTTAGATTATTATATCTTGGTATCTTATATATTGGATAGGGTTTTATTTTTGTTAATTTGGATTTTGAGCTATACTGTGAAGTTTGCCTGGCTCTCTTTTAAATCAAGATCTCTATCTGAATGACAGCCTTTCAGGATCCAGAGTTATGACTGAGCATGACTTTTGATAGGGCAAGGTTGCTGCTGTCAGGTTTGCTTAGGTCTGCTACCAAGAGGACTTTGTCATCTGCCCTTGTCTTTAGGTCACCAACTCAGCCGCCTGACCATACACTCATTATTTTATCCATTTGGAAGGAACCTTTTTGAACGTTGGAGTCAGAAAGCATTGCCAGGAACATGATAAAGGTGCCCACATAAATTTTTTTTATTTTTTTAGTTAGAAGCACTTATGGTTGGGACTTAACAGTGGTGTTGGTTTTTTTTTAAGGACAATTTTTTTATCAGAATTTTAAGAATTCATATTTTGAGAGTTTTTAAATTCTTCAAAAGTTATTATTTAGGTGAAATTTAAAATTCCTTCTCTAGATGGAGCATTTAAAATTCCAACAAAATATATAGAAAATGAAATTGTATGAATTTTAAAAGGTCATTCGAAATCTTTTAGGTGATTGAAATTTGAAATTCTGGTTAAAAAACTGCTAGAGGACAAGATTTCACATCATATCTAAAAAAATCCCAATATTTCAAATTCTTATTATAAGCTTTGGTAAATAAACTCGCTTGATGCCTGGGTCTTAAAGTTTAAAGTATCACTTACACCCACTTGTAATCTAACTTAGCAAAAAACAAACATGGTTAAGTGTCCTGCTCTTCAATGGATGTCTCAAAAGTTTACTCCAATATAAATTGATCCTCCCAAAGATTGCTCACATGATTAACAATGTAATTAATATGACCAATCATATTAATCAAGTTAATTGTAAGCATTAATTATATCATTAATCAAATCAGTACTCTCATTATGAACCAACTCTTAGGTCATGTTTGGCAACCAAAATCCTTGGACAAAAAGATTTTTGCATTTTGCAAAGTAATGGAAAACAAACATTGGCAATTGAAATCCCTAGGATTGGGCCACCAGAGATTTGAAGCCAACACTGGATTTTGAAGCCAACACCAGAGATTTGAAGCCACACCTGGACCATTGGAAACTCTATGCAAAGTGAAACGTTTTTCAAGCATTTGGAAACATAAAGTTACAAAATAACTAAGAGTAACTATCCCTAAGCTCTAACACAGCTGATTATGGACATGGATGTGTGACGCATAAAGTTCAAACCCCAATGTAGTGAAAATTTTTAACTAATAGCTCTCTTGATTTCAGAACAACACTTAGAGGTTCTTCTCACCCAAGCAACGTGGGATGCGAGAAGAATGACTTGGTGCCTTCATCATGGGCTTGTGAGCTTATTGTAGGACCTTAATGAATAAGGGATAAAAATACGTTCATTTTAGATTGGACCACACTGTACTTAACTTAAACCCAAATTACTAACATGTAACATGGTAGTAATGGTCTTGGTTCAAAAGGCCAATGGCATCAATGTGAGGTTTCAAGGTCAAGCAAACCCATCACGAGTGCCTGCAGCTTATAAGGCACAAGATGTGAGGCTGGTGTGAGCAGGGCCAGGTTCAAATTTACCCAACCTTTTAAAACCTAACCCGTTAGAGTTAAAAATATATATATATATATATATATATATCAACTCGTATCTGCATCAAGGTTTGAAAACTCTCAAAGTTGACTATTGACTCTTTGTCGAAGGACCGAGTCAAAGACACGAAAAACTTAGTCGAATCATTTCATTTTAATAAGGGTTTTTTTTTTGTGTGTGTGTGTGTGTGTTGTATTTTGAACCATTTGATAGGTAGAACTGGTTTTAGACAATTAATATAAATATTTAAGTAATTATAAACGAGGTTTGGACAATAATTTTAAAATGATGACTAGAATGTAATTTGAAACTTATATTTGGTCCTTTTAAAATCATTATTTGGACTAGCGAATCATGTCATATGCAATATTTTTCTCTTTTAATTTCCTTACTATAATATTGTTCTATTATATATGAACTACTTAATTTGAATTGATTACCATAAATGCGTGTAAATAAATGTATATTTATATTTTAAAAATATTTGACTCATTTCTAAATATTATTAAAAAGCATGACTCCCGAGTCCCCACATTGACTCTATTATATATCGGATGAGTCGAGTATGAGTCATAGGTTTTCCAACCTTAATCTCTATATAAACATGTATAATGGTACTTTTTTTTTCTTTGGTAAACAATGGTACCTGTTGTTGGGTGATAAAGGTGGGACTTTTTTTTTTTTATTGTATTATTTTATTTTTCTTTTATATGATATTGACTATAATTTTTTTTATCAAAATCCCACAAATCGGTGGCCTTTTGAAATCATAAACATGGGGGGCCCAATATAAGCTACCACCAACTGGAAGTACATGCCAAGGATGTATGGGGTTCTTGCATCACTGTAGACTCAAATACCAGAGAAAGACACCTTGCCTACTGTGATTTGTTAAAATGCCAAACCAAACAAGCCCACCAAAACAAAGATGTTAGAGACAGTGACAGAAAGAAAAAAAATTGCTATTTTCAAAGGAAAGCATTGCCCAAACAGGGGAATAGTTTAGAAATCACTCATCCAGCACTGGGGATTTGGGGTTCAGATTGAGTGCAGGCATCTAAATGGGTCAGGCCACATGACCAAGACATCTTTATTTTGTACACATGTGGTGCCCATTAAGTAGCACTTAAATGTCTTAGAGCACGCTTGGTTGAGAGGATTTGAAGAAATTTGTGTTGTGGGGGGATTCTAAAACACTCTCGAAATATCAAATAATCTACTCGAAAAATAGGTACTTTATAGTCATTATACTAGTAAATCAAATCATAGAAAAGATAAAGCCGACTATTATCTACATCTCATTCTTGCATTCTTCACTCCTTGCTTCTTTAACGTTCTTTCATTTGCCCCCTTTTAGAATGAATTCTTAGGTATTCGATTCCATGAAAAAGAAAAGAAAGTGCGTGAGTGTGCGCCTTGCATGTCAGCTTAATATTCATGTGTTTGAGTTCATTGGCAGACCAAAGATTTTCATTTTAGGAGTTTGGACCTAAATAGATATTTGGGTTTTGGGTGCAAAACCATTATTCTCATGTAGGTTTTAGGGGCAGCAGTAGGATTTTTACGTAGATTTTGAAAAGATACCCATATTTTTCATTGATTTTTGAGAGCGGACCCAAGTCCTACAGGGGACCACCCCAAAATGCACGTGCTTGGGTTCACCCTTATTTGAGTGTATCTAGCATAGCTGTGAAACTCACTTACTGAAACAAACGAAGTTTCCAAAAACTTTCATTTCAATCCACATACTGAAACAAAACAACACTGTACAAGTTTTCGGCTAACTTCTCGGTCAAATTCAGCCGATTTCGGTCAATTTTGGTGGATTTCAGCAAAATTTAGAAAATACGCCCAAAATAAATTTAAAAAAAATGCACCTTCTACGATTTCTTCCCTTCTAAAAAGCCTCAACCTTTACCCTATGCCCCTTTTTAAACAAAAATAAAAGGAAGAAGAAAGAGAATAATTTTACTTAAAATAAATTCTCTGATCATATTTTATTCTAAATAAATCTTTAATCAAATTTCTACATGTATATGTATATATTTAAAATTAAACTTTTTTCAAAATATAAGCTCAAAAAGTTTCTCCAAAATTCTCAAATCGTCTGACAATTCTCATTTTGGAGACCAAAATAGAACAATGTCCGAAATAAAATTCACAACCATATATCTATGCTCGGCTCCAATCCTTTTATGCATTTGTGATTTTAATGGCCAGTGGGGTCCGCCTCTTTAGAGTCTTAAAATTGTAATAATCATTGGTGGGTCCCAAGACCTAGTCAGCTTGGGGATCGTGCATTCCAGCCATGCGAATTAGTGGCCCCCACCACCCCAACGACGACTCGCACGTGCCGCCACCTTCTTCTCAGCCTTTGCATTCGCGAATAACCGTGGCATGCACCTCGTGAGCATTTCAAAAGTGTACTCTCTGGATATCAAGCGCAGAAAAGTCTTGCCAGCCTCTCATATGTTGGAGTGGGAGATATCAATAGATTTTCTTGATATTTATTTGTGGGAGATGTTTATATGAGAGATGTTATTATGTGACCATGAGAGATAAGATTGCAGACCCCACTCCTATCTCTTATAGTAAAGTAAGAAATATTTTCACAGGAACACCTCCCTTTATTCATAACAGTATTTTTGAGGTAATACCGTGTTATTCTCAAAATATGGCCAAATGAACAACATAGTAATATCAAAATAAAAAATCCATCCAAGAAAAAACCTAAATATAGAAAAATATCCATATTTTTCTGGAAAAAGTTTGAGTAAGTTATTTGTGGGCCTGTTGTTTAGGAAGAAGTAGAGTAGAAAAGGAGTAAAAGAGGGTTCATGTAAGGTAAAGTTTTACTTATTAGGTGTGCCTATAATGAACATGCAAGGAAGCCAACAGGCACAAAGTTTTACTTCTTCCCTTGATTTTGTTGTTGTAATGTGGTCCATCCTATTCCTGGGTTGTGGGTGTTCTTTGCCCAGCTGGTTTTGTCTTCCAGTCTGTGGTTTTTTGTCTTTTTGGTTTCTATCTGGTTTGTTTACCAGGTTGTGTGTTTTGGGCTGGCGTGGCTTGTAGGTTTGAAGTTTGTTTTCTTTTGTTTGGTTCTTGTTTCTTTGTGATGTAGTCAATTGGGGACTACAGTATCTGGAAATAGGTTCTTTATGATAGCTTTAGTCTTGTTATAATGTTTATAATATAAACTTGCTTACCATGCAAACAAAAAAGTATTAATTCAAAAGGTTATATTTATTGGTAGGAAAAGTTAAAAATGTTCATTTGCTTCATAATTTCTAGAATTAATGTCAAATCCGGTGAGACATCTCCCTATCTACAAAAACAAGAAGAGATCTTATCAGAGATTATTGTACGATAAGAGGCATCTCCAAATTTAGCCCCTTTCGGCATTCTTGCAATCCTATTGGTTACAAACTCAAATAGCATGTGTGAGTGCGTGAGTATTGTACTAGAGAAAAATAAATAAAAAGTTATCTCTTTTGCTCGAAATCATTGAAACGAAGGAAGAAGGATTTGAGCTGGCTAATTAAATAAAACTTGTGCACTCTTCAATTAAGATTTTGAAAGGTTAATGAATGAATTTTGTATGAATTATCCAAATTCATTACTTTGCATTTAGTTTGCTCATAAATATAATATACATAACTCTAATTACTTCTAATTAGTTATGGTAGAATTGAAATAAATTTCATATACTGATAACTCAACTTAACCAAATACATCAACCCTCTACTTGTAATCAGTTTATGAAGATCCAAAATGGCTCAAAATCTTCTCAAGGCTAATTTTTGTTTTGCAGTTTTTTTCTTCCAATAGAAGTTTAGAAAGCAGTAATGTAGTCTTAAATAAAAGGACATTGTTTGACAATTCATACAGAGGATTTTATTGCCTTACAAGCCACTTTTTCCGTGATCTTCATGTAGTACACACATCACATCCTCACAGTGTGTAGACAAATTGAGTGAACTATATTTTATTGAAAGTAACATGCACTACTTAATTGAGGGTGAAATGTTCATATTTGAGTAGACTGCACTGCATACTTGTCAATGGAATTGAAGTACACGAAAGTTCTACTTCTATCAACAGGGGTAAAGCCGTAAAGAGAAAAATCAGCCCAACAAAATCATCCCCTCCCTCAATTTAATAGCTATAAATCTTAGTGGTCTTTAATACCATTGATTGTTTATAGAATCAATCCAACGGTGGATAAAGGTATCGAAGAAGGTGAAATTGGGCATAATGCAATGATAAAAAGGTGGACTCAAGTGGGCTCCCCCGAGTTGGACTACATGTAAGATAGATTGTTCTTAGGAGAACATCTCTTTTGATTGACCATTTGGAGTTAAATTTAGTAAAATGGTGTAACTTTTGTGAAAATAATTTTTCTTTGTCCAAACCTTATTGTGTGGTATGATTAGTTTTGACTAATAGAATGGACTCCACCCGGTTCTAATTAGGTGGTCAACTGCTATAGCGTGATACTTATGATGGTATATAAGAAATTTTTTTGGTGTCATTGTGATGTGTGGGCCATATCACCCCTTCCCATAACAGTATATGGGGGGACGATAAGCTATACTAATCCTAAATTAGTCTAATCTATCATTAATCCAAGGTCATCCATAAGTAAACTCCAAGGGATAGCTCAGCTAGCTTAGGACCACGGTTTGTACCCGGAGGTCGTAGGTTCAAAACTGCATTACTACATTGGGGCTATTAGGGTATTTAGTTGGCTTCCCTTCGGGCCCGAAGGAATTAGTCTAGCCCAAAGAATTCGAAACCCTTCGATACCCCCCCTCAAAAAAAAAAAAAAAAAGGTCATCCCTAGGGTTCATCCCTAGGGTGCTCCATTCCTTCACCTTTGTTCCTCTATGTTAATTACTTCTGCAATAATCCTACGCCTGAGTGCTCTCATTGGTGCTTCTAAATGAACAACAAAACATACTCATATATAAGATGATAAACAACAAGATCTTGCCCTTGTGCAGTAAGCCTCATCTGGGCAAATCTTCTCCCAAAAAGTCCCAAAATAAAATTTAATCTCTACTTAAGAAAAGTTTGTGAAACATCGGAATTCTGTGTGGCACTTTAGATTCATTTTTATCGAAACTATAGAAAAGAGATTTTTTTATTATCTTATAGAAAGTGGTTTTTTTGCAAAGTTAAAAATAAAAAATAATAATTTCTCTCTTTCCTTTTTAGGCTACATCAAACAACCCGAAAAAAAATGACAAGCATGAAAAATCAAAAGCTTCTTCATACTATTAAAGGCACGTTTGCACAACAGTAAATCCGTCAAAAAGTAGCGTATTAAAATTCTATTTTTTTTTTTTTTTTTTTTTTACTATTTAATCTTCTCATTTGGTGCAATGTTAAGTCCGCAAAAAACCTATTTTTTTTTTTTTTATGTTATTTCTTCTCGAGAGGTTTCAAAGATAACCTTCCCCCCTTGAGATGCATTTGCGTGAAAGAGGAAAATCATTTTTCACATTACACAAATGTGAAAGCATTCTACATCCAATTGACGAGTGAGCCCTCTGCTTGACACATATTCCCGAGATCCCAATAAGTACAACTTTCAGGTGGTTCCGAGTTGTACCCTTACTTTCGCCGGTTTGCGGGATTTTTAATTCATTTTTCCTGTTTGGTTTCGACACGGAAAAGAAAACCAAACCAAGAAACCGCATTCCTCTTTCTTGAGAATCAATAGAAGTATCAGTGCTGCTTCTCCCATCTCCCTTTCTTTCAATAGAAAGAGATCGAAATTCCCCAAAAGAAATTCTGGGTTTGATTCTATCTGGGTCTATGGAACAGCTAGTGAATTTCATCATTCGCCCTCCAAGGTACAATTCCAGTTCTTTCTTTCTCTCTTTCTCATCTGTTTGTTTTGTTATGAGATGGGTAGTTTTTTTTTTTTGGGTTTTGTTCTTCAGTTTGATGCTGTCGTGTGCTGTAGTTTGTTGGGTTTTCTGTAAATTTTCAGGCAAGTAACGGTTTTGCTGCGAATTTGTTTCTGGGTTTTGCTTTTTTTTTTTTTTTTTGTTGAGACTTGCAAGTTTGGATTGGTTGGATTGAGATTTTGATTTCACTCGTTTGTGGGTTTTGTATGTAGACGTTGAATTTGGCTGGTTTTTGGTCTGAATGAGTTTGGTGTTCTTCTGTTTCGACTTCTTTATTATGATTTCTTTTGGGGGAGGCGACTTTGAGGGGAATCTTGCTATTGGGGTTTTATCATAGATCCTGAATTTGAGAGTTTGGTGATTTGGGTGTTGATGGATTTGGTCTTTTTTAGGAATTTAAGTCAAATTCCTTGATGGGTTTTGATATACTATGCCGAACATAATGGATATTGTATTATTTTTGGTTCTTTATTGTAATTGAACTGGAGGATTGATGGTTATAAATGAGAACATTACCTGGAACCATAATTCTTAAGTGGCCCTTCCAAACATAGGGATTTATTGGACATTTTTGTAGGGCTATTTTGTGAATCTGAAAACCTTAGATCTGAATTAGTCCCATTTTGAGCAAGTATCAAGCTAGAATATTGAAAATGTATGCGGATACATGCTTATGTTATGTTGATCCCTCAAACTTGTGTGTGAATTTTGGGCAGCATCGAAGATGGACATCTAGATTTTAGATTAATTGAAGTAGGGCCTGTCTGGATTTCAATGATATAGAATAGTAGATATTTGCTTGTTAAACACCCTTTTCAGGCATGACATCCCAATAGTTATAATTTGTTGAGCTGTGCCTGTTATATTTGAACAGCAACTGAGTATTTATTGTTCAAGATGGAGATGCGAAGTCAGAATATGGATTGCTGATTCAACTGGTCAGTTATTGGAGAAATCTCTCTATAGGGTGTTGTCAAGTTGTCCCTACTCTTTCACTTGGACCCAAAGAAAACCATGGATTCTAACAAAGATAAGAGGAAATATGACTATCAGGTTGTTTAAAAAAGAACTCACCAAGCCGACCCTCGATAGATGGAGTGATGCTTTTTTTTATTTTGAGTTATGCCTTGTTTGTTGTGGGCAATTTTTTTTGGAAAGAGGGGTACAAAATGCATTTAAGATCCATAACTTATAGATGTTATATCATGGCTCATACTTTTGAACTGTATTTCATTGGGCATTTTATTTTTCCTGCTGCTGATATTTCCATTTTGAGTGTACCATTGGATTTCAAGACAATGAAACTTTTTCAAAGAAGTCAAGGAACTTGACAAACAAGATGTCTTACAAAATGAACACTTTTTTTTTTTTTTTAATATGAAGGTGATTCTAATTAAATGCCCTAAAGTACTGAGAAATGCCGGGCAATGTGGTTGAAGGTTTCGGAAATAAATACAATATTTATGTTGGAAGCAATTAGTCGAAGAAGGATTAAAATTACCAAACAGTCGTACTTGACTGGACTGTAGTTTCTGTTATTTATATTTTTTTGTAATATTTGTCCATGCCAAGATGTAATAGATTGGTAACTATGGATGTTAGTCTATTATTGAGTTTATGTTTGCCTTGGGAAGTGTTTTAGTCCATAATGGTGATATGGAAACAAGCACATACATATGGCAGCTGGTACTTGTATTGTATATATGAGGTTCTAATGCTGATATTCTGATCATTAATTTAATAATGATTTTTTTTTTTTTTTTTTTTTTTTTTTTTTTTTGCCTTTTTTAAAATTTGCTTCCCATAAGGTGGTCATTTTTAATATGTATAAGCGTTGTATATTTTGGAATGCAGAGCTGATTATAGCCCCAAAAATGACTTGTTGGATCAGGAGTTTATGCTCAAAGGACGGCGGTTTCAAAGAAAGGATTTGGAGGTATTAATGAACATATGCACTTCCTTCTCATGTTTATTCAAGGATATTTTACCATATGTAGAAGAATTCTTTGAATTACATTGGAATCAACTGAGAATCTGAGTCTGCAATGCATTTTTATTCATGAAATGAAATCTAAAAACTTTATTCTAATAGAAATCATTCTAGATCTTTTGGTGTCTTTCACATTGTTTTTCTGCCTTGCTTTTACTAATTTTTTTTTACAGATAAAATAGTTGAATATGCATGGTTCAGTTCAGTTTGACATTTTCTCATTCTACTACTGCTGATGGCTGCCAGTCTTTGACTGTTTATATCATATAATGACCAGTCTTGTAATAGATATTCTTCAAATGTGCCACAGGTTACTAATGGCCGAGGAGATATACTTCAATGCAGTCATTACACGCCTCTTAACATTCCCGAAGGGAAGACACTTCCGTGTGTAATATACTGCCACGGTAACAGGTGAGTCAAGAAATACTAATTGGAAAAGGCCCATGTTCTGGTGTGCTGCTGAGTTTGATTTCCAGGCACACCTAGACCAGTTTGGGTATACCCATAGAGGTGGATTGGATGATTTATCATGCTTCAGTTCTCAAACAGAAAGTCATCTCAGTTTTGACTTGGCATGGAAATATATATTAAATTATAATTTTTCCAATATTCTGGATCTTTTGATACTTTTTCAAAAATTTTGACCCCATTTTCAATTCACACTAATAACCGATATGTATTACTCGATAGTATTGTTTTGGCCACCAGCTATACGCCCGGCACAACTGATGTTTTGATCCTTGCTAAGAACAAATTACAGAAATTTCATTTATCTAAACACACTGGTGTCGTGCTCTAGTACGATCATTCATTCATAGCATATGATCGTATGCAGTAGATACAATAAACAATTTCTGTTAAATTCAGATTTAGTGGATCCTACATCACGATTCTTGGAGTTCAAACCCATTTTGTTATTATATAAGTCAAAGAGGCTCAGGACAGTGACCACAGTCATTGAATTTCTGAAAATCTTCTAGTTTCATTCTCTACGTGTTCTGATAAATAAGAAATGATCTTATTTTGTTGTCAGCATTGTATAGGCAGCAGCCAAGGCCTGATTTAACTTGTGTGGGGTCCACATTTGTTTGATCCAACTTGCTCATACTGCACACCTCCCTGTGTATGGGCAATGGCCCAAATTTCACTCCAATTGGAGGTAAATGTATCGATGGATTGATCTTGTATGAAATATACAGTTATATTCTACATACATTAACACTCCATTGGTGTTTATAATAGAAAAAGTCTACATGGACCGAACATTGGGATCGGTCCAAGAACCGATCCCAATGTTCGGTCCATGTAGCAGGGTTCTTTATAATATAACTCCTAATGGAGTTGTATTTGGCCCAGTTCCCATATGGACGAGGGCGTGTAATATGAGTGGGTTTGATCAAGCAAAGGTGGGCCTACATGGGCCAGATCCTTTTGTTATCTGCTGTCAGTATAATACTGACGACTATGTACGGTCATTTCTTATATTTTTGATAATCTAAGATGCCCTCCTAAAAGCAAATTTATTATGTGGCTAAAAGAATTTGCTACTTCCCTTTACATCTACTTTCCTTTGAAATCTTCTCTACTGATAATTTCAATACCTCATGATAGTTGGTTGATGTTGCTTATAAATAGTTGAGCAGGTTTTACTGATGTTCAGCTGCATGTTTATATCTTCAGTGGGTGCAGAGCAGATGCTAGTGAGGCTGCTATTATTTTGCTTCCTTCTAACATTACAGTCTTCACCCTCGATTTTTCGGGCTCTGGAATCTCGGGAGGAGAACATGTCACCCTTGGGTGGAATGAAGTATGTACCTCAACGATTAAAGAACTGCTGTCTGAAAAATGTGAAGAATATGCAACAAATTATGACCTTTTTGATTCATGTTTCATTCTTTTGTTTAAAAATACTTTCTTTTAAATAAAAGCTGCATCATTTTCCAGAGACATCTGTATGATTTTACTCGAAGTGCCTACTTAGCTGATGAATAACTTATTTTGCAACTGTCAAAATTATTGCCTACATAACATGATACTTGTATATGCATAGGATATGGGGCATGGATGCTTCAACAAGTATCATATTGTATTTTGGCATCATTTGTTATTTACTGAACCCTGAGATCAAAATTTTCCTCTCAGGAACAGAATTATCAGCATGTATCATTGATATATGTGGAATCATACATATTTGTCCATATATGTGTCCTGGTATTGTATGTTATGGCCAGAACAAAAGCAAAAAAGAAACAAAGTAACAAGAAACTAAACAAATTTACTAAACAAATTTCAGTAAGTTCTCAAAGCACCAATTTTGCATGCATTCTATTAAATGAGCCATGTTCCTGCATCGGATACTTATCAGACATGATAACAAGCCAGCTTCTGACAGATTCTTGTAGTGCTAATTTAAACATTATTTTGCAATTTGAAAAAACATAAATTTTTTGAAATGTGAATTCTAAATGTCATTCGACCTAGAAAAAAAAATACTAAATATAACACTTAACAAGTGCTACTCATTTCTCTCCAAAAAAGACCAGAAAAGGAGAAACGTTACACACATACTAACTAGTTGTTCCTTTTACTACACCACTTCCAATGATCGAAAGCTAATATACCATGAAACTCCATCCATTTAGCCTAACAAATCACTCGCAACCAAGCTTTTCTTGCCACCACTTCTGGAGTGTTGACTGTATTCCGAAGATTATCATTATTCTTTTCCGCCATGCAACAAAACCACGACTAAAGAACAACTCCATATAAAAGATCTCCAACAACTTCTCAATCAAAGGGGGATTTTCTCCTATGGGCGGAATGGAACCTGCCCTTTCACCCAAATAGGCATGAAATGAATTCAGTAAAAAGCTTTGAAGTTTAAACCTCATTGACATCCATATCCTTAGCCAGGTCAGGTTTTCATATGGAACTCATCATTTGTGTAGGTCCGTCAAAATTTAGTGTCAAGAGCAACAATTTCTCTACTGATCTCTAAGCAAATTGACCATCTGAATGTATTTATATATTATTATAGTGAAGTCAGTCCATCTCAAGTGCAGTATGTGCCAGCACAACAAAATTATAATTGAAGCTTTTCATTTTTTTAATCAATTTTTACATTCATAAGATAGCTTGGAACAACCATTGATTGATTGGGTATTAGCGTTGTATTGTATTGCTCTTGACCGAAATTATCATCCTTCTATCAACCATTCCTTTTTGGGTATTTTTATTGCATTGTAATTATAGCCCTAGGTATGTTTAAAACCAGAGCATAATGTTACCAGAAGTGATTTTCCAAGCATCAAACTAAAACTTGAAAGTTTTCTGTGTAGAACTTTAGTTTAATATATTGAGTTTGGAATTATGGTACTTGTGATTGTTTTGCTGCACCACTAAACTAAGCAATGGACTGTCTTGAAATGTGTCTCAGAAGCTTAATTGTTCTATATCTCTAGGAACTAAGGATTGATTCCTCGGACATTTCTTAATTGCTTCGAGTTCTTCTTTACCTGTTAATTGTCTAAATCCACCACCAAAAGTACTATAGTAACCGACATAATTAGAGAGGTCTTTTTTTTGTTTTTTTTGGATAACATTAGAGAAGTCTTTTTGGTGAAACATGAAGTTGAAGACATACTATTTTATCAAATAATTTTTCATCTTTTAAGTAACAGTTCCTGCAATTAATCATGTATTCCCGTTTTCCATTTTTTCATTATGCGTCACCTGGTTTTCATTTTTTTTTTTTTTAATGTTGAATCATCTCCTGATGTGGTTGGTTTTCTTCCAGAAAGATGATCTAAAGGCTGTGGTCAATCACTTGCGAGCCGATGGGAATGTATCTTGCATTGGTTTGTGGGGGCGCTCAATGGGTGCCGTAACCAGGTATTCTCATAGAAAAAATATAATATATTCATTAGTATCAGTTTGTCGGGTGCTACATACTGTGCATGTGGGTGCAAACTGCAACCTTTTGACAACCCGAACATTCATATGCTGACCTAATACCCATCTTAGCGTGGAGCATTGAATAGCTATAAGTATTCAATAAAGGAGCAATGAGAGCAAGTCCCTGTGAGCATTCCAGATATAAGAGCTTATATTATTAGAAGGCAGGCCCCAGCTGTACCTTGGTTGGTTGAATGAAAGGTCTATTGTTTCTTTCAAGCAAGCATAATACATCCCTGTTCTTCATATCCCAGCTACCCTTCCGATGATGTACTTTGTAGCAATTTTTTGGTGTCACCCCCGTAAAGTATCTTGTAATCCATCTGGTGGGATTGTAAATTATCACAGATGATCAAAATTGCTATAACTAGGAGTGTAGTTATCCTCAATCAAGAGCACAAAGATTGGATACAAAGATGTATATATAATTATAGGTGTGCCCTCACACATTGAGGCACAGAAAATTCTTCCAAATCTCCTTGTGCATGTGAATATGGGGATAAATTGTCAACTCGGTGTCTCTACAATCACAAAATAATTTAGAGCTGAAAAGTTCACCGCTAGTAGCCATGACACTTTGAAAGATCAATAGAAACCAGCTGCTTTCTGTACAAGTGAATTAGGGTGAAACCAAAAAGTTTCTGCAAAGTACATCATTGGAAGGGCAGTTGGAATACGAAGATCAGGGATGTAGGGTGGACTATGAGCACCTTCCAACTGTGCTATGGGCTTTTGTTCAAAATTTTCCATTGCCAAATCTCCTACTGTAGAATGAAAGATTATGCTTTTTTATGGGATTGTAAGCAATTGAATGTCTTCATCTAAATTGAAAATACAGAATTCTGGTTTCTCTGATTGCACCATTTCTGTTGGAATTCTTATCGGGAGAATTAATTACGGACTTGCAATTGTCAACACCTACAGTGCCCCAGATACAACATGGATATTGCAAGGGCATGCCTTGGATGTGGCTGGGATGTGGATTTCAGATATTAAAATGAAGTATTGGATATTATACGATGTGTTGCTGGTTTTGACGTGTCTGGGCATGATAGTTCAACATTTATTTCGAGAGGAATGATAGTTCCTGCCTCCCTATTCTTTATGCTGAAGTAGAACCAATGGCTTGGTGATCTATACCATTGATGTGATAAGCCAGACACCAAGACTGATGAAATAAATTTTTTTTTTTTTTTTTAAATTTTAGCAATCAATGGAAATATTATTATGCTTTGATTATTATGAGGCACTATATCAGAAGTTTCATTGCCTAATCAGTTGTTCCTTGTATGCATGTGTGATCGCCCAAGTAGAGCTGATTATTCTGTCAGAATATATTATCATGAACGATAAAATCTTTCCTTGCTATTTAAATATAGTACTTGTTTTCTACAG
The DNA here is from genome assembly GCA_003546025.1 of Camphora micrantha. Lineage (NCBI taxonomy): Eukaryota > Viridiplantae > Streptophyta > Magnoliopsida > Laurales > Lauraceae > Camphora > Camphora micrantha. Next base: position 27,479,726 of record QPKB01000010.1, read on the forward strand.
TTTGATGTATGGAGCTGAGGATCCATCAATCGCAGGAATGGTTCTTGACAGCCCATTCTCTAATTTGGTGGACTTGATGATGGAACTTGTGGACACTTACAAAGTTCGCCTGCCGAAGTTTACAGTAAGTCATAAATACATCAGAGGAACTGCTGTGTATAATTGGCTTTGCATGCAACTTTGTTTTCTGTGACTAGGATGCATTTTTATTACTTTGTCTTACAGATTTTGAGGCTATTCATCTTTTGATCTATAATATATTTGTAATGATATGTCTTATTGACACAATAAAGGGAGCCAAACCTGATTGATTCCGAACCCAAAACCCCAAATCACAAAATCAACAGTAATCCCAAGAAGAAATAAGAGGTTGCTTAACCAAATGGAGATCAATCCGCTGATTAGATTGAGAGAGAACTCAAAACCAGTAGGAGGAGATAGAAAATTATACACAAGGAAATTTTATTTTGGAAAAAAAAATCATAAACAAGCGTAGGGTTGGTTGTCCAACCATACCCAACACACACACACACACATATATGTATGCATGTGTACGGTAGGGTTGTGGGGCCTCCCAGGTTCCTAGAGAGAAAGAGATGATGAGGGAGAAGTTGGGGGGGAGGGGGATTCGAAGATCTGAGTGGGTCCTACTATTGTAAGTTGACGGGAACTCACATGATCATCCTAATCCCTTGATCAATGGCCTATAATTTTGGACCATTAAAAAACCATGAGCAGTCAATCCAATGGAGTAGTCCATTCGGATAGGTGGTAAGAAAATTGAATGGGTGATCATGTGGAACCAACTATTCCATGCGGACCGTGTACATTGGATCATAAGGCAACACACACATATTATAAATCCTTTGCTGAGTCCGTGAGCTCAACATGCAAAAGACCTAGTGGGGCCCACCTTATGATCCATCTGAGTGGACCGTAAAACAATGACCCCCACCCCCCGGCTGCCGCCACGATAGTCACAAATCTCGGGGTGTGGCACCCATCTGGATGGACTGGACAGTTGGATTGACTATGCACTTGTTTGGGGCGATGAAACTTGTGGGCTATTGATCAAGTGGTTATGATCATCATCTAAGTCTCCACCCTATACAGGTGGGGGTCCTCCAAGTAAGGGCCCCACAAGGCTATGCTGAGCCCCACAAGGCTATGCTGAGCTTAGTGCTCAGCAGAGGGGGCCAGTGTGTGCCCTCACCTGTGACCAGAACCGCAACTTTTGTTGCGAGTGTCATTTCATGGACATTAGATCTTTAAGTTCCAATGGCCTTGCTTATTTTATCTGGTCAAAGATGTTAAAAATGAAAAGTTGAAAACCTCTGGAGTGTGAATCGAGGAGTTTGCAGAGGGGGAATGAAAACAGGGAAAGAGAAGTGGAAGAGAAGAAGAAAAAGAGGAAGAGGAGGACTGGAGGAGATCCAGATGACTAGCAACCAGAACTGCGATAGGTGCTTCTCTCTCTCTCTCCTCCATCCATTCACTTTCCATTTTTCTCTCTGTCCCTTTCTTTCGCTTTTGCTCTATCACACTCTGTAAAATAAAAAAAATCACAGCACTCTCTCAGTCCTTCTCTTCCTCTTCCATCTTAGCGCTCTCTCTAAAAGCCCTAGATTGAATCAAACCCTAATCCAATCCCTCCCTATTTATTGTTGTTTCCCAAATTGCAAGTATTTAATTTCAGTGTCACAAAATTTGTGATTTGTTTTGTTAACTTTTGATGGAAGATGTAGGTTTGTTTTGTTTCATATGTTGGTGTTTACTGCAAGTATCCAACACATCTGTGCTAGCGTTTCATTGTTCTTGGCTGGTTTAAGAGATAGTAAAAGAGGGCCATTGGATATAAGCTGATAATTGTACAGCCCAGATATAAAGGTCACATGGGTTCTTGTGGTTGAGTTTGTAAGAGAGTACTCCTATGGGGATGGTCTCATGGGGAAATCCATTCATACAACAGTGTGGGACCCGATCACCAATGCTAACAGTCCACACACGGGACCAACACTCCCCACCCCTCTCAAATTTCATTGGATCCAAATGGATTTGCACCCCCACCTGAATGGATTGGCGTGTTGGATCGAAGGTCTTATATATATATGTCTTTAAATTTGTGGACCATGGATTAGGATGATCTGATGGACTTACAATTTTGTAGATTAGTAGGTCACATTTAGATCTTCCGATCCCCCATTGCCCCATGATTGATGGTGCCCCAGGTGGGCTCCACTAGGTTGCCGCCATGGACATCTGTGGGAATCATCCGTAGGAGAGCACTATGCCAATATATATTTATGTATATAAATATGTGTGTGAGAACATCTCTCATGAAGGGGATCGATGAGTACTACCAGCAGCCCCACCTTGTGATTCATCCAAACGGTTCACACTCACGGGAACAATCCGCACTCCTGGATAGGCTCTGCCTCTGAGGTTTGTACCCACCAAATGGGGGATTATTGGATTGAGGGTCGATTTTTTTTTTTTTAATGTAAAGCCTTTAAACTGGTAGGCCACCGATCAAGGGATTATGGCTTTGGATTGATCTCAAATTTGATATCTGGGGCCTAACCATATGGATCTTTTCATCCCCATGTTCTTGTGATCAGTGGGATCCTAGCTGGCCCATCCAACTACCTCTCATAGTACCGTGAGAGGTGTTCTCACGGGAGCAAAGCTCTCTCTCTCTCTCTCTATATATATATTTATATTTATATTTGACAACTTCAAATCAAACCCTAAATCTAAAGCAATCTCGACCACTCATCCAAAATTCCAAACAAGGAAGAAAACCTAAATGTTAGCCCACATACATTTTAAAATAGGAAAGAACACGCAAACAAAAACCAAAAAGGAAGAAAGGAATCTCGTTGGAGGCTAGTGACTTGGAAGCCCCTTCTTTTTAGTGGATATGAGCCCCACTTGCTTCCTTCTTGAAAATAGCTACTTCTTTCCTTACTTTGATGAACTGCCAATTTAAAGTGTCCTCATCCAGCCTTATTAACAAAGAAATCAAGTAGGAAGGAAGCTCCAAAACTGGAAACAGCTCCAAAACTGGAAACTGCTGTTATGTAAACCTTGCTGGGCATCCCTATTTTTTTGGGATTGTGGCCTCCATATGTGGACCTGATGGACCCGCCACATGACTGATCTAGTCGACCAGGCTTGGGCGACCAGCTTGGGCCTGGTTTGAGCCAAACTCAAGTGGATTTGGGCCGGGTTTAAGTGGTCCTATGATAGATGACTGTTTGGCACCATTGAATACTTATTGGCATGATTAAATGTCCAATCTGACCTGATTAAGAACTGATTTGGATCCCCATAAAACTTAGCATAACCATCATAAGGCCAACCATCCAAAGTTAGATTTGAGCCCCTTTTCTTGAATAGGCCCTGGTTGAAGTGGATCAAAATGCCATTTGATCAATCAAACGATCCATAAAATCAGGGGCTTATCAATCACAGGATCCACTAAACACCGGCAATCCACTCCTGCGTCGCTCATTGGCTATACCTGTGCTGCTTTTTTTTTTTCAGCTTTATATCTATTAATCTCATAATCTTTCTTCTTTGAATACATTTTACCCGTGATGGATACAGAAAAAGGATGTTGTATTGGAGAATTACTGTTTATTGTTGAATGAGAGTTAAATCTTCCCCCCCAAACACACACGCACACACAAAAAAAAAAGAAAAAGAACAATGGTATTTATGCACTCTTGCTCTAATTAGATTTTTTTTTTTTTATCAATGAGAGAGAGAGAGAGAGAGAGAGAGAGAGAGATGCTCTCACTTTGATTGCTGCAATCTTTCGATGATATCTATCTCTTTTTTTCATTTAGTTTCTTCTCTGGTTCAAGATTTCGGGTTGATACATGTGTCCCATGTTGTGAGTCTCCTTACTCCTACAATGACTAAGAACTGGAGAAGATAGATCTTGTTCTCACCTGATTTATCATAGTTTTTTTAAATTTGAGAAATATATTTCTATTCAAGAAAGGTGTTTTTTTTTTTTTTTAAATAAAAAAATTTATGCCGTTGAAATCTGTGATTGTTGTTTCTGCCTTGGGAATAGTTTTCTACATAATATATTTTGTTTATATCACCTCTGTTATCTTAGTTTTCTGAAGCTGTGTGTAAGAGTTTCTATGTGGGTTTTGGTTTGTTGGTATTTATTCTTGGTATCATTAGATACTCTGGTTTTTGGTTTTTCATATTTTCGTCATTTATAATGATGAGTGATATTTACTAATCAATTTTGATCTTTGGTGGTTCTTTTTTCCACCTTTTTGCATTGACTTTGATGTCTACTATTGCTGGATTTCCTTTTTCTGATTCTCAACTGTCGCTGAATATGTTCACTTTGGCTAAACCATTATTTAAAAACAAATTCTTAGTTGACCTGACTCAGCCAAGTTAACTTGTCTTGACTCAATGAAATGGCGGGAGACTCGATTGATAACTATAAACTATCGTTAGGCATGCTTTAGCTAGTGATACTTGTATTACCTTACCTTTGATACCACTTTTTGCCAGATATTAATGACTTTGTGAGGATCTAACTAGATCAATCTCTTATGTAGGTCAAGTTTGCAATCCAATACATGCGAAAGGTTATCCTGAGAAAAGCAAAATTCGACATAATGGACCTAAATGCCATTCAGGTTGTTTTCTGCTTAAATGTGTGTTATGAAAATTTTATGGTATCACTTAAAATGTTTTGTTTGGAATTATATGTTTATGTGAAATCAAATACATTTTGTGTCGAGCATTATTACATAGCACATTATTCTAATGCTACTTTTTTCCTCTAAATAATCGAACAATGGTACTCTCTTGTGGCCTAGTCAAATATTGAATGGCGACTGACTTTATTATTATGATCACTCTCTTTAGTTTGAATTTCTTTCTTTTTTTCTTATTCTTTTTTTTTTCTTTTAAATTTGCCATGGCACTGATATTCATCTCCTAAAATAAACTATCTTAATCTATTTGCAAAAGAATCTAACTAGCTCAATCATGCTGTGATCCTTAAAAAATGGAGTTCCTGACTAGAATTCATGATATTGATACAAGGGATCACTCCATCTTAATGAATACTTGGTCTCAAGATTCATGGAGCATGTAACCTATCAGTTATTCGGATTTAAAATGCCAATTCCAGTCTGACTAAAATTTTAATGGTTTCACTGTCGGGAAATATATTGACACAACAGTTGGATGTAGCTGGCTTTAAGGTGTCGAAGGATGGTGGAATCCATTATTGTGGAGGGTCTGCCTGGTTACAATGTAGCCATACACATACAACCTTATGGTTAAAGCTAAGATCAAAGAGTGGAGATAAGCAATTACTATTATTATTTTTTTATAGATTTCAGTAGAGATAAGAGAAAATATTTGAGAGTGGGATGGAATTGATGAAGCAGAAAGTCTTTTATTGGGGGAAGAAAAGTGTTTGACACTCGAAGAAGATGGAAGAGGAAGATAAGGCAAGAAGAAATCTCGTGATATCGGTGGTCAGGGTTGAGTTAATCAGATTAGAAAGATAGAACATGAAGTTCTTTCTCAACATTACTTGTTCAGATGACTAATCATAAGCAAGGTGCATTCTGTCAGTTGATACATAATCTGATAAACTTATGGACAAACCTGGTAAAACCTGGTTGATTGAGTGTGAGATGGTGCAAGCTGCCACATATCTGATAGTACAAAGTCACTTTTAATAGTAAATCAGCACTCTTTGCACTGGACTTCTTATTAATTACATGATTCAAAATGAGCTTGCTGTGAATCATAAAAAAATCAAACAAGGTAGGCGTGTAAGTCTTCATGCATATTTTGGGTCAGTTTTGGGACCCATTGAGTCACACATGGGTCAGAACGCCACGTGCTTGATCATACGCCTTCAAATACCATAGAGCTTCCGCATCAATATTTAATCATACAAAGTAGATATTAACTAACCTTAAAAAAAACTAAGAATAATCCCAGATGAAGGTGGCCATCTTCCTTGTAGATCAACAAACAGTCATCAAAGGTCATTTAGTCTTCTTTGAAGACTGATGATTCATCAACTTCGCCCACATAATTTTCATTTGTAGCTGGCTCATTGAATTCTTCATTCTGGTGCTCATAAGATATTGGTGATATTTCTGTGTGGGCCTTTCTTGTTAATAAAATTTGTTGTTACTGATGAAAAGAAAAAAAAAAGTGTGGCTTGGATCTACTGACATGATCTTCAGGTTGATACTTCAACAGGGCTCATCTTCATGTTTCACAATAACCAAAATAAACAACTTTTGTAATGTTATGTTGTATATGCACTATGTGCACTATGGAGAATAAGAGTACATGATTTGAAACTAACTTTGGATATATGAAACCTTTAAATGAAAATGATATAGAACAGAATTGGGCCAGAAATAATATCTGAAAATGGGACCTACACAGGACTGTTCTAAGCAGGTTCTTGGGCTTACTGTGGACTTGTTTTGAGCTTAAGGATTGTGTCAGTCAGAAGAAAGGTTATGTGGGGTTCTGATAGGTCTTGGTGTGGTTTTGTGAGGATATTGGGCTTGCATTTGGCTATGGCTTGGGGTTTGATATGGGTATGATCAGGGACAACCTTGGGGCCTGATATTAGATACTGATGTAGAGATTGATTAGGTGTATTGGACAGCAAAAACATTGTTGCGTGACTGATTAAAGGTTGCTTAATGATACAGAAATGATTGGATATTGGTGGAAGTTTATTAATCTGTCAGTAAAAAAAAGGAGAAAAAGATGGAAGTTTCTTGATATGACAGCTCAGATCTGGCAGTAGTGAATATGGGTTGGATTGTTTTGTAGGCATGAGATACGGGGCTGGGCATTTTGGAAGGTCGAGTAAGGAATCTTGTGGACAGTTTTGATGCAGTGTAAATTGGTTTATACTTTATAGACACACCTCTTTCACAACAATGTGAGGTTCATCTAGCAAGGTGTCTCAAAAGTCACAAGAGAACCTATTACAATGCAATTTCAAAACACTCTGAAGTTTCCGTGGGAGAGGTTTAGGCAAGAGATCCTATCATCAGGAAAGAGTTTGAAAGATGTAGTTTTAGCATTTCTGGTATAACCAGACTTCTCTCCATAGAAATTGGACTTGTTTAATTTAAGAACATTCTAGGATCTGCTTGCTATTTTCTTCCCTATTGGCAAACAACTCCGAAATGGGCCTCCCCTTGAATGGGATGCCATTCAAATTTGCAACCCTCACATGCCCACCCACGTGATACGTGCCTGCCCACGCGATCTGTGGGAACAACGCCTTCCAAGGTTCGAACTTGAGACCTGGCGTGGCTCTGATACCATATCAAGTTCGACTAGCCAATTCATCCCAAAAGCTTAAGCTTTTAGGAATTAGGAGGCCAATCTACTTAACAATATAAACATCTTTTTATAAAAATTTGTCCAAACCAACTAAAACATAATTTACCCTATGTGGGCCTACTTTTGAGTAATCAAACCTAATTTACCATATCACATGGATCAATTAATATAGAACTTGTCCCAAATTTCACTCCATAAAAGAGTGACCTACAGTAATGAATTGATTGTGCACTAAAAACATAACAATATTTCACATATCATCAATTCAACAATTTATATCACTCATGTTGGAAGGAAGATGTTCACGTGAGATGAATGAATTTGATCATGAAAGAGAACCCTCTACATAGGACTAATCAACTCAACCTAAATAATCGATTGAGTCACAAAACGCAATCAAATCATGAAAATGTTTTTAAAAACAAATTATTCAGCAAAATTTACACAGGTGCACATTTTATATGTTTTTTTTTTTTATATATATATATTTTTTGGATGAATTTTAGGATTTTTTTTGGACTCTGGAAGAAATCTGGTGTGACTGAGCTGAGTCAAACTGAATCAACCCAAATCGAAGGGGGCTGAGTCAGGTCCCCAGTTCAGGTTTGCCTATAGGAGAAGTCTGCATGTACCTTATTGCCAACTTGGGATCAACTCAATTGCGCCCACCTTCTAAAATAAAAGAAAACTCTTGGAATTAGCACTCACCCTAATTTGATGCTCACCCGATTGTTGTTCACCCTAATTCGTGGCTACCATTTGTGTTTACATGCTTCTTTTCTAAGTTTTGCTTTAAAAATGAATATGAGAGATCTCAAAGGTATCCCTTTTGTTATTTAGTGTCTAGTGATCTGTATTTACATCATTTCACTTCAGCTTGAGTCTTTGATTTGGTCACTATTTACTTGATTTTTAGAGGATAAATATCTGCTTTATTTCTCAATGGGAATTAATTATAATGCCTTTCTTCTTTTCATTAGGTAGCAAAGAGTTGTTTTGTTCCAGTTCTACTAGGACATGCAATTGATGACGATTTTATCCGTCCCCACCATTCAGATCGTATATATGATGCATATGTAGTAAGTGTTTTCTTTACCTATCATTTTTAAATTCTCTCTACATATGCAATTTTTTTGTAATGTAATTTTTAAATAGTGCTACTTGATGGTCTATCATGCAATCCAAAAGTGTCCAACTGTCCATTTTGCAAGTTTGGATGTGTTGTCAGTTGGCCTCTCATCAGCAGATAGAAAGAACCAATGTTTTCATGTCCAGAACTTGGCTAATTGATCCTGTTCACATGCTAAATGACTGGGACACCGGGTCAGGGTAAATTGGATTTGGATGAGTCTGGATCGAGTTGCGGTCAACTTGTTACTCAGCTTGACTAACTCTGTGTTGCCAAGTCAGCTATGTTGACTTTTTTTTTTTCTCTTTTAGACGGGACTCGAATTTAAATTTTAAATTTTATTTTATCGGTAAAAAGGTGGAAGTTAAAAATATCCTTAACGAAGACTGAAGATTAAAATTACAGTTCACATGAGCTTTTAATACCTTATTTTAAAAAGATTCTTTTATGTAATTACTATATTTAGTTAATGTAGATGTATCTATTTATGATAAAGATGTTGATAATTTTTTTATTGACTTGCCTTCTTTTCCCAGTCGGTAGTCCTGTAATTGCCTGTCTGGTTGATCACCAGGTCAGAAAACTGCAGGCAGAATATTAGAGGTGCCTAAGTTAAATGCCCTTCACATAACAATACAAGCCATTATTACAAGATATTATTAGTATGCAGTTTCTTTCTTATATATTCCTTTAAGGGGTGGTTTGCACTCATTTATGCATGTAAATGACGTACATTGTAATGGTTACGCATGGTCACATTTGTTTGCATTCATTTACTCATGTGATTCATAAATAAGATGTGAAAATGGTGTGTAAATGAGGTCATTTCAGATGAAAATTTACGCACCTGAAGAGGTGTGAAACCGTTACTCACCTCTAGGTTAGAAGAGACACCAATAAAGGTTCCGTCCTAGACAGGACGTGCTTTCAAACTCCGTCACCGACATGTTTCTTCAATTCCTATGGGCCCCAAATTTAAATCTGAACCATTCAAATTGTTTATTGACACATTAAACCCCCAAATGTTCAGTTTTAGGTCTTAAATATTCTTCTGAGATGTATGAAGATCTTGTATATGTGATCCAAGCTATTCAATGTTTACTCATGTGAAACAGTGCTTCCAAACAAACATGATAATGTGTTTCATGTGTAAATCCTATATATATACATGTAAATATATATATATATATATGGAGATGCTCCTATGAGCGATGCTCTCACCTTACTATGAGAGATAAGGTGGGGGCCTTCACATCCATTTCCAATGCCAACAACTTAAATGTGAGGGCCCCCACCCTTATATCTTATAGCAAGGTGAGAGATACTCTCACAGGAGCACCTCCCATATATATATGTATGGGTAATATTCAGGTGGGAACTGTTCTCACATATTATGTGGGAACTGTTCTGTGGGGCCCAATTGTGGGCCCCATTTGGGGATGGGACCGGGGGGATGGAAAGATCTATGTGAGACCACTTTAAATATCAAGTTTGACCCCAAACCAATGCCCCCATCCCCTTCATTCGTGGCCCAAAAGTTTAATTGCTTCATATTTAAAAAAATATTCAACCCTCGATCTAACAATTCAGTCCATTCCGCTGTGTACCAATTCTTAGGATTAGTGAGTAAGGATGAAAATATCGGCCGCTACGTAGCGTAGCGGCCGCTACGCATATGTAGCGACCGCTACGTTAACTACCCTTTATAAAGGCAAAACACCCCCCCACCCCCCCCCCCCCCCCTTTCATTCCAGCCGCCCTAATATTTTTAAAACACAAGATAACTGTTGTGGTTGCCTCCAAACTCCAAAATTTCAAATTTCAACCCATTTTCAACTACAAGAGTAACAAGACATTACAAGTAACTAAGTAAGATACATGACTAAGAAACAAGAATATATGACTAAGAAACAAGAATACATGTGAAAAAACAAATCATTACGATTATTTTCTATTTATACGGCAATACAGGACCTCATGTATTGAGAGCACCGCTACACCTCCTTTTCTTACTTACTTTTGCAAAAGAACCACATTTTCTTTCATTTTACAATTTTCTGGATTTTCTGAAATTTTTTCAGATTTTTTTGGCGATTTTTTCAAATCGCACCGCTACGCCGCTACGTATCACCCGCTTCGTATCGTTTTGGCGGCGGGCCGCTAAGCCCGCCGCTACCGCTATTTTCATCCTTGTTAGTGACTATTAGGGGGTTCCCTATTGGTTGCTAGGTTTGGATGGGTTGCTAGTTGGGCCCCGTAAAAAAGTTCTCATATAATAGGTGATAACTAGTTCTCACTTGAATATTTTCCTATATATATATGCAACATTTACATATGTAAATGCATTTTTATATCATGTGTAAAAGACAAATGACCCCCCCCCCCCCCCCCCACCCCCCTAAAGGAAATTTCATAACTTAGTTATTCTTTTGTTCTGTTCTTTTGTGCCATTGTCTATGTTTTCATCTCCTAGATTCTCCTAATCTCTCTCTCTCTCTCTCTCTCTCTCTCTCTCTCTCTCCTTCATGTCTCTCCTAATACTCCAGCAGAACCCACTGTTTTTTGACTCCCTCAATTTGGACTTTGATCGATCTAATTTTAAGTTTTAACCATTTCCTCAATTTTTGACTTTCAACAGCTACTGTGGAGCCCACGTTTTATTTTAAAATAATAATATAATAAAAATTATATTATATATATACTAATTCTGTTTTGGGATTTACCTATTAAAAATTTGTATGTATTGGGATTTGAAATCACAACTTCTCATTACTCTAGTTACTTTAAACTCTACTCTAAACCATTAGAGCATCAAATATATATGCGGAGATGCTCATGTGAGAGTAACTCTCATGGTATTGTGATTGGGGTCCTCACATCCATATCCAATGCTAACGGCCTAAATGTGAGGGCCCCCACCTCTTACTCTCACAGTACCGTGAGAGTTACCCTCACAAGAGCATCTCCCATACATATATATATATATATATGTATATTATATATCTATAGACTTAAATTAAAATTCATTAAAAAAATGTCCATAGTAGTTGTAAACTTGTAGTTTTGGTACGTCGTAGATGAAGAACTCACGACTTCTTACTTCTTGAAGTTTCTGAAAAGATGCTCTACATTTTTATATAATATCTTATTTAAAAAAATGTGAAAAGAAGTTATAAATAGGGTGGGCGGCCGAGGACAAATGAGGGATGAAAGATCCAAGTCATGTCATAGCTGCTACAAGGAATTATGTCACATGATTTCTTATATGAGATACTGTTGATATATACTTAGGGTTGTTTCCATGCAAGTATGTATATTTACAATATATAAGGATTATAATGATTGAGAGTACTAAGGAAAAAACTGATCATTCTTGATTTTATTTTTAAAGTATATTTTTGACTTGGTGGAGTTGGCTTTAGATTTATCCACTCTATTTTGTATTTTGTATTTTTGTTAAGTCATACTTTAATGGGGCCCCTTTGTTGAGCACCGGTGCTCACCTTCTTGTGGGGCCCACCTGGGACACCACTTGGGGATGGGACCAAGGGGATTGAAAGACCTCAGAGGCTCAAATTGTCACCCTAACCACTCCGGGCCATGTCCACATGATATTGTCTGTTTTGGCTCATAGGATTTCGACCCAATCTTGTAGCGCAATTTTAAAATGCCTCATGTGGGTTTAAGGCCAGGCCACACTTATATACTTAGGATCAGGACTTGCATGTTTCCGATGTGGAACTTATAGTCACGCCTGTGGCCCCCCCTATAGAAGGGTGTTGGGTTCAGTGAGCATCCGCCTAGAGAGAGGGCGGAGAAAACTCTAAAGGACAGGGTATTGTAGGCCCCCTATAGAAAGGCGTTGGATTTGGTGAGCATCCGTCTAGAGAAAGAGGGCAGGGGAAACTCTAAAAGACTAGGTATGCAATGGTGCATAGGTCCCACAGAAATATGCAAGTCCTGATCTTGTGTATGTAAGGTTGGCCTAGCCTTAACCTTACATGGGGCCTTTTAAAATTGTGTGGCAAGATTGGGTTGGAATCCATTGAGCCAAAGTAGACAATATCGTGTGAACAGCGGGCCTGGCCGTTACAGATGGTATCGGGGCCAAGGACAGCTCTGTTTTCCGGTGGGGGTGTATGTCATGCCTGTGGCCCCTTGTAGAAGGGTGCTGCAACCGACAAGCATTCGCTTAGAGAGGGGTAGGGGAGCCTCTAAAGGACTGGGTTTGCAGTGATGCATAAGTCCCACATCGGAATCATGCAAGTCCTAATCCTGGGTATATAAGTGCAGTCTGGCCTTAACTCCACATGAGGCCTTTAAAACCGTGCGACAAGATTGAGTTGAGATCCCATGAGCCAAAGTGGACAATATCATATTGACAGTGGGCCCGGGTCGTTACAACTTAATCAATGGCTGACAGGTTTTAACCATCCATAACATGTAGTCGATCTAACAATCTAGTCCATTCGGATGGGTGCCAAACCTAGGATCAGTGATTATCACAAGGGGTCCCTATTTTATGGTCAACTCGGATGGATCATAAGGTGGGCCCCACTAGTTATTTAGGCACACGGTGCTCACCTTATCGTGAGCATTGGTGCTCGGCAGAGGTTTCTCCTACTTTAATATTTATTATTTATGCTCTCTTTTATATATTTTGATCATGTATTTTACAAGATATAAACCTAGAGGATCCATGGCGTCACACAAATGTGCCCTTAATATTATAAAGTTTTAGGCATATGTCAGTAACAGTACCCATCTTTTTTTAATACTATTATAGGTGCCTTTTATTTTATCTATATTTTGGGAATCTTGCATTATTGAGAGTTGGAAATCTTTTGTTTTTTCCTTTTTGTTTTTTGGTGCACATTCTTAAATGTATAAAAAAAATACTTTTTTTCTTTTAGTTTCAGCAACTTCCACCTTAAATTTGTATTAATTTCTTAATTCACATAAAAATTTACAGTGTTTTATTACATTTTATTTTCTAAGTTTTGAACATTGATGCCAATTAAAATGTTAATTGCGATCAATTCATAAAACTCATGATATTTTTAGATTGTTGACCCCTATCTTCTTCTTCTTCTTCCTTTTTTATGACATTTGTATCCCTGAGGTCTTTGACCCAACAGGACTAATCCCTTGGTGGTGCGTGCTAAACCTGAACAAATGCACAAACCCATGCCTCATGTTGACCCCTATGAATACAACGATGAAGAATTTTTATTTTAAATTTTTTTATATTTTTTATGCATCTACATGCCTGTGATTTATGCTAAAAGCATGGGCAGTCAAGCACTAAAGCTAGTAGGGCGTAAGAAATTCTGAGTCAATAGAAGAAACCTTCTGTAAATAACTAAATATTATTAAGAAATTGAGTCAATCGAAGAGAACCTTGTGTTTATGTTATTGGTAATTTTACATCCAATAGTATTCAATAAACTATTGTAGAATGCATACACTAGGTCTGCTAGTATCATGCATCTGTGGAGGAAACCACACAGTCGCATATTCAATGGTGCATTTGTATGCAAGATCTGGGCTTCCATCAATTTCGGCCGCAAATGCAGATGCTCTAACCTGTAATCAGGCTATATCACTCCTCAGGTGGAATATGCCCCAGAAATGGATGGTTCAGAAGAACTTGTCCGGAGGTCAGATTTAGATGTGCATTCAGAACTAGCTTAATGAGTGTATCAGTCTGATTTCGGGCCAGATAATTTGCTTTGGGGTGGGGAAGCAGAAGCATACATGACTCATGTGAACATGTCTTAGACTCGGCATTTTTGCTTCTATCACTGTTTTGGTCGAATATCCCTATGATGTTACCTGACCTACTTAGGAATTTAGTACACATTACTAGTGTTTTCCATTTGAGTTTCATCCATGAAATCTTTATTTTATCAGCTTTATCTATAATTCTTTTTCATGGTCTTTTTGTATAAAATCTTATGAGCTAATTATTTCTTATAGGCATCTTTAAGAGTTGTTAATGGATAGAAAACTGGTTCAGGATACATTATTTTTCCTATTATGTCTAACTGAACTTATGAACTTGTAGGGAGACAAAAATGTCATCAAATTTGATGGAGATCACAATTCTCCGCGCCCCCAATTTTACTTTGATTCAATTACAATTTTCTTTCATAATGTTCTGGACCCTCCAAAGGATGTGTTCGAGGGAAACTATTTTCAGGCCATGCATGACTATTATGGAAAGGTAAATGACATGCAATGTACCTATATGTAATCATTTTTGCTTCCATTCTAACAGTGAGGTGAATACTCCATGTACAGGATAGTTGGAATACTATGAATGCATTAGAATATAGTCTTAGTCCCATGAAAGCATCTAAAGGTTTGCCCTGAAACCTCCTTTCTGTTAGAAAGCGTGTGAATCTTTTATTTCAGTAACTGTTTTAGCTGTACTTTTTTGCCCCTCTCATATATTCTCTAATCGATTGCTTATCAGTTACAGAATTAACTGGCGGTACTACGGAAGATGCTATTGATCAAGTCCGTTCAAAAAGACCAATGAGTCGAATGGATGTAAGTGACAACTGTACTTCACAATTTTGACTTAAATGAAAAAGTAATGTAAAAGCTCAAACCAAACTAGATTAGTGTTCCAGTGAATTTTATAGTGAGCGATAAAATTTTATTAACCAAAAGAACTATGATACATTTATGCTATCCACGTCAAGGAAGAAAACAGAAAGACATAACATTGAGAAGCTGAAGGTAAAATGGATCCTTGTGCACATCCACCGTGGAATATCCTCTTGCCAACTATCCATTTTGTTCTCTTTCAAGGCAAGAAAAAATGCACATAAATATGAAGCTAGAATTCATATATAGTTGAAAATGAAGAAAGATGCCGAAGTCATAACCTTAAACATGCCCTTAAAGCAACCATGTTGACTGAATCCTCTTCACCATTGACGGCCAGAGGCCCCAGATCATGACGCCTTTAAGAGTATGGTTTTCTCATTGCTAAAACTTCAACTTCAAACCCAGCAGTACCTCAGTTTCGTTTAGATGAACCATCCACAACAATTTGGATTCCACATCACCATCCTTAATGAAGCAAAGGCACCCATAACATGATATGATAACTGCCTATTATGTGGTGTAAAGGAAGTCCCATTCAAATCTTTGCTTGCTGAAACCGAGCAATGACAACTTTGGTTAATGATGCTAAAGGCCCTTTCATGACTGCTGAAAACCCATTCTTTTCTTTCCTTCTAAACATACCAAAATGGTTCCCATTCAGAGAATCTCACAAATAACTTGACCTTCCCTCTTTGAAAGGGCCCCACAACCCAACCATCCAATTGATTTCCTATGTTATTGTCGAAAACCCAAGAAACACCACATTTCTGTGAAAATGACTCCAAACCCTTCTTGAGAAATCTGTGTATGATGTTTTTGACTATTGCATATTCCTTTTCTCCATAAAAAATGCATTGAAAGTTAATTTTGAGTCATACAGCAGTACATGGCACCACATAGCTTTCATTTTTGGACTGTGCAAATTAGTTGCACTTTTAAATTTTATTTTATTTTTATCATAGAGTCCATTGTGCGCATTGTGATAGGCCTTGGCTATTCAGTGTGATGTTATCTTCAAGAAGAGAACTGCTTATATCATTCTATTGTGAAGGTCTAACATGGGAATCTGATTTTGTGGTAAATATGTTGACATCTAGTTTGGTAGCTATCCTCCTATTGAACAAATACAGTTTATTTTATGAAAATTTCTGGTTCCTGGCCTGTATCAAATGAACTAGTTGGATACATCGGTGCAGCTTATCATCATCCCTACCATGATGGAGCACCACCACCACCATCATTCTCATGGTCGTCGTTGTCTAGGACTTATCTGATCTATTTGGGCATGGATTTGTGAGTTTTTCTTGTCCATTCATTTTTCCTCAAGGCTAAGTTTTATATCACTCCACAACCTAACATGTCATTTCTTAGTTCTTACCACTTACGTCCAAGGCTTTGTTTGCCTCCCCCTTCCCCTGACACCCTGTGCTTGTACCACTTACTTCTTCAAACAGAGATTTTTTTTTAAATCTTCCAAGCACATGCCTAAACCATTTCAAGTGACATTATTTTAATTTCTCTTGTATCGGGGTCACTTGTTTTCCTGTTATGTTGATCATTCTTAACAATATTCATTTTATCATCCATATCCTAATGTACTTTGTCTTGTCATATAATGGGGTATGTGTTACATCTTATGAAAATGTTCCTTCAATCTATCGGTACTCAACAATCACATAATACTAATCTTGTCTCAACTTTGTCTACTATGCACTAATCATGTTTACAATATTCATGATATCCCTCCATTTCGATATAGATTTTCTCCCAGGGATGAGCCTAACACCCAGTAGTATGAAGTAGTTATCAAATTTGACCCAACTCTTCTCCTTACTCTTAGAACTGCTAGACTCGCACTCCAAAATATATCCAGGGTTGAAAACAGTTACAAAAATAAGTGCAGTAGTTTGTTCTTCTAATATTTAGTAGTATTTATGTACTGTTTGAGTGTTTATATTTTTTTCTAGTTATATAAATGCATTTTTTGAATGTTATGCGTTTGTGACCTAGCATTTGTGGGACAAATTTTTTTTCGACATTCATTATGTAATTTTGATTCTATATGGACCATGGTCCGATAACCTTTGTATTAGTATTTTGAGATACTCATACAAGATTCAGTACTTACTGGACACCCTAAAAGTCACGACAATTGAACCGATTTATGTTGGTGAAAAGTGTTCTGCAGCAAAACAAGCTATAGCTTTCCAATAAAGAAAGGAGGTGAAAAAAGAAAAAAAAAAAAAAAAAGCTTCATTCTTTTGAAGCTTTTTACTGGATTTCAATGAAAATCTGGAAACACTTGGCAATACTTGACCTTTTCACATTACACATTTTTCTCCAAATGCTCTGAGTCCTGTTGTCCAGTATGTTCTTTTATAAAGAATACCATACTAAACACAAGCTTAATGGGTTATCAAAAAAAAAGAACACAAGCTTAATGGAATTCATGAACATGTATCAGTCTCCCTCTCTCACTTGCTCACTCTTAGATGAAAAGTGAGAAGACTAGGGGTGTTTTTGCCGTGTGATGAGAGATGATGGGCAGAAAGAAGGTTCCTTCCCTTTAGCGAGTTCTGCCCTTGAATATAGATCATTCAATACACCAAACCTAATTAAATAAAATAATGAATAAACGGGAAGTTTTTGCTCTAGATCTCCCAGAATGTGATTCATCCAAGGGCCTTTTGTGATTCACGAGAGAGGTGCACACATGGGAGCCTTTTTCTAAAATTTCTTTCTCCATGTCTTACACGTTATATAGGCTTGTCCATTGTAGATGTACTAGACCTACAGGTCTTGGTGAGAATGTCTAGTAATTTATATATATTATATTAGGCTATGCAGGTTGATGGCCCACCAGGGAAGGGATAGGCTGGAGAGGGTTAGTGAATGTGAGTGAGTAGAATTATTTTGGTACTTGTGGGCTCCGGAGGCCAGGCTGCTAGTTTAAAAATAGTGGCCTGGCCATTCAGGTTCCTTTTTTTTTTTTTTTTCCTTTTTTGGGCCTTCCCATTTTGTGAATTAGCATCTCAATACCATAAAATGGATTAGAAAAATTATAGAATTGCCAGCATATATGTACCCATAGATAGCTAAACACTGATTTGTCTTTAGGTGTAAAAATATGATGGCCTTCTATTGGAAATTCTAAATGTCCTATAGTAGCAAACTTGCAATGGGTGAAGTTGGCAATTACTGTGTCAGTGTAGAAGCGATGTGTTCTAAACTAAGATGTTAATAATGGCTAATCTGGTGCTAACTGGCAAAGGTAGAGCATGCTTTTGTTAATTTAACATTGTTAAATGAACAGTATTTTTACTGTTTTAGGAGACAATTAGTTATATAATATATGATTCTGGAGTTAATACAAGTACAAATTCTAACGGGTCACACTTTTGCACATCTCTTGAGCAGGTCCCAGATGACATTCCCTCAGAAGAAAAACATCCCGAACAATTGGTATCTTTGTTATCTTGTTTATCATTTTTTTTTTTTTAATTTAATCATGTCTTTTTTTTTTTTTTCATATTTGGCACTCGATAGCTTTCATAACACTGCCACCATTTCTCAATGTGATTAATTTCTCATTTACACTTATTTCTTAGTTGATATTGTTTTTGCAAATTTCATGATTTACTGCACTCGTTGTTATATTTATTTCAGTTTTTCTATTCTTACTGCCTCCTTGGATGTGGAGTCATTCCAAACTGTTTTCTTAGGATGCATTTTGGATGTACACCACATCAACCCAGAGTGGTTCATGCACTATCCAATTGGGGTATGTAAAGAGCAGCAACTGCAATATATATCTGCCAATTCCACCCCCCCGCGCCCCCCCCCCCCCCAAAAAAAAAAAAAAAAACCCACCACCAATGGATCTATGCAACGTGAATCATAATGGACGAAGGTTTGGAATGGAAACCATCCAGCTTGCATCATTATGTCGGGCATTATCATAGTACAAATCAGTCAGTCGTTAGTTCTTGGTTCTTGCTGATATGATAGTGTCCAACTAGTAAAAGCTTATACAATCATAACTTTTTTGCCACACTAACATGTACTCATAATGAGATGTAATTTGCGGTACTGTTATTATTATTATTAGTTTTACAAAATGCATGAGCGTAACAAATTAAGTCAATGAAAATTATCAGCTGGAACATACTGGGATTGAGAATACAGAACATGTGGGTGGTTGTAGATGAGTTAACTGCTCATATTCAAGAGTAGGTATTTAAGTGTATGTTGTTTGTAGATGATATAGAGTTGGTGTATAAATTGAGAGATGGTGTGAATGCAAAACTTAAGAGATAGCGGAAGGCTTTAAAAATAAGTCATACAAATACAAAAAAAAAAAAAATGGATTGCAACTTCAGTGGCAATATAGAAAGAGCTGAAACTATTGTGAAAACTAAATCTCAGGGGATGCCACAAAGGGGTTCATTCCGATAGCTTTGCTCGATAATTAGTAAGGATGGAGATATTGAGAAAGATGTCGAACTTAAGATAAAAGTGGAATGGCTGAAGTGGAGACTTACTTCTGGAGTGCTTTATGATTGGCGCATGCCAACAAGATTGAAGGAAAAATTTTACAGGACAGCGATTAGACTAGCTATAACTTGTGGAGTAGAATGTTGGCCAATCAAGAAGTAACACATTGACAAAATGAGTGTAGCAAACATGAGAATGTTGAGGTGGATGTGTGGAAAATTAGGAAGGATAAAATTAGAAATGAGTACTTTCGAGAGCATTTAGGGGTGGTATCAATAGGTGATAGAATAAGATAAAATTCATTTGAGATGGTTTGGACTTGTCCAATGCAAGCCAGCAACGACATCGGTAACGAAAAATTTCTTATGCAGGTTGATGGCACCAAGGGGAAGGCGTAAGTCAAGGAGGACATGGATGAAAATAGTAAAAATAGATCTCAAAAAGTGCAACCGATCCGAGGATTTGACTCAGGATGGCTCGGAATAAAGAATCAGAATTCATGTTGCCAGCCCTAACATTTTTGGGACAAGGCTTAGATGATTATGATTATGATGTGTATTAGGTGGCTCTTCTAAAATAGGTTTTGAATCTTGATATTGTTATACTTGTTTCTTCCTAACTAAAAGGTGTCTGTAATCCTTCGAGTTTCAAAATTCGGTTAAAGCATCCAGGGTTCATGAATATTCAATAGTGCTGCAAACTACCGAATTGGACAAAATTGGAAGAGAATAATGGTGTTTAATGCACCATAAATTGTACCATCATCTATGATATTATATTCCTTGTACTGCTTGCCAAATTTTGGGGCATTTTCTCTCCTTATGCAAGTGTGAGTTGGATTTGGGACAAGATGGTGGTGGAGAAGGTAGTAAGTTGAAAGGGTAGCTGTCCCTTTCAAACTTTATTGAAGATACCAGTGATGATTATATTCGATTTGGAAAAAAAAAAAAAAAAGGAGTTTGATTCTATTCCATTTTTAGTAATACCCAGGTCATTTCTAAGCTTAAAAGGTCTGGCCTACGGGGCCTATCGGAAGCATGACGGTCATGAGATGGCTGGTGTTTGAAAGGTCTCCCTATGACCTACCTGTGTGCAAAAAAATGTGAGCCATCTAATCAAGGCAAGTACTGTTTTGAGGGCTTTACATTTATCCAAATCCTAGCCATTAGATAAAGTGGTTTTGGGCCTTTTTTTCATTGGTATGATGGATTATATATATATATATATATATATATATATATAAAGCCCCACCACAAGAAATACAAAGGCACAATGGTATAAAAGCATTATACCAAAAAGAACATAAGCCAAAACAAATTACATAGTGAAAGCTACCAAGTTAAAAGACCTATCCACCCCTTACTTGGCTAGCGAATATGCAAAACCATTGGCCGACCTCCCAATGTGTTGAAAAGCTACTGGAATCAAAGAGGATAAAGCTCCAATCTCATTCAAGTAAAATTGAAATCTCCATGGAAAGACAGCCGAAGTCGACACCCACAAAATAGTATTAAGAGAATCACTTTTCACTGCTAACCTTGATTGAAATGATGAAGAGGCTTAAATCTGCAATGCAAGATAGGTAACACCTCTGCCTCTTTGGATTCCATTGATACACCCCACATGCTTGGAGAACATCGCCAAAACAATTCCTTCACTATTTCGAATCACCCCACCTATGGTTGCTCATCCACATTAAACTTTTAACTCACCTGCAATGTGTTGAACCCAAAACACCACCTTTTCACCACCTTAACCCCACAAGAAAAGGAAGCCTCCGAATTATGCAACACACCCTACCCTTAAAACTGTCGAATTTACTCTTGAAAAAGGCTCCCAATTCATGCCAAAATTTGCATAGTCAATTAGAAGGTCTACACAAATTGGATGAGTGTCAACTTTGGTTGGCTTGATGAGTGTGAGGGATAGAGATTGATTGTGAGGGGGACCAGAGGGTCTCCACAGACCGGACTATTCCAACCTTACGAACGCTATGGCTGTTTCTGAAAACTTCTGTTGATTTTGAATGATAACGTGAAGTACAACAGTAACAGAAATAATCAAGGTTTAGATAATAAAGTGGTTGTCAATCAAAAGTTGAAGAAATGATAATAATAGTCATCATTAAGAAGCATCTACTTTGGGGCACAGACACCAAGGTAAGATTGCTAAATGGGACACCATTACACTGGTTGGATTTTGAAATTTAACATTGATGGAACATCAAAAGGAAATCTGATTAGATGAGATATAGGGGGAATTTTTTGTGATGAGCAGGGTGCAGCAGTCAGTCTTTTGAAGCCCAATACAGGTTTGGGATTTGAGTTTGTTAGAAGCATTAGCCATTGGAGAAGCATATTTAAGTGACATCTTTTAAGTGAGTTTTCCGAAAAATCTATCATTTAATTCATTATAGAGAATTCGAGCAATGTGATCATGTGATGTAAGGTGGAAAAAGAGAGGGAAAAAAGGGAAACATGGAGGACTTTTTAAGCTCACGTTGAGTTTTGACTTTTAGATTCATATGTGAGTAGAGATGCCAGTGGATGGATGGCTGAATTATTTGCTAATCAAGGGGCTTATTGCGAAGTTATCATAGGGAGTGTACCATCTTCACTTGTAGATTTGGTGTAGATATTACATGCTTTTGAGCCACTGAAGTACATATTTCTGACACCCAAAATTTTAGAACGCTAATGATGCCTTTTCTTTTGCAGGATAAATCGAGTGAACATGATCTTGGTTCATCATCTTCCAGATTAATTACTTTTGACTTCTCAAATGGTCATTCCTGCAGCCCTCTTATTCCAACCACAATGGATGACCAGTATATGGAATACTCATTTGATGGCTTAGCAGATTTTCCATACAACGTAGAAGAAGAAGAAAGGGTGGGTTGCTCTAAGTTTCATGTTTCAGTACCCAGATATGACTGTTTGATTTTGTCTGTTTTGGTGAACTCATCTATTTCTTCCTCAAGGTTTGAGCTTCCAGATGACTTAAAACTGTTTTGGTGCTGTCCTTTTACATTTCTATTTCACAATTTCTTGATCAATATGCTTGACAGTTGATCTTGTAACTTGGTAGCCTTCACAATGTAATTTTCTTTGTTCTCTGTTGTTTTTGTTTCTCTTGGTATTATCCTTTTTTACCATTGTGCCCCTTTTTTAGCTTGTGTGGTGCTGTTTGTATCTATTTTTCTCCTTCTAATAGAATCTGTCGTTACCAATATATGTGTGCGCGCGCGACACAGATGATATAGGTGAATACTGTTTTCTCTCTTATCTGTGCCGAAATATAGATGCAGAAAAGGCAGAAACGCAGTATCCAACCTAATTTTCTGCCGTAGTATGTGGTTACTGCCCGGTGCCCATCCCTTCCACCTAAGTATTTAAACCTCTGGCAATTTTGTGCACATCTAAAAACATGAACAGGTTAATCTGGTTTAGGTCTGTCAGTACTGTAGTGCTTAAATGGGTTAATCTAATATGACCTTTTCCTTTTGCACTGGAAATCCTCAATTCACGCTGCCACATGCTCTACACAAGTCCCTAACCAACAAAGTAACAACCGGGGATCTATCTCTGGTCGTTGTAGAAAGGGAGATGCCTTAGGGCCTGTTTCTCTAGTAGAATATCTGTTAAGAATTTGGTGTATTGGGTTTTTTTTTGGGCTTGCCCCCCGGCATTAGCAAATGCCATGTTTCTTTAGTTATCCATAATTACAGCCACCTAAAATTCTCAAATGTCCTTTGGAATTCCTGAAATTCCAACCTCTTTACTTTTTTCGTGGGATTTCTGGATTCTCAAGTAGAAAGGGGGATTCAGAAATTCAACTTGTCTGAGAATTCAGATTTTCCAAATAGAAATTATATGAATTCCAGTAGAGAAACAGGCCCTTAATACTGATCCATCAGTGGGTGGGTTGGCAATTTAATATCAAATTATAAATTTTGGAAAAGAAAATCTTGAATTTAGTACTGCATTTGCATCCAAACTGTCCATATGCTCCTTGTGCTCACTGGAGAGATTTTTATTTCCTATTCCAAATGCAGATGTTTATGGAGGCAGTAATAGAATCCTTGAAGGACTTGGAGATCAGACACCCCCATGAAGAAGGCCAACCACCAAGTGTAGGGTCCATTACGCCCATCTCATCAGTTGAGGCTGGCCCAGACACATCCACCGCAGAGCATGCTGGGCCTTTGGTGACAGTTTCCAGTTCCACCTCCGCAAGCCATGACAGTGATTCCCATGAATGCTCCTCATCTGGTGCGGTTATGCCCAATGGGCCCACAGTGGGCACATCAGCAGCATTTGCTGTGTCTGCAAGTAGCGCGGCTTCTGCCAGCAGCGACCTCTCAACAAGTGTGCCAGGCTCCCTCTCAACAAGTGTGCCAGGCTCGCCCCATGCCAACAGGTCATCACAGGAAGCCGATGTGACAGGTGGGACCAGAGCCACAATCACAGTGCAGAGAAATCCAGCCAGCCATGTCATTGATGGTTTGGTGCACAGATGGGGTCTTAACTTCTTCAGAAACAGTTGAATAGAAAGAGAACCGAAAAAGAAAAAGAAAAAAAGTGTGAAAATTTGATAGACCTGTATGTGATTTGGTTCTTTTGGGGTAATGAAATTGTAGAAATTGGGAAGATGCCAAATGTAATTCACAGTTGTCTTGTTCGCATGGTTCTTGTGTTTGGCTCTAAAGAAGTTGATTGATAGAAACAGGCCTATGTGGCTCTCTCTCACGGTGGATGGATGAAAGATGAGTATAGGCATCAAAGCCACAGAAGATCTAAACAATATGAATCCAACCTATGTGGGGGTACTGGGCTGTTTGGCATCATTTTAAGAATGTTTCATTCCGAGAGTAAATGGAGAAGAACTTACTTGGCAGGCATTTTATGGGAGAAATTTTAGAGTGGCTGGGAGATATAGGGAGAGATTTTATAAATGTGCAGAAAGGGAGGGAGAAAATTTTGAGAGAGGGAGGGGGAGAAATAGGGGAGAGATTTTATAGATGTGCAAAAAGGGTGAGTGCCTGCTAAACTAGTTTTTCTTCATTCATTATCAGAATGAAAAACTCTCAAAGTGATGCCAAATTGGGCCTTAGGTTTCACCTTGGTATATTGGCGTTCTTTTTTTTTTTTTCCTACCTTAGCCCATTGGAAACATATTTCCACGGAATCAGAGGAAAATTGCATTGATTATGATGTTTTTCTTTGCAGAAAAAGCTGTCGCATTGAACATTATGATGCATTTCACTTATTATTAGGGCATGTTTGTGTCACTTCGTTGGAAACGGAAGTCTGTGAACTTATACTTTCATGTGGAAAACTCCTCTTTTTTTCTTTCCCTACATTTCCCATTGATAACACTTTTCTATGGAATCACAGAAAATTGCATTGATTATGATGTTTTTCTTTGCAAAAAAGCGGTTGCACCAAATTTTTTTTTTTTTTCAGAAAAAACGTTATGCTTTTATGCCGCATTTTTTATGCCGAAGGACAAATACACAAACGTGCACAATGGACCTGATCTTTTTAGCATTTTACAAGGTGCTAATTTTTCTCCGTGGGAATTAATGGGCAAGTTCATAATATAACAACTAATGTCAGGCTTAGTGAAGAGAAATTGGTCTGTACGGTTGAAATAGATGCCCCCCACGTTCTTTTTCTTGAGCTCGTTGTCTTTAGTTGACAGTATCTCTCGAGTTTATTACAACTAATCTTTTTCTCACTCAACTCAAGCCATTGAAATGATTTCGTTTGTTTAGATAGGAATTCATGGTTGTTTGAGCTCCATCTTTAAGATTTTAAAGAGGTGGGGAATCGAAGGATATAAGGTAATGATTTCAGATGAGATTTTAACTTTATTAGGATTTGAAATAGTAGGGTGATAGCTGGGTATTCATCTCATCTTCTGTTGTTTCTATTATTTTACAAAAAAAAAAGGTTATTTGATGCTCATTTTCGGATATTCAACTTTCATCTTCATTTTTACCACTTTGGGGGCATGAGTTTGAATATAATCAGTATAAAAGTCACCGAGTAGTATCTCCTTAAATGAAAATTGAATAAAGGGGAGATGAAAAATGAATATCCAACTTTCACAAAGTGATTTATACATTCTGGAAGTGTACAACCAGTGACAAGAAAATCTGATAGGCAGGGTTTTATTTGGTGTCTCTTGGGCTGAAGGGATTGCTTCTAGTATCCCATTGGGCTTTCAACAATCACAGCCAGTGGGCCAGCCCAACTCAAGTCTACATGTTGCAATAATAAAAGGGCTCCTTGCAAAGATTTAAAGATACATTGTGCAAGGTGTGCCTGAACCGCCAAAGCCCAAGCCAACACCCTTTCACATAGGTACACAATGTATCTTTGCAATGGCCCTGCCCCACCCCACTGCATGAGCCCTAGTAAAGGTCCATGCAGACCAAACTAGCAAGGATAGTTGGAAAAGAACTTGAATATGTATGTCATTTCTTTAACACTTTCCAATGTGAGACTTAAGAAAGGAAGTCGAGGCAAGAAGTAATGTGAAAATGGATTCTTGTACAGGGCCCTTTTTCGTGGGATTTTCAACTCAAATCTTTCATGGAAGTCAAAAGCCCAATCGTGGTTTAACAAATTTTGTTGACAATCTCCAACATTTTCAGCCATGATGGGACTCTTACAAGAGTTAAGAAGCAAGAAGCAATGTCACACTGGATACTTATAAATGGTTGTTTTTCCATTCATAGGATTTTCAACTCAAAATCTATCATGGGAAAAGCATGACTTCAAGAATGGATTTCAGGATCAAAAGCCCAAACATGGTTTGACAAGTTTCATGTTCATTTGCAACTGTTTGAGAATTTTATAAATTCTACAAAGGTTGTCCCCCTGGAGTAATTTCTTAGCCCTCATCTCCATTGGAGCATGCAAAAATGCCAATAAGGTTGGGATTCAGAGAATTTCAAGGTTACATCCAACTTTTCAGTGGTTGGAATTCAAAATTCTAGCCAAAAAAAAAAAAAAAAAAAAACCTATATCTAAAAATTCCAAGGGATAGCCACCACATCATATTCTTTGAATTCCGACATCACTAATTTAGTCAAAAATTTTACTAAAGAAAAAGGCCCTTAGTTTCACATACATTCACTCAACCAATAAAAACAAACACATCCCCGCCTCCCAAACAACAACCAAAAAACAAAGAGGTCAATTCAAATGATATTTCACATTGGCAAATGCCCTGATGCATACCAATCATGCCACAATAGTGTAGTTTCACTTTAAATATGCCTGTGGGAAAATATGAACTCCATTAAATCACCACAATCATTGATTTAGAGACCTTGAAGTTAAATGATTTCTCACGTAATGTAATATGTTTAGTTTCAATTCAACCATGAGTAAAATTAAAACAATAGCACAAAATTAGGGTGAATGCCAATTAATAATTGTGAATTTTAGAGAATTGGATTGCCCATGGAGTTCTCAATTATCAAGTGCACATGTTTCACATTGAGGGTGGGGCCTACCTGGAGTCCATCCGAGTGGACAAGAAGAAAAAAACTTCCCTCCTATTTACATGGGCCCCACAAAAAGTCTGCACCCGTCTAAATGGACTGTATGGTATTGGGTCGAGTCCATTTGGATTGGTGTACTAAACCTGTGGGCCCCAAATGAGAGGGTGAGGATGATTGGAAGTCGTTGATTTTTTGCAAAGTGGAGGGGCTCAAGTAGATTTTCAAATCTCTCTACGTTCCAGCCCCATGTCGGCCCCACAATTGGGCATGCATGGAGCTCCATTGTGTGACACACGACTCTATGGTCTGCAAGGGGGATATCCATATGGAGAGCCATGACGGGCCCACCTGGGCACTGATCCCAATGTACCATGAAAAAATACCAAAAAACCTACCACTGACATGCGATTCGTTTGTCTGAATGGACTGTACCGTTGGATGAGAGTTCAAAATCCTTTTTCTAATGTAAAGTTGTGAAACTAATGAGAGTTGCTAATGCCACAATCCAAGCTTATTGAAAAACAACTCATTTTTTTATAACCAATATATCCCCATGTAAGATTACCTAAAGTACATATATCAAAAGTCTATCCCTTCTCAACTTCTTTCTACACTCACCCACCCCTACCGCAACCCCCTAGCCCAACCACCACTGTCCCCTCCGGCAATGCATAAGGAGAGGGAGGGCAATGGGCACAAGGTGGCAGGCAGGAAGAGGGAGAGAGGGGGGAGGGGGGGGGGGGGGGGGCGGCCGTAAAGGATTTTAGATAAAGTGTACAGAGAGAGAAAGGGGAAAGAGATTTATATACTTAAAAGTGTATAGAGAGGAGGGTTGTGCTCCGAGAAAGCTTGAGCTAAAGCATTAGCTGCTCTCTAAACTAATAATGGGCCACTAGGGATCAAAGGATTAAAATGAAATTGGTCTAAGTGGGCCGCACTTTTAAAAGAATAAAAAAAAAAAAAAAAGTGGGCCACACAAAAATCTGTGAGAACCATCCCACCGACCACACGTGACCGACTAGTACCTGCGTTTGGTGGGCGTGGGCCCTCCTATTGACGTCACGTTCCCTGCTTTCTATGCCAGCCTGGCACTCACATGTACTGTACGACGCCAACCTTGGCCTTCCTTTCTACATGGTTCAGTTAACATATAATAATAATAAATTTTGCCTCTTTTAGGACCTTCATCCATCCGTCCATATGTCCCTCACACGTATGATCCCGTACCTCTGTTAACTCTTTAACGGTTGTGATCTCACACACGTGTATAACACCCATAGATCTGGCCCTTGGAAACTCTTTCTTCACCTGCAGGAGCACAATTGTTTCATGCTCTCGCAGTACACATTCAATTTCACCGATAAGAGCCGTTTCTCGCTTTTCTTCTTTCTCTTTCGTACAATCTGAATTTACATGTAACCCCCTTTATTTTTCTGATAAGCACACTTGACTACCTTTATTTTTATTTTTACAATTAGCCACTTTAACTAATCTTAAAATATCAAGAAACCACCTTGATCGTCAATTAATGGCTGATTTTCAGTCAATAAGTAAGATTATTGTATTAGAAACAAATTAAAAGTGGAAAACTTTCATCCTTTTTACAAAAAAAACACCATGCATGATTCCATCAATTGATAGCTTTGATTATGAATTAATGTGGTTAGTTGATTGGAATAGAAGGTTTTCCTACACACACTCCGATCGGCATGGACAAAACTAGGTGTAGGGTAGGGCCAAATCCCCCTGGCCCGCTAAGTTTTTTTTATGATAACTTCTTTCATATTATATGAAATTTCATGTTTCTTTTATCCCGTCTCGTAGCAAATTTTTTATTTTACATAATGACTTTTCATTGAAATCTTTTTTGAGTTTTACCCTTACTTATAAGATCTGAACCATTCCAAAGGTAGGACCCCCCTGAATTTCACCAAGTCCCGTCACGACGACTACAATGATATGAATGAACCGTAGAGTGCAGGAGAAAATTGTCCTAGTTTGGATACTTACTAAGGATGTAAATGGATTCCTGATTCTCCGATTATCCGAAAGTTCTGACCAGTTAAAAATTGGGTATGGGTCCTTATTTAGGCCCCGATAAATAAATGAGTCTGGATCCAGTTCCACCTTAATTCGGACCTGTGGACCCAAGACCCACATATTACCTCAATTTTTGAAAAATCTTTTCTAAAAATCATGTTGTTTTAATATCATTCTACTTAGATCCGAATCTGGATTCAAACTGTCCCATATATGGTTTCGGTTCCGGAGCCAAGAAGTCAGTTCCGAAATGGTTCCAGGTCCGAATCCGGTTCCACCTTCTTTTTAATGGTTCCGGGTCCACTATGGACCTGGACCGGAAGTGACCCGTTTACAACCCTAATACTTACACTCTCAAGGGAGTTGTTTGTAAAAAAGGAAGTTGTTGATAAATTTTGTGAAAACTATGGATGCAGTATGTAAATTTCCAATCATATGAAAAGCTAAGTAACATTCCATTTTTGCCCTTTGCTTCTTCCATTCTTCTTCTTCTTCTGGTTTATATATACATACAACTGGAAAGGGCAAAAGGCAAAAAAGCTGGTTTTTTCAGAACCTTCTCAATAAGATTTATCTCAGACATCTCTCTCTATCCAATTCCAAACATCCAAAACCTAAAAAAACCCTTGAATTCAGAACCCCCAATCAAATCCTGTAGATAGATTTCCCCAAATTCGATTATTCCATTACAAAACACAAAAATCTTAGTTTGGCAAATCAAATCAACCCAATTTAAGTCCTAGGGGTTAAAAGCCCTAATTTTGATCAAAACCCAATTCGTTGATTTTGAAGGAAAAAACCCTATTTTCCCCTAATCCAATCCAAAAGCAGACATCTTTACAAAGAAATTCTTTCCGATTGATTCGTTTCTGGAGAAATAAGAAGAACCCTAGAATCAAAATTCAATCTTTCTTTCTTTTAGATGGGTGTGGGCAGGGTTTGCAGGGGAACATCCAAACCCTCATCGTCCTCTTCATCATCTTCTGCATCTTCGACGTCGACTTCGGTCACCCAGACCATCAACGGGTCGCACCAGTTCAAGATCACAGGGTATTCTCTCTCCAAGGGGATTGGTGTGGGGAAATACATTGCTTCCGATACTTTTATGGTTGGGGGTTACAATTGGGCGATCTACTTCTATCCGGATGGGAAGAGCATAGAGGATAATGCTGCGTATGTGTCTCTGTTCATCGCGCTCGCAAGCGATGGGACAGATGTGAGGGCGCTCTTCGAATTGACGCTCTTGGATCAGAGCGGGAACGAGAGGCACAAGGTGCATAGCCATTTTGGGAGGACGCTGGAGAGCGGGCCTTATACGCTCAAATACCGCGGGAGCATGTGGTATGTTGGAATTTTTGTTGTCTTTGTGTTTTGTTTGTTAATTTTATGTTCTTGATAGTTGGGTATATGGAGATTGTTGTTATCTTTTGATTTGTGGGTTTTGATTGAAATGTTGTTCTTGAGAATTGATGGCTTTTTTAGGCATTTGGAGTATTGAAAAGTCCACGTGTTATCTAGGGCTAGATCAATTTTGTTGTAATTTAGTTGGTAGCAATGGGATGTTGGTACTTTGGAGGAATTGTGGTTTTTGATGATGATATGGATTTGTTGAAGCTTTGAGGGTTTTTCCTGGGTGTTTATGTTTTCATGGAGAAAATCTTAAGAAATGTTATCATGGCCATGATTGTTATATGTTATTGGAGGGGTGTCATGGCCTACCTACATGATTTCAGTGTGTGCTGTGTGGATATGGATGTTGAGCCGGATTAAGACTCTTCTGTTATATAGTGGCTTTTCACTTAGGGAGGTTTGTGCTGGGAATTCCAATTGTTCTTGTTGATGGTTTATCAGAGGAAAAACTGTCCATTTTGGCATCACAACCTTTGTTTATTTTTGCCTGTATGCGATTTGAAATTATGATGGGCTAATCTAAGAAATTTATTTAAATGATAAATTTTGCTTAAAATTCAGCTTTGTTCTGGAAAGGTTTGAAAGTTTTGTAAATTTGTATTTAATCCTTAGCAGAGTGACCTCCTTTGATCAATTGTCAATGAATTATTATTAATAATTATGAGAGGCTGGTATTGTTGCGTATTCCTCTTTTCGATTTGGTCGAGCACTTCACTGTTGCCTTGTCTTCAATGTCTCAAACATTGGAGCTCCTCCTGTCCCCTTTTTAGCTCACCCATATCAAGCATAATGATGCTATCCATCCCTTTTCCGCTTCTATCCAAGGTATTGCGCTATCCACGGTTGTTTCATGGAATTTCCTTAGTGAAGTTAACGTTTGTGTCCAGGGATTCAGCCCTGAAGATTGAACTCAAGCTAGCAAAGAACAATAGTGGTGCTGATGCACATTATTAAAGCAAATATGAATGATTTAAGCTGTCATAGGGAGAGTAGGGTATGAATCAGTTACATATGATTTTTCCATCCTGAGGTGGAGGAGCCAGTCATTAAATTGTAGATCGTTGAGAAGATGTGCTGGATGAGAGGATGCACGTCATTTAGGAATTTGTGATGGAGACACCAACAGAGATGAGTGTCACTATGGTCCTGATACTTAGCTGTTCTTCCCTTTAGCAGAACTGGTGGCGGCCCTGATATGTTTCCATTTTCATGCCAGTGGAGCTGCGGGAAATATAAGAAGTTTGATGTTCTTTTTGAGTTAAGGGAAAGGATTGTTGGGTGGTTATTGGCTTATCTCCATAATGGATGAGCACGCTCACCCCCAGCTATTTTCAGCCACTACTTTCCCACACGAAGCCCGCTTTAGATTGAACAAGCCAGAGAGCCAGTGTTGTCTACACAATGACCAAGTGGATTAGGAGTAGTCAAACAAACTCTAGGTTGGTGCTATTCAGCACTATATCATACACCAATAAGTGCTACAGCTATGCATGACGAGCAGTAAGTCAGTGGATTTAAAAATCTTCGAACGCATTATTCCTTGAACCAGGAAAACACCAAAGCACTTATTTAACTATTCATCAAATTGAGCACTGTGACCTTGGACCCCGTGAATTGCTCTTTGTATTTTGTAAGGCATACTCTGTTGGTGGAAGGCAACTACTTTGTGTATCTTTAAGACCTGGTGTTCCATTTACAAACGTTGTAAAATCATATGATGAACTCCATGAAGGTTGCTCATACATTGGTTACTTGATGCCACAACCTGTGCTAAAATGCATGCCATGATAATCGGAAAGTTCCTCCTTAATGCATAGGCTGGAGTAGTTCTGCATGCTCAAACGTCAACGCTATTCGTGCCATCAGAGAGGAACAACTCTGTGCAGTAGAAGTTAATGAAACTATGAAAGCATCCTTAAAATATTGGAATTTTTTGTCACCTTGAGTCGTCGCACAATGTTGAACAATATCAAAAGACTACCTTGTTCTTGCATCCGATGGTTTTACATGGATTACCTTGTTCCTGCATGTAGTACACCTGGAGTAAAAAAGTAGGAAGTGTCAGTGGTGGTTGGAATGTTGCTTTGAATGTGTTATCCATTGTTCTGAAAATTGAAATTGTTTCGCAAATTGTTCATGCCCATGAATTAAATCAAATCGTGAATCATATCTTGAATCGTTGATTTTTTTTTCCATTTTTCTAATAAAAATGAAAAATCATTTAAAATAAAGGAAAAGTAGTTGATACATTTTCTCATTCATAGCATTATAAATAAACTGACAAATAAGCCCATCAATCATATAAAGAGCATCATGAAATATATTAATCTATAATAAATGATAGGGATAATAGCACAATACCTACCTGAACTTTGGTCATATTGTAAACTACCCTTGGACTTTGGTATTCTGTACTAAACCTACATGAAGCTTTAATTAACATGCAAAATGAATGGATTCTGTTAGTATTAACGGCGTAGGTCGTATAAATGGTGTCTGGTGCATACTGGTGGCAAATTACTCGCCCAAAAACACTTATTTGCCCCTGGGGAGAAAAAATCCAAGGGCTCGCTTTTTTTTTTTCCTCATTTCCCCTTTCCAAAATTTTGAACCTAATCCATTTGCAACTCTCTCTCTCTCTCTCTCTCTCTCTCTCTCTCTCTGCACTCCCTCTCTCCTCCCAGATCCAGAAAATCTCTGGCCTGCGCTCCGCCCTATGCTTCCATCTCTGGCCATCTCCCCTCTCCCCATATCTCCTTAATTGATTTGGAGGTTTCCCCATCTCTCCTTTATTTTCTCTGTTTCTCATGTTGTGTGCAGAAAATCTTCTTGTGCTTGTCTTCATGCCCATTTGAGTGAGTTCAGAGCTGATGCAGAAAACCCTGAACAAGAGATGGAAAGAACATTTGAAAAAGAGACCCAAAGGAGAGAATAAGGAGAGAAAGAAGAAGAGACCCAAAGGAGAGAAAGAACATTTGTCCCAGACTCGTCTTATGTATGATGCATCTGAAATTAAAATGCCTCTGAAAACTGTGGTTGGAACTTAACCTAACTTATTCTTCTGAGCATTTGGGTAACATGGAAATCAATCATTCAAAATAAAAAAAAGAAATGGAAGTGGAAATCGGAAAAAGCCTCTGTTTGATTGAAGCTATACCCAACTCTTCCATACCAAATCTATTTCTTCATTTTTCTGATCCAAGGTAGGAACTAACTTTTGTTGAAGTATATTTCTTGAAGAGCCTAGGTGAATAGATCATCCATCATCTACACAATGGTTGTCTAGGCTCTAATAACAACACTAGCCCCAGTTTAGGACAGTGGGGTCTAAGATCTAATAATCATAACCACAACAATAGTGTGAGGGATTCATGTTTCCTTGGTGTGATATAGACATAGCAAATGAGTGTGAGGCAGATCTGCATTTAAGTCCATGCTCTTGGACATCTGAGCTGATCCTAGGCGGTCAATGCTGGATATATGAGATAAGGGTCTGGCTGTCAACCCTTGATAAGCATCCGTCGAGGACGGCGTTCAGGCCAGTGGCGCCGAAGGTGCAGGAGAGCTTCTTGAGGCTCTTTGCATTGGCGGCGAAGGCGGCAACACCAGCGTTGGTGATATGGCGGCAGGAGCAGAGCTTGAGGCGGGTGAGGTTACGGCAATGGAGGGAGATGAGGAGTTCCCTAGCCGACGAAGAAGAACCCTAAGCGCAAGCGAAAGAGGGGAAAATGAACAAAAAACGCCAAGAGACGTCTTATATATGGAGGGGTAAATTGGTCATTCCTTCTTTTCCGTCACGGCCATCTCTATTTGCATTGTACAAGTAGGTTTAGTACAAAATATCAAAGTACAGGGGGTACTCTGCAAAATGACCAAAGTACAGATAGGTATTCTGTTATTATCCCTAAATGATATACGTAAATAGTTAAATAAGGTTAAGGTATCAATATGTATTTATGTTTTTGTTATCTTTAAATCAAAATATAAAAGTAATAATAAAACCCAAACCATCAATTTTACATAGAAGGATATCTCTTGAAGTTAGGAAAGTATTCACGAAGAAATTTTTTTTTTTTTTAAAAAAAGAAGATAGAGGTAGGCCCCATACACATGGTTGAATGCTTTAATCAAATGCATGTTTTTTATTCGTCTCTAAAACCTCTCCAAAGGCATAAAAAATCATAAGAGGTTTCATTAACTACTAAATAACCTTTTTAAAAGTAAAAAGGGCAAAAGAAAAAAGAGAAAAGGTAAAAGATTACTTATATTAAGTTGTTGGTTATACCTATTCATGCTTTGCCGAATCACTTGAATTGTAAGATTTGATGAAATGAGTATCGAATCATAAGATTCACACCTAATATCTAGGATTCATCCATAAATGAGATTCATTGCACAGATACAAATCTTTTTTCATTAGGATTTGGGATACAAATTCTAGAATTATGATACCTATGGTGTTATTTATATGTTGAAATGAGAAATAGTAGGGAAGAGTTATACGTGACTCATTGCTTTCCGAAGATAGAAAGTAGGATTTAATTGTTTTAACTTTTCTTTCTAAAAATTAGGATGTGAGAAGGACATGTCAACAAACTAACTTATCCTCATTCGTGAATACAAAGGAGCCGCATATATATAAAGTATTTTTATAAGGTTCTATCATTCTGTAGTTGCCTCTGTTAAATCCATATATGTCCATGTAATTCAAAAGTAGAGAAGATGATAGAAATCCTATTTCATTGAACCATCTCCAGCCTTGATAAACAGGGATCCAATCTTGATTATATCTTGTAAGAGATGTGAGTTTCTTGAATGATGAAAAGGAGTTTAGGAATCTATTACATACATAGCTTGAAGAAAAGCAGTAATGAGTTGCAGCATTTCAGGAAAACAACAAATAACTTAAGACTCAAAAACTATGTTCTAATTTGTGTGTAAACAATTGTCAGTTAGTGCCAGACCGGTCAAAAAAGCACGAACTGTGTCAAAGTAGCAAGGGATCATGGACTGTTCTTTACAGCCCCTAAAACCAAGCATCCTCCCACTTTTCTCCTTGACATCGTCTGTGGCAAACCTGCATCCAGAACCACCGGAGCAAGGCTGTCAAGCCACAAGGCACAGTCAAGGCGTCAAGGCCTGTAGGAGCTTGAGACTCTAGGCATAAGGTGTGGTGAGCATATAATTCAGCCAGGTGCATGTTTAAGGGGTAAAAATAGAGAATATAGCTTAAGCTGTTCTTATGAGTTGTGAACAACCAACAATGCACACGCAGAAAAACCAAATGAATAACGAGGCACGATGATGATTATATGCAAATAAAATCTTACAAAATATGCTATACAAATCACAAGCTCGATTCCACGCTAGATTAGGCCATTAGGGTGAACCTAATTAATGTTCCAGATTACCAGATCTCCCACTGTCATGTCCTGTGCATGAATCACAAAGTCCAATGCAAAGATTCGCTGATTCAGTGAAAATTTAGCAGTTTAATCCAGAGCTAGGGGTCTTTCAAATCTTCAATTATTTTCTTGCTATGAGATTAATTTCAAATTAAAGCAAAGTAATCGTAATAAATAATTAGGAAAAACAGGAACAGCAGCCGCCTCCATTGCAGACACACAGGCTGCTTCAGCTGGCAACAGCAGCTGCAGCGCAGTTGCCGATCAACAGTAGCAGCTGCAATAATTGCTGGCAGCAACAGAAGATGAAAGGAAAAGAACAGATAGAGGGGACAAATGTAGGAGGGAGGATCAAACTCACCTGGGGCTTCCTCCTCCTCCTCCTCGTCTTTCTTTCCACATGCAAGCATTTTTCCGAGTTGAGAAATTAGAAACCCCAAAACAACCAAATGGTGCATATATATATCCTTTTTTTTTTCCCTTGAGTCAAGGAACCCAAATGAAAGCCTTCTTTCTTTACATTAGCACTTTTATCAGTTTTTCAGTTGAGAAATGAGGAACTGCAGATCTATCGGGTGAGGCATTTGTGTCTTCATTTTTTAAGTCGAGAAACCCAAATGACAACCTTGTGCCTTTTTCCAATTAATACTAAAGTTCCCTTTGCTCTTAGCTTTATCATAGGCTCTAAGCCTGCGCTTCATGAGTAGGTGTGCCTTGACAACACTGGTCTGAGATTTTCAAAATTCTATGCCTCTACTTATTTCTCTCCAAACATATTAACAGATACATTGAACAAGAAAGGAAAGATTCCAACAACGTTTGGCGGATTGTCGTGGAGGGAGATTGATTATATGTTATTAGATGGGCTTCAGGTTCTAAGGATTCTTTGAGTATGGCAGATATTGTGGGAGAGGTGATGGATTTTGCTCACTAAGCATTCTTTCATCATGTTAAGCCGAGTGTTAACTCAAAAGGCTGATCTCTAGGCTAAGGAGTTTTGAGATAGAGTTTGGTTATCGCCCATGAGGATATCTCTCTATCTTCGTAAATAAGTTGCTGATTTTGTTTCTTGTGTTTGGACTATGTCTATAAGCCTGGTTTGGGCCTTAGGGTTTTTTATTTTTTATTATCCATCCCTTATCTATGGTACCGGGACATACTTATACAAGCCCAACATATCTAGGTCATACCAATCAATGCTCGATTGGTACTTGACACCGCACCGATACTTATTTGGTACTAGTTTAGCATATCCTACTTACTAAGTCTATTATTTCATATAGTTCTTTTAATTTTGTTACCTATCAACATTAAAAAAAAAAAGGTCAAAATAAACACAGAATTGTCCAATTGTTAACGCCCCTATAAGTCGCTGGCTCTTAAAATTCCAAAACTTTTATCACCATTTTTTCTAAAATGAATTGGGGAAGTAGTCTGGGTATTCGTTCCATTGAGAAGTAAATAAGGCTCTCTAGGCTAAGTGGTCATGACTCATGGAGGGTTGGAGAGCCTGATCAAGGGTTGTGGAGGAAGATCTTAATAAAAAAATTTATAATTTGGGCAATGATGGTTGGTGGGTATCGGGTCATGATTATAAGGCTTCAGGTATTTGGAAGTCTATTGTTTCTGTTAAAGATGATTTTGATCCTTTAGTTCGTTATAGAGATCATAATGGGAAGATGATCAGATTTTGGCATAATGAATGGTGTGGTCAAACCGCTTTGAATCATCAATTTCCTAATCTGTTTTGGTTGGATCAAAAGCAACATGCTTTTGTGGTAGATAATTTTTCCTATTCCGGGGGAGGTGTTGTTTGGGATTTCTCTTTCCGAAGGAATCTTTTGCATTGTGAGATTTTTTAGTTTGCTTCTTTGCTTGGCTTACTAGGTAAAGTATTTTATCAGGTGGTAATTCAGATGTCAGATTATGGAAGCTAGATGTCAAGGCCCGGTTTTCAGTGCAGTCTTTTTATATTGTTTTGGCCGATTCTTTAGAAAGAGTTGAGGGCTGGCATAATTTCTGGATTCCTTTGGTTCCACTAAGGGTATAGGTATTTTGTTGGATAGCGAGGTTACATAAAATTTTGACTATAGACAAGTTGAGACGAAGGAATCATATTGTCATTAATGGTTGTCTAATGTATTTAGAAGATGAGAAAACGGTACATCATTTGATGATTCATTGTCATTTTGCTCATAGAGTGTGGTCTGCTTTGTTTAAAATGTTTGGTATGGAGTGGGTTATGCCTAGGACAATTGAAGATCTATTCCTTAAATGGCGTTGGCACTGTAAGTTTATTCGGGGTAAGATCTTATGGAGGTTAGTAGTGTATGCTACACATGGACGGCGCCACATTGATCACAGTGGGGTCAATTGACCCCATTGAGATCTGAAAAAATATTTAAAAATAAAAAAATTTATTTCATGAATTGAAATTTTGAGTATGACCTCCATAAACTTTTGAATTTGACCCCACTCAATTGAAGAGTTTCACCCCTACATTAGCCAACTTTACATATTTTCTTTGTTGCTGTGGTAGTGAACAAAAGTCACCATAAAATACCCACCGCCTAAGGTAATGGGCCAACTATCTACCAACATAAAAAAATAATAATGGGTCCACATTGCTGATATGCGCTCAAGCAACGACTTTTAAGAAATTAAAGGAATTGGTGACGTTGCTATAAAATTAGTGGAGACAATGAAGGATATCGTATACCAGTTGGTTTATTTGCTTCTTAAATTGGCTTTGATTTTACCAGTAGCGGCTGCAACGGTAGAAAGAGCTTTTTCAGTAATAAAGTACGTAAATAACAAGCTGCGTAACCGAATGGGAGATCAATGGATGAATGACCGTTTGATCACATATATTTAGAAGGATATGGTTGCTAGTGTTGATAAATGATAATGAAGCTATCATGCAACAATTTCAACACATGAAAACTTGTTGAGAACAGTTGTAGGAGTTTATGTATTTGGATTTTTGTTTTGGATTAAGAACTATTAGTAACAATGTATTAAAATTCCTCTTTTTTATTTTTAGAATTCAATATTATCTCTGTCGGATTATCGAAATTAGATTATTTGAGAATTTTATATTATATTTGTCGAATTATCGAAAGTAGATGGTAGATGTTGATAAAGGGAAGAAAAAAATTATTCGATTTGCGGAATATAAGTTTTTTGTTGACCCCACTCACTTGAAATCCTGGAGCCGCCACTGTATGCTACATGTTGGAAGCTTTGGGTGGAAAGGAATAATAGAGTGTTCAGGAGTAAGTCTAACTCTGTCATGGAGGTGGTAGAGTCCGTAATTTGGCCTCTCTCCGAATGGGCGAGTACGCGTAAGGAGTTAGATGAAGTTTTTGTGGAAGATCTTAATAGATCGTCCTCTTCTTTAAGGTTGGTTGGAGTGTTAAGTCCAGAGTTAGAGTTGCATGGTAGAATCCCCCTCTTGGTGTTCTGAAGTTGAATTTTGATGGTAGCTTTGTTCATTCATTGCGAAAGCCAAGGATAGGTGGAGTTATAAGGGATTGGAATGGTAATATTGTAAGGAGCTTCTCTAGGCCGATTGACTCTTCGGATGCTAATGAAACTAAGTTGTTTGCTATTTTTATTGGTTGTTGAGACCTGCTTCGGATGAGTGGTTATAGTGCTATTCTTGAGGGAGATTCTTTCTCGGTAATTCAATGGTGTTTAGGAAGTTCTTATCCTTGGAGATTGGCGGATTGAGTGGAGGAGGTGCAGGATATTTCAAGGAGGTTGGGAGCCAGCTTCCCTCATATTCTCAGAGAAGCAAATGCTGTGGCGGATAGTCTTGCCCAAGGAGTTTTTTGCTCTTCCATTTCTTTTGATGTTTAGTTTTTTTTTTGTTTTTGTTTTTGTTTTCTTTTTTCTTTTTATTTTGCTTTCACCGTGTTTTGCCCCCTTTTGGGTTTGATGAAATAAAATTTTACTTTTATAAAAAAAATGTCAACCCCTTTTCGCGAAACTAGTTGATTCAATGACCATCTAAAGCACCATAGATCTATAGGGAGCTGTTCTTTGCTAAGATCATGCAAGCAATTCAGCTGGATAGGAAGGCAACACGAAATTCTCTGAGTGTCCTAATAATTGTTGTGGGCTGGGTCCTCTTAATGCGTTGGTGTAATTTTGAGGCAATTCATGGTCCAGATCAAGAGTTCTGCAGTGACCTTGTAAAATGGCTTAATCTTGCTGGCTTCGCCCATTCACCATGCAAACACTCCAACCCCTTTCCTGATCCTGTTTTTCCTAATCCTTCTTGCAGTCCCAAGTGTGCCTATTGGTAATGTTTTGTAGTGCAACATTCATGTGAGTTGGTTGCCGTACTTCATCTCATGCTTCCAACTTCTGTCTCTGTTTGTGGATTAGCCTTGAATAAAGCAGACCTTTTTCCTCGTGGTTGCAACTGTGTTCTTCCTTGCAGAAAGTCCATTGTACATGGGCGTAGCGTCTTGTTGACTGCAGCATGCATAATCCCTAGTACATCATTCTTCTCCAATGATCAGCCATGGCCTTGAAAAGATTATAGAGTAGCTAAAAATTATGTACGTTTTAACTCTATTAACTTACCGATCTCCCATTGACAGGCATAGCCTTAGAAGGAATTAAAAAAGGCTAGAAAGGAAGCAAAGCTTTAAATAAAAATATACAGAATGTACATGATCATGCACATTAACTTGCCAAATAAAAAAGATCATAGATAGGAAAAAGTTGAATTCATGTTTTACTTGATTGTGAAGGCTTCATCATGCATTGCTCTTTCATGCATAGCATGACAACGAACAGGGTAAACATTTTGTGTGTTTTTCTTTTGTCTGGTGCCACCTCTTTACCTCTTGGACTCCTGCCAAATGTTTTTCTCCTTGGAATAGATCATTAAATATGCATGTTTATAGGTCTTTTATGATATCAAATGGTCTTTGAGCGACTTCAAAATGATGAAGAGAGGAATACCATAGGATGTGGATGATATACATATTATGATGTCTAAATGTTGAATTGTGCAGGGGTTATAAGCGCTTTTTTAAAAGAACTGCGCTGGAGGTATCAGACTACCTAAAAGATGATTGCCTTTCAGTTCATTGTAGTGTTGGTGTGGTTAGGTCGCATACCGAGGGGCCCAAGATTTACACAATAGCAGTGCCGCCACCTAACATCGGGGAGCATTTTGGGATGCTGTTGGAAAGTGGAAAGGGTGCTGATGTGAAATTTGAAGTGGATGGGGAGATATTTGCTGCCCACAAGTTGGTACTTGCTGCTCGCTCTCCTGTGTTCAGAGCACAACTTTTTGGCCCTATGAAGGATCGGAACACTCAGTGTATAAAGGTTGAAGACATGGAAGCTCCAGTTTTCAAGGTCATCCATTTCCCTTCTCTCTTTATTATTGTATTTTTTGTTCATGTTCAGTTCAATGCGGTCACATTCTAACTTTTCTTTGGTTATGCTAAGTGTTACTATGCATAAAAATGGTAGTTACAGAATTAACACAAATGTATCTTCTTGTCCACACAGAACTAGATAACATTTTGTCTTTACACATGTTCCTCTTTGGACTCTATTATACGTACAAGATGCACCAATAAAACAATGGTGTTACAAGATGCAAAATATGGAGGAGGGCTACAACAGAACTATTAAGCATAAAATATCATTTAAAATTTAGAAATTCTGGTGATTTCAGGGTTGTGGGTCCAAACTTTTTGCTATTGTTCCTTATTCTGTCATATTTCCACCTCCTGATATTAGGGGAGGGAACCAATATTTTGTGAATTGTGTGGTGACTGGTGAGCCAGTCTACTCATCTGTGTGATCAGGGTTTACAATCCACTCATCTGTGTAATCAGGGTTTACAATCTAGTCATCCATGTAATCAGGGTTTAATTCGATTTGTTGTTCACTTTTTTATTTATATAATAAAAATATTGCTGTGTAAGGATGGCAACAGCTAGTCATTTATCTGATTATCCGCAGTCACCCACCTGATAAATTTGGGGGTTGGGTTCTATTTTGGGCCTGATTGACAATTGGGTCCCAAAAATGGTTCCATCTGATTTGAGGTTCAGATTTGATGAACTTGGTTGGACCTGGGTTCAAATTAGGTCATTCTGCTCCACATTTACTCTTGTATCCAGTTTTTTTTTTTTTGGCTTTGTGCTCAAGATTATACTTTTTTTTTTTGGCCAGGTTGGCCTAGTGGCAAGGAGATAGGAAAGAAACCTGCCCACCCAGGGATCGTGGGTGAAGCTGTGGAGCGGGCGTCCTATCCACAGCGACAGCCCTTTGATTCCCCAAGATCATACATTTACTTAACCAATTCTTCCAATAAAACGGATGCCGACGTTTTAAGGAGGGAATCCAACGTCCCAGCTTGATCTTGTCTTATTTGTTGGGTGCCTTTGTTTGTGGCTGTCAAGTATTTCCATGACAACACAGCCTTGTCCATCACTACATGAAAAGAGACCAAGAAATGCTGATGAGAGCCATCTCTCACACTCATTTGTCCAGCCAGAGGTGCGCTCTACCCATCTTCATTATCCACTACCTGAGTTTGTCAGGCCAGCCTTCCGATGTTCACCATCACCAACCACTGGCATCAATGTTGTACTGGGAGTGAGACCTAATTCCAAATACTTTGAACCCTCAACCGACCACCCAACCATTTTCCCAACGATCGCTTCATTGATTTGTTTAAAGAGGACTAATGTCTATGACACCATGG
The DNA here is from genome assembly GCA_003546025.1 of Camphora micrantha. NCBI lineage: Eukaryota > Viridiplantae > Streptophyta > Magnoliopsida > Laurales > Lauraceae > Camphora > Camphora micrantha. Next base: position 27,522,460 of record QPKB01000010.1, read on the forward strand.
CATCTGGGCTTGCTAAACTAGATGGCAATTCTTTTCCCTCCAGAGCTTTCCATAGAAAGTCGCCGTAGCCTCTTGGATCTCTATAGGACAGAAGCCTGACACTTGGAAACTGACCCAGACAGGAAGGTTAGAAAGTGCACCTTTCGGTAGTGTAATACTCCCAAGTCCCTCGTTCCTAAGTAGTCTTGCAGTCATAATTCCATACCCATTAACTGGGTTTGGTAGTCGTGCAGTGTGGGTGACTAGTGACGAAGAAGGATAATGATCCACATATAGAAGTACAAGGTCATAGAATTTCCGTTTTCCTTAGTATCTGTTTTTAACTAGTACACTTTCTAATTAATGATACGCATGAAATGGATTATTGTTACTGTTCAAAAAAAAAAAGAAAAAGAAAAAGAAAAAAAGAAATGGATTATCAATGATTGGTCTTTTCTCAATGACCCCTGCAGATGATAAGTCATTCAGTTGATAGCCTCTCCTTGGAGAGCCTGTGGTGGATGCCTTTCTCAGAACAAAAGGGGAGTGAGCATTCTGATGGACCCTCTTAATGCCCATCCATTATAGTGTCCCACTTTGGGTTTATGCCCTGCCATATGTTATGCCTATCTCAGAGAACAAGGGGGTTGTCATCAGACGGGTGGAGTGCCATAAAATCATATTGAAAATAATAATAATACCTTACTAAACCAAATTGAGTCTACTTAAATAGAAACGGCACTTGGCTAACCTCAGTATATATTTTTTAATGGACATTACCAATCCAAAAAGAAAAAAGAAAAAAAAAAATCCCATTAGCCATGGTCAAGGCCTTTTTTCTGTTGCCATGGGTTCTTTTGTTTCTGATTACTCCTGTTGGTGTTTTTAGCATTCTTTACCAAAGATAATAAACTAAAACTATGAACCTAATCACAAGTTTTGTAGGAAACCTAATTTCATAATAATAGGAAGCTTTAATTAATAATAATGCTACCCTAAAAAAATAAATTAAATCTAAGCCTAACCTATGAAAAATTATTCTCATGATTACAAATAACTTGTTAATACAAAATTACTTATAAGCCCCCACTGTCTCTCAGCATCTTGATGTGGATGGTCAATGGCAGACCCAAGATCTTCATTTGGGTGGTGCAGGCAATGGTAAAGTGAAAAAGTTAAACAATAATATATGAACTTTTAAAAACATTATCTAAAGAGTTTCTCGAATCTCGTGGGTGTGACTGCACCCGCTTTGTACACTTTGGTCCGCCACTGTGGATGGTAATATATGTTTATTTGATAATGTTTCTTCAAGTGGATATTTGAATAATTCAGTAATAAAGAAAAGGGAAATAGATCAAAAGAGTGAAAAGAATCAGATAATGCAAAGGATTATTAATCCTTGAAACAAAGTCTTTGGTATGTAAATCTGCTATAATATATTGCTATTTTATTAACAAATCGCATGATTCTTCCTTGTATGCATTTTGCAGGCCTTGCTCCATTTTATATACTGGGATGTCCTACCAGACATGGAAGAACTTACAGGTTTGAACATGAAATGGGCTTCCACATTGATGGCGCAGCATTTGCTTGCAGCAGCAGATCGATATGGATTGGAGAGGCTTAGGTTGCTCTGTGAAGCCATGTTGTGTGAAGATGTTGCAATTAACACAGTGGCCACCACCTTAGCTTTGGCAGAACAGCACCACTGTTTCCAGTTGAAAGCTGTGTGTCTCAAATTCGTGGCATTGCCCGAAAACCTGAGAGGTAATTAATTTGTTTGCTTCTAGTTGAGGATAAAAATTGAAGTATTAACTGCATCTAGGATTTGACAAACTTTGTATTAGTATTATGTGGTTTGTTTCCAAGTCTAGCATTTGACAAGAGACATGCTTGATTTGGCACCATAATCAACATGGGGTTCATGCTTGTTGGCCTGTATGACCAAGGAGTTTTATGATGTGGGACTTGGAAGTCTGTATATTTTGGTGTATGGGTAGTGTGTGTGGGTGGCAGGGTGGGTTTGGGCTTCTCATATTTGCATTGTAATGCTATAGCTTCTGGACTACTTGTACAGACTAAAAGGCCCATGCATCCCATATGCTTGGTATAATCAAGACTCATGATCCTACTAATTTCCATATGAACTACAATCTTCCATTCAAAATGTGTATTTATGATAAAACCATCATATGTTGTTTGCAGCGGTGATGCAAACTGACGGCTTTGAGTATTTGAAGGTGAGTTGCCCCTCTCTCTTGACAGAGCTCCTTGCGTATGTGGCTAAACTTGGAGAGCATTCTCTCCTCACCAACCGAAACATGAATGAAGCGCTTGATGGTAGCGATGCCAATGGAAGACGCGTTAAGCAACGAATATGACCACCAAAAGCAATGTGTCCTGTCCAGATAGATGGCCAGTTGCATTTAGAATTGCTCTGTGCCATTCCTTCTTTATTCTCTCAGATGTAATCCATGTAAGGCTATCCATTCTATTTCTGTATTTTTAATCATAGGAAATTGCAAATAGTAATACTGTTTTGTGTTGAATGGTGTTTTGTAATGATTCGACTGCATGTCATCTCCAATTCTACTTCTTTTTTTTTTTATTTTTTTATGCTGGAAATTAAGATGCAAACCAAGTTGTTGATCTGGTTGTGGCGCCTACAATGATCTATGTTGATTGCTAAAACCGTTTTGACTTATTGGACCCTTAAAACAGATGGTTCCATTCAGCAGAAGCCCAATGAGTTGACCACAGAGTGACAGAGGCCAGCATAACTTAACGTAACAAACCAACTTGATTCACATCCGACCATGTAAACCAGCCAGCTATGGTTTGGATATGCTGTTTTATTGTGAATCATAATGCTTTTTTTTTTTTATTGTGAATCATAAAACCAGTCCCCTATCGAGTGAACCAAACAATGGTTAAGCAGTGAATCAAACAGCTTGGGTTGGGTGGGGGGGTGGGGTTAGATGCCTCTGATTAATCGGTCCAACGGGGCTCGTTAAACCTGACCTTTTTGCTACCAAAATTGGTTAAACCTTAAATTTACCCATCAACATGACTTGCAGGCTCCAGCTTATATGTGTGGGATGCATTATAGGGTTGTAAACGGGTTGGTTTCAGTCTGGGTTTACTATAGGATCCAGAACCGGAACCGTTAAGGAGAAGGTGGAACCAAATCCTGAAACCGTTTCGGAATCCGGTTTTTTTGACTCCAGAACCGGAACTTGAATCATATATGAGATGGGTCTAGATCTTGGTCTGGATTTAGATAGAGAATGATATTAAAAAAACATGAATTTTAAGAGGGATTTTTTACAATTTTGTCTCCATCACAATCATCTGCCCTTCACATTACGTTATACGAAAAAGCATCCAGTAGCCAACTTTTGCCATTCCATTCCACTATTAATTTGGTATCTAGACATACACCTTTAAGGCTATGTTCTATTTGGTGGACTCCATTAAAGACGCAGAGACATCACCTTTATAGTTTTATTTTCTTTATCCTACAACGTGAGTTCCCACTTTTCATCGATACAAGTGCAACCTAGAGAACTTAGCATTCTAAATTTCAACAAAGTAATACATAATTTGATCAAAATATAGAGTCAAGGTGGTCACCGCGACCATTCTCTTACTGCAATTAGTTTGACTGCTGTAGTCTCCATGTTGCGAGAAAAGAGGTCTACAAATTGTATAAGAGATGAAACTCACAATAGAATGCTGAACTCTTAAATCTACATAAATCATTTCTTCATATTCAAAATTGCTAGTCAATCTAAATACATCTCCATATATCATATTTTTGTTAACTTTAACTATTGAACTGTTAAAGTGTTTTCTCGGCATCGCGACTTAATTATGTTAATGTTCAATTCATATTCAAACTTGCGAATGATGTCGGACACACACACACACACACACACATATATATAGTCACAAAATCCTGAGCTTGCCAGTGTTATTTCTCGAATTCAAAAAGTCATATCTTGAGCTCGCAAATGTCATGTCTCGAACTCGCAAGAGCTAAAGTGAAGGACAATTTGGTTTAGGAAAAAAAAAAAAAAAAAACAAAGTGTACTGTCAAATATGCTTTTGGGCATTACACGCATTTGAAGATGTTTTTGGAGGTATATGGATATTTGAATGTGCTTTAGGTAAAAAGAAGAATAGGTAAATGCATAGTATTTCATTGTATATGGAAAATCCAAATTAAAAGTAAAATAATACTAATATATAAGATGTAAGACCTTTGTCGATGGAAGGGATGAAATGAGAAGTGGGTACAGATTTTATGCAGGTAGGCTTAATACAACATAGGTTGATGGATAGGGATTGGTGGCTTGTATTGATCTTTCATACATGCACCAGTACATGATAGGGTGGATGGGTAAATGGTTTGGACAAAGATGGGCAGATGTACTAGATGAATCCTACATCATCAAGTGGTGGGTCCAATATATATGACTTGGTGGACAATAAAGGATGAGTTGTATCTAATAGATCTCTGGGTCCGTGAATCCAGGGCTTATTCTGTAATTTACACGCATAATTTCTGCAATGTAAAGTGAGTCCGGCTCCCCTCTATCGTAGAAATATAGAGATACTATTTCATCCAATCTACATTCGCCAACTTTGTATAAAATCTTATATCAGTTAATGCATCCTCTCAAGAATGAAAATTTCAAGAGATTTTATACAGTTGGTGAATGTGGATTGGATGAAACAATATTTCTCTATTTCTACGAAACGAAGACTCTTGTAAACTCGTCTCACAATATAAATACATCAGACCATCAAGGCATCACTGTACTAGAAAACCAACGGTGATTGCTTGTTCTCTTTCAACTCTCCTAAACTTTATATAGAGTTTTTTCAAGCAGGCAGAAAACCATCATTCACCCCCAAGTTACTCGAAAATTATGCCTTCTCTTAAATGATATCCAACCATTTAAGGTTAATAGACTGTTGTATTCTTTTAGAAACAGATCTGTTTATTCATGCCACAACTTTTTATTGGGTGTTACCACAAAGGGATTTTTTTTTTTTTTTTTCATTGGGTGTTATTAATTCTTTCATAGCTGATGTTTCTTTATATGATTAGTTCTTGCGTAGTAGCAGATGATCCCGCATGCACTTCGAAAATCCTGACATGGGGAAGATGCAAACTCAACCACCCCAGAACTTCTCTAAAGAAGATAATTTAGCTGCAGAATTCTTATTATAATCTCACTGCAGGCCTGTTGTGATGCACAACATATAGTGGTGAGTTGTGAAAATGCCCACCTGTGGTGCACATTAAAATGACAGTTGGTGCTGGACTTTGTAGTTCAGACCTAGAAATATTGGATCTGGCTCAAAGTTTAAACCTCACGTTTCAGTAACCACGACTGAAAACCCAATGGACAAAAATACGCTGATGATGGATCCAGAAACGAAAAGAAATGTGAAAAGAGGAGAAGAAAATTTTATAATAATTAGTAAGACCTATATTTTTTCATGGCCCAAGTACATACATTCAGCTCGTGCGGAAGCTCTTCGAAATAGGAACAACTTTGCCAGAATCCTTGAAACTTCTTCAATTTCAACGCGTCTATTAGTATAAATTTTCATCGTCTCGAGCACAGGGGCATTGGAGAGTATATATCTTATGAATTCCAAATTGAACGACGTGGTGAGGCCAATGATCTCCACTGTCTCGAGGTGACTTAACGAAAAATCAAACGGTGTTTCTACACCCCAGAACTCAGCCTCTCTCCCAGATAGATCATCATCCGCTCTTCCATATGACCAATACTAGATTAAATAACAAATTCAGAACCAAGAAATCATCAGTATTGAACATTTTTAGACAATGACAAGATCAAAGTCTGTCATAACCATGAATGAAATGCAACTCACCTCGATTTCAAGTTTTTTCAAGTTTGGCGAGCTTCTCAATAAGCATAGGGTGGCCACAAGCTCATTTGGATTCAAGGTTATGTCGATGTGAAGATACATCAGGTGCTCATATGGAGCAGAAAGCTTCTCTGGTACATTGCCAAGACATAAAAACTTGCAAAAAAGAGAACAGAATGAAATGATTATATGAGGGGCAATGAACTATAAAACCTTGTTTCAAACCTTGCAAAAGTGTCTAATGCATTCTAGATTATCAATGTCTTTATAAGTTATCTATCAAAAGTAAATGCATCTGTTTTACCTATAGGTCTTTAAGTCAAGCCAACTCCTTTAAGAATGGAATCCAAATTTCAAGCCCTGCACAAGCCACCAAGGGCCACGTGGCCCACCGGTGTTTTGGATTTTCCTTGATGGTAATGGTAGACCTTGGGTCCCTAGATCGCCCCCGCTTCATCAACTTTATGTGATAATTATTGCCTACCACCATGAGGTTGCAAAATGGACAATTCAACCAAAACTAGTGCAACTGTTAGGTTTTCAAGCTCTTGATGGTTTATTAGGAGTTAGAACCATCTCAATAAATTGAGAGAGTGGAAGCCTAGAGATCCATGATGGGACATTAAATGCTGCAAAGGGACATGTAAACCTTATGCCCACTGGACAGTATAGGAGCTTTTATACTATAAAAGTTATTACTAGATCATTTAAAAATAATTATATATCGAAACTTTCTATTGACAACTGAAAACCGACAAAATGCATAATCATTACCTGTAGAAAACGACCCTTCAATGCAAGTCTTTCAATCCCATGCAACCACCCAATAAACCGAATGAAATTGTTACCGTTAGGAGGCTTAATATAGTTCCCATATCTGGAGGGTAGATAGGAGGGTCGGAAATACTTTTTAATAGACACATCAGTCAGAAGAGGACTACTTCCAAGGGAAAGATTTCGAAATATTCCTTCGACTTCCAAGTAACGGAGATTTGGAGCATGGATGTTGAGACGCCAAATATAACGACAAGGTCTCAATTTCAGCCTCTCCAGAAGAGGACTTTTCAAAATCAAACATTCAATAGCAGGTCCTGAAATAGACACATTAAGATTCAGGACCTTGAGATTGTGGAAACCTTTGAATGTTGGAGGTACTTTCAATATGCAATTGAACAACTCCAAATGACACAGCTTTTGGCAGTCGAAGACAATAGAAGGCACATCATAGCGATCTTCTCCATCTTCTATCATGAGGATTAATTTTTTAATCTCATTCCTTGATAGGTGCATGATCCAACTATCAATGTGACTACAACTTGGGACAAAATACATGCATGAAAACTTGAGAATTGGGCCAACGTGAAGGGAGAGAACTTGATCCACAGCATGAGCATGCTCCATTTCTGATGCACTTTCCTTCAAGCTATCCTTATCAAATACTACGTCAGGGATGCAAACCCACTTGTACCTCCAATTTTTTGACAATATGCTGGTCCTAACTACATCTCTTATTGGCAGATGCACAAAGATCAAATTCATAACATCCTCAGGTAGATTGCTGATCATATCTCCACTTCCATGCAAGGTAAGACCTGTTCGATTCCTCTTTAAAAAAAAAAAGAAGTTTCAAAAAGAATATAATTGGAAAATAACATCGTCGTGTGCAGACAGATATAAAACAGTTTGGAGATCCGAGCCTTTCACCATTGCTCACGTCAATAACATCATACCCAAAAATCAAGATTTGTTAACCAGGTGCATCGGTTATGTAAATTGAACACCAACCAATTGGTCATTTCTTTTCATCTCAAATCATTCATTTTCAAACACAAGGACACACACAAGCAACTAGAGAAGTTGGACCAGCCTAATTTTCATTCATGTCATGCTGACATTAGGCAGGCCTACATGACGAATGGCTCAGATATTTCACTTATGTTCTCAAACAACTAGAATTGTATAGATATACCTTCATCGTGTACAAGACAGCCTCCACAGAGATTAGCAGCAGCAGTAGAGATTGATAGAGAAACCCACCCACATAGCTTGGAACCTTTTATCTAATAATTGGGTTACCGCTATTAAGAAATTCTAGTAATCAGATGATCTTGAATATTCAGTTTCCAAGAATCAAATGCTTGCCTGATGCCTTTATCAGTTTTCTCTGTCTACCTGTATGTCAAATTGGGGACAATGAAGTGAAAATGTTAGAATTATAATAATGGTTCAAAATCGCAATCATGGCCGCCATAACGGTCAACCTAGAATATTGAAAAAGCTAACATCATATATCGTTGTACAACCATTAATTGTTAAAAAGCCAAGTGTTTCATCCCTAGGGTCCATCCTTATAATTTAATTAATCAATGAAGCTTATATATATAATCCAAGCCACTCAATATAACTATCACCCTTTGTATTAGCTTTGTGAAAATTTTCTTCAACCAAGAGTTGGGCACCGTTATATAAACCATGCCACATGATTAGAATCATTAACCTATCAAATACTGGAAGTCAAGATTCTAGCCATCTAGAGGAATTAGATTCATCAAAGATCATTATATTTGGACAGTATTCCATTTAATGCAAGGTTGGAAAACTCCCCGAGTTGAGTCTTGACACTCCCGTGTCATCTCACTTTGACAAAGGACTAAGTCAAATACAAGAGAGACTCAGTCGAGTCACCTAATTTTGATAAGTTGTTTGCATTTTAAACCATTTGATAGGTAGATCCAATTTTAAACGAGTAATTTTTATTTTCAAGCAATCATACACAAGGTTTGGAGTCCTCAAGCTAAAATGATAACTGGAATGTAATTTGGAACTTAGGGCGTGTGTGGATGCACAAAACAAACATAATAATAAAATATTTTAGAGAATATAATCTTTCATTTTCTAAAGAACAAACCTTGTATGTTTGGCAACCCAAGAAAAATAACTAGAAAATATCATTTTCTTTCAGGAAGTTGAATATTTCTTTTTCTACAGCTCCCCCCCTGTAGAAAATTTTCTATAATATAAAAATCTTTTATAATGTAATCTACAAAATCGTAAAATCTTTACTTCAACAAATCTACCATGATGTTTTTGTTTACATCTGTGGTAAGGTAAAGGTACAGGCCACACATCACAGTAAAGGTGAGGTAGAGTGAGATAAAGTATGTGGTGAAGTGAAGTGTGATTGTAAATTTTTTTCATTTTATTTTGACTTTACTTTATCAAAATTTACCTTAGTTTTCAGTGGAAATGAAAAGTTGACTTGTGGTAGAGTTTATTGTAAAAAAGTGCCACCATAATTTACCACACTACTTCTTCATATAAACTTGGTAAATATCACATTATGGTAAAAGGTGAAGTAACGTAAGGGAGATAATGTATCTGGTGAAGTAGAGTAGGGTGAGAGAGAGTAGTAAAGTAATTATTTTTTTATTGACTTTACTTTACCAAACTTTACCAAAACAAATCACATCTAATCTAATGGTGACAGCAAAGTGGGGAAAAAAAAAAAACTCATCTTTGTTACTACCGTAGAGAGTTACTACCCTCTTTGGACTCCGATTGGCTTAATCAGGTAATTTGTTACCTTTCCCTCAATCCCCCAAATCCAATCGCTAAAACCCTAATCAACACTCAGACCATCTGTGGAACCCAACCCCTCAAGTAACTGAACTAAACCTAATCAATCAATCAAAACCCAAACCCATCTTCGAATTTAAACTTCACCCCAACCACAGACAGACCCATGTAATGTTAACCGAAACCCTAACTATGCACTGCATTAAACCCCAAGATCCCAAATTCGAGAAAGAAAGAGAGAGCGGCGTACGTACCTGATTTGTCCGTGCTACATCCGTAGGAGAACGAGAGAGAGAGAAGATACAAAAATAGGGTTGTTGTTGTTGATTCCTGTTTCTATTTGGATGGAGTCTTTCTGTTGTAAGAAAAAATAGAAAGAGTGGAGTTGCTTTGGAGAAGAAAGGTGTTGCGAATTTTGAAAAGAACAAAAGATTCATAGCTTTCCCTATTTGATATTTAGGAGGACTTGCGCGGAACTATCTAATTTTAATAAATTATTTACATTTCAAACTAAGGGTTTTAACGGGAAAAACCCTCTAAAATAGGTTATTAATGAATTTGGCCCCAATAGAAAAGACCAAATAGAATGGGCCCTAAATTGATGTTTCACTTCTTTTTTTTTGTCTTTTAGTGCTATAGTCGATATCGACGCTCGTCCGAACCTTCATTCATCTCTTCATCTCTCTCTTGTTCTCTTTTGCTCTCTGCAACTGATCTCAAATCACAATCTTTGAGAAGGAGGAAGAAGGAAAGAGAAAGCTGGTGGGTGTGTGCATTTGAGATTCACGGAGATGGAGGTGTGCGCAGGGGCTGTGAGGGCGGAGTGCAGCAGTGAATGAGGGGGAAAAGAGAAGAAGAAGAGGAAAGAAAGAGAAAAAAAAAGGAAAGAGAGGGAGAAGGAAGGAAGAAAGAAATGACGAGTGCGCTGACGTGGAGTGCAATGGGTGGCAAATGGCAGTGCAGGGGGAAAGGAGAAGAAGAGGGGGAGAGGGGGAAGGAAGAAAGAAAGAAAGGAAAAATGAGGAAAGCCATCTCAGTGAGGTATGCAGGTGGGTGTGTGGTGGCCCATCACGACTCATCTCCATTATCTCATCTTCATCATCCCAGGTTGCAGACGGCAGACCTCTCCCTCCTTCTCATTTGTACTCTTCAGCCAGCCAACCCATCGCTCCTTCATCTTTTCAATCTCCCTGCCATCAACCTCCATTTCACCCTACCCGTAGCCCTCACGCATCTCCCTTATCTCCATGCGGCCCATCATCATCTCTTCTTCATCCTCATCTCCACGCTGAATGGAATGCAAGTTTGGAGAAGTAATGAGCCACAAATCTGTGTTGGGGTAGTGTCCATGAAGGTGTTCGATGAAATGACGAAGAGAAAGGAGAATGAAATTTCACGCTCATTTCTCTTATTTTTCTCATTGGAAAGAAGTATGCTGCTGTTGTGGGGTTTGTCATTCCTTGATTTTGCTCAGTAGGAGATATTGGAGGAGATAAATTAGAGAACATGGGTGGGGTTTTCATTCATTGATTTTTGTAATTTTCAAATAGATTTCATGTATATATTTTTTTGAAATGTAAGGTCAAGACAATTGTGATGACTGCGGAGTCTTCGCTGTGGCATTCGCGGAGCATTGCGTTCACTACCGTCTTATCACATTTACACAGTCCGACATCCCTTACTTCCGTAGCAAAATTGTTATTGAGTTATTCAAGAGAAGTTGGCAAGTGAATGCTAATAGGTTGAATCTTTCTGAGTTGTTGAACCTACCGGTTTGATGTAATTTTCTTAGCTGGTTAGTAGAAGTTTTGGGAAGGTTTTTTGGGCAGTAGATGGAGAGGCCAAATATAGATATTTACTTTCTTTACTTCGTAATTGAAATTGTGGAACTTGTGGGCAGTGGTTGTGAAACTTCTATGGTTTTGGGCAGTTGGATTTATGTTGTGGAACTTCATGTACCATTATTTGAAATGGAATGGTTTGTTAATGTATGGTTGTTAATTGAATGTGTGAATGGAGCGTACTAATGTATTCAGAACAATGTTTAGTACAATGGAATGTACCATTGTTTTGTTTGTTTAACATGACTAATAGTCGATATCGACTATTTAGCTGAAACATAAAAAAAACAGTCATTGTCGATATCGACTATTGTCATAGTCGATATCGACTATTTAGCTGAAACATAAAAACCACAGTCATAGTCGATATCGACTATTTAACTGAAACATAAAAAACACAGTTATAGTCGATATCGACTATTTAACTGAAACATAAAAAACACAGTCATAGTCGATATCGACTATGTTATAATACTATAACTTACTAAGTGTAGCTCTAGATGAGGTTAGCTAATCATTTTCAATAATAAGGGCCTGTTTGGATGCACAAGAAAACACAAGAAAATAATATTTTATAGAATATAATACTTCATTTTTTAAAGAATAAAATCTTGTGCGTTTGGTAACTCAAGAAAAATTTGAAGAAAAGATTCTTTTCTTTCAAAAAGTTCAATATTCTCTCCTACAGCTCCCCCCTGTAGAAAATTTTCTGCAAGATAAGAATATTTTAAAATAACTATTATAAAGTGGTAGAATAAAGTAAAGACTTTAGTTCACCAAATGCATTATAATGTTTATATTTACACATATGGTAAAATAAAGTAAAAGTAAATCTCACACGACGATAAAGGTCTAGTAAAGTAAAGGTGACATAAAGTGCATGGTGAAGTAAAGTGGGAAGGACTAGTAAAGTAGTTTCTTTTTTTTACTTTACTTTATCACATTTTATCTTAGTTTTATATGGTAAAGAAAAAATGACGTGTTTACAGGTGTGGTAAAGTAAAATAAAGATTAATTGATGTCATATATTCATGGTAAAAGGTGAGGTAAAGTAAGGTCAGATGAAGTATGTGGTAAAGCAAACTCGGAGAGAGAGGGAGAGTTATAAAGTAGTTATTTTTTTATTGACTTTACTTTACTATGCTTTACCATGGTTTTCTGTGATAAAAGAAAGTAACTTATTGTAAAATATGAAAGTTAAACTTTACTTTACTACATCACTTTTTTATCTAGAAGTGGTAAATTACATATAAATTTAAATATTAAATAAATCTTTTTTCTTATAATTTAATTTACTTTAATCATAACACCTTCCAAACTGCTCAATTTGAAATCTGTAATATTCTTAAAAAATTACCAAACAATAAAAATATTATACTATTATAATATTACATTATTGTATTCTATACTATTTTGTTCTTACAATATTTAAATCTGTAAATATTTTATTCTGTAGACATCCAAACGGGCTCTAAAAGTGGAAAAAATAAAAACATCAATAATGGGACAATACAAACAACCATTATATTATCATAGATAGATTCTCAACAACATATAACCCCAAAACAAGGCGATCCTTACAAAAGGGAAAAGTATGTTTAGCACTTGTGCCCTTCCAAAAAATGCTTCAACAAAATGTGCAAGCCCATCATGGCTACATCTTATATCAATCACATTAACACCAAATATTAACACCAATCAAAATGGACATGATGACATTAACACGTGCATCCCCCTTCCAAAAAATCTCTTCTATGTGGAGATTACATTGTCCAGACGGCTGCATCTTCTATCAGATTAACACCACATATTAGCACCAACCAAAGAGGAGTTCACATTAACTTTTGCATCCTCCTTCCAAAATATACTTTAGTAGACTGTACACCGTCCAGAACGGCTGCATCTTCTATCACATTAACACCAAATATTAACACCAACAGAAAAGGAGTTCACATTGACTCTTGCATCACCCTTTCAAAAAATGCTTCAGTAGACGTTGTACACTGTCCAGACGGCTACATCTTTTATCACGTTAACACCAAATGTTAACACCAACCAAAGAGGAATTTACATTAACTCTTGCATCTCCCTTCCAAAAAAAGCTTCCACCGATTAAACCAATACCAATTTCATCCTTGAATGTCATAGTAGAGAGTTTTGGTGGGAAATGTTTCGGCCCTTCACTCAGACATTTCAAAAGCTCAAGAGTTCGGACATCTCAAACACCTCAAACATATTTCAAATGTCTCAAATAGGGGAAAACTATTCACAACATTACAAGTTCATTGTGTCTTGACCTTACATTTCAAAAAATATATACATGAAATCTGTTAGAAAATCACAAAAATCAACGAATGAAAACCCCACCCATGTTCTCTAATTCCTCTCCTCAAATATCTCCTAGTGAGCAAAATCAAGGAATGACAAACCCCACAACAGCAGCAGACTTTTTTCCCATGAGAAAAATAAGAGAAATGAGCGTAAAATTTCATTCTCCTTTCTCTTCGTCATTTCATCAAACACCTTCATGGACACTACCCCAACACAGATTTGTGCCTCATTACTTCTCCAAATTTGCATTCCATTCATTGTGGAGATGGAGATGAATAAGAGATGATGATGGGCCGCGTAGAGATAAGGGAGATGCGTGAGGGCTACGGATAGGGTGAGATGGAGGTTGATGGCAGGAAGATGGAAAGGATGAAGGAGCGGTGGGTTGGCTGGTCGGAGAGGACAAAGGGGAAGGAGGGAGAGGTCTGCCGTCTGCGTCCTGGGATGGTAAAGATGAGATGAAGGAGATGAGCCGTGATGGGCCACCGCACACCCACCTGCATACCCCACCGAGATGGCTCTCCTCCTTTTTCCTTTCTTTCTTTCTTTCTTCCTTCCCCCTCTCCTTCTCCTTTCTCCCTGCACTACCATTTGCCACCCACTGCACTCCACGTCAGTGCCCACGTCCTTTCTTTCTTCCTTCCTTCTCCCTCTCTTTCTTTTTTTTTACTCTTTCTTTCCTCCTCTTCTTTTCTCTTTTCCCCTTCCTTCATTGCTGCACTCCGCCCTCACAGGCCACAGCCCCTGCGCACACCTCCATCTCCGTGCATCTCATCTGCACACACCCACCAGCTTTCTCTTTCCTTCTTCCTCATTCTCAAATATTGTGATTTGAGATTAGTTGCAGAGAACAAGAGAGAGAGGAAGAAATGAATGAAGGCTCGGGCGAGCGTCGATATCGACTATAGCGTTAAAAGACAAAAAAAAAGAAGAGAAACATCAATTTAGGGCCTATTCTGTCTGGCCTTTTCTATTGGAGCTAAATTCATTAATAGCCTGTTCAAGAGGGTTTTTCCCGTTAAATCCCCTTCAAAACTATTTAAGAGGCAAATCTTATTTCAAAAATATTAAAATTTATTTATAAGTAATTAAACGTGAGATTGAAAGTCGGTAAATTAAAAATGATGATCGGAATGTAATTTGAAGCTTATATTTGATATCGATACTATTTTTTTTTTCTCTTATTGTAATACTTTTCTTAGATCATGTGGCTCTGACCCATTTTTTTTACTGTTAATTATTTTGGAGTTTATTTATGATAACTTTTGTATGCGGTATGACACAATTTATACGCAGCAAGTCTGGAGTCTGGACAGAAGAATCATGCATAACTGCCGTGTTTTGATGTATGGTGAATTGAAGTAACGTGAGGTGAAGCATAAAATCAAGAGAGAATAAAATATATAGGGTTTCTGTGGTATTTTATTTTAGCTGTTCTTTTTTACTTTTTGTATAGAAAAGTGGGGAGTTTTTTATTCTTTTAGTGGACTTTTTTTTTTCCTTTAATGATAGAGGAAATCTTGAAATTGTGTACTTTTTATATGACCCCTTATCTTTTCTTACTTGGATAATGAAGGTTTTATCTCACTTCACTTTACTTCACCACACATCCAAACACGCCCAAGCAATTAAACTCTCCTCCTTTTTGTCTTCTTTCATAGATTTATCATGCACCAATGGAATATGATTATCCAATAGAAAGAACGGTCTTTTATAAATCTAACAAGCAGTAACAAGGTTTTAATTGAGGTTAACCATTCAAACATGTTTAATCAATAGGAGAGTAGTCAACAAGGAAAGAAGGAGAAGGAAGATTGAATAACCACGTACTTGGATATAAAGAATTGACAATGAAGATGCTAAATCCCTGATCATGTTGTTAGAGTGGTAGCCTTTTAAATAACGCATACAAGGGGCTGTTTCCTTGTAAGTTTGGGACTCCTTCTCCCTCTAAATCTCCAGTTACTGGTTTAGATTTTATTATACCTAAACCCACTTTCTAAATCTTTTAGCATTCTCTACAAATATTTGAAGGTTTATGGAAATATGGTTCCACCTCAACAAACCCATGAGTTAATTAATTAGGAAATCTAGTGCTATGAGAAACTACTTTCTAATTATGTATTAGATTAAATTAACACTTTCTTATTTTTGTTTTTCTTTTTTTCACTATAAATTATTATTAATTAATTTAATTTATCTTATAAGGC
Organism: Camphora micrantha; assembly: GCA_003546025.1. Taxonomy (NCBI): domain Eukaryota; kingdom Viridiplantae; phylum Streptophyta; class Magnoliopsida; order Laurales; family Lauraceae; genus Camphora; species Camphora micrantha. The sequence goes on from QPKB01000010.1 coordinate 27,538,310, forward strand.
TTGTGATTAAAGTAACTTAGCCCCAAGAAGGGTGTGAAACACAATTGTGAATGCTCGGTTCGGGCTGTGCCATTTAAGGCCGTGAGTTTTCGTGATTTTCTAAGGTTTAGGGCCATTTAGGCTAAAAAAAATTAAGAGATCGTACACTAAAAAAAGATTAAAAGATATACACAAAAAAGAGAATAACACACAAATTTAAGTAGTTGGGTCAAATTGGACCTACTCTAGTGAGAAGAGAATCATTTGGATCTTTTCTATTTGACGGTTTCTTAATAGGATTACCTTTGAAACATTTGCAATTTTTTTGAATAATAAAAAAAATAAAAGACCATATTTTTTATATTTACACAAAAATATATCAAATATTACATATTGTGCCACCTGGCGAGCCATGTCGGGCCATGCCTCAATCGCACCAACAGGCCTCAGACCTCGGCCCAACACGGCCTGTGCCAAGCGGGCCGTGCCATGCCATGGGCCGTTAAGTGCCATGCGACATGACCCATTTGACATTCCTATTTCAATGGAAACGGATCCTGTTTGGTCCCTTAAGGGGTGCGACTTAGGGGAGAGATGTCAAATCAATGACATCTCATCTCCTCAAATCAATAACATCTCATTTCCTTATAAAAAAATAATAAAAAAAAAAATAAAAAAAAATTCTCCATGGGGCAACCCCCTGATTGTACCAAAGAGGGGATCTGTTTCCTATTCTCATTATGCAATTACACTAATCATCTTAGGAGACACAAGTGGGTCCTACATGTTGACATATATTTTTAACAAGTTCTCCATGTGTTCATAATTATCACTAAATTATATAATGCATAGATATGAGATGCGTAGCATAATACGATGCATGAAACACATTTAATTGCCCTAATTAATATACTAGCAAAATATACTCGTGCTTAGCACCGGCAATATAATTTATTAAATAATTATAAAATAATATTAAGAATTTCTAAAATTTGAGATAATGATTTCAATTTTATGAATACGATATGGTATTTAATTTATAATGATTTCAATTTTATGAATAGTATATGATATTTAATTTGTAGTAAATTTTGAACCAATGTCCATATTGAGGGATTCCCGTTAAGCTCTAGTCTAGCTTAAAAAAAAAAAACATATAAATTGATGAAATCATTTAAATAGTCCATGGCTCCATGCAAACAGTTTTCAATATGCTATTATCATCCACTACTTTATCAATTATTAAGGTGTTCATAAAGAATATAAAAAATTCCTTTCTCTTTTTATTTTTCACTATCTTGATTTTCTACTAATATATCATATTAACTCCGAGGGGTAGCTCAGTTGGGATAGGACCATGGTTTGCACCCGGAGGTTGTAGGTTCGAAATTGCACTACCACACTAGGACCACAGGGAAATTTTACCCGGCTTTCTCTCCTAAGCCCGTAGGGATCATTTGGGCTCAAAGGGCTGGAACCTGCATTATCAAAAAAAAAAAAAAAAACACTAATATTTTATATTAAAGTACGGAGAAAGATTAGGACCCTAGAAATATTTGTGGGACTCAATAATTTTGCTAGGGACATTTGTATAGGATGATGTATAGTGGGAGAAGTAAGGAGATAGATTAGCAACTTAAAAATATTTGTGTGACCCAATAATTTTTCTAGAATGTGGAAGGAATTAGTGTTTTTCTTGACTAAAATCCAATTTTAATTTTTTGTTTACACACCATTCAAGAGATATTATAGGAGTGAAATAGGGTTTTTAGGAATAGGAGATCTTAAAAATTTTAAAGATTCTTGATTGTTGGAGACTCTTAATTTGATTTTGAGTAGGGTCAAGTAGTTAGGTATCCTCCAACAGGCAGTAGCAACTAAGCACACCCAAAGTACAATGGAAACAAAATAAAAAAGGAAAATATTCAAGTGAGAACTAGTTCTCACCAATTATATGAGAATTTTTTTGCAGGGCCCAACTAGCAACCAATAGGGAGCCCCCTGATAGTCACTAATACAAAGGATTGACATACATCCAAATGGACTGAACCACTGGATCAAGGGTTGAATAATTTTTTGAATATAAAGCCATTAAACTTGTGGGTCATGAATGAAGGGGTTAGGGACATGGGTTTGGGGTCAAACTTGATACTTAGGGTGGTCTCATATAGATCTTTCCATCCCCCTGATCCCATCCCCAAATGAGCCCCACAATTGGGCCCCAACTAAAAGTTCTCACATAATATGTGATAACAGTTCCCACCTGAATATTTAGTTATAAATCTATACATTTTCCAATAAGAATATGTGACTTTGATACATACAATTTTGCGAATCTGTTGCCCAAATAAAGGCAAGTTCGAATGGGGGCAGATCTGAATTTATTACACTATGTATGTGTTTGGGCCATTGGTGTGCCACAAAAATTGAAGAGTGCATTAATTGTAACACTTCTATCATTTTCACCTTCAATTTGTTGTTGGTGGTGATCCCCTCCACTAATGATTTGGGAGAAGAAGGCGATGAAGGGTGCATTAAGATATTGGTAACATGAGTTTTTTTTTTTATACCCATAGCAGGGTGAAGGTGTATATGTTTTACGATCTAATGAAAATTATTGGTTTTTTTTTTTTCCGATCAATAACAAAAATCTATATATTAAAAGGCAAAGGGGATGCAAGAAGAAGCAACTGAAAAATAAAAAACGTACAAGAGAAATGTACCCTCAACCACGCAACCATTACATTACATTGCCCTCCCAATGAAATGACCTATCAATCCCGTGCTTGGCCAAAGCATCTGGGAAAGAGTTGGCCGATGTAAGTTCATGGCAGAAAACAACGTTGAAACTAGAAGATAAAAGACGAATTTCATTAAAGAGAAATTGGGATTTTCATGGGTTTACCTCCCGAATTGGAATTTTCATTAATGAAAATTATTGGTTGGTGTATTTATCATGTATTTTGGTATATTGCTCTTTAATAAAATATAGTATAAAGAACCTCTCTAAGGGTAACCGACAGACAGGTAAAATTTCAAAATTTATTGCAGAACAGTCAAGTTTAAAGACACAAAGTTACTTAAGTGCAATCGACAACCAATGTCACTGCAAAATATTTCACATATCCATGGTGTACATTGTATGGGTTATGTATGATAATTTGATAGTATTGGAAGAAGACATCAAAATCAATGGTGTTTGAGTTTGAAAATGAAAATAAAAAACAAAATAAAATAGCTAATAATAAGGTTGAGATAATAGAAAAATGAGAGTAAGATCACTTCCAATAGAAATGGCACAGTAGCATTCGTCAAGGACCTGCAACTGAAGACAGTAGCATCATCAAGCAAAATGTGACTCAAGGACGGGAATCACACAGTGTGACAGTGGATACTGGCCTCTCACAGCTCCCTCCGGGGTTCGAACCCTGGAGTGGTAGCGTTCCATACCATAACCTATCCACTAGGCCACCAAGCAAAAAAAAAAAAAAAAAAAGTGACTCAAGGACTTCATCAATATTAAATGTATGTATAAAGATAAAGATGGAAAAAATTAAATAGAATTTAACTCAACCAAATCCATGATGCTGGAAATTCATGCACCAGTGTCAGCTTTTTTTCTTTTTCTTTTTTTTTTTTTTTTTTTCCTTTTTTGCTATCGGAGGGTTCCCAATCCTTTGGACTGGACTAATCCCTCCGGGCCCAGAGTGAAGCCGGATAAACTCCCATGTGGCCCCAGTATCGTAGTGCAGTTTTGAACCTACAACCTCTGAGTGCAGTTTTGGCCCCAGTATCGTAGTGCAGTTTTGAACCTACAACCTCTGAGTACAAATCTCTGTTAAAATGCTAAACCTAAAGAGAACTACTAATCAATATCAAAAGTATCTATCTGTATTAATATCTGAAACAAAATAATAGAGTCTAACCGAGCAAACCCATGATGCTTTAATCATGCATCAATTATTTTCAAACAAAGTATGTATGGATAGAACCAATAAAACAACAATGTGTTTTTTTTTAAGCTAAAGGGTAAATTTGTATTAATGAGAAAAAAGATACATGGGCAAAGCCCCCAAAAGGCCAAATAGGCTAATGTCCAAATTAGAAACACAAAAAAAATTTAAGAACTATACAAAATAGAGCACTGTAAATGTACAAGTATGATCTTATAAAATCAGGGAGTGGTTGCTCCCAGAGTTATCAAAACAGGATGCAATGGCTAACTCTCAATGCGTTCACGTAGAGTTCTAAAAACCTTCCGTTTGACACTCCACCAGAAGACACTTTGCTTGATTAAGAGATGGCTTCTTCTTGTTAAAAACTGAAGCATTCCTTAAGTACCATATCATCGCACTTGTTTGAGCTTCTGTGTTACTTTTTATTCTACTTGTAAGAATTGTATGATTTCAAACGTTGATTGTAATAGTAATGATGCAATATTGTTGTCTATTTACTGTTAAGTTGCTTTCATCACTTGTATGTCTACAGTGAGAGTGGTATTTAATAATTGGTGTTCTTTCAAGGAAAACTAATTAATATGACAGTGTCCTTGTGAAGTAGTGAAGTCCTACCTATATACTTCTTTGAAAACAGTACAGATTCAGAAAATTGTTGGCGTAATTGTTTGTGTTGCTGGACTCACTAAGGTTGTATTTTTAGATGTTTGTTAGAGTGATATAGCAAGTAACCATAAGATCCAGTTTGTTACCTGTTACATCCTTTAAATATTTCAAGTCTTCTGTGTGAATAATGCTCTTTATTTGTTCTATTTCTTAACTATTATAAGAAATTACTGCTGCCTGGAGTGAAACATATCATTCTATTGTTAGCACAAGTCCTAAGTTCCCTCCTTTCCATTTGTTTGTTATTGGAATTAGTCAAATGCAGATGGAATTAGTCAAGAAGTGCAATATCATTCAAAAGTAAATATTCAGAACATATCCAGAATATAGAAATATAAAAGAAAATTTTCGAAGTAGACATAAAAGCATACCTAATTGAGTTGACTGCGAAATTGGTGTGTGAACTGAAAAGATAAAAATACTATGACAATATTTTAAAGGAGAACATAGTTGGCTCCAACATTATAACATACAGTTGTTATGCAACAATCAGGATAGGGACAATGACATATAAAAAGAAGAAGAAAAAAAAAAGAAAATCAACTTGTCACCTACTGTGAACAATTCAACAATCTCGATCATCAAAAAACTGTAAATAAAAAAAAAAAAAAAAAAAACAATCTTTAAAAGAGTTTCTGTTTTACTTGCCGCAATCCCTGCCTGAGAGCAACCAAAGCAACAAAAAAAAAAAAAAAAAAACAGCACCACACTAATAATACTAAGATAATATTTCCTCAATCTTCTAACAATATGCTTGTAACAACTGTGAACAAAGTCGATATACTCTTGTATTTGAAATAAAATATTGACATTTTGGAAGACCAAGTATGCTTGTAACAACTGTGAACAAAGTCGATAAACTCTTGTATTTGAAATAAAGATTGACCCAGAAGTTGGTACTGATACAACAGAGTAAGTTACCTATTTCATTTACACTTAGTCACAATATGAAAGTGACATGGTTTGGGCCAGTCCCTTGATATGCCTTAGTTTTGAGTGACTATAATGTTTCCATGATCTTAACAATATGGTCATGTACTGGACACTTATTGAGTGTAGTGTTGGCGTACTTTTATACTTTAAGGCGAGAAAATTACATAAGAGCTGGTCTTTATCTCAAACCAGTTTATATTACTCATAGATTTTAGAGAGTTTAGGATGCTTAGTATTCCTCGAACAAAACCATCTTCTTTGTCTTCTATTTAATTATTAGCCCTAGTGATTGTTAAAAATCCCTAAACTAATAACATGATCTTTGATCTCTTGCGGTGTAATAAAAACTAGTAGATGTAATCTAATAATCTTCAAAGATGAAGAAGAAGAAATATCAAATTATAAAACTGCAAATGAGATTTCTGGGATATGAGTTTTTTTTTACCTTCACAAACAGGCTCAAACACCATCAACATGGAGAAGCATCATTGTCTTCTACGTGCCCAAGACAATTGAAACGATCTCATGATGCTCTTCAAAGTCGTTTTTTTCATCATGCTAATGTGAAAGAAATAAGATTTTAAATCCCTAAAGGCAGACAGTAAGAAGAGTAAAAAAGAGATGGTATTAAATTGAGGCAGGCAGTAGGCCTTAATTATCATTGAATGACATGATGATACATAGAATAGAAAGGAATGGAAAGGGACTGTACACATCAAAAAATAAAGTATCATGGCATATAGCCCATTTTGAAGTTGCAGTATCATCTGAAGGAGTAGACATGCTTCAGATTTCAATAAATCCAACCCAAAAGAAATCTTGACAGTAAAAGAATGGGTGTAAATGGTTTAATTCGACCTCTCCATATAATGATGATTCAATGAAACAATGAAAAACCTGAAAATAAAAACAGAAGAAGATTTGAATATACGAGTACAATCTATATGTGAAATGACAGAAAATATTAGAGAAAAAGAATTATAGAAGGATCAACTCTGCATATAGATGTGGAAAAGGCTTGGATCACTGGATTTGATAAGAAACGTGCATGACATAATCTTAGCATCCTAATTGAAATATATAGTATTCTCAGCACAATAAATAATAAATTAAATCAGAATAGAGGCATATGAAACGATGAGATCAAAAGTTATATTTATACATGGACAACAATTGTTCCAACAAACCATCAGAAATTGACATATGTTATATTACTATGGTCAACAGAGTCATATCTCTGTGATTCTAATTTAAATAGTATTCTCATTCTCGGTATGCTCTTTTTCTTTTTCTTTTTTGAATGGCCTCATTCTTGATATACTACTGAACAGGTTAAAGTTTATTTGCAACTAATGATTTCTGCCAAGTTGGAGTTATATTAATCTGTTCAGAGGTCAGTGAGAAATTCAAAATCTCAACAAATTTACAAGCATATCTATTTCAACTTGGACTACCTTAACACAGATGGGTTACAAGGCAGTACACTCGGGGTACTTGAATTACAATGTGCAGGCTGGATTATTTTCCCTGTAAAAGGGATGGTAGAATCACTTAAAATACTGTTTAATGTGCGAGAAAAGGTGAAATGTGGAAGCCTGTGTGGTGATGCAATTTTCACATCATAATCTGTGGTGCTATTTCATTTGCAATTTCATTTAGTTTAGTTAGTGCCAAGTGATTGGGCGTTTCATCTGAGTGCTAAATTGACATCCTGAAAAACCAAGCCAATTTGCCCCCGAATCAAGTTATATATAACTGGTTGTGGCAAAGAACAAACCAACATGACTTATGGATGCCTCAGATTATGCAATGCAGAACTCTCATTTGTGTGTTTACAAAGATCCCTTTTTTTATAACAGTAAATTTTGTTGCTTTAAAAAGAAAAGACTGAAAGAGCTCAGTCCAGCCACACAAAAAAATAAATAAATAAATAAAAGATTATGTATTATGGAGAGACTGTATTGAGAACACCAAACAAGACAATAATAATATCTAAAAAAAATAGTTTTTTTTTTTTTTTTTTCATTCCCAATAAGAACATAGAACAATTTGCAAAACATTCACGTCATTTGTTCCTGCCAATTCCTTCACTATCTTATCTATAACAATCAATTTTGTGCCTACAAAATCATGAAGCAAAAGCAATAGTCTGATCTCCGTAATGCAAGCAGCAACATTTCTAGTGGTAGGAGATTCTCTGTCACAATAAATAAATAAATAAATAAATACAAATATTGAACATGAATTAAGTGTACAATATCATTACATAATTCTCCATGCTTTCAACTTCACGAATGATATCAATTTATCACCCTAAAAGACAACCACTTGCAACATGTTTCCAACATCCATTACAGAAAATGATAACAATGATAACCAAGAACAATTTATCAATAGGCAATATGTATGTGTTTAAGAGATAAAAGCCAAATTATAATGAGCAATAAACAATATTTTCAAAAGAATTCTAGAGACGGTAGGAAGGATCCCAAAGAAAGCACATGACATGTAAGTGTAACCCATCGTTTCATACTATAGAGCCATTAAACATTTCTTCGGCTCTATTATAGGACTGTCAATGAACTTGTATATAATACACAAATTCTGAGAGATCCTAGTCTTTCACAATATGTTTAGAGTTATAGCACCCAATTGGCTACATTTGGGCCGGATCTAATAGGATTCAAAGGACTGGATCTAGATATTAATCAAATGTGCATCCACAATTCAACAAGATGCAAGATAGCTATCAGAATATTCAGATATAAAGTTCTTAAAATCTTTACTGTTCAGAATTTCGGATTTCAACCGATTTGAATTTATAAACTTTGGCACACAAACATCCATTTAGCAGTCCATGTGCCCCTCCATGAAAGATAAATACTCATAAAATACAAGCCCAAGTTATTTTTGGATAACATTATATCCAAATTCTATTAAAAAAAGCAGTGAATGTATCTCTATTTCAGAATTTCAATTCAGTCAACATAAATTCTTTTTTTAGAGTCCACAATGCAATGAATCTCAATTCTAACTAAGAATTTTGGGTTTCAACCAATTTTGAATTTTGTGCATTTTATTTTCAAAAATAAATAAATTGAATAATTATGAATTTGCACCCTTTTATCTATTATGTTGGATATTTGAGGGATGTGGCCTGCATGACCACACATCATAGCATATCTGAGTTGCAGGCTTACCAATTCTGAGTTGGTAGCCCATAGGCATCTGTTAGAGGTATGCGCGCAGGAGATGATAACTTTGGCAAACAGAGTGAGCCACAAAAAAAAAAAGCATAGTTGAACTGTAAACATCATGGAAACCTAACTGAAATGAAACAAAATACGAACCACACATCGTAGCATATCTGAGTTGCAGTCTTTCCAATTCTGTGTTGGTAGCACATACACATCTGCCAGAGTTATCAACAGAGCATGATAACTATGTAAAATAGAGTGAGGCACGGGAAAAGTAAAGTTGAACTGTAAACATAATGGAAACCAATCCGAAATGAAATATGAACCTCATAGTGTTTGGACTTTTGACCCACCAATTGACATACTGTCATAGTTGTGCTCTAAATTAGGCATGTCAATATAGGTTGTGTGAAAAGTGAACAGGCATTTCACTAAATACTTAAACTTACAGCCTCATGTGATGATTGGAAAGAGGTAGGGTTTGAAAATTGACCTGAGGATATGTACCATATACATGGTCCAATGATTTGATATGATGGGCCACCATGGTTAGATCATTCCTCAAAAATCATACTGATGGGGCAATCCTAATACTTCGATCAATTATCGGCAACAGAGCAGTTACTAACACATCAATGATTCTAGTTCAATCTGAAATGTTCCAACTTTCTCTTCTTCCTACTCCCCTCAATGCTTGAAATGCAAAGAGACTTCATAAATATGTAGCAAAGAGGGACAAAAGAGGATCACCTGAGGCTCCAAATGAGTGGTGGCAAGGAAAATATAGAGTTTCAAATGCTGATATTACTTGGATGGAACAATAACTCACCAACTAAAGGGCCCATATCTAGACTGATGAGTCCCATTTGACATGTGGGATCTAATAGTTTCAAATGTTCTAAAGAAAGCTAAAATGATCAAATCAAAACCCCTGAATACTCAATAATACATACCACATGCAAAAGTTTTAAAACTACTTAATCTTACATTTCTATATTGAAGATTTTACAAACAGAGCATGTGATGCAAAGGAAAAGAAGGAAAAAGAACAACAACAACAACAAAAGAGAGTAATGTCATCTATAGATCTTGTAATCTAAACAACAAACATAACCGCATGTAAATATTTCTTTTTTAATGGAACCAGATGTAAATATTGAGTGAGAACAGAAAGTTGATTGCAAACCATTTAGAAAACAAAAGAAGATCCAATTAAAAAACGGAAAAAAAAAAAAAAAAAAAAAAACAAAAAAACTTAGAACAAAACAGACGGATCAGTCCAGCAAAAAACAACAGCAACCAGGCAACTAAAAAAGAAATACAGCTAAACAATGAAAACAAAACAATCAAACATCATTATGTGTGAAGTCAAAGTAAAAACGTTTCAGCCATTTGGGGCACAATTTCAATGTAATATACAAGCTTGATCTTATATAATTGGACCAACATCATATTTAGTGAAAAGCGTGAAGAAGAAAGGTAACTTATGAATTAAACATTTCCTCCATTTGACATCTATCACATTACAAACTCCATTATCTTTATTTCATATTTCAGTATTCAGAACTCTACATTAAAGAAAATAAGAAAAAATTACATTTATGATTCTTTGTGTAATTCTGTTAGGTCTTTTTGTTCAAAAGCAAACAAGAAAAAGAAAAAGAAAAAAACCATAAACTCAAGTCCCATGACTGCATGTGCAATGACGCTCAATTTTTTCCAACTTTGTCTGCCCCTGGATAATAAATATATCAAACTTTTTGATGTTGCATAATTTATACAGATGATACGCAGTGCTATACAAGTGTTTTTATTAAATTTTGCCTTTTATTAGATTTTATTAAATTTAAACTGATTGGCCCCACCTTGAAATTAAAAGGCCTCGATTGAGAGACCCACGTAATAGAAAAAACAGTGGATTAGCCCACAGAGCCACCTCAAATTCAAATAAAAAAATTGAAAGTAAAAAACAAAAGAGAGTTTTTCTCTGAAGACTAATATCAAGAAGTTGATGGAGATTGACAAAACCACTAAATTAAAATAAAAATTAGAAAAAAAAATAGAGGAAGAGAGACGGGGGATGAAATAGATGTGGGGCGGGCGATTCCAAACCGTCTTGAGTGAAAGTGGGTAATGACGGGCATTGAGATTAAAGTACCCGTCCTAAGGGGGGTGGGGATAAGGGTGGATAAAGATCACAATTTTAGAATTATTGGACTTAAGTGTGGCCCAATGACCACACGCCATGTGGGTTCCCCACTTCAAAAAACCAACTCACATAAAGACTCCGATGTTGGTAGAGAGATGTACACCAACTCACATAAATATTCTAATATTGGTAGAGAGATGTAGCTGGTGTTTAATTCTCCTTAAGAGAGATGTAGTTGGTATTTATGGAAAGTTGTTAACCTAATAGAGTTTCCTGTGCTAAGAGAAATCTAAATCTTAATTAAATTAGGACTCACTCCATGAAGGGAAGGGAGTTGTCTTCGAAAACCTATATATAATTTAGGGGGTACAGGACATCCATATAGAGAATGCCGCGAGGATATGAATTCCGCCCGTGAATGTAGGGAACCATCTTCTACTCTCAAGGAGAGATTGAATTTCGTGCACCATACGTCCGCAGGAAAAAACTTCCATATTATAATTACAATCAGAAGAAAGAAACAACAGAATAAGTTCTATAATTTCCATTTTGGGAAGAAAAGACTAAACTAAAACCATAAAAGGGAAAAGACTTTCTAAAAGAAAAATATGGAACAAATCCCAAAACTGATGTTTATTGACGTTTATAGATCTATTTACTTTCTTTGACATTTTCCAATAATTTTAATTTATAGTCAGATGTCCAAAATCAGAAGGAACCAATTCAAGAAAGTTATGATGTAGAGTTTAGAGTAATGGAGATCCAAGAAGTCCGGGATCTACCCATATCAAAAAATGATATTACAAAAGAATTGGGATGATGCAATCCGAGATCTACTCATAGCACAAATGCACCCAACTTATGACAGATGAGATAATAGAAGCCAGAATCTCAAAAATACTCTCAAGATTTCCATAATCCTCATTGTGAATCAAAAGAAAGATGAAAAATAAGTAAAAAGAAAAAAATCTGATTGATGAGAAGCTATGCAAACCCGAAAAATCCAGAGTCAGAGGCCCTTCCCAATCACTGCATGTCAAGAACTACTTCCTATTAAAAATAAATTTAATGATTTTGATGCATCCAAAGAGGATTGATCCAAATAGTTCAATATATGAAGGATGAATGACGTTGCAGGAAGGCAAGCAACCATATAACAAAAAGAGAGAATAGAGGGATTTAATCACCTAAGCAGAGAAAAAAGTCCAGCCCATGTATCAGGTTGCAGTACTTCAACTCAGATCCAGCAACAATGCAACATAAAAACACATCCCAGGTTGCAGTCCAACTCACAAAATTGACTGGATGAACCAGTCACACAATAATAGCATCTTTCAAACATGGAAAGAAGCGTCCACCTTAGAGGATTTTGACCAGGGCTGCACAACTAACAATATCCACATTTATGTCATTCCCAACTCAAAAGATTCTCATGAAGGTGTTGGCCAGATCAAAAAATAATCTCACAGTAAGAGAATCATGCAGATAAGGAAACACACCTTGGGTAGACTCTGGCTGAGTCATACGTTTCAAAATCACCATAACAAAAAGCTAGCTTGGAAGATCCTGTGATTCTTGTACATTTAACAAATCCATTTTATGTCTGTTACAAGTGTCTATATAAAGATGATGTATCAGAGTTGTATTTTACACACAGAAAAAATAGTGAATAGAAATGTGAAGCTCCTGCACAACAATGTCCATGGATTGAAGCCCTTGAAATGAAAGTGGTTTCCTGGTGTAAGAAAATTAAATTAAGAGAGAAGAAGTAGACATACATTGAATGAATTGCAATCCTGACTATTTTGTTCTGCAGAGAGTTGAACCGGCTTCACAATCAAGAAATAAAAAAGTCCCCCAACCAAAGAGGATAATCAAGAGAAATGCCCAAACTGGTGGGCCCACTTAGATGCGAGTTTACCAATGAGACGAGGGTAGATTGAAAGGTCTTCTCATGGACAAGGGGCATCCAAAAAAACCAGCCCCCACTAGATTATCCAAGCCCTTGATTTGCTTTAAGTTTAATGGCATCTTAATCATAGATTTTCTCAAGATTCAATCAAAGGTGAATGTACGTTCCGTGACTGTAAAATTGGATCAGATGTTAGATCATAGGATGAAAAGACTATCAAAAGGGCTACACAGATGAAAGGTGGGCCCAAGTGGTCTGCACAACAACCATAGCAGAACATTTTCCGGATAAGAGGGATCGGGGACTGTGGTTTAGCAGACAAGGTCACCAGAGCATGATCTCGAGATAAGCCCTTTCAGATAAAGGAGAAACACTATGATCAACCAAAAACTTGCCAAGCAGTGAAGATATCCAACAGATGCTTGTATCACTTTAATAAACTTCAAGGGGTTGCCATGTATCTCTGCTATTGTTTCATCTGAGGTTGCATAGATTAATGGTACTAGTAGTCCACCACCAATAATTCTCTTGAATTGACTTATTAGTGAGACTTCAAAAATTGCAAATATTAACTGAATAAGATATAATTAGATTTGGTTATTGTGCGTCTCCTACCACCTATGATGCCCAGATACGGCAAGGACACGGCAGGGACACACCATGGACACAACAAGGACACGGATTTTACACATAAAAAGTCATCAGATATGATACAACATGATACGTTGCCCATTTTGAAGTATCCGTGCATCATAGCTTACCACCAACAAAGATCAACAACTAAGCTTCTCATATAAAAAAGAGAAACGATCTGGGTTTTGTCACAACGGTGACAGCAGCTAATCACCTGATTTGTTAGTTCTTGTGATGAGCAAATACCACAATAATAACCACAAATGGGGGGGCCATAAGAAGCAGACATAGTATAAACCTGAAAATAAGGAACATGCACCCAATCTGCAATATAAACTTCAGTGTAACAAGAAACTGAAATGAAAGAATTAATTCCAAATTAGAAATGGAGATTCTCCTTTGTTTGTGACTTTGTTGCTTTGTTTCCATCAATTGCTTCTTTGAGACAAAGACATGGTGCCAGATTCTCTTGTGATATGCACAATCATCATAGGGTGATTGAAACTCTTGCCAGGAAAAAGAGGGTAACAAGGGTCATTCCTGTGCCTTGAGGTCTGGCATAAAAACAAGAACAGTCCCCTGAACAGCTCTAGTGATTTGACTATTCATAAAAAAATGAAAGAGGGGTTGAAGGCAGTAAATTTGATATTTATACAACTTAGTACTACTTTCATAGTACCAATCAGCTATCATTCCACAGTAGGGATTATGAAACACAGCATAAACATTCAAATCATAACCAGACAAACTCTCTCTCTCTCTCTCTCTCTCTCTCTCTCTCTCTCTCTCTCTCTCTCTCTCTCTCTCTCTCTCTCTCTCTCTCTCTCTCTCTCATAATTTATTTTACACTAAAATGCATGCTAAGCCCCCTGTGTTCACAGCTTCCAGTTCATGATAACATGGACTCTTAACAAATTAGAAGACCAATTCCTGAAACAAAACATCTGTTGAGAAATTGGTGATTGAAAGGATGGAAAAAACAATGGATATGCATAACAAGCACTGGAACAGATGATGAAAGTAAGTGGATTATATAAGGACAGTGGCGAGGGACCAGAGCACCGGAGAGATCTTAATGAGAAATGAACTATTTGTAAAACTAGAAATTCACAGTCTCTAATAGAAGTTAGGGACGGATGGGCAGATGTTGTGAGGCATTTAGGGAGGGTAACAGACAAGCTATAAGCCTGCAAATGCAACATTCTTGAATAGAGGTCATAACATCATCGTAAAAAAAAAAATACTAATATTCTAAATTACACCCACAAAAGGCCTCTCCTTTTAACTGTGTTTCAATCATAAAATATTCATCTCAAGGGAATCACATCCCATCATATTTTTGACAGCTCCAGCCTAATTCTGTCTTAAACAATGTAGCCCACAATTATATTGTATTTTTTACTGTTGTAAAGCTTATTTCCCTCTAGACTAATATTCAACACATTAACTCAACAACATAAAAGGCAACAAAGGAAGTATATGTCATATGTATCTAGTACTGGAGGCTGAGTCCAACCTAACATTAGCTTGAATTTTGAATATAATGGCATTGAGGCCTTTGATGAGATTACATCAAGCATTTCATTTGAGACTTTTTTCAGTGTGTAACTGTAACCTACCTAATGGTGGTAAGCTAGAAGCAATTTGAATATAATGGCATTGAGGCCTTTGATGAGATTACATCAAGCATTTCATTTGAGACTTTTTTCAGTGTGTAACTGTAACCTACCTGATGGTGGTAAGATAGAAGCAAAAGGAGTATGGTGTATTGCAAACATCACAAACCTTAGACATCTAACAAGCCTAAGAAATTCTAAGTAATCCCATGAAATGCAGATAACAGAACAAGAAATTTTACTTCTGATTCGTGATGGTGGAGAGGATTTTATATCAACTTTCTCCCCTATCACATTCATTTCGGCGCGCAGCTCCATTATGGACTTCTTGATCTCACAGACATCCGCGGATATCTTGGCAACCCTGTTTTCTTGATTCAGCTCTTCCTCTTCATCTCCTCTAGTAGTTGCCCGTCGTCCTCGTCCTCCGGCCGGCCTGATGACTGTGTAGAATCTCACAATACAATCCTCATAGGGTCTCTCCCACTTCTTCAACAGCGATGCGATTTTCTTCCAGTTTTTCTTGTTGCCAGCTGCATAGTTGCGCAATGCTTCGTCTTCCCTTTTTGCCCATGGCTTCCTGTTAACGTAGAATTCGGGAAGCAGTTTTCCCGGAGAAGAAGAAGAAGAAGAGCCTGAAGCAGATGAGGATCTTCCCGGTGACAATGCTGCCGATGGAGCAGGTGATGGTCCGAGCGCCTCCTTTCTTGCCGCGGCAGCTGGAATACGGACGGACGGACGGTGACGATGCCAGCTTTCTTACGATAAGTTTCCTGCGTGGGGAAGGTGACGATGGAGGATATGCCGCCGGCGCCGGTGCTCTTTCTTACAGTAAGCTTCGGGCGGGTTGATGAGCGAGCAGGTGGTGGTGAGGAAGGAGGAGGAGGAGGCAATGGAGGTTCCACCACCACCGGTGGACTACGGCGTATTCTCAGTGAGCGTCTCTTAGCGGCCCAGCGCAGTGGCAGGGACGAGGATACTCCTGCCGGACCCTTCTTCTGCGACGACGACGACCGTGGAAGCGAAGGTTCCGGCGCCGGCTCTTCGTCCTCCTTCGAACTCGATTGCTTCGCATTATCAGCTGAGAAATCCAAGGACCGATCGAAGAAATCCGCGGACGCAGCAGGACTTTCCATGAAATACTGCTCCATTGCAGCTTTCTCATCTTCATCGCCTGCGCTGTTTTCGACGAAATCCGCCATCAGATACAGAGTGTTGCCATTCAGACCAAACCCTTCTCCCTCTTCCATCTCCAGATGACAACAGAAAACGGAGAATGTTTTGTGTTTGTTATGCCTGTGATTGACACAGCTCACCACAAAAAGCAAGCTCAAAATTTTAATAATAGCTTTTTGTATATACCCCTTGAGGTTTTTAGGATTTGTAAATAGGCCCCCTAAATTTTAATATTTACAAATAGGCCCTTTCATTTTCATTTTCATTACCTTATGTGTCCCCAAAATCAATACTCTTTTAACCACCATAAGTCTTTGGAAATAAATGATATTTTTGTTCATCTCTTTTATCCTTATATGCATAATTTAAAAAGCTTGGGCTCAATGTTTATTTTTATTTTTAATAAAGCATGTAACATTAGCAATTGCACTTAGTGGGAGAGAATAACCCTACATAAATTTATTTATTTTTTAATCAATACAGGGTTCATTTTATTAAATCCAATTATAACAACAATCAACACATGTACTTATAACTGGTTATAATTTATTCATTCCATACATGACCCACCGTTGGAATGATGAAAGTTTTAAAATACATTATAATGCTTCATATGTAGGGGGTGTAAAAGAAAAATTGAGGGAATGGGCAAATGTGAAAAGAATATTAATTTTTAGAATTTGCAAGGGGGGTGGTGTTTGGCTCTATCTAAAAGAAATATTGGGAGAAATGGGCAAATGTAAAAATATATATATATTAATTTTTTGCATTTGCAGGTGGTGGAATTTAAACTTTTCTCAAATATGGGTGGGGGATTCAGTCCCCAAGCCCTTGTACCAGTGTCCACCCCTGGTCATGTGCATAAGAGAGTTATTGAAATAAACTATTGGAACTTGAGATAAAATAATAGATGTAAAGGTAGAGTTGTCATTTATTGAAAAATCCAACAAAAGCTCATTGTGGCTGTCCATTCTTGTTAGGAATATTAATTTTAGAGACATGAAAAGCATTGAAAAAAAAAAATATAGGGACCTATTTATAAATCCTACAAACCTCAGCCGAGAATATACGAAAAGCTCTTTTAATAATTATATATTATCACGTGGTTAACACCGTGACTAATAAAGTAAACATACCTCTCATTTTCACGCATCACATATGATCATGTGCTAAACTTTTAGTTGTACTGATTTATTTAAAACATGACTAATCCAAACTGTCAATATCACACCGATTGTACTGATTGGGTCCAGCCCCCTAATTTAAATAAATGGGTTGGATCACAACCGGTGTGTCAGTCAAATAGGGTCCAGACCCCTAATTTAAATAAGACACTGGGTCAGCTCAACCTTCGATTTTTTAAAAACGGAAAATCGGGAGTCGATATCAAGATCTCTAGCTCTGAAAGAGGTAAGAACCGTGGTCCTGACCACTCGGCCAATCCTTTAGGGTTAATATTTGTCTTTGGTTCAAACAATCTAAGTTGGACTCTCATTGGACCCTCACTGAATTTAGATTAATGGTTCACACCAAAATCAATTAGACCCTTGGATCTGGTCTGACTGAGTATTTTAGTGTGATACTTTAATCCAAAGAAAATGGGACCCGTCGATTATGTTGTGTACTCCATTGAATGGAGATTAATTTTTCCTGGCAAAATTAGTCTTAACCGTCTTTTTGTTGGGTCCCAATCACAAATGGCCTGTTTTTTATATTTCTTGATCTCGTAATCAAATTGGTACATTTTAAGGTACATTTTAAGTTCGAGTTAAGAGCTATTTGGACCATTTTCATATGGGCCCCTACAAAAATGGATCAGAGATCTAGGCTGGGCCTACTAAAATATAACGTTTTGTTTCTGCATCAATAAAAGTTGTGCATGTGGATGGGGGTGGTGGGGTCAGTTCAGATGCTTGAGGGGCCTCAGATTGTATGTGATCTGGATTCCATTTTTGACCACATGCAATTCATGAAAAGTTGTACCAACCTGAGTCCCCTCCCACTCCTCGATCCCGCTCCAAAGTGGATTGGCGTTTTTGAAGCGAATCCGTTCCCATAGCGCAATTCAAATATGCTCGGAGCGCGAATCAACCGAATATGACGCGAACCGTGTAAAATCTTTAGTTTGTGTGTATTTTCTTTTTCTATAAATTTGACATTTAATTTTAAATAAAGAAACTTCTTCTTACTTATTAATTATTATCTATTTTATGTTATCAAATTGCAAAGTTAATTTTTTTTTCTCCATTTTTTATACTTGAATATATGGGTAAGATATATTTGTGCCCATTATAATATACTAAGCTAGAAGTTTTTGGATCCAATTTTGATTGTGCTTAAAATTTTAACCGAAAGTTATTTTCAGTTTTAAAACTGCCAACTTACTCTCCATCCAATTTCCTATAATATACTTTATGCACTTATAGACTTCCATCTTCCCTCTTTTCTTTCCTCTTTTCTAACATACATAAAATCCTACTTTTTTATATATGCCCGTGATTAGTACGGATTTTTGTACTAGTCAGCTAATTATCTATAAACCCATTAGTATGTTGTATGAGCTCTCCGGACATATAAATATTTTAAAATTTAGCGTTTCGACGCTCCCACTCCGGACACTTAGTCATGGAATGGCCTAGCATTTTTAGTCCACTATAACCAGTTTTCAGGGTTGGCCAAGGGCCCGGGCTGCCCTTTGAACATGGAATGGCCTAGCATTTTTGGTCCATCCAATGAACAATCTAATGTAAATAGGACACTCTACAGTGTTTTCTAGGCCCTGACAATCCAGTATCCATGACAATAGAATGATTCTTAATTTTTTATTATTATTTTTTTACAGAAATAGGTCATGGAGAGACCACTGCCCAAAATGAAATGACTGTCAAATTTAAAAGCAGGCCTTTTTTTTTTTTTTTTTTTTTGCTATTGAAGGGTTCCGAATCCTTTGGGCTGGACTAATCCCTCCAGGCCTAAAGGGAAGCCGGGTAAAATCCCCTGTAACACCAGTGTGGTAGTGCAGTTTCGAACTTACAACCTCCACGTGCAAACCTTGGTCTTAGGCCAAACCGAGCTACCCCTTGGGGTTAAAAGGGGCAGCTTGGGCAAGGCGAGTTTGTTATAATCCTCATCCCTTTTAATAATCTCAGCACATTACAAGGAACTCGATATGAAGCATGCAAACAACACTGGTAAGTTGAAAAACCAATTAAATAGAAACTTTGTGGAGGTGATTCATGTCTAAAACTAGTCACGGAAGTACAGTTTGCAACAATGATGATACACCTACCCTCTAATCTAGTTCCAACCTTCATCTTTCAAATTAGCCAAATGGAAACGAGTACATTAAAAATGAAATGAAAATATTTTCTGATCAGTAACAGTAAGGGATGAAGAACTTTTACTCTACAAGCTTCACTGACCAATCTGCAGATTAGGCAAGACTGGCCTGATGATCACTGAGTGTTTGGCCAAGTGAAAAAGCACGTGTTTGATACCTGGAGCTGCCAAACTCCCCACGTAGAATCAGTACCAGTGATTGGCTCCACTCTCAGCTGCAGCCACTTTTCTTGCCATGTATTGAGGCCTGGGCTGCACTGAATGGGATCCTTCGATCCTGTCATCATCTCCTCCATCGGTCTGACAGCTTGGGGTTCTTCTCGGATATGAACGGCTGGAAGCAGCAGATCGACCTGAAACAGTGGGATCTCTGACCATTCTCCTCTGTTCATAAGCTTCCGCTGCCATTGTGCCATTGTTATAATGTAACACTGAGCCCACAACTTTTCCAGGCTTTGCAGAACCACCTATTTGAAACAGTGAAGCTAGGTCATTGAGTAGAGCATCTACATTCAGCAGCAGTATATATGGAGAGAGAGAGAGAGAGAGAGGACCACTGATGGAAAAGCTATAAATTATAGGGATGTACTTTAAATATAAACTATAGGGATACACCGTACCATGGACTCTCTGTGGAACTTGAACCCGAGCGGTGGGGATCGGTGAATTCCTCTCTGCCTGCAGCTTCTCCATTTCCTTGATGGAGCATTTGGACATATCATCAGCAACGTCTGCAGCAGCATTATGGTTGGTATTGCCCGAATAGAAAACACAAGGCCTGTGCAAAAAGGAGAAAAGAATCTGTTTTTTCATCACCCGATATTGTCAGGGTACCAGTGAAGGCTCATCAGATATAAACATGTTCCTACCTGGGTAAGGATGCATGCTGCCTCTCAGGTGGTGCCACTGTTGCACCATTTCCATAGTGCTCCTCAAGGTAAGCAAACTGCTTCTTGAATTGATCAACGGCACTGAAAAAAAAAATGGATGTCATAAAATGTTCTTGTGTGGGTTTGGATGTTCTTGAGTTTGAAAAAGAGATATTTTTTTGGCAAGATCCAAAACCAACTTCAAAAATTGGAACTAAATAATTGCTATAACAAAGGTTTAAAAAATTTGGACTTAGTAACAAGTTATTTCAAGTTTCTGCAACCGGCTTCTGCTGGTCAATATTTGCTGTTTACCAGCAATACGAAATTGGCAGAATAGAATGAAATCTAACTTTACAAAGAGGATGAAATCTAAGTTTAGAGTATAGGAAGTAGCATTCAATTGAAGTAATAAATGTTCACTAATCCAGATAGTTCACACCTCACATTTGAATCTTAAAAAAGGACCACAGTTGGTCCACACACTTCTTACTCAAAACCACCTAAGAGGATGTACACAAACATGTAGCGGTATGCAAGTGTTATCTGACAGCAACAGGTGCGCATTCAGACCCGTTGTTGCATGCATACAAAGGCTCGCATTTGACTGAAATCCGTGAGTACAAAATTTCAAAACAAGAACTAATGCTGCCTGCCTCCCTCCTGGGTTTTTGGAATTCGGGAATGTAATCCTGAACACATGGTATTTCTCTTGGCTCACCAAATGGAAAGATGTCAAACATAAACAAAAAAGTAAGTTCCAATAGCTGTGCCAATGAGTATTGGCATGAATATCAGTGTCAAGGGGTCCAGCATGGTAAAAAAAAGGGGTAAAGTTGAATTGTTGTGTCAGGGATTTAAGGCATCAACTTGTAAGTGAGGTCCTTTGGGGGTTAGGCTCTAGAATGTTAGAATTCTGAGATCATGATGAAAAGCATGACACAAGAGGATTGAATACCCTTTTTTTCTTTTGCTCTAGTAAATACTCATGCACGCACACACTACACAAGTCCCTAAACAACAAGCCGGCATGGGATGATCCCCGGTCGTCCTTGTGGAAAGGGAAATGCCAACCAACTCATGAGAGAATTGAGAGGATCAATACCTTGGATACATGAACCCTGTTGATTCTGTCCCCTCCAAAAACTCCTTCAGCATCTTTGGATGATACTCAAGAATTTCCCGATAAATAAGCTCCCTTACATCTTCCTTGGTTATCCTTCGTCTCTCAAACTCGAACTCCATCTTTGTCACTGGCTGAGAAGAAGGTTCCCTCTCAACATTAGCCAAGTTCCTAAAATAGGGATCAGCCAGAGCCTGACACCTTGGGGCAAAATTTTGCATTGTTAGGCGGAGCATCCATCTTAAAACTAAAAGATCAGAAGATTTTGGGTACCATTACCAAGCACAACCATGCCACTGTACCTCTTCTGCAGTTGGCCGATCTCTAGGTTCAAATGCTAGCATCCTTTCTAATAAACGGAGTGCAAGGGGATCTGCATTTGGAAATTTTTGGGAGAAAGGTACAGGTTTTTTCCTGCGCATGCTGGTTAAATACCTTCGGGCCTTCTCATTGCGTACCTGTAAATGCCAACAATTATCTGAGTCAACAACATCTTTAAAAGAGAAACAAAACATGACACAAAAATGATCAATGTCTAGGCAAAAGTTTAGGGATTCGAAATGGACCCTGGCAATGGCTTCAGCAGATGGTGTTCCTAACAGATCAGTCATCAAATCCAATTGGTGGACTACATTTTTTCCAGGGAAAAGAGGCTTCCCAGTTAGAAGTTCAGAGAAGATGCAGCCGATGCTCCATATGTCTATTGCTGGTGTGTACTGCAACATAATCAGTGAAAAATGAGAACTTGACAATGTGTACATAGAAAAGGAATCAGAAACAGCAAAGGACACTTAGGAAGTACCATGAAGTACATTATATAGTTTTTTTTTTTTTTTTTCATTTTAAAACAAGTCAAACCCATACTAAACTTTATTTGATTATTACCTACACCAGGAAAGATTTTGCAACCTTCTGGCTGTGCTGCTAATCACTGCAGGACTAAGTGATGGCTCAATTATAAATTATACAGCAAAATGATGAACAAAGCAATTCAAGCTCTCAAGATTTAAGAGGCTCCTAGTGCTGCATGTGCAGCCTTAGTGGCCTGCATTTGAAATAGTATTGTTCCTTAAAAATAAATCCTAAACTGGGAGGAGGTTAGGAAATAAGGTAAATATTGTTTACACTTTTAAGTCTCTAATTCATTGCGACACAGGGCTGCTCAGTCAAGTGCTGAGAATGAAAATGAATTCCTGAGAAGAACCCACTGAGAGATTATCTCTGAGAAATCAGCATCTTCAGCCTCTCTTGTTCGCTGATTCTCTCCCCCATTTCTTATGCCAAGACAACGTCCATTGCACCCCTCATAATTTGATCAAAGCATCCTCACAAAGATAGAGAAACAACCAAGAAATATGTAGAATGCCTGCCCATTTCGTGAAAGCGCTTAGCTTGTCCAATCCTTATTAGGATCATCTTTATCTTGGAATTAATAGATAGTAAGCAGGGTATTCCATTTATTTTTAACCAGTAATAGTTGAATTTTATGACAAAAGAATACGACAGATGGATTAAGAAAACTCTACATGTTTCTAACCATCCCCAACTTTGCTAACGAGTCAGGAAAGACATTAAGAACACACAGAAACTCTTCAACTGAGACTGAAACTCCTTAATCCAAAATGAACGTCTGCATATATTTGCATACCTTCTCTATGATAATGACAATCTTTTATATATAGATTCCTCTCTCTCTCTCTCTCTCTCTATATATATATATATATTGTTTTGAAAATATTTGAAAAACATCAAGGGAATATCATAAGATCTGAACGTGTATCGAAAAAACTGTTTTATATTTGTAACATGACCTGAATCCACCACAACTGCAAGGATGCAGTAGTGAGCACCTTTCACCGCACCACAGGTTCTTGTCAGGAAAAACATGCATCTTGAATGATAGTGTCATGAAATGTCTTCGTTTTGTTGCCACACAAGCACATCTTGAATGATAATTTCATGTAAAGTTCACTTAGTTTTCATAAATTCTTATTTTGGCTTTTGCTTCTTTCACTTTCAGATTTGAATAATCCATCTCTGAAGGAAGCTTGCAATGAGATAATGCACCGTGTTTTCAGAATACTGCTGAAAGATAAATCAAGATCAACAAAAACAGTACGATCCATGACCAAGAAGGGAATTCTCTGATGGAATTAAAGACTATAAACAAAATGAGTGAAAAACATAATTTGTTCCTAAAAGAAATGGAACTGATGCCTTTTACAATTTTCTATAAGTGGATGCTTTGATGGAAGCAACATTTTAACCCAAGATAGAAAAGCTCAAATAGAAGAAGAAACAACACTGCATAAACAAGGTGGCACAACCATAATTTTCGATGGAAACATCAAATGGAAATTCATGCACCTTTGAGAAAAAAGATCCACATAATTCAGGAGCCCTGTACCACCTTGTCGCAACATAGTCCTGTGCAAGCAAGATTGCAAAGACTTGAATATGCATAACCATAAGAATCTTAATTTCCAGACTAAAAATACAAGATGGAGGGCCAGGGGCAAACTATTAAGTGCATATTACCATTCAAAAAAATATAATAATAATAATAAATAGTAATAACATAATGAAAAGCACAACATATTGAATTGGCAAGAAACATACTGTCCAAAATATGGCAGTTGGAGTATCATTGAAGGCAACCCGAGCAAGTCCAAAGTCACATATCTTCAGCTTGCAGTCAGCATTTGCTAAAATATTTTTTGGCTTCAAATCTCGATGAAAAACATTTGCTGCCACACATGCAAAACCAAGACCAAAGTTAAAAACCAGATAGGGAATAAGTTGAAGTTAGCAGCCAAGGAACTATTTTTAATAGAAATACCTATATAAGAACTTCAAATCGCAATGTTATAAAATATAGCTAAAATGACTCATTTCAATACATACATACATACATACATATATATATATATATATATGAGGAGTTATAAGATGCGCCCGGTGTGCATCTTGTGCACCGGGGGTGAGGCCCATCTGAGTGGAACCCCCCCCCCCCCCCCCCCCCCCCCCCCACTTTTCCTGAATTTCTTTCACATGGGGCCCACCTTTGCACCCATTCGATGTACCATACACCGTTGGATCGACTGCACACCCATCTGAATGGATTGCACACCGTTAAACTCGTGGTGCCCAGATAATTGCAGACTAGATCAGTGTGCGCACCTCAACGTCACCTCCATTTGGGCCCCGCAAGTTTAACGGTGTACCGTCCATTCGGATGGGTGTGCAGTCGATCCAATGGTGTTACAGTACATCGGATGGGTGCAATGGTTGTGAGCGTGGTCCACTCGAATGGACCATCAGGTGGGCCCCACCCCCCGATAACTCCTCTATATATATATAACTCAATGATTATGCAGTCAGCTATATAAGACATATGCAAGTAGAAAGCCTGTGCATGCATCCACACTGATTTTTACATCTCACAGCACTGTAAGGATAAAAGAAATTTCAAAAACATTGTCTCCAATTTTAAGCAAGAAGTACAAAAATGTTTTTGGAAGTGGGTAGAATTTTTCAAGATATACATGTTTCTTCTATTACATTTTAACTGATGAGATTTGATGTTTCTTCTGCTTACACATGATAAACATGTGTGCATATGTTCAAATTTATGGAAGATTACATTTAGGTTAACACCAGCTCCCAAAACCAACCCATAAATTGACAATATTAATTTACCTGTATGTATGTATTTCAAGCCTCGGAGAAGCTGATATAGGAAAAACTGATAATGCTCCGGTGTCAAATCATCATTTGCTTTAATAACTTGGTGCAAGTCAGATTCCATGAGCTCAAAAACAACATAGATGTCTTTGAATTCCCTACTAGATGGAGGCAACAGAATATGTTTGATTTCTACAATATCAGGATGCCGCAGAAGTCTGAGAAGCTTAATCTCGCGAAGTATGCGTGTGGCATCAGAGACATGTTCAAAGATATCATTAATCTTTTTAATTGCAACTTTCTCCCCAGTATGTGTATCAAAAGCAGAGCAAACAACACCATAGCTCCCTTTCCCTATTACTTCTTCTATTCTGTACCTGTTACCTTCACCATACTCAGTGAAAAAATCCACTTCTGCAGAAGCCTGCATCACCAAATTCCAAAAAAATATCCAGAATCAGTTAAACGTGTTTGGTAATGCCACATAACACACCCAATCAATAATAACCATAGAGAGAAGCCATGAAGAAAATGCATCAGAAAAAACCATATGGTACTCGAGGACAGAGACATATTAGATGCACCCATTTCCTTTCTACTAGATATATACAGATTCGTAATTGTTAGTCAACCAAGAACTAATAGCGAATGAACAGTGAAAATAAGTTTAAATTGGGAAGCTTCCCAGACATTATGAATTGTAAAAAGTTGGAGGAAAAGGTCAAAACTGTGGGTCCAGCAGGTGACATTGGGCTAATTAGGGATGTTACAAAGGAGATCCACTTCCTATTAACATATAATTCATTTATGGAGGAATCTCAAGGAGATCTGCATATAATTCATTTACAGATGAAGTCCATACAATATTGATGTGTTTCAATCTTTTTGAGATGCAGTTGTTTGGCGCACTGATAAGAGGAAGGGGAACATACAATGAAATCCGATGTGCAAGTAGTACAACTGTGAACCTAGGAAGTAAGCAAAGAAAGGAGAAGAATTTGGACATTATGCTAATGCATCTTTGTCAAGTTCCAACTAAAGTAGACAATGTAACAGCTTGATAGAAAACAGAGCTGATACAAGAGATCCAGTGACTGCAAATTCATTCACTATTATGGTTGATGACATCAAATTTTTTTTTTTTAAGTTAGATGTATCTACACGTCCATCTTTTATTAATGAAGTTTCTACTAATTAAAAAAAGCACAATCTTCTGTTTAGTAAAAGCAAGTCTGAATTCAGAACCACATATTATCAGAAACATAATTCTAATCTGGTTGCATCAATCTACAAAGTGCTCCTCAAACGACACATGAACTAGATACCAATGCACATATAGCGATAAAATTTAAAATAATAACAATGCACATAATTGCACAAGTAGAAGGCTGTATTTAAGCAAATAAAAAAGAAAGAAAGAAAGAAAGAAAGAAACAGAAAAGGAAGAAAGAAAAATTGAAGCTCTCTTCGATTACATAAAGACATCAAGAATGATGCCTACTTGGCATTAGTGCAACTAGCATCAATGATGGAATGTACCTGAAATTGATTATTTGTAATGCATCAAAATGTATATTATTTCACATTTATAAAAGAAAGAGATTTTTATGAAAAAATTAAAATTATGCTGAAACCCTGATTAAATGGATAAGAGTATAAAAACAAAAAAATGATGGATTGGGGTGCCGTACATTTTTTTTGGACACAATTACCCCTCTAACAATATCGTTATCCCCATGACGATATTGTCACGGCGTCACCTATTCATCATTTTTGTCGAAACCTGCATCTCTCTCCTCAATCTCTCTTCATCTAGGTCGTTTGGTGAGGGTGTGAATCGTAAGAGAAGGTTGAGAAACTGGTAAAATAGGTGAGTAGGGTGTGGGAGGGTGATGATATGTTGTGATGATGGAAATGAGGTTGGTGTTGTGCAACGGTTGTTGTGTGGGTCGGTTGATGAAGGGTGATGGTGTGCTCTAGTTGGGTTTGGGGAGTTTGAATGGGTTGTTGAGTGTGATTTTTGGGTTTGATCCATTCTGCGCTTTCTTTTTTTCACTTTCCAGTTGTTCTTCATCCCCATTTGCTTATTCTACTTTTGAAGGTTTAGGTCTTACCTGGCATCATTCCAATGTTTAATTTCTCCAACCAAACACCAACAGCTCACCACCCATAGTCTCAACTTTCAGCCACCATCACCATCTCACTCTCTTCTTCTTCTTCTTCTTCTTCCCCATTAATCCGATCCACCAAACCCATCTCATCACCATCACCACAGTCGTCCATCTCTCCATCTCTCCACACCCTCACAAAACGATCCAGATGAGGAGAGTAAGAGGGTTTCCACAAAAATGGTGAAATTGGTGACGATATCGTTAGAGGGGTAACATTATGCTATAGGGGTAATTATATCCAAAAAATTGCAGCGCCCTAATCCATTTTATGTTTTTGTATCCATATCTGTTTAATCATAGTTTAAGCATAAATTTTTCGTAAAAATCCCTAAAAGAAAAGATAACTTCATATGGTATGAACTCACTCACAATACATTATCACCAAAAATAAAGTCGCTCTTGATCACCAATGGATCCCAGACAAGGACAAGAAAGAGCATATAACCATAGTTAACAAACTGATAGATATAATGCAGTAGGAAAACATACACTATCAACATGATCCAACTCTACATTCAATAAAATGATGAAAAGAAATAAGCCCAAAAAATTGAAAGTAGACAAGGTAATGAAGTTCATAAATCTTCCACGATGACAGAATACCGGAAGCTGCAAATATACAGGACTGCATTAAGATCTCTGATTATCAAAAGCATACAGGCTCGGTGACCCAGGTCCCAGTAAGAAAATCAATACACAAATAAAACAAGTTGAGTTTCATAGGATCTATTCATACGCACTTCAAATCAACATGGACTAGGAAATTCACATGGAACAGATTTCATATATACCACCAAAATCAAAACTAGATCAAGCAGGATTCAGTTTCTGCATTTCCACCCTGCATCATTTTTTACTACATTTTATTTGTAGCATAACAACTCTCATGTGCATTGATCCCGGGCCCTCTATCCTACGGAAATAATGAATTAACCACCACACTAATCACGCAGTTTGCATCAATTCATTCTAAGTATCCCATTAATCTAGGTCAGCATTAACTGATGAAATCAACATTGAAAAAAAAAAAAAAAAAACAAAAAAGATAATGTAATAACTTATAAAATTACCTTCTTTCTTTGATCCTGCTGCATCTTCGCACGAAAGCCTCAAAATTTTCCACTGAAAGCAATGGCAAACCAGGCATCGACCACTAAAACTAGCAGTTACATTACAAATTTTTGGATCCAACGGGAACAGGATTTCCAACAAAATTATGTAAAAAGGAAACCAAGCTAAAACTAGAAATAAAGATCAAGGTATTAGAGTGAACCAAAAAATACCTAAACTTGACAACAACAAAAAGCGACTTAAAACCAAAATTAAACAGTAGAGATTACAACAAAGGGCAAAATGACCGATTTTTGCTGTTAAAACCGACTATGTTGAAGTTCTTTAGAATGAAAGCAACCAAAAATCTCTAGTCTCTCCAATAAAATCACTGAAACATAACTCAGATAGCAACAATTATGAGATTTTCTGCGAAAAGCTAGAAATCACTAGGTTTTCTACATGAATCAAAAGAAATCAAACAAGAAACATAGATCCATAGGGCCTTATGCCAAGGCCCCAGTCACCCACAAAAGAAAGTTTATTCAGTAAATAGCAGAAGAGACTCTATTCCGTAGAACATCGAGTAAGAATGTTGTAGATTCCTATACAAAAAAGGGCAGGGAAAAAAAAAACGGTTGTTAACGCCAAAACAGCTCAATAAAACCTGATTTTATCACTGGATGTGGAAAGTAATCATCTTTTACCCGCCTTCGTGAACTCACCACTACAAGCAGGACGTAAAGAGGATTTCTAGATCCAGCCGAAGCAGAAAAACCTGATTTTCAGATCCAATCGAAGCAGAAAAAACTGATTTCCAGATCCAATCGAAGAGGAAAAAACCTGATTTTCAGATCAAACCCCAGAAGAAAAGATCGCAAATTATAACCAAAAACCGAAAAGATTCGAGTAGAAACGTAGTTGAAACCCCAAACAATCTTGATATCGATGCAAAGCAGAAAATCCCCAAATTCTTACAAAATGTATCAAAAAGAAGAGATTTTTAGCAGAAAGAAGCGAACTTTCCCGATTTCGATGAGAAAAGCAGCTGGTTACTAGTGTGTTTTAGATCGAATCGAAGCAGAAACCCTAATTCTTCTTTGAAGAGATGAATTTGACTCAGGAGGGTAAGAAAATTGCAGGAAATCGCTGCTTTTGCAATCGAAGGAAAGCAGAAACCCTACTCTTGTGGAGGAAATAGACGGAAGAGGAAGAAAGAGAGAGGGAGAGAGAGAGAAGGATATGAAAGGAATTAAATAGTATAGATGGATATTTAAAGGGAAGAGAGTGTGTGCGCGAGTCGTAAATGAATGCCACCCTCCATTTTAGAAATTTTACGGTTTAAACCCTTCTTTGCCAAGCCTTCCACTTCCACAGTTCCATATGGTGGCTTGTGGGGGCCATAGTGGTGGGTAACTGTCCATTTTATTAGCCATAGGTTTAGATGAGTGACTTATACCAGCATTCATTGAGTCTTAGGTTTTTGGTAGCCATAGGTTTAGATGAGTGACTTATACCAGCATTCATTGAGTCTTAGTTTTTGGTAGGCACCCCACTTCTTTTGGTGGTATGGTCTAGCCTAGTTTTTCATCCAAGGTTTTGTTTGTGCATAGACACTTTCCGCGGAAAAGGAGGAGACATGGCGCCTGATTTTCCGATGCCATCGGCTGGGACGTTTGGTGCAGAGCGGAATCCGTCCTTTCATAATTTCCAGTGCCTTAAAACATTCGATTTTCTTCGCCAAGATGGGATGTGCAAGTCCCACCTCGGACGTGAGAAAGGTCTTGCCGCAGAAGAGGAAAGAGAGGTTTCCTCTTTCGTTGCTGTGCATAAACAGCTTTTCTTTAATGGAGAAGAATTCAATTTCTTTGTCGAGGTAGAAATGCAAGATTCCTTTTACTTGGCAAAAAGGAAATTTGTAGAAAGTGGAATTCCCTTGCTACATAAACACATGCTTAAGTGGGCTTATTATGCTCGCATTTAATTTAAGAAAGATAAAACTTTGAGAGCACATTTGTGCATCACTACAAAAAATGAGTTTTGCAGAGAACCCGTTACAATCCCTTCACATCGGAATTTTTTTCACATAATCACTAGTAAAGTTGGTTCATTTTTTTACTTTTCTTTGTAGGATCTCAAAACCTTAGTCTGCTAGCATAAAAAAGTTGGAACGAAAAAACTTTATTTAAAAAAATAATAATTTACTGGCACAATTGTTTCTTACTAATCTATTGCATGCCATTTAAAGACTCTAAATTCTCTCACTTACGCTAAAGGTATTCCTCATGTCCACAGTCTGAAAGAAGGTGGCCTCACTTTATAATTCCTAAAGGTTCTGGATCACCTAAGTATTTCCCCTACGGTGACCGTGAGTGGACCAATCTGAAAGAAGGTGGCCCCCACATGCATGTGGTAGACCGTGATTGGTCCATGGGGGAAATCCTCAAAGGATTTGGACTCGTGGGTCACATGGTCACAATCACAAAAGGTAGACTCATATTATAATTTTTATGACCGTGGAACCACATTATAAATCCTATGAATGTGGGCCATTGCTTTGTAATTTCTAAAAGTGGGCATCGCTTTGTAATTTCTAGAGGTGGGTCCCATATCTACAATCACAAAACGCCCCACACTATAATTCTTAATTGTGGGTCATATGGTCACAATCACATAAGGTATAGCCAAATTGTAAATCCTATGAATGTGGACACATGTTCGAAGTGCCCACCTTGTAATTTTTAAAGGTGGGTCTCGTATTCACAATCAACAAAAAAGATGGCCTCATATTATAATTCTTATAAAGGTGGGCTCACATTATAAATCCTATGAATGTGTTGCCCCCATGTTCGAAGTCCTAAAGGTGGGCACCGCCTTGTAATTTATAAAAGTGGGTCATGTATTCAATAACAAAAAATGTTGTTCCACTTTGTAATTCATAAATATTGGTTACATGATCACAATCACAAAAAGGTGGACTCACATTGTAAATCCTATGAATGTGGGGCCCATATTCTAATGTTTAAATGTGGTACCATATTGTAATTTCTAAAGATGAATCCTATATTTACATTAACAAAAGGTGCCCCCACATTATAATTCCTATAGAGGTAGGCCCACATTGAAAATCCTATGAATATGGTTCCATGTCCTAATTTTTAAAGGTAGGTACCACGTCGTAATTTCTACAGATAGGTCTCATGTATAAAAATAATAGAGCGCTACAAATAATAAAAGGTGGGTCCCACATTATAAATCCTATATCCGCTCATTAGAGCAAAACTTTTATAATATTACTAAACAAATTCCGCACAGCATAATCTTAGTAGATTAATTTAATATAATGTTGCCAAACAAGTTTTATAAGGCATAATCTCAGCACAATCTGATCTTAGCACAACCTGTTTTGAACACAAAATTAGAAACTAACACGAGAACAATGCCAAACGGGCCGTAAGGAACATTTGCATGGAGGTGGGGTATTTATTTATTTCTTTATTTTTGGAAAAGCGAAAATGAACTCGATGGAGAATGATTTTTTATTGTCCAATATTAACATTTTTCTCATAGTTTTCATTTTTTTTTTTATATATGGAAGCAATTTTTGTGAGTTATGTGGATCAGTGAGGTAGTGAATCATTTTCTACAATATTACACTGGTGGAAGAGCAAATTTCAACTCAAGGGGTGTTTGTTTGCAAGGATTTCTGAGGGAGCATCTTGTTGGGGATTTCTAACAGATATAAGCAATTGTCCCTTATGCTTTTAAAATTTCCTCTTTAGTTTATAAGTATCTAGATATCCCAAATCCTCTAGATTTCAACTTTCAAATTGCTGAAGGACCTCAAGGGCTCTTCAGCATTTATGATCAGATACCATTTATAGATATCCCCCAGATATGAATTCTCAAATATCCACCAAACAAACAAGCAGCCCAGGAAATGATTCGCTGCACCCAACAATAGTAACTACAAAAAATGAACCCTCCACTTTATGTTTTCTATGGAAACAAATCAGTGCGAGATTAAATAAAAATTCCCGGAAAAATGTTGCACAAAAACTTGCTATAAAGGGCTGATTAATCTAATATATACTAAATTCCTAAGTTTTTTGAGAAAATATACTTCTACTGCTTAGAGTGTAAGGACTAAAAATGTATGCCAATCCATAATCTAGGAATTTAAATCCTAAGAGAGTCAAGCTCCCATCTACATCTCCACCTTATCTTCTTTGATCCTCTCCTCATATCCTTCATTCCCCCCTCTTCAATAATCCTTAAGTGGAACTTATTTGACTATGAAGTCTTATTTATGCAATTCCTATGTATTCTATCCAAAGTGTCACTCCTCAACTCAAAGCTATCTAAGAAAAACTTTTCCTATATGATGATTGAGCCCATCAGCTTCTCCAGTTACTTCTCACTGAACTAGTTCAATCAATTCTAAATATGGCAAAAAAATATCTTTCAAAAAAAAAATATATATATATCTTTCAAAAAAAATAAATCTAAATACGGAAAATTGGCAATAGTATGTGGACTGTGTATATCATGACCCCACTGATGATGGAGCACCCATAAAGCCCAACTGATGAACAATAAATGTATGGTTAAAAAGAATTCTCGACATTTTGCTAAGTTGTCTTGTGCTCGACAGACATGTTTCTTTATGAGAAAAGGAGCAGTTGTTTCATTGAAAGCCAAGAATCTTTCTTGCATCACTTCACCAAAGACCCATTGTTTGCAGGCCAGTAGTCATCCTTCATTTCAAAAGTGATGGAATATCAAGTGTGGCAAGATCACCACATGAATAGCATGGGTCCCAGCTTAATATATTATATTATACAGACAGGGGACCCCTTGAAATTTCAAATAAAAATCCCTTATTCTTAATGAAGATTTCTCTCTCTCTAGATAGATAAATAGATAGATGGACAGAGACACACACACAGAGAGAGAGAGAGAGAGAGAGAGAGAGAGAGAGAGCTGTGTTTATGTTGTGTGGGGCTTACCTTCGTTTGATTGACTCATAGGGTTTACATAACTCCATTGACATGAGACAAAAGAATGGGCTGAAATTTCACTCTAATCATAGTGATGTATATATACAAGTTAAATTTTAGTGTGTGAAAAATATCATATCTTATCTATGCATGAACAATTCAATGTTATATATAGCTTTAATGAGAAAGAAATTGCACTGATTCTAGTACAGAGGAGCCACCAGATATGAGCAACTTAGAAGTACAAATTGAGAGGCCACTTAGTGGGTCAATAAGACAAAGGACGCCCCACCCGACTAACTAAAGTTCTCATGTATTTTAAGTATAACTCAACTGGTTAAGGACACTAGTATAAGTGTGTGTGTGTAAATTCAAGTATGCCAATAGGGACATGTAGCACACGTTGATGCATGCCATGTATGATATGCATGGATTAAAAGTTAGCCAAAAAGTACTAAAATTAGTTATTCTCAGCCCTTGATTTTGCAACATTAAGTTTCAAAGTGTAGATTTAACTGCGTTTTAATTTACCAGTATATAAATTTAAAGCTTGTCAAATTTGGTTGAGTACTAATTCGAGGATAGTTCATGTCAACGACATTGTGTGGGACATTTCATAATATAGAGATTACCCTAGTTTCGGTAAGAGTACCAGCTAAGTCTCGGCTTCATCTCATCTCGACAATAGTGCCAGTGAAGATACTCTCACAGTATCGAGACCATCCTAACTTCGGTAAAGGTACCATCTTGGTATGATCCGGTCTCGGTGAGATTGTTCCAGTTCGGTTACAGTACTAACTCGGCACAGCGCATCTCGGCAACAATGCCAGATGGCATCCATCTTACGGTCGTGCTCGGCCTCGATCAGACCCTCAACCGGTGAGAGTTGCCCCGCGTTTCAGAACGTGTCAAGAGATAAGGACATGTGCAGGATAAAGATAAGCATTTATCATTATCCAGTAGCTACGTCCCTTCCAAGATGTCAGGGTAAGGTCCGACGGGACTCAACCGTTGATAGATCAAGGTATGACCCAATGGGACAACACCTCCACCTATCTCCACTAAAGAACGGCCTGATGGGACTTCCGCCTATATATGCGCAAGAAGCAAGCCCAAGACATGTATGTTCTCATTGAGACACACAAAGACTCTTTCTCTTCCTCATTGAGACACACAAAGACTCTTTCTCTTCCTCTTCCTCACTCACCCTTTGTTCAGTAATTGTACTAACTTAAGCGTCGGAGTGCCTTTGGCTGATAGCAACCAGGGGTTCTGACCTTCTCTTCTCCTTCTCTTTCAGGTGGCAGGCTTCCAATCATTCTCAACACTCATCTAATCAAGTCCGTAATACTTAGGTACTTACAACCATGAATCTACTGAGCCAAAAACCAATAAAAATGGATATGGTTTTATTTTAACTTAGAAAACTAGAAGAAAACACATAGTTTGTATCGATCTGTATAAACCAATGAACAATGCAGCTGCAAAGTTGGGGTATCACATTCTTTAATTCATATCTTAGAAAACAATACAGCTATGCAGATAGTATCATGTTCTGTACAGAATAAAACCTTTTTTTTCTCTCCAGAAGGTTGGTCCAGATGTAAATCATACAAACACTCATGGCCTTATTTATTCTGAAGTCAGGCTAATTTGCTCATCAAGCTGCAACATAATACACCAAAATCATTTTAGTCAATGTAAAATGGTAGACTTTGGACTTTTGGGAACTGACAGTGATAGAAAGAAAGTGACCCAAAAAAAAAGGGGACCATTCCATTACAAACGAGTGGTGCATGGAAAAGCTGAAGCAAAGGCAATAGTGCACCACATGTGAGTGAAGATGCAGACACCCCACCTCATATGTGTCGGTGAAAAGCTGTTTTCTCTCTTTTTCTCTGCTTAGAATTTGGCCTTTTTGGAGTCTTTGGAGAAGGCAAATTGTTCCTTAACATCTTCTTTCTTTCTGAAACAAGAAATTTACTGCATTTCGGAGGCAGCAAACAGGTGGAGTTGGTTAAAAATGGGTTGGGTTAATAGGATGTGTTAAGATTGAATTCCATCTACTGTTCAGAAAGTTTCTACAATGAATCAACAACCACAGCCCACATTCGACCCGACGCAAGTTACCCCGACTCGACCTGCACAGCCCACATCTATTGAGGGCAAGAAATTTGAGAAATAATAAGGAAATTAATTTTTTTTTGCTCACAAAAAATCGATAAAAATTGATTGAGAAGTAAATAGATTGAGAAACAGGAAAGAGAAACAATAGAAACCATATAACGCAAGTAGAATTGGTAAGTTAGTAGCTTTGATGAGTTGTCTTTTGGATAAGAGTAAGTGTCTAAATTAACCTTATGTGTTTGGAACTATTATTCTTTACAATGAGCGAGGGAAAACAAATTTATTAAGGGGAAATAAAGGAAAAGAACAAAGTCGAGGTGGGGCAAAGAGAATAAGATCACAATACTTGTGAGATATGCCACTATGTGGTTCCGTGACTGTGTATAGGTTTGAGCCAAGCCCAATTATTTTAGACAGCAAGACTAAATTTGAGTTTAGTCGAGCAGGTTCATTCTATATAAAATGACACTGCTAAGTACCAAAATATTACATTACCTAATTGTTTAAATGAGTTTATATACATAGGGACCGTTATCTAAACCAGTTATGCGGGTTATGTGGGTCGACCCCAACATGACCTATTTAAAGAAAGGTCAGTTTTTCTTTTTCGACCGTGACTGATCCATGTTTATTGTAGGTCGGGTTATGTGGTCAAAGTTGGTTAGACATGGTCGGGTCATTGGCTTAGGTCATATTTTGCCACATCTAACTGTCTAATGACATCTTAATAAGATTTAATAGTGTGTAAATATCAACCATAAAGATCATCATAACCCGGTGATAAATGGGTCTTTTCAATCCAACAATGAATAACAATTGGATGCGCATCAAATTTTCATGGCAATTAATGGGGTTACTAAGCAACAAAAAAGCAATGAAAAGTAAATGTGATATAAGTAAAATGGTGGTTGGTGGCTACTTAAATGAGAAGTATACTTTTCATTAAAGTAAAATTATATTTGCTTTTATGAGGTGAAGTAATTTAGGCACCGTTCTTTTATTAGAATTCCTAACATGAATTCAGGTTGTATGGGAATTCAGAATTCCTGTAAGGAATTCTGTGTTTCATTACCAGAATTCTTGGTCATTTGAAATTTCAGATATTTGAAATCCCAAAAAACTCAGCATTTGAAAAACCACTTTAACAAGGAGGATTTGGAAATCTCACTTGGCACAGGAATTCTGGGAGAGGGACGACGGCATTTCGGGAGCTCAAGCAAGAATTCAGGCTATGAATGAAACAACGAATTTAGAATTTCAGAATTTGGCAGCATTTCAAATACTAGTATTTGAAATTCCCGGACGACCACCAGACATGAATTCTATGAGTTCTGGTTAAAGAATGGGGCCTTAAAGTGAATCAAGAAGTCACCAGGTGGAAAAGTAACTGCGTTACTTCTTGTTTTATGGAGTAAATTTTTTAGCATTTTAAGTTTTTGGTGGTAAGACTTTACTTTCCCACTTGTTATTACCAACCAAAAATTGGATAAAGTGAGATTTTTGATGATTGGAATTATTTTGCCACATATTTCACTTAACCTCTTTAACAACAAACATAGAGTTGTGGCACATATAATATAGCATCATATTAATAAAAAACCCCATGATTTGGCACTTAGAAATGTTCTTCTAAGAGCTCCAACACATGCAGTCCAACTACACCTTTGATATGTGAAAAGCCATTTCACACTAACCAAAACTCCCTGATTTGGAACGGGCCAATTTCACTCTTATCAAATCTTTATTCACAGTTGAATTTTTTTATTTTTTATTTTTTTATTTTTGCTATCGGAGAGTTCGTAATCTTTTAGATATGACCATTTCCTCCTGGTTCAGAGAGAAGCTGGGTAAAACTTCTGGCCCTAGGTAGTAGCATAACTAGACTCAACATTCGGTTCCTGAAGAGGGAGAAGTGGGAATCGATATCAAGACCTCTAATTTTAAAAAAGGGACAAACCGTGGTTTTGACCACTCGGACAACTTCTCGTGGGGTTATCCACCCTTGCATTGAACCAAAGGAAAATCTACAAGGACCAATAAAGACCGTTTTATAGTCAAAATATCTCATAGGTGTGTGTGACCCCACCGTAAGATGTCCAACCAGATCAGCGGTCTTCAGCAGCCGACGCCAAAAGATGGACCCCACTGTTCATAAATAAAAGGGAGCTCTTTTTCTCTCGTCGAATTCGCGTCTTTTTTCTTTCCGCAGAACGAAAGGAAGTGAAGAAGATGGTGAATCTCTCTCTCCCTCTCTTTTTCTCTTCCTACATTGAATCGATTCGAATTCCTTTACATGGGTTTTGTTTCTCATCGTTTTATTGTTCTTGTTGTTTGGCAGCTGTTCTTCTCGTATTTCAAGGAATTGGTGGGGAAGCAGGTGACAGTGGAGCTGAAGAACGACCTTGCTATTACGGGAAAGCTGCATTCGGTTGATCAATACCTTAATATAAAGCTCGAGAACACGAGAGTAGTCGATGAAGAGAAATACCCACACATGGTATATTCTCTTCTTTCTTTTCTTTTTGTTTTTACTATTCTATATTTCTAGGGCTTTAGGTTTTATTCTTGTTTCTTTTTCTTTTCTTTTTTTTTTCTTCTGATTTTGCTTTTTTGTAAGTAGAAATTTGATGGGTTATTTTTTTAAGGGTGATTGGTGGAAGTTTGAAGTGTTTGGGAATCGAATAGATTAAGAAGATGAATTTAGGGTTTATGGTTTGTTTTGAAGGATTAGGGCGTAGGGTTTTAGAATATTGCTTGGTTGTGTTCATGCCTTTTGATTTTTTTTATGTTTTTTTTTTTTTGGGTGTGGGGGGGGGGGGGGGGGTGGTTTGATTGAAGAGATGAGTTTTGGCTTTAATTTTTTTTTAATGTTCGAGGGTGGGGGTGGGGGGTGATTGATGGGAGTTTTTAGTGTTTGGGAAATGAATTGATTGAGGAGATGAATTTAGGGTTTAGGTGTTTTTTTTTTTTTTTTTCTCTCTCTTTTCTCTTTTGAAGGATTAGGTTTTAGGGTTTAGGATGTTGCTTGGTTGTGTTGTGTTTATGCCTTTTGATTTTGAATTTTTTTTGGGGGGGATGAATATAGGTAAGGATTTAAGTTGCTTTTGACTAGGATGGCTTGTGTGATTAGGAAATGCGTGCTTAACCCCTTTTTTTTTTTTAAATTGATAATGTTTGAATTGTCTGCGATTCGAGTGGGAATGCGTTTTTTTCATGTGGTTAATGGCGGAAAGTACTTGGGGCCTTGGATTTTGTTTGGTAAGATTTTGAATTTGGAACGTTTTAAGTTTGGAAACAGGAGTAAGCTAC
The DNA here is from genome assembly GCA_003546025.1 of Camphora micrantha. Classification (NCBI taxonomy): domain Eukaryota; kingdom Viridiplantae; phylum Streptophyta; class Magnoliopsida; order Laurales; family Lauraceae; genus Camphora; species Camphora micrantha. The sequence goes on from QPKB01000010.1 coordinate 27,577,199, forward strand.
GATTTGTAGTAGAAGAGTCTCCTAATACATTTTCTCAGCTAAGACTAGTGAGGAGAAGGAGAAATTATGGAAAGAGAAGTTTTAGAAGGCTAATTTGATTGATTACCATTTCAGGAGAAAAAAGGCAAAACTTGTAAAAGCCTTTAATGCAATTTCTCAACTGAACTAGTGAGGATTCAAGTTGTTTGCTACTAGGATTGGTTGTGACTTGTGAGAATTTAAGTTGTTTTCCATTAGGATCGGTTGTGAAGATATGATTGTTTGTAAAGAAATAAGGGTTTATGTTTAACATTTTGTTTTTCCTTTTTAATGTGCCTTTTCTATTTTGAGAATGAGCAGATTGGAGACAAGCATGATTGTTTTTAGTAAATCTAAGAGTAAGGAAGACGAGCTGGTAAAAATTGGAAATAACTGTATGCTAGAATATGACAAATTTTGATATCTGGGAGTACAAATTGACAAAAGGAACGGTTTGAGTAAGATATATGAAATAGAACTTGGCATTGGGTGGGCAAAGTGAAGACAATATAGTGATGTGTTATACGATTGTCTGGTGTCAATTCGATCAAAGGGGCATTTCTATTGTCTGGTGTCAATTCGATCAAAGGGGCATTTCTATAGGATGGCGGTTAGACTTGCTTTGTATCATGGGATTTCATGTTAGGCAACAAAGAAACAAGAAGAAGCAAAGGCACATATTGGTGAGATGTGTGTGCTAATATGTATCTGTGGAACCCACACTTAAATTGTTCGTGTGGTTGAGAAGTCCTGTAATGAGCTGGAGGTCCTGGCTTCGAACTGTTTGGGACCTTATCCAATACACAGTGCTAGTAGGTTGTGTTGTGTATCTGAGGTTTTACTAATGATCAACTGCAAGGGGGTCGGCGGGTTCCTCGTCATAAAAAAAGAAGTATTTGTGGAGTCATACACACAAAAAAAAAAAAAAAAAAAGAATTATAAATGAACGCATAAGTGGAACTTACAGGTAGCTCCAATAGAAGAGATAATTAATGAATAATGCTTGTGACTGTTTGGGCACATACATAGATGATAAAAGCAAACTTTGTGCTTTTTATTTGAAGGTTTACAAGTTTAAATGGACTAGAAGAAGAGAACGGAGGAGGAGGAGGGGGAGTCATAATGATCTTGACCTAAGTAGTGATAAAAGACATGTTGGATTGTGAAATTACTGAGACTGTCATGTTAAATATGGTTCTCTGAACAAGTAGAACTCAACAACTCAGATAGATGGGAGAAGGCGTTAATGACGATGATCATGGTGGTATGTGTTTTCTTTTCTAAATTTTGATGGCTGCTTGGTTTGAAGGTTGATATCACCAAAGAGGATATGAAATGGATCTTTTGGTCATTCTTCAAAAAGAACGATACTACTTAATTAATACAAAATATATGATTTTTTTTTTTCTGATGAAGAAGAGGGTGTACTAGTTCTTGAACCCTTTCCCTTTCAAGGATGCTTTCTCGTCACGAAACCACAAAGAAACAAGGAAAATTGGTGGATATGATTTTTTTTAACCTTCACTCGCATTAGCACTCTAGTCCAATATACCAAACTATACCGAATGAAATTCCACATTTTACTGCATTGAGGACTTCAGGACCATAAGGTGTTATGGAGGCATTTGGATAAATATAGTTGTCAAGTGAAATACCATTTTACATGTTTGACTTAATTGACATGATCATGAGGACTTAAGACTTAAGAGTGATATGTGAGAAGCTTGATGGTGAGTATGGTTAATAATACGTTAGTATTCAATTGAATATGGTTAAAAGATTTCTAAATGTTCTCTAATCTTCAAGACTAGTGTGATATCTTAATGTGTTGATCAATGTTGCACACATCCTATTCAAAGCTCCATAATTCAATATATGGTGACATTGACTAATTCATTATACTCATGGTCATGGGCACCTTCTGTTACTTTTATCTTTCTCTCATTTTAGTCTCGCAGTAGAGAGTATAGGCCAACACAATGAGGAAGTCAACAGTATGGTATGTTATGGAGTCATGCATGATACATGGAAGTCACCCTATTGGTCTTTGCATTGATTCATGCAGTTGCCTAGTAGTTGACATTTGCTGCTCTGTAGCATATGGATATATATACTCTGTATCATATGGATGATTGATTTAGAGCCTAGGACGGGGGGTTCTTTGTCTTTCCTATGTTACAACATTTAACTTGCTCCTTCTATTGAGTTCCAACTTACAAATCAAAAGCAATTCATAGGATTATTATGAGTATCAAAGGGTAAATGCGCAATAAGTGTTTCACCTGAAACAAAGATCTTATTATGTGGCCTCTTTGGAGATCCACTATGGCTTTGTTTCCTCCAACATAAAGTGTATATGTATCTATCTAATAACAGAAAGCTCCCTCTTTGAACAGTTTAGTGAGGAGCAAAAAAATTGAAATATTAACCGTACGACTGCCCTTCGACCTGACATTTGCCATACTATAGTCGGAGTTTAAATATTTCTTGTAGAGCTGTTCGTACAATAATGGTGTGATATCGCACAACCCTGGGATATCTCACATGGTGATGTGTGATATTGCATGGCCTTAGGATATCGCACGGTGCGATGTGTGCAATATCGCACCCTAGGATATCACACGAACAACTCTATGGGAAATACTTAAACTTCGATAGTTCAGGGGCGAATGTTTGGTCTAAGGGCAATTGTATAGACAAAATCACAAAAATAAAAATAAATTAAAGGTTGCTCCTCAATATTAAGGAGCCATTTTGAAGTGATTTGGTGGGTTTTCTTTGAGTCAAAATTGTTTTTTCTTTCTCAAAAATTATTTTTTTTTAAAACAAAAATCCAAAAATAAAAAACAAAAAAAATTCAAAAAGCATCAAAATATGTGGGCTTTATATATGGGAAACATGGGGAGCACTACACAGTGCCCGGGCGTTTTTTAGGAAAAAATGCCCCTCCTAATTGGGCCCACTGGAAGCATAATGATCATGAAAGTTCATTGGATGGAAAGATCCATATGAGGTCTACCTATATGCAAAATCTTGAGTCCATAAGATCATCCTATCCTTTTGATCAATGGGCCTAAAATCTAATGGTTTAGAGGCATCATTTTATTATCATTTCAATCCAATGGAGGGGAAAAGTTGGGTGCGTGTCAAACTTGGACTTGTAACTATTCATTTTGGGGGTGTTTTTTTTTTAAGTGGGGAGTTTTTTAGAATTTCCTGGGGAAAATAGATCTAACACTAAGATGGCATTTCCATGTGATTCATGGGTAAAAAATGAAAAATAAACACAAAATATGAAAAAAAAAAAAAAAAAAAACACAGAAAAAATACCTAGAGATGAAGCCCTTGAGTTTGATTGTTTGATCCTTGTTTGAAATGCTTCGATTCAATATTTTTTGGTGTTCTTCACTAAACTGTTCAAAGTGGGAAGATGAGTCACAGTAGAGAAACAGAGGGTAAAAGCAATGAAAACTTTTTTTCGAAAATGGTGACCATTCATTACTCAAAAAACTATATAGTATAAGAGAACTATACTGAACACAAAAAACTCCCAACAAAAACCTAGCGGGAGAGCAACCAAAGCAAAAGAAGAGCTGAAGCCCCAAAATGACATGCATCATGCCAAAAACAAAACAGATTAAGGAGGGGTAAAATGATCAAAGAAGGTTTAATAACTCCTCCTTTGGCGAATTGATCCACCTCCGCTTTGGCTGATCTCATAATGCGATGGAATGACACGTTCAAATCTACCGACAACTGAAGCACCTCTTCTATAATGTCCGCAAGATACCTAAGAGGAGGAGAAGAAGACCTAGTCTCCCACTGGATAGCACAAGAAGAATCCCCTTCTACAAGGAGTCGCTGGGGAAGTAGGCGGGAAGCTTCTTGAAGACCTATGTTAAAAGCAATGAAAAATGACCATGTGTGAAGTAATTATTTGACTGGGTTGGGTTTTATATCTAGCCGAAACATGTTGGCTGCCATGGGAAATTAGCATTTGTAGTGGCCGTTAAGGGCTGCTACAGATGCTAGCGACGCCAACATCTTTATCGTGCATTGGCCACCTTTTTATTCCCCTCATGGAGTCGGTTTATTATTCCATTTGTGGATTTGAGGCCTGCATCAAGTTCGTTCTTCTTTGGTTGGTGTACCCATGGATGAAGGGAAACTATGCCATACACATATAGATAGCATTCTTAATATAAATGAGTATGCCACTTCTCTTCAACTCACTTTGAGAGAGTTTCTCAAACTGTTATAATTCCATGGTACTTTGGCTCGTGTTTTTTTTTTTTCTGAAGATAGTAACCCTATGTCATTCATTTTGGTCGTCTTTTACCTAATTTCTTTGAAGTTCCCATTTAGCAGTTTGTAACTATTGGTTTATCTTGTGAAAACATAATGAAGACCCATAATGTCTGAATCTGGATTTTCAAGTTGCAAGATGCCATTTAAATGAGGAGATCTTCAGGTTGCCCCATTATCTGGAGACTTGAAAATTCTGTTCATTACCACCATATTGCTGTAGGAGCTCAATAAAGCTGTTAGGAGGCGACACCAGCTAGGTTGATGGGATTAGTTTTCCAGAATATGCATTGTGATATGGTAATTGCCCATCAACTTTGTTCTGAGGTTTCAACTACAAGCATTAACCACATTCCCATTTACTTAAGTTACCGTCTCCACCCAGTTTCAATTGGAGGTCATGCCATGCTGGGGTGGCCAAGTGGTTAAATGTAAGGTCCATCACCTGAACCAATGGTAGCCTGTGGTGAGCCCCCAAGGTCTCTCTTTAAATGATAGCTTTCTGCATTGACCTAATGTAGGCTCAGATATGGCGCTAGAATAGCCATTTTCAATTTGCTTATAGATTTTGATTTTCTTCTTCAATCTGTTACAGATGTCTGTGAGGAACTGTTTCATCAGGGGCTCAGTGGTGAGGTATGTCCAGCTTCCTCCTGATGGAGTGGACATCGAGATCCTCCATGATGCTACAAGGAGAGAAGCTCGCGGTGGATGATTGATATTTTCAGCATGTTTTGAGCAATGGTCGGACAAGAAAAGGGGAAGGGAAGGTCATTTGATGTCTGTCAAAACCATTACATCAATTTATTAGATGTATGAATAGGTAAGGAGAGATTACGTTTGATGTTTTGAAATATAATTGCAGACATAAGGTTTCCAGTCTGAACTTGGGCAGAAGGCTGAATGTTGGGATGTTATCCATTGCATTCCTTTTGAAAATTGCGATGTCAAATATTTCCAAATTCTTGACTGATCTGTTGGTACAAGCCTTTGTGCTTTGACACCCATTACTAATGTTAAATGCTCTAATGTTAAGATATTCTCGAGTATTGTGATGCTGAGCTTGTCCAGACACTTAAATTTTAGGGTGCTATAACATTTGCCTTGTTGCAAACAATCGGAGCTAGACCCTTCAACTGGACAATGTTTTGGAACTTCAAAGGAAAAGTAGTAGTACTGTCATGCCTTTTGAAATTATATAGTTGGAGCCTGATATTTTGATTATATGGAATGCTTATCATTTTGGGTGCAGTTTGCCTAATATGTATTCAATTCCTAGGATTTTCTAGGCAATGTTTTTCTATAAAAAAAGGCTAAGGGTGGATATTTAAAACTGCACGAGGGATGATATAAAAGAAAGGAAATGATTGCCCCACCACTGCTCCTAGTAGATAGAATCCTAGGAAGTTGATTACTCCCTTGGATGAAACCCTTCTTGCTCATAGATTGATATGAATTCACTACAAAATAGTCTGACAGTCCTTGGTCACTCAACATTGATTTCATACACCTCTCCCATATATTGTCATAAATCATAGTCATTGAATTGGTGGTTGTCTGCAACACAGAATATCCCCCTATATTGTCCAGCAGTGACTCAAACCTGATCCGGATGAGGACAAATATCTGGCTGTAGGAATCCCCACAAACCCAAATGGCAACAAGTGAATTAGGAATCAGTTAGGGCTTGCCTGGCATTGTTTCTGTGCTGTTTTTCATTCTGCTGAGATTGGGTTCTGCTGAGGACAAGAATAGCTGTGAAGAGCGTGTATGGTTTTCTTTCTATAGTCTTAAACCTGAAAAAAGACATGAAAAGGAGGGAGTTGGCCTGAGGTGGCACTTGTGATGACAATGTGTACAGTGATGAATAGGGTGGTACCAAATCCAAGTGTTTTTGAGAGTTACAGGGCACAAGCAGATCTTATATCACAGTAACATAGCTTTACAGAAATCCCTAATCGAGAGTAAAGGGACCTGCCTCACACATGAAAAATTGATTTGGGTTTTCTGTTGCTTTTATCTAGGCCTCTGTTCGGCCCGTATCTTAGATGTTTATGAAGGGCTAATATTGAATGGCTGGACCTTCACAAGACTTAGTGTTCCAATCTCAAGTGAGCATATCAGAGTGATGAGTTGCGCTGCGGTGTAGAAAATTGCCATGTGTAGACGTAATTTTCTCCTACAGGACGTCCTGAATTTGTTAGGCGCCTTTAATTTAGGGGTCTCAGTTTAGTGGCAGCCCCCCCGGATCAGGAGAATATTTCAGCCCATTTAACATCCGCTGAATTCTGAACCATTGAAAATCTAGGTCCTGCGAATTTACCCTAGACTTAATTTCACTGAAATCAGAGTTGGCACCACCTTGGATTAATCACGTACAAAACAGTGATCAAATGTACAAAGGAGGAGGAAATGAAACAATTTGATTACATGCAGTCAATCTGATTGTCTGAATGTGTGCTCAAGTCTGATTGGAGTAAAATTTGACCCAAGAAAGTGAAGGTTTTGTGATGTGATGAATTAATTTTTGAAATTTGACTGCATAAGAATGGAAAGAGATGTGGACGTCGTGGGACACATATTCACTAGGTCAATGCAGAAAGCTATCATTTAATAGAAATTGAATCAGAAGATGGAAAATGAATAGCCATCACACCCTAGTAAAGGCCCCTTCTGTATCACCTTATATCCTCTACACCCACGCCTTTTTAATAATCCTTTGATAAAGCTCGTTTCACCATGAATTCCTATGTATTTTTTGTGCAAAAGGATGGGCCCTTAATTGGTTTTGTATCCCAAGATCGAATGGTTGAACCTTCATATCTGAAAAGAGTAACGTAGCACATCCAATCTCAGCGGGCATATCACAATTACACTGCCCCAAAGTGAAAGGCACACGAGCATCTCAAAGACCAAAGTTCTATTCACAGTATTGCAGTTCTATCCTTCCAACGTTCATCTAATGGATATAAAAAGCCAAATAGTTCCATTGATCATGTACCAGTAGTTCCATTCTTTTCAACATTCACAATAGTGGTACACACAATAACAAACCAAGAGGCTGATAAATCCTGGAAATACAGAAGGGTAATGACTGAAACAGACATACCAACCCTGCAAAGAAATTTATAGTCCAGGGTTGAATCTCCCAAATGATGTTTTAATAGCATCACAGTCTGCACTAATAGGCATCCAAGATGATTACCAAGGAGGATATCTCTTTTTACTTAATATGCTCGGTAAACCAGACCAACATGTCCTCATGGGCTTCCTCAGCCTTCTTCACAGCATCTGTGTCATCTACACTGTATCTAACAGTCCATCCATGAGCCACTCCAGGAAAGATCTTCACAAAGCTACCCACCTGTGAAAATAGCCAGTGGTTTTTAGTCCGTGGTTGAAAAGAGTGATAAATTATTTTTGTTGGTGCGGAGCTCTCTCTCTCTCTCTCTCTCTCTCTCTCTAGAGCAGGCATTTTTCATAAAAAAAAAAAAAAAAAAGTTTTAAAATCCCCTACGCTGGAGCACACTTAGATACATCACAATCATAGAAAGTAAAGGAAAGGGGAGATCTCGATTCTAGACGTGGAGGATTAGGTGTGGCTTTGTATCAATCATCTTAGGCCTTGGTTTTATCTCCCCAAAAATCAATGGTTTAAGAAAAGAAGTACTATTCAATCTAACAGTATATAATGCTCGAACCAGTGAAAAAAAACTACTGAGGCCCGGTTCCCATTTTCTGAAATTGAAGACAGAAGAACTTGATTGTTCAGCCCATTTTTCTTTTAAAATTTCCCTAATGCTAAAATCAACTCCACCGTTGTCTCCCATTTTGTGTATACAATGGGATTCTTTCATTATACCCAGAAGAACTCTTTCGGAACCTGTCATGTCCAGATAGAGATGGTACAGTAGGGACACAGTATACACGGGCACCACAGCTTCAAACTGGAAAACAAAATTTGGTACTCGTACTATCATTATCCACCACTGAGTTGAATGACAAAAGTTACTGCATTTGCAGATCTAAGACATTGCACTGAGGTCCTAAAATCAGGGGTCAAGATCATCTATCTGGTCACAGTGAGAGTTGACCCATTTATGATGGGCACTAGAAAAAGAACTGTAAAAGGGTTCATATCAACTTGGATTGATGCACCTGCCTATCAAATTGATAATGGCTTTGGTTCGCAGGAGCATACAGGCATAGCAGTATATTACATGCCTATCCTACTGGTGAATGATGGTCACATAGTACTAGACAGGGCGGAATGTTAATTGGTATGCACATCCGCAAGGTTTTGCTTTTTGTTTGTGGTGGTGAGTAGGTGTTGGCAGTGAACATGATATTGATCTGGTAAGATTGACAATGGGTGGGTTCCAGTGTCCAATTAGATAGCAACTTTTTGTTTTGTTTTGTTTCTTTTTTCTTTCTTATGAAGGTATCTGAAGCAAATTCAGTCGCTGTCTAGTTCACCAGTGAGCTAGACTGCATATTTTTTGATGCAATGCACTCTTTGAGAAACCACATCATTTGAAGCTATGGAAAGGTCAACTAGACTGGAGAACTAGTTTATAGCCCCAAAACCATCCTGATCAGGTATCCCTGGAGTTTAAAGGATGAAAAGATTTAACAGTGTAAAAAAATTAGTGTGCTTCAATCGAATGGTGAGTGCTCCTCCAAATGTCATCAATGTGCGGTTTGAGGGGACTAGAGTGATTATCCTCACAGACTACTGCTATTCAGTACTGGACTGATTCTCCCAAATTTTTTCACTATAAATTTTGATTCTCCAGCCCCAAAAATCGTTTTTTTTTTTTTCCCACTAGGCTTATTGTTGCAACCACGAGGATGCAGTTTCAACTCTCAAGTCATTTTAGTAATAAATTTAAAAAAAAAAAGTTTGGGTCATCACTAATTTGTTCTGAAATCTTCTCTCACCCCCATCCTTTTGACCAGTGGGGAGCCTGAGTGGGTCCACAGAGACTCAGACCATTCTTATCAGAGTGATATTTCACCAGAAATGCAAAGGACAATTTACTTAGATGGTGACCTTGTTCATATCAATCCATGTTGACAAATAAAAAATCTTCTACATAAGAATGAATCGCCAAGCATTCTACTAAAATTCCAGAGCTCCTTACCTCAGTTTTTCCAGACAAGATCTCCTCAAACTGTTTCACCAGCTCTGGAGGAGAAGTCCTGTCAACCTCAGCACCCAATATAGAAATGGGGGATTTAACCTCTGAAGACATACAAACCATAATTCATTTATTATTATTAATATTGTTTTGAATAGTTACAAAACATAATTCGTAAGGTGGATTGAAACAAATTAAAAAGTTAGTCAATTCATTAGATACAAAGGCAGGAATAGAGTAAAATCATGAACTAGATTTTGGAGTGTTGAGAAATTAAGATGCCTGCCTTTAATGTCATCGACAGTGACAAGTGAAGGATGACACAACACTGCAGCTTGGATCTCACCAGCCTTTGCTAATTCCACAACTACCTTGGCTGAGAACAATGTAAGAAAATGAATATTCCAACAGCATACACTATAGAAGGATTTGGGTCAGTTCATAAACGGAAAAGTAATCAAAGAGTTGCACTGTTGTCACCTTTAAAACATCATTCAACTAGGTAAAATTGTTGGGGAAAAAAAACAAAAAAAGGGGGTAAAAAGGCCACGTCCTCCATTATTTATTCTTCAACTTATGCAGAAGTTGAGAGACTATATGAGCATGAGCATGTCGCCTGGTACAAACACCCAACCATACACAAGAGGAGGAAGAGAGAGAAGGGAAAAGAAAACAGAGAGTGGTCACACCAATTCTGTGCGAGGAAACAGATTGGACGCCTACAATCATACCAGTAGGGAATATTCCATGCATGATTATTTGTACTAGGCCATCATATCAAGAGCTTACACAATTGAACCATGGGCCTCACTTGTACAAAGTAAAACCAAAGCAAACTATGCATCTTTACTGGTCGAGCCTTATTATTTTCAGTGGACCAGACTGTCAATCTGAAAGGCCACGGTGGAGAGAGGCCCTAAATAACCCCACAACACAATCCTAACCACCAACCGATGGTTTGCAAATAGAAGGTAAAAGAAAGAACTGTTGTTTGACAATCAGCATAAGAGCAGAATAAAATGCCAAGAACTTTTAATCAATGTCATTTTAACCTACTCTATTACACCAGGTTGTTAGATCAATGGTCTGGATTACCAAACAATTCAAGGCTCCAGATACTTTTCGTCTTTTGCCTGAGGATTATACCACCCTTAAAAGATCATGCCAAAATATTCCAATGCCTGAAGTTGCGTGAATTATATTTTGTTGCAAAGAAGGGGGGAGAAACTTACCTCCCCAGCAAAAGCCTCCAGCCCCAATTGCTGCAAATCCTTTGCTTTTCAAATCAGCAATTACTGATTTTGCATCTTCATATCCTTTATCCTACAAGAAAGCACAAGGCATTTGATAATTCATGTCATAGTGTTGCACTTGATAGGCAAAGGGGAAAAAACTACAGTTTCAGTACATATTGAATGATCTTTCCAACCATTGTTCAGTGCCACACCTCAATCTACCTAGGAGTTTGATGCTCAATTAATGTCATTGTGATGCACTTAAATGCATGTCAAAACTGTAAAATTTATGAAAGAGGCTAAGGTAGTGACCAGTCTAGCCTACGCCAAGAACAAAGGGAAAGCAATGCAATGTTGCTGCAGGCCAGGCAAGTGACCCCTGCCCATAAAATGCACAAACCACAGTGCAATCATGTAACTATGCCTTCTTAATCTACATCAAAATTCTGATCACAAGAACAGTAGTCAGATGAGGCCCAACCCAGCCCACTTTAGACTGGATTTGGGTTGTGAGTTTAGGCTAATGAGCCAGACTTGACCAGATTTTCTGTCACAAAGAGTTGAAAGAGCCAGGCCAGAGAAGGCTAAGTTAGATGCATTGGACAGACTGGACCACATAACTGACACAAAAGGACCTAATACTATGCAAAATGACTGGTTAGGACTTAACTTTTAGGCCATGGACAATAATCATATTGTAGCGGGTATAGTTTAGTGGAAAAAGAATGTTTCGTTCGATTAACAAGTGAAATAGATAAGGGATCCTTCGTTTTGTTCCTATTATGATAAAATAAACTTGATTTTTAAAGGGGTTTAATCCCTTACCTCTCAATGCCATATTTGAGGAAGAACATGCATTCTCGTGATTTGTATCCAAAAGTCAAGTCAATTAGAAAGTAAATAACAAAATTGGATTATGAAATTGAGAAGCCTTTTTTTAGTTGAATTTGGACTAGAATATTGGACCATTAACTAGGTGTGCTGTGCTTGCACAAGCCATAACCCAGCTTATGCTTAAATTCATGACAATTGGCAATGAAACCAATGATTAACATGTGAATATTCAAAATTTGACACTAGTTGTCAGCAAGTCAGCATAGGTCACTAAGAGCAGAGAAACCAACCGTCCCATGAGAATTTATCCAATCACGAGCGGGCTTCTGAGGATCATCAGGTACATAAGGATCCCCATATAAAAAGTCAGGAACCACCACATAGAATCCAGAAGCTGCAAATTTGTCTGCAAGCTTCTTTAAAAGTAAAATGTTACCGACATCAGCTTCAAATGAATAAATATTTGTGCATATAAAGAATTGAATAGAAAGATAATGGTACAATAACCATTCAGAAAAAGAAATAGGACAATGGAACAATAAACAAAAATGGAAATTGAAATCACATGTAATGAAATTGAATGCGATTGAGTTAACATTCTCTACATGACACTTCTGAACAAAAACAGCATCTTCTGAACCAAAACCTTTACCTACAAGAGATGCAAGCTCATGACACACATATTCATATGCAGATGATCACAAACAAGAACTACTGCTTCAGAATAAAGGCTTTACAGAATCTTAAGTACCCCAGCAGCCAACGGCGGACCCAGAATTTTCATTTGGGTGGTGCAGTATGTGGTCAAGTGAAGAGATTAAATAATAAAATTGAATTTTTAAGATCTTATCAAAGGTGTTTCTTGAATCACGCGGGTGCGGTGTTAACACTTGGGTCCGCCCGTGCCAGCAGCTTTTTAAGACTAAAGAGAGGGCCCTATCCTTGTTAAGCAAAGCAGATATAAGTTTAACAATTCTACTGTATAAGAAATTGAGAGGGATTTCTCTTGTAAATATATTGAATAGGGAGATAATATCATAATAATGGTGGGGAGACAATTGAGCCAATAGTGAGGACGAAATGGCTTCCTTCTCCATGTAGGATCTGGTAATATGGTTTGGGCGTCTTAAGGGCAACCAAGGCCTAATGTGTATACGGGTCTCGACCAAGCTTGTAGAACTTGGACCCGCGGTCTGAATCGGTTGCTCTCAAGTCATGTTCCCTTGGATGATCAGATCAAGTTGCACCAAAAGCTCAAATTAAGCTAAAAGTATTGTATGTTAATAGCTTTTTTATGAAGTCTTGTAGGTGTGTCCAATTCTCCCATAAAGAATTCATAGGACAAGAACCTACCTATTTAATTTGCAAGGCTAAATGTGAAACCCAAATCCATTCCAGTGTCCAAGTTCATGTTGAATTCAAATTAGGTTCTTATTATATTTCTCTAATCAATGTGTTGCTATTTAACATACTATAGGACACTCCTGTAGAATCCTCCATTCGCCCAGTTGTGGAAAGTAGGAAAAAGTTCTGGTACCAATCTGGATGAATGCGGGTAAAGTAGTCCAGAAGAAGAGAACGATTCAACTTGCTAATTGGAATATAGGAATGTTGATAGGCAAGAGCATGGAGTCGCTCAATGATGAGAGCCTAAAAGATACATTTTAGGCCCCTCAATGAGGACTCGGTTATACCGTCAGCTGAGATCAATTAGCTTAATTAAGTTATTTTATTGTTTGTAGGTACTACAGATATAAGGAGCGAAATTTAGAGCTAAAATGGAAGAAACCTCACAAAACATGACAAACCGGAGTTACAAGTGAGGAAGCGTGCCAAATATGGGAAGAGACTCAAATAAGAAAGCAAAGCAAGAGTCCAAACATGCCTTGGACGTCCAACATGGGTCCCACTCACCCCATAGCATGCCAACATGGAAGTTCCTTTAATTGCACCATTATTCTCGGAATTTTCAGGGGCAGCAAATTGAAATGGTAATAACTTTCAACCCGAGTGTCGGATTAATGCAATCTACGTACCGTTGGAAAGCTCTTTTCGAGTAGATATCCGTAGAGCCCAAGATTGTATAAATCAGAGCTATATCAAGGGAGCTATGACCTCAGGAAGTTTGCTGTTCGCAAGATGACCCGGACATACTGTGTCCTGGCATCCAAACGCCAACCAGTGGGCATCCAGACGCCAACCACTGGGCGTCCGGATTCCCAAACTGGATGGATGACCACCTCAAGCATGTTTTGACGAGATTTTTGAGGCCAAAACTCTAAATATGATGCCAAACTCGTTTTTGAGATATTCACATTTTGGGAGAAGTTTTGGAGGCTGGTTTGGGAGCTTTTGGAAGAGCGCTAATGGGGATTTCGTTAGAAATTCTTCGTCAACCTCTCACCATACGTAACTAAATCTTTATCTTTGGGTGGCGATGAAGCCCTAATCTTGTGTTTATGGTGATGTATAGGTTCTAGGGTTTTACTCTAAACGCTTTTGGTTATATGACAAGATGTTATCCATTGATTGAATTTTATTTCTTTAATGCAATATCTCTTTTTTTTGGTATTCTAACCTTGTAGATTTTAATACTAAGTCATACGTAACTAAATCTTTATCTTTGGGTGGCGATGAAGCCCTAATCTTGTGTTTATGGTGATGTATAGGTTCTAGGGTTTTACTCTAAACGCTTTTGGTTATATGACAAGATGTTATCCATTGATTGGATTTTATTTCTTTAATGCAATATCTCTTTTTTTTGGTATTCTAATCTTGTAGATTTTAATACTAAGTCATATAACGATGCTTGAATAAATGTGTTGTTAGATCTAGGATAATCTATGCCATAGAGATAGGTTATGCCCCGATTTACTTCCACATCCCTTATTTGTTGACTCTGAAGGTTCGTAACCAGAACAAGTTGTTTTAGCATTGATAGTGAAACCCTAGGTCTATACTTGCCATTATGCGAGGTTAGAGTGGATTTGTATCCTGAGATCTTTTCTCTGATTGAATCAAAGCTTTGTCTTTAATTTGTTAATTTAGAAATCAAAATCCATCAAACCAACACTTCTGTTTCTAGTAGGATTAGTTTAAGAATCACCACTTTGTTTTCTATTAGGATTAGTTTAGGAATTTAGGAACCAACACAGCCTTTTTGTCCCAATGGATACAATACTCGGTTAACATCTTTGCTTTTTTCGAGTAGAGATAGTAGCAGGGGATAATTTATATTTGCAACCCTATTTTGGGACGATCAAATTTTGGCGCCGTTGCCGGGGATAATTAGCACGGTTGTTTGTTTCTTTTAATTCCAACATCAATTTAGCTTTTTCAATTTTTTTTTTTTTCTTTATCATCTTTTCTCACATCGTTTACTATCTTTATTGCAGGTTACTAATTTTAACAAAAAAAAAAAAAAAAAAAAAACTTCTTAGAGTTTGTGCAGAGATCCAAGAGAATTCACAAAGGAAAAAGTCTTACTCAAGGAAATCTCTCTTCTCTACCAAAAGAACTGTACGCTCTAAGCTTTTTGAATTATTTTATTCATTACTTGCATAAGAGTTGTGTGTCAAAGCACTCGTCTAATTTTTCACACACAAATTCACAAATGGCTGAGGAAATAAAGGAAGAGGAGGCTCCACCCGGCACACCCCTTCTCCGGCCTTGAAGCAGCACTATACTCCTTCGAAATACGCGTCACCATCGTGTATTCAGTTGCCTACAATTCAGGCAGCTCAACAAAAAATCAAACCTAGTACCATAAATCTTATTCCTTCTTTCTATGGTTTGAACAATGAAGATCCATATAATCATATTGATGACTTTCTGGTTATTTGCTCCACTGTGAGAATAAATAATTTCAGTAGTGAGGCCCTAAAAATGTTTCTTTTTCCGTTTTCGCTAAAGGACAAAGCTAAGTATTGGCTAGGTACTTTACCTGCTAACTCCATCACCACTTGGGCCCAACTACAACAAAAGTTCCTTAGATAAATATTTCTTAGTTGGCAAAACCAATTGGTACAGGAGATCTATCACATTGTTCGCCCAAACTGATGGTGAACAATTTCATGAGGTGTGGGATAGATTCAAGGATCTCATTAGAAAGTGTCCTCATCACTAAATTGCCAAGTGGCAATTGGTGCAATTCTTTTATGATGGATTGTCTCCTGAATGGAGAGACATGGTAGTCACCGCCAGTGGCGGATTTATCATGTTAAAAAATGAGGATGAGGCATGGGAGCTTTTTGAGAATATGAGTGAGACTATTCAACACCACGCTTCCATTGCTAGATTGGAGAGGCCGGCCGCCTCTAACTTGCAAAAACCTAGAGGTGTGTTTGAAATTCAACCCTCTAATGAACTCACCACTCAAGTGGCTGCCTTGACCCAAAAGTTGGATCAACTATTGTCTGTGGGTCAATCTCTCCGATCTCTACTCGGGGCGTTTGTGTTTTGTGCTCCAGTCCCGCTCATTTTGTGAGCAATTGCCCTACAGCCTCTCAGTTCCCTGAATTTGTGCAAGAGCAGGTGAATGCTGCACAGGGGTTTTCCAAACCAGGTAATGAACAATTTTCTGATACTTATAACCCGGGGTGGCGCAATCACCCCAGTTTTGCCTGGAAGTCGCCTGACTAGGGCGCTTCATACTCTCAACCGCCCAGGCAGAATTTCCTATTAATCCTGCAGCCTACCATTCTTAACAGTCCTACCAGCACCCCAACCCTCAACCACCTCAAAGAAATCCATCATTTGAGGAGACAAAGTTGCAAGAGTTCAAAGCAACCACTCAACTGGTCCATTCCCACTCCCAGTCCATAGCCAAGCTAGAGGTCCAAATCGGGCAAGTAGTTAATGCTCTTAATAGAAGAGAGGAGGGATGTTTGCCTAGCCAACCCACGGTTAACCCTATGAATACTTTCGAGGTGGGTAATGGTTCGCAACCTCGTGATACCTATCATGAGCAAGCCAAAATGGTTGTCGCATTGAGAAATGAGCGTGAGGTTGAAACTAGGCCTGAGGAGCCTAAGAAGGATGTGAGCAAACCTATAGCCAATCCCAAGATTTCTGAAGCTGAAAGGGTTTCTAAGGGAAAGGAGGTCACCCCTCCCAGTTCTTCATCTGTTCCGGCTGTGACACCCCCATATGTGCCTAAAGCCCCTTTTCCCACTTGTCTTGACACACCCACTCCCTTTAGTAAAAAAGGAGCCACTATGGATGAAATGCTAGATGTGTTCAAGCAAGTAAAAATCAACCTGCCTTTGCAGGATGCTATCAAGCAGGTGCCTTCTTATGCGAGATTTCTGAAAGATTTGTGCACTAAAAAACGCAAATCTAAATCTCATGTGCCAAAGAAGGTTTTGCTCACCGAGCAAGTGAGCTCGATTTTCCATAATGACACTCCTCCCAAGCTGAAAGATCCTGGCATTCCCACCATTACTTGTACCATTGGGAGTCACATTATTGATCATGCATCATTGGATCTTGAAGCGAGTGTCAATCTCTTGCCTTACTCGGTGTATGAGCAGATTGAGCTAGGGCAATTGAAGCCCACTCAGGTTCCATTGCAACTTGCTGACAGATCTGTCAGGGTACCTCGGGGCATAATTGAGGATGTTCTGGTCAAGGTCGACAAGTTCTTTTTCCCAGTCGATTTCATCGTCCTTGACACTAAACCAGTGCAAAACCCGAGGAAATACACTCCTTTCATTCTTGGCCGTCCCTTTTTGGCCATAGCCAATGCAAACATGAATTGTCAAACCGGAGTTATGGATGCTTCCTTCGGTAATATGAAAGTTAGGATGAACGCTTTTAGGGCCTCTCATCAACCTCCAGACAAGGAAGACTGCTTTGCAGTCGATGTTTTTTATGAGCTCGTGGAGAAAGCTCTTCAACCTGAGGATACCTTGCCAGTGATCATTGCTCTTGATCTGTCTGACGATCAAGAATATCAAATAAAGGAGGTAGATATGAAAGAAGTGCTAAGTCATGTCTTTATGCAGGTTTGGATTGTACTTCGTAGGTTTGCCTTTTTTTCTTTCTTTTTTTGTTTCTATTGCTTGCCGCTAACATTCAGCAGGTACTTTGGTCTGAGTTGGGGGGTGTCCTCCCCATTTTCCTCCATTCCACCTTATGTTAAGCGGTATCCAGGTGATATCCTTCCTTTTCCTTTACTTTCCTTGTCCTTTATATCTCATTATTTTTGTGCTTCACATTGTGGACAATGTTAGGTTAAGCTGGGGTTGGGGGGGGGGGGGGGGGGGGGGGTGGTGTATTAACTTTTGAGTTAGTTTCATTAGTTCTTTTTCTTGTATTGTATTTTTTTTAAAGTTAGATTTTTTTTCCTTTTGTTAGTCTTTCGGGAGATTTCTAACTAGGTTTTTATGAAAGGAAGATAGCCTGATTTTTGGAACTTTTTGTGAGGAAAAAGATCTTGTTTTAGGAAAGAGTTTTTGAGAAATTGTTGATCTCTCACTTAACACGTATTATATTGAAAATTTGAAATGTGAAGCTATGATTTCCATACTAGTGAGAACTTCAGAACAATTATGATGGAAAGCCGACCCTCGGTCATACAATGTCCTGGTTCAACTGAGTGGATTTATCCACAAATCGGTGAATTAATTCGGACATATGGAAAGGGCTGCCTATTGTTGGGGACCGCATAAAAAAAAAAAACACAAAAAAGTGTTTAGTTAGAAGTCTTAAAAAAAAAAGTTGTGACTAGTTTGGGTTCGTAGCCATTTTAACCCGAGCCAGTAAGCCCATAGGAGTATTTACCTACCTAGTGCCTTAAAGACATCTGGTTTGGGATTCATTGGCCGAATGCTCGTTATATAGGTTAATTAGAAAGCTTAATGGACCTACGCAATGCACAGTCATATATGTGTGTTAAAAGAAAAAAAAGAAAACAAAAGAAAAAAAAATCACTAACATCGTGTGTTACGGCCTTTGGAAAAACAATAGTGTGAAAGCCACCATAAATGCCGAGAGGAAGCATGTTATCTTTTACTGAGGTTAGGTGGCCCATAATTTTGAAAGAAAAAGAAAAAGATGTTTTTTTCACAGAAATTCTTAGTGGGTCGTTTTATGCTTTCATGCTTCTATATGTACAGAATGTCACCATGCACGATCAATTTTTCCAGCATGATTTTGAGGATTTTTTTACCAACAGATAGGATTCGTGAACCAAATTTGTGATGTGTACTGAAAACCCCATAATCATGAATATCTGGTGTTCGTAGGCATCATTTTGGAAAAGACCACCTACTTTTGTATTTTAGGAATTTTGTGGGGTAGATTCATTACAAACCCTCACGAGACTATAACTCGTCATCTAGGGGGAACTTAGAGGTTTAAAGGCTTGCTGCACATGCTAAGTGAAGCCGTGCTCCCTACGAAAGTGGCCTTAGTTAGTTTTTCCTTTTCTTTTAGCTTTGCTCGAGGTCTAGCAAAGTGTAAGTTGAGAGGTGTGATGAGAGCCTAAAAGATACATTTTAGGCCCCTCAATGAAGACTTGGTTATACCGTCGGATGAGATTAATTAGCTTAATTAAGTTATTTTATTGTTTGTAGGTACTACAGATATAAGGAGCGAAATTTAGAGCTAAAATGGAAGAAACCTCACAAAGCATGACAAGCTGGAGTTACAAGTGAGGAAGCGTGCCAAATATGGGAAGAGACTCAAATAAGAAAGCAAAGCAAGAGTCCAAACATGCCTTGGACGTCCAACATGGGTCTCACTCACCCCATAGCATGCCAACATGGAAGTTCCTTTAATTGCACCATTATTCTCGGAATTTTCAAGGCAGCAAATTGAAATGGTCATAACTTCAACCCGAGTGTCGGATTAGTGCAATCTATGCACCGTTGGAAAGCTCTTTTCGAGTAGATATCCGTGGAGCCTAAGATTGTATAAATCGGAGCTATATCGAGGGAGATATGACCTCGGGAAGTTCGCTGTTCGCAAGATGACCCGGACATACTGTGTCCTGGCGTCCGGACGCTAGCCACTGGGTGTCCGAACACCTGAACCGGATGGATAACCGCCTCAAGCATGTTTTGACGAGATTTTTGAGGCCAAAACTCTACAAATATGATGCCAAAACTCGTTTTTGAGATATTCACATCTTGGGAGAAGTTCTGGAGGCTGGTTTGGGAGCTTTTGGAAGAGCACTAATGGGGATTTCGTTAGAAATTCTTCGTCAACCTCTCGCAATGCGTAACTAAATCTTTATCTTTGGGTTGCGATGAAGCCCTAATCTTGTGTTTATGGTGATGTATGGGTTCTAGGGTTTTACTCTAAACGCTTTTGGTTATATGATAAGATATTATCCATTGATTGGATTTTATTTCTTTAATGCAATATCTTTGTCTTTGGTATTCTAATCTTGTAGATTTTAATACTAAGTCATATAATGATGCTTGAATGAATGTGTTGTTAGATCTAGGATAATCTACGCCATAGAGATAGGTTATGCTCCAATTTACTTCCACATCCCTTATTTGTTGACTCTGAATGTTTGTAACCAGAACGAGTCTTTTTAGCATTGATAGTGAAGCCCTAGGTTTATACTTGCCATTATGCGAGGTTAGAGTGGATTCATATCCTAAGATCTTTTCTCTGATTGAATCAAAGCTTTGTCTTTAATTTGTTAATTTAGAAATCAAAACCCATCAAACCAACACTTCGTTTTCTAGTAGGATTAGTTTAAGAATCACCACTTTGTTTTCTATTAGGATTAGTTTAGGAATTTAGGAACCAACACAGCCTTTTTGTCCCAATGGATATGATACTCGGTTAACATCTTTGCTTTTTCCGAGTAAAGATAGTAGCGGGGGATAATTTATATTTGCAACCCTATTTTGGGATGATCACTCAATACAATAAAAAGAAAGATGGTCAATGTACCCTGTCCATAGGTAACAAAAATGAAAGGCGATAAATCTAAAGAGCACACTCACGGCTACAAACTCTATTAAATAGTAAAAAACAATGCCATAAATGGAGTAGGAATGGTAGTCTATAAGGATTTGATATAAAAGATCCTAGGAGTAGAAGGATTAGGTGATAAACTTATAGCAATTAAACTAGTGCCAAAGGAAGATATACTTCATATCAATAGTGAATATGCACCCCAACCAAGACAATTTTGAAAGGTGGTTTAATACAAGAAATTCCAATTAGTGAAAAGGTTTTCCATGGAGGGGATTGAAATGGGCATGTATGAAAGGATAGTTGTGGGTATGAGAGAGTGTTTGGAGGACAAGGATCTGGAGAATGGAATGAGTTGGAAGACACAATGTTGGAATTTACATTGACATTTGACCTTATAATAGCAAACACCTACTTAAAAACAGAGAGGAGCATTTAATTACCTATAAGAGTGGAAAAAACAGGAGCCAACTAGCCTT
Source organism: Camphora micrantha (assembly GCA_003546025.1). Classification (NCBI taxonomy): domain Eukaryota; kingdom Viridiplantae; phylum Streptophyta; class Magnoliopsida; order Laurales; family Lauraceae; genus Camphora; species Camphora micrantha. Next base: position 27,598,148 of record QPKB01000010.1, read on the forward strand.
GTTTCTAATTAAAAAACATGACCAACTCATAAAGGCTATAAGGTTATTCCGGGATTGAGTTTAACCACACAACATAGGGTAGCAGTTTTAGCTTAGATGTTTGTATTAGAGTAGAAATATAGGAGCAGCAAATAAAAGAAGGTTCCCTAAAACAAGGTGTTAAAAATTGAAATGGAAAATGACAACAACATTCAAGCATAAGACAATCAAGGAGGGAAATGGAACTTCGAGGTAGAAACTCAAGTAATGTGGAACCAAATTCCTGGGTGCATTAAATGGGTTGCAGAAAGAAGTGCTAGAAGAGACAAAAAAGGAAAAGACACTATGTTAAAGAAACCCAGCAGCAGAGTGTAGAGGTTCAAAAGGCTGTTTGAAAGAAACTGATACAAAGTTTCTCAAGGGAATAGGAATATAAAAAATTATTAAATAAATAAAAAGGCAAAAGATAAAGTTAAAAAAGGAATAATTGATGCAAAGTCGAAAAAATGTAATGTCCTATATTATGAGTTGGGAACAAGAAAAGGAGAGAAATCTTTAAGCTGGTAAAAAAGAAGGAAAAGTCATGACTCATGTCAGATGTATAAAGAGAAACGACCAAAAAAATAGGATAATGATATTAAAGAAAGTGGAGAGAATAAAGAGCAAGCAAAAATAAATAAATAAAAGTAATGTCAATTGTAACCACCACAGAATAACGTGCAAGAAAGTTGATAAGATTTGGGGTACCTCAAATTTGGCGCTTCATATCCTACAAAAGGTGAAATTCAAAGCAATGAGATAAACAAGTAAATACTTGTTGAGAAGCAAATTATCCAATGGGAAAAATAGAAAGAAACCCCAACATTAATGGTGATACTGATGCCAGCAACAATTTTTATAAAAAAAAAAAAAAAATGTAACTCACAATAGGCATAAATAGAAAAGAAAAAGGAATGGCAAAGATTATTTTCCTTCAATTGACCCAATTAAAAGTTACCAACTTCTTAAACAAGAAAAAGGAAAAACAATCCTATGCTGCTGACCCCATGGGAATCTTCATGAGAATGACTTCAAATGACCCAGATGGGGTCATATTTCTAAAATTGAACATTTCATATCAAACCCCACACCATATATAGGCACTAACAAATTCACACCAAGTGGTATGCAATGCACCATTAGATTGGCAATCTGAAGTTGATTGAGTTAGTCACTTCTTCTAAACATTGGCAACCAATGGCATATACCACTCTAATTGGGGCAAAACTTGCACCAAAGCCTATTCACGGTGGGGCTTATGACACAAATGGATTAGACCAAGCATCACAAGGTCCCATGTGGGTCAACTAAAGTCATTTGCAAGGAAATTCCCATGGGGTTAACTCCATAGAATCAATTTTCAAAAAATAGGAAAGCATGAAACAACAAAACAAACTATCCAAAGTGAAAGCCAGCACGCGCAACACACACATATATTCTTTTGGTTGGGGGAGGGCAGGTTTGTTTTGAGTGTTTCACAACTGAAAATCAAATTCTTCCAAACTAAGCATAAAAATTACAGAAAGAAAATCAATGTTTTAAAATTATGAGGAAAGAGGCAAGGCATTCTATTCTAGTTGCCCAAAGAGTGGGCATAAGCCTCAACGCAAAGAGTGATACCAACAGTATCCTCACAACCCACTATTAAATAAAGTGTCAAAAAGAACTAGCAAAACCAAACATGGAAACCCACATATTGGAAAATCCATGGCAAAGCACAATATGTAGGACTTGTTTGTGCAATAATTCCACTCTCCGCGGATTTCTATTTCAATGGGAGAGAAGAATCTTGCATTCGTATCTCTCATATAGGAAATCAAATCCTTCGAATGGAGGAAAATCAGTCCATGCTTTTTACTTTTCTGCTAGGAAAATGTGCATCATAAAAGAACAGAAATTGAGCTGCACGGAAAATCAGAATAATTTTCCACACCATCCCAGGAGTCCTTTCATTGAACAAGGCATCATCAAAGCAATAAAAAAAAAAAAATCAAAACCCACCTACATTTCCACACCACAATATCAATCTCTCTTTGAACAAGTATCAAAAACTACAAATAAGCAAAACTAGGCCTGTCAAAGGGCCCGGCCAGGGCTGTTCGTACCCTACCATCAGTATATGTAGGGCTGGGCCCATGTGGGCTAAAGCCCTGAAAGGGCCTGCTCTACCTATGCCCTTACTCTACCCTCAAGGGCCAAGGTAGGGCCCAGGGCTTGAAAACAATAAAATGAATACATATATACAATTTAAAAACAGTCCTATTGGCCCATTTAGATATCCAAAGGAAAATAAAAAATATCTAAACATGTTGGCGGCCATAGTTTAACAACTGTTAAAGAATAATATAAAGATCAACATTTATTAGCACCAAATGTTAAATATTTAGAAAATAAAAACAATGGAAATAAACACCAATCACAATTATTAGTTGTTTCTTTTATTTTATATTGGTTGTTTCACCACTACTATGCATATCATCACTTACTACCCTTATCTCATTTTCTTATATTAAAAAGTAAAATAAAAATACAAGGACCGGGCCGGGCCGGGCCCGGCCGGACCCTAAGTACTGTCCAAGCCCGGCCCTCTAAATTAGAGGACCCACAAAATTCTGTCCAAGCCCGCCCTTGTACTTTTTAAGAAAAACAAAACCTTCATTTTAGTGGCATTTTGAGGGCCCTGCAGGGCCCCCTTGTCAAGGGGTTGGATTGACAGGCCTAAGCAAAACCCAAATGGAAACTCCACAAAACAAGAACATCCACATACTGAATCAGAACTTATATTACATGGGTATCATCAAAGCTGGACATATTTCTTGAAGCAGACATCCCCATCACCAAATCAATCAAAAAGACAAAAAAACCAACCAACACTCTCACAAAAAAAGAACATCCACATACTGAATCATAACTTATATTACATGGGTACCATCAAAGCTGGACATATTTCATGAAGCAGACATCCCCATCATCAAGCCAATCAAAAAGACAAAAGACCAACCAACACTCTCACAACCCCATATCAAAATTTTCCTTGATCAAGCATCAAAAACCACAACTAACCAAAACCCAAGTAAAAAAAAAAAAGAAAGGTGATATGGGTATCTACCAAAAGCGTCGGAAACAAGGAGAACTACAAGCTTGGAATCTGAAGAGCCTGTGACGTAGCTCTTGAGGCCTCCAAGCTGCTCTACAGTCCCTACCCCACATGCAGAGCTGAGGGTAGGAGGGTTTTCAAAGCACTGAGAGCTTGCCATCTCTGCTACACTGCAAGGAACAAAGTGAAGTAAGCCTCGTGGGAAGAATCGCTGCATCTTATACAAAGACCCAAAGTGTCAAGGACACTCGGGCGTCATGGCTGACGTATCAAACCAATATTCCAATGGGATTTTTATTCATCTTCTACCAAAAAAAAAAAAAAAAACTGACATTTATTCATTGTAACAACGCAGTCTCCACGGACTTTATTTTCTCCGGGGGAGAGATAATGAACTTTGGTTGGCCTTATTTGGCAACTCTAGTAATAGAGTGAAGTGAAGTAAAGTTAATTTTGAAGAAAGAATAAAATATAAGTGGGATTACGATGGTATTTTATTTTTAATTATTTGTCATGGAATCTTTTTATTTTTTGTATGAAAAGGTTGAGCATTTTTGTATTTTAGTAGGTGAAAGTGACTGCTTTTTTATTTATTTTTTCTTTTTAAGATGGAGGGAGTTTTGAATTAAAGTGTTTTTAATGTTATATCTTGTAAAAATGAAGATTTTACTTGACTTCTATTATATTAGTTAAGTGCCAAACTAGTCCAATTTTTTTCTTTTATAATGGGGGCGGTCGATTGAAAACCTTCCAACTTGATATATTATAATGGACTCTCATGAGTGGCTTCTGGTCAAAATTAGATTAAATTCAAAACCATTCAACTTAATATATTATAGTAAGAGTTTTATGTCATATGTTGTTAAAAATAAATATTTAAGGTAAATATGCAAAAATGATTAGCTAATAACCTCCTATTTGATGGAAATTGAATAAAAAATAAAAAAGATGAGAAATGAATACCCAGTTATAATCCTAATAATCAAATCAAGAAAAAAAAAATCAAGGTTTATATCCTTTACTACTCACTTCATATCCTTTATACTTTACCTTTTCAATAAACTTTTGGGGGTTTCATACGAATATGAATCCGAAGAAGGAATCATTCCTTATGTAATCTAACTCAAACAGACAAGCCCAATCAGAATGTTGCCCGTAAAGTATGACATGAGGCTCTAATTTATGGCCAATTGACATTTAAAGCCAAGTTCAGTCTTAGTCTTTGAATCCATTGTGTAGTAAGTTTGGACTTGGTTGAGGCTAAAACCAATTACAAAAGTACTTATACTCATTTAAAAGTATTTGCACTCATCCCGCTCATGTGCAGTGCAATGTGCACAAACAATAAGCAAACGATGATTTTAGGCTTCGCAACCTGAACAGCCCAACTCGTTAAAATGTAAGCATGGTCCTTGATTTTGGGCCCATTGACAATTAACACAAGAAGGCACAAATTGGAGTCCAGAATAGGCCTGACCCGAACCCAACCCAAACATAAGGCGGAGGACAACTTCCACATGCAAGGAAAGGAAGCAGACTTAAGGATTGAATAATGAGCAGCTGGGTGAAAACAGGACTCCCAACCATCGGGCTGGCCCTTTATACTCAAGCAAATGAGCAAGTTAAAGCATTTATAAGGCATGTCGATGTCCGACCTGAGGCATATCCATGTCCGGCACGAACTTAAAAACACAATCTCATATCCAAACTAAGTCCAACATGGGCCACTTCTTGGGTGCGGGCTTTCTTTCCACGTGTGCAGGCTCTCTTCCCACTTATGTGGGCTTTCTTTCCCGTGTGCATGCAGGCTCTCTCTTGGTCCCAGCCCCCTTGCCTGGTGTAAAAAAAAAAAAAAAAAGAGTCCAACACCGGCCGTAATTGAAACATGTCATGCCCAAGCCCACATATTCAGTCAAAGCTTTCTATTACTAAAGTAAAAGCACTACTTGTCCTGGCCAAGTCAGGCTGGGCCCAAATTTCAGATTCAGGTCCGACCCACATACTAAAAGATAAGGTCTAAACCCGTCCCCAAAGCAGGCAAGGCACGAGTTGGGCCTGGGCCATGAGTACCCATGCGCACACTACTGATGTCCCTAACCAATAGAGCAGGGCCCAAGAAAAAAAATGGTATAAGACCATACATAACAAGAATAGAATGTGCCAAATCAAATCATTTAACAGGGTTAAAGGTCCAATAGACTTGGCAGTGATCTTTTTTTTGTTTTTTACTTTTGTGTTTGCCATAGACCCAAATCCATAACCAATTTTAAAATATTAACATTATTTTCTTATTTGGGTTAGACTTCATGCACATCCTTGCTCTTAGCACAGATCAATATAATATAAGACCAGAATTCAGTTTAAATTATGACCAACAGATCTCAAAAACATTCATGGCAAAAGAGTGAAATGATTATTTCAGATTAGGGGTCTTAGATTTGAAGCACTTAAAATTCTCTAATTCAAAATGAGAAGAGTTTTATCCTTCCAAAAGATATCTATTTGAATCAAGATCTCCACAAATCAATTTCACCTGTTGTCAAATTAGAGCCAATGCAGTAGCCATCTTTCTTAATTAATGATAGAACTTGTCCTCTAGAGCATAAATCACCTCATTTCCTTCACAATATGGATATCATATATTAACTTTTATGTCAACATTATTAATGCAGGCCCGATCAATTATCAGGTAGTCAGATTTTGCTAATTTGGACTAGGCCAGTTAGTATTAGAGCCAAAGGATCTTTTTCAATTGATTGTGAATCCCATTTTCTAACACCATGCAGCCATATAGAGAGTGAGGCCATCTGTGCTGGAAAACCAATCAGAAGCTCAAGGCATTAAAATCCAATCAATAGGAAGATAGAAAATGAATATCCCGCCATCACCCTAGTGAAGGTCCCATTAATATCTTCACCTCATATCCTTCACTCTCAACTCTTTAATAATCCTTGAGCTCATTCCACCAGGAATTCCTAATTTTATCCATAGGGATGGCCCCATTATTGTTCGTCTTCCGAGATTGGGTTTTTTTTTTTTTTTTTCCTTCTGTAAGAGAGATTCAATGGTTGGACCCTCATATCTGAAAACAGTTGCGGAGCACATCCAATCTCAGCTGGCATGTCACACAAACACTTGGCCCCAAATTGTAAGGCACACAAACATCACAAGGATCATAGTTCTATGACCTTTCAACATTCACCTGATGCATATTAAAAGCCAAACAGTTGTATTTATCATATAGCAGTAGTTCCATCCTTTTTCAACATTCACAAAAGCAGTACATGTAAACTACTAAGAACCGATAAATACTAGAAATACGAAAGGGTAACGTATACATCATATCCCAACTCTGCATGGAAATTTAGAGGATAGGGTTGAATCTCACTAGTAACACTTAGATTAGCATCACAGCCAGTAGTAAGAGTCACCCAAGATTTACTTACTAAGGCAGATCTCTCTTTCTTACTTAATATGCTTGGTAAACCAGGCCAACATGTCCTCATGGGCTTCTTCAGCTTTCTTCACAGCACCTGCATCATCTACACTGTATCTGACAGTCCATCCATGGGCAACTCCAGGAAAGATCTTCACAAAGCTACCCACCTGTGAAAATAGCCAGTTGCTTTTAGTCCGTGATTATATGATTTGTGTTGGCATGAACACTCTCTCTATTTAAGAAAAAGCTCAAAAACCCCTCATCTGGAGCACAGAGAGATCATCTAATCACAGTGACAGTTGACCCACTTATGATGGGCACTACAAAGAGAACTGCAAAAAACTTAATATCAAGATGGATGGGCACTACTGTCTCCCATATTGTAATGGTTTTGGTTTGCAGGAGCATAAGGGGATCACGGTATATTTCATGATTTAGTCTATTGGTGAATAATGGTCACATAGTATTAAACAGGGGGCCACGTCCCCAAGGTAATACTTTTTGTTTGTGGTGGAGGTGCGGTGGAAGTGGGTGTTGGCTGTGAACATATTGATCTGGTAAGAATGACAATAGATGGGTTCCAGCATCCAATCAGAGAGAAACTTATTGTTTTTGTTTTGTTTTTTCTGCTTCCTCTTTTTTGATTGATAATAGGAGAGCAACTTCAGTTGCTGTCTAGTTCACACGGGAGCCAGAATGAATTATTTCCATGCAATGCACTATGTGAAAAACCCCATCATTCAGGGGGTTGGAGAGGCCAACTGGACTGGAGAATCAGTTTATAGCCCCAAAACCATCCTGATCAGGTACATCTGAAGTCTCCTCCAAATGCCATGAATGTGTGGGTTGGCAGGGAACGGTAGCCTCACAGACTGCTGCCATTCACTACTAGATAGACTGAGTCTCCCTATTTTTTCACTCTCAAGTTTTTTTCCTTGCCTTGAAATAAATTAAAGAACCATCTCATTTATTTATTTTCTCACTAGGCTTATTGTTGCAACCATGAGGTTGTGGTCTAAAATCATGTTAGCAATAATAATTTAAAAAAAAAAAAATTTGGGCCATCATTAATTCACTCTGAAATCTTCTCTCACCCCCATCCTGTTGACTAGTTGGGAGCCTGCTTGGGCCTACAAAGACTGAAGACCATCCTAATCAGAGTAATTTCACGAGTAAAATGATCCAATGCAAATGATGTAATTAACTTTGATGATTGACCAGGTTCAATTTAAGCCTCTACCAACAATGAACCTAAATCCATGATGAGAAATCAACAAGCTAATTTTACATAACAATACAATTGCCAAGCATTCCACTGAAATTCCAGAACTCCTTACCTCAGTTTTTCCAGATAAAATCTCCTCAAACTGTTTCACCAGCTCCGGAGGGGAAAGCTTGTCAACCTCAGCACCCAATATAGAAATGGGAGATTTAACCTCTGGAAACATACAAATCACAATTCATTTGTTTTTGAATGTTTACAAAACATAATTCATAAGGTGGATTGAAACAAATTAGAAAATTTGTCAACTCATTAGGTACGAACTATTAAGGCAAGAATAGAGTAAAATAATGAACTAGATTTTGAAGTGTTTAGAAATTAAGATTCTTGCCTTTAATGTCATCAACAGTCACAAATGAAGGATGACACAGCACTGCAGCTTGGATCTCACCAGTCTTGGCTAATTCCACAACTACCTTGGCTGAGAACAATGTGAGAAATTGAATGTCAGATGCATCTAACAGCATACACATAAGTTTATAAAAGGAAAAATAATCAAAGAGTTGCGGTGCTGTCATTCCTTCCTAAAACATCACTCAACTAGGTAAAAACTGTCCCAAAAAAAAGGTCCACCACTAGTTATTCTTCAATTTATCCAGAAGTTGATGAGACAGACAGAGAAAAAAACAAGGAAAAAGAAAACAGAGAAACCCATGTATAGAACTCTTCTAAATAGAAAAAAAAAAAGAAAAAAAAAATCCAAACCCTTCAAATGGTGGCAGAATAAATAGTCAGGAAGGATAATGCTCAAATGGTCCACATTTATGTAGTAAAAAACAGACTGAACGGGTGTCCAAGTTCATTAGGGCTTGGGCTTGGACTGGGCGGTTCATTAGAAATGAGAACTGGGCTTCGCTGGGCAGGCTTTATAAAAGGTGGGGCCAGGGCTAGTGGGCTTGGAGCAGATTTTGTAAAGAGAGACTGGGCTAGGGCAAGTTTTACAAGAAAGGGTCTGGGTCTGGGTCTGGGTCTGGGGAAAGCTTTCTTTTAAAATTCTCTAACTATATACATTTTTTTTATTTTTAATTATATAATTATTATCTATTTTTATTTTTCCAATAAGTTACTCGGGAAAATTTTGCCAAAATTCCGAAATGCTAAAATATAGTAGGCCGTTATATCAAAAGGTTACACAATTGGACCATGGGCCTCACTTGTACATACTAAAACCAAAGTAAACCATGCACCTTTACTGGTCAAGGATTATTATTTTCAGTGGACCAGATTTCAATCTGAAAGGCCATGATGAATAGAGGCCCTAACTATCCCCACAGCACAATCCTAACCACCAACTGATGGCTTGAAAATAGAATGCAAGAGAAAGAAATGTTGTTTGACTGTGACATTCAGTATAAGAAAGCCTAATAAAATGCTAAAAGCTTTTAATCAATGTCATGTTGACCTACTCTATTACAACATGGTGTCAAATCAGTGGTCTGCATTACCAAACAATTCAAGGCTCCAAATACTTTGTATCTTTTGCTTGGGAACTATACCTTGCAAAGATCATGCCAAAATATTCCAATATCTGGAGTTGCGTCAGTTATTTTGTTGCAAGGAAAGGGGGAGAAACTTACCTCCCCAGCAAAAGCCTGCAGCGCCAATTGCAGCAATTCCTTTGCTCTTCAAATCAGCAATTACTGATTTTGCATCTTCATATCCTTTATCCTACAAGGAGGAGGAACCGCGGAAGGCATTTGTTAATTCATGTCACAGTATTGCACTTGAAAGGCAAAGGGAAAAAACTACAGTTCCAGTATTAAATGAATCTTTCCAACCATTGTTCAGTGCCACACCTCCATTTAACTAGGAGTTCGATGCTTAATTCATGTCACAGTGCTGCACTTAAATGTATGTCAAAACTGTTAAAGTACATGAAAGAGGCTACAGTGGTACACAGTCAAGCATGGGCCGAGCACAAAGGGAAAGTTACACAATGATGCACACACCATCCAATCATATATCTATGCCTTCTCGACCTACATAAAAATTCTGGTCACAACACACAAGCACATTGGCCAGGTCAGGTCCAAGCTCAGCCCACTTTCGACTGCATTTGCGTTGTGTTTTTAGGCTAATGAGGTGGGCCTGACTTGATTTTCTGTCACAACTCACAATGGTTGAAAGAGCCAGGCTAGAGATGGATGAGTTAGATGCACTGCACTTCCCAGACCACATAATTGACACAAAATGACCTAATATTATGCAAAATAACTGGTTAGGACTTAATTTTTAGGCCCATGGTCTGAATTTGGGCTTGAATATTGGGCCACTAACTAGGTATGTCGTGCTTGCACAAGCCATAGCCCAGCTTCTGCACAAACTCATGGCAACTGGTGATGAAACCAATTATTCACATGTGAATATTCAAAATTCAACACTAGTTGTCAGCAAGTATAGGTCAATAAGAACAGAAACCAACCGTCCCATGAGCTTTTAACCAAACTTGAATGGGCTTCTGAGGATCATCAGGTACATAAGGATCCCCATATAAGAAATCAGGAACCACCACATAGAATCCAGCAGCCGCAATTTTGTCTGCAAGCTTCCTTTACAGTAAAATGTTACTGACATCAGCTTCAAATATAGATGTTTTATGCATACAGAGAACTGAACAGAAGGGTAATGGCAAAATCACCATTCGGAAAAAGAAATAGGACAATAGTGCAATAAAGAAAAATGGAAATTGGAATTACCTATAATGAAATTGAATATGATTTAGTTTAACATTTCGTCTACACGACACTTCTCAACAAAAACAGCATCTTCTGAACCAAAACCATTATCTCCAAGAAGTGCAAGCTCATGACATACATATTCATATGCAGATCATCGCAACCAAGAACTGCTTCAGAATAATGTTTTACAGAATCTTAAGTACTCCAGCAGCTATTTCAATACTAGAGAGAGGACCCTTTCCTTGTTAAGCAAAGCAGATGCAAGTTTAACAGTTCTGACATATGAGAAATTGAGAGGGGCTTCTTTTGTAAATATATTGAATTGGGAACTAAAACAATGGTGGGGAGACAATTGAGCCAACAGTGAGAACACACTGGTTGCCGTCTCCATCTAGGATCCAGAAGTTTAATATGGCTTGGGTGTTTCAACTCTCAAGGGCAACCAAGGCCTAATTGTATAGCGGCTCTTGACCAAGCTTTTAGAACTTTGACTTGCGGTGTGAATTGATTACCCTAAAGTGAAGTTAGCTCAGATGAGTTGGACAGAGTTGCAGCCAAAGCTCAAATGACGTTAAAAGTACTTGAAAAACATAAAAACTTCATAAAAAATTGAAAAACCGTATCCAGTTGTCCAGAAAAAATTTGCAAAACGTATCCTTTTGTCTTTTTTGACTTGTAACTGCAAAAATATCTATGTTCAGAATTTGAGGTTTTGTGGTTTTTTATGAAGTCCTGTAGGTGTGTTCAATTCGCCCATAAAGAATTTATAAGAATCTACCTATTTAATATGCAAGTCTAAATGTGAAATCCAAAACAATCCTAGTGGCCCCAGGTTCATGTTTGGATTTTTATTGTATTTTTCTAATCAATGTGTTACCATTTAATATACTATACTATAGGACACTATTATAGAATCCTCCATTCACCCGGTTGTACTGAAAAGTAGGCAAGGGTTCTCGCACCAATGAGTGCAGATAAATAAGTTAGTCCAGAAGAAGAGGAGGGTTCAACTTGCTACTTGGAATATGTGAAGTTTGATAGACAAAAGGCATGGAGTTGATCAAGTTAATGTAGCATGTCTATAGGAAACAAAAAGGAAAGAGGATAAAGCCAAAGAGCTCACTGAAGGCTACAAACTCTACTCATCACATCATCAAAGCTTTATCCCAACTATGTTGGGGTCGGCTACACGAATTATGTTTCTCCATTCCGATCTATCTTGAGCCAAATCATCATATAAGTTTCACTTCTTCAAATCTGTTTTTACTACCTCCATCCACGTCCTCTTTGGCCTACCCCTTCCCCTTGGAGGGCCATCAACTTTCATAGCCAAACTTTTCATTACCGGCTAGTACAAAAAATATGCCATAAATGAAGTAGAAATAGTAGTCGATAGGGTTTAATATAAAAGATTGTGAGAGCAAAAGGAATGGGTAATAGACTTATAGCAATTAAACTAGAGTTATAGGAAGATATAATTCATATCAGTAGTGCCAACGCAACCCTAGCAAGATTAGGTGAAAGTGTTCAAATTTGCATGTACGAAAGGTGAAAAGATTTAATACAAGCAATCCCAATTAGTGAAAAGATTTTCTTAGGAGGGGATTGAAAGGGGCATGTACGAAAGAATAGTAGAGGGTATGATGAGAGTGCATGGAGGAAAAAGACTTGAAGAAGTGAATGAGTTGGAAGAAACTGTACAAATTTGCATTGACATTTGACCTTATAATAGCAAAAACCTAGTTTAAAAAAGAGGGAAGATCATTTAATAACCTATAAGAATGGAAAAGATAAGAGTCAGTTCGACTTCTCTCAACTTAAAAATAAAAAGATCGGCTACTTGTAATAGCAGTAAGGTTATTCCGAGAGAAAGTTTGACCACACAACATAGGATAGTAGTTTTAGATGTTTGTACTAGAGTAGAAATAGAGTGGTATTAATAAAAAAATGCCCTGAAAAAAGGTGTGAAAATTTAAAAAGGAAAGTGATCAAAATAGAGAAAAATAGAATTTGGGGGGAGAAACTCCAGTAATGTGAAACCAAATGATTGGCTGTATTAAACAGGTTGTAAAAGAGGTGCTTAGAGAGTAGAAAGGGAAAAGACATTGTGTTAAAGAAACCTGGTGGTGGAGTGTAAAGGTCAGAAAGACGTTCTAGAGAAAAGACATTGATACAATGTTTGGTAAGGGGCTAGAAATGCAAAAATCTATGAAATTTATACAAAAGAAGACGTTAAAGTAGTACGTGATGTAAAGTCGAAAGCATATAATGACCTATATAATAAGTTAGGAACAAGAAAAGGTAATAGATTTCAAGCCGGCAAGAACGAGGGAAAGTAAAAGTAATGAGTTAGATCATGTTAGATGTAGAAAGAGTGACCATCAAAGAATTTTAGTGCAGGGCAATAACATTAGAGAAAGTGGAGAGAATAAAGAGCAAGCAACGTCAATTGTAACCACTACAGCAAAAGGTGTAAGAATGTTGATCAGATTTTTGGTACCTTAAATTTGGCGCTTCATATCCTGCAAAAGGTAAAATTCAAAATAATGAGATAAAGAGCAAGTAAATACCTTTATGATGGTGAAATAATGCCAAACACTCATCTCAAAACAACTACCCAAACACTCCTTGAGAATCAAATAATCCAATGGGTAAAATAAAAACAAACCCCAACATCAATGGTGATACTGATACCAATAACAATTTTACAAAAACAAAAAATTCAGCTCAGAAATGCATAAGTAGAAAAGAAAAAGGAATAACAGATTATTTTCCTTCAATGGAGATTATTTTCCTTCAATGGATATATTTAAAAGTTACCATCTTCTTAAACAAGATAAAGGGAAAATGATCCTATGCAGCTGACCACATGGGGATTTTGATAAGAATGACTTCAATTGACCCGCATGGGGGCCATACTTTGAATCACACCAGCTGGTATGACAAACACGATTAGATTGGCAATGTGAAGAAGTGATGAATTTCAAAGTTAACTATTGATTGAAGTTAATCACTTCTTCCAAACATTGGCAACCAATGGGCATACATAACTCTAATCGGAGTGAAACTCGCACTAAAGCCTATTCGTAGTGGTACTTATGACATGAATGGATTAAATCAAGTATCAACAGTCTCATGTGGGTCAACTAAAGTCATTTGCATGGAAACTCCCACGGGGTTAGCACCATAGAATCAATTATCAATAAATAGAAAATGTGAAACAACAAAACAATCTATCCCAAGTGGAAGTATCTATAAATATTTTCTTTCTTTTTATTTTGGTTTGTGGCATACAAATTACAGAAAGAAAAGCAATGTTTTAAAATCATGAGTAAAGAGGCAAGGTGTTTCTAGTAGGCCAAAGAGTGGGGCATTAGCCTCAACGCAATGAACACACCTTTTTAATAAATAAATATATAATTACGTCAAACAACAATATATCATAAAACAGTAGCAGTAAGTTTATTTTTAAGCTTTTTTGTTAACTAAGGTTGAAAGTTAATCTAATTACAAATCACTTGAATTTTTTTAGAATTTTTTTTTTGAAATTACAAACAGTCCCTATTTCTTCATAACAAGACGTGTTGAAGGGAAGGGCATACTGCCCACGTATTGAACATGACCGAAGAGCACACTTCCACTCGGGTCTATGCCTCAAATATGCATCCTACAATGAGACACACACACAGGCTTGAGGCGGGAGGCATGAAGCATGGGGCATTTTTGAGAGGCCCCTTAATAAGGCGAGCCTCAATGGCATAAGCCCCAAATGCTTCTAAAAATCACTTGAGAAACAAACAACAACCACACGAGATCTTAAACCCATGAGAATGTGCACCTTAAATAGAGCACAGAAAACCAGTTCTTAAAAAACCAATATTTAAACTGTGTTGCCCCAAAAAGAAAGTTTGTTGGACCATAGGATGGTTAGTATTGAATTTACAGTGTGTCGGGATTTTCTTTTTAACATTTTATGTACAATTAATATCTTCAAATCAAAACAAGAATTTTCACCCTTTTTTTGAAAAGTGTACTCAAATTAAGAATTAAATCACATGCTACCTAAAGAAATATAATTCCATCGTTTGCTTAGTAAATAACGATTTAACTATCTCATTTTCTCTTCAGGTTCATTTAGAAATTTTTAAATCAAAGGCCTACAGAATAAACAAATGAACATGAACACAAAGAAAAGTATCAAAAATGGTGACACACGTGGTTAGAAATAGTGGGAATAGTATCTTAACAACTACGTTTGACCAATTCACAAAAATATAACAACAACCCTTCTATAAAAAAAATGAAAATGTAGCACCGAAGATGTGTGGAAGAATATAGAAGTGGCATCAACACCAGTGGCAAAAATCTTCATCTCAATACACAACCATCATTTCTACTAAAGAAAGAAGTCATCCTGAGATAAAATAACAAAAACCCCAATAGAATCCCCATAACTCACTATCAAATAAAGCGTAAAAAAGAACTAAAACCCACAATTGCAAAACCCATGCAAATCACAATACGTAGGACTTGTTTGTGCAAAATCCCACTCTCAGCAGATTTTTGTTTTGACGGGAGAGAGGAATCCTGCATTCCTACCACTCAAAATCTTCTCTTTCAAGGGGAAAATCACTTCATTTTTTTCCACCAAAAGAACAGAACAGTGGGCTGCACTGGAAATCAGAACAATTTTCCACTCCATCACTTAGTCCTCTCATTCTACAAGAGCAACCCCAATTAAACAAAGTGAAACCAGCATCATCAAAGCAATAAAAAAAAAAAATTTAAAACCCACCTACATTTCCACAGCCAAATATCAATCTCTCTTAGAACAAGCATCAAAAACTACAAATAAGCAACACCCAGATGGGAACTCCACAAAAGAGCAACACCCAGAAACAGAAAGGCATACTAGATGAGAACAGATGATAATGGGTATCATCAAATCAAAACGTATTTCATGAAACAGACATCCCCATCATCAAACCAATCAAAATGACCAAAACCAACCAACATTCTCACAACCCCATATCAAAATTCTCTTTAATCAAGCATCAAAAACTACAAATACCCAAAACCCAGATAGGAAAACTCATTTAAAAAAAAAAAACACACCAAAGACAGAAATGGTAATATGGGTATTTACCATAAACGTCAGAAACGAGGAGCATTGCAAGTTTCGAATCAGGAGAGCCTGTGACGTAGGTCTTGAGGCCTCCAAGCTGCTCTACAGTCCCCAATCCACATGTAGAGCTTAAAGTTGGAGGGTTTTCACAGCACTGAGAGCTTGCCATCTCTGCTGCACTTGCAGGAACAAAGTGGAAGTGAACCACAAATTTTTTGAGAGGAGTCGGAGGAAGAATGGCCACATCTTATGGAAAGAGTTGAAGAGTAGTCGAGGACACTTGGCGTCATCATAGCTGACGTTTAAACGGCTGTGATGTAATAAATCAGTAAATGTGAATTTATCACAGCCAGATGAGAATTGGTAAGAGTGGGAAAGTATTGTGGTCATAAACCCACCAGCTGTGATTTGTGGTAAGGATTGAAATCACAATTGAATAAAAACAATATAAATGTTGGATTCATGGATCAGTTGGGGACCGAATAAGGGCATATTCAATTTGTTAGAAATAAATTTGGGCTGGTAAACCAATGGGTTTCATAATTGCAGGCCCAAATGTAGATTAAACTATTAATTGTGTCAAGAATAAGGGGCTGAATGCACATTTTTGCAGCCCGAATTTTGAAGAAAAAGTGAGGATTGAGGAAATGGATTAATGCTCATGTAAAATCTAGTGCAGCCACCATTCTTTGAGCAAAATTACAATATATGAGTTAAATTTTTCTCAATTCTGAAAAAAAAAATCCAATTTTTTGATTTTTTTTTTTTTTTTTTTTTTGAGTGGGGGCGGGGGGTTATTTTTCCGTCGAAGAAGAAAAAAATCCACAAAACTAGTTTTCTTCGGCCACATAAATATTAACAGGGTGGAATCAGGAAATCCTCTTTGGGAGACCTCAATGTTGAAAAAGAAAAAATGGAACTTCTTTTGTTGGAGGGAGGAGAGGCAAATGTGGAAAAAAAACAAATCTAAGGAAGTTTTCATTTAAAAATGGGGGGTTTTTCAAGTTTTTTTAGAGTGGCCATGGTCCCCCCTAGCCCCTAGCCCCACCATGGTAGCCCCACCATGGTTAGTAGTTGGTTCTTTGGTTGTTTGGGTAGGTGAGCCATTATTAACTAAACTGATGCCCCATGTGAAGGGGGCCCATTTGTTTTTTTATGGAATTGCATTCTAAAAAATGTAAGAAACATATTTTCTAATAGTAGCTAAAATTGAATGGAGAAAGGTAAAAATTTATAAATGGGAATCAAATAATCTTCTATCTCGTGAAAAATGAATTAAGAAGAATACCTCGTCATCTCTCTAATAAAAAAAAATCCCATAAGAGTTCAGTTCCATGTTAGTATACGGGCTCAAAGTTGTTTATCAATACTTAATTTCTTTCGAGTGAGAGAAGAGGAATTTTGTATTGACTTTACTCGAAAATCAAGCGAAATAAAAGCTCATTTGACCTTGAATTCCTATATAATCCATTACTAATAAATAGGGTGTAGAGAATTTGGCTCTCAATATATTCAATTGAAATTTAGACCAAAGTTCAATCCAAGTTTATGGATCCATCGTGTAGAAAGTGTGGTCTTGATTGAGCCTATAATCAATTACGAAAACACCGATAAGCATTTAAAAGTTGCTAATTAAGCTCGGGCGCAGTACAATGTTAAAAAACAATGAACAAAAGATGATTTTAGACTCAATTACTTGGCTACCAGAACAACCCAACTTGTAAAAAGTCAAGTATGGTCCTTAATTTAGGGGCAGTTGGCAATTAACACAAGACGACCCATTTAATACCAAATTAGAGTCCATAATAGACTTGACCCGAACCCAACCCATTTACATCCTTATATCATAAGCAAATGCGGGTTGTAAAGTGCACGCAAGGCATATGTGAATGAAAGTTTAGGGTTATCCATGGGCCAGGCTGAGGTTACTTTCAGCTTGTATTTCAAGCTGATCGAACCTAAAGCTTATTTAAAATTAATGGACTCAACGTGGGGCCTATTGATGTTAGACATGTGGTCATGAGGACTACATACGTCTTGCATATATTACAAATGAAATAATGTGTCAAACCAAAACATGTAATTGGTATTTTATTTTTTATTGAGAAATGGTATGAATATTTGGCTGTTTAGAAGAGTCGCATGAAACTCAAGATAATGACCACCATAAAAAAAATTATATAAAAAAGTCCAACATCAATTAAGATAAATATGATCATAATAGAAAAATCCTATCATAGAAAAAGATAAAATAAAGCCCAAGGCAAAGGCATAACGATCCAATGGATGATGTTTGATCCGAATTTGGTAAGCGGGGGAGAGCAACATGAAACTCGAGGCAATGGCTGAAGGAAAAGAGAAAGGATTAATACCAACAGAAACACTACTATAGAGAAGAAAACCCTATAATAGAAAAAACACCACCATAAAAAAGCAAAGGCTTAACGTAATCAAACGAAAAAATATATATAAATTGAAGGTTTTGAAAAGGTGAAATACCAATTTTTTCACATTCCTATGCAGTTAGGGTGTTGATGGGTTGTTTTCTTCCGAGCTAAGGCATAACCATGCCCGGCACGACTTCGAAAATACAATTTGATATCCAACTCAAGTTCGACACAGGTCATAAACACCTGGACCGATCAGGCCGCTTGAAACATATCAAACCTATGCCCCTCACTATCATAATCATGTTTGACATAGGTCATAATCATGCCTTGCACTCACTCAATCAAGTCCCTCACTATCAGCACTACAATAAGGAATTGATTCTTAGCTGTTTATATGGAAAGGATGTGTTTCACCACTTAGCTACCAGTGACTTGGAAACTTGAATCCACTGGGTAATTCAAAGTTAGAGTTCATTTTTTTCATATGTTTGAACTAACATTTCTCTAACCCAAGTAATCAATAGATTGGATTAAAGTTAATTTATGACATATGACATCCTGATCCAACTTTACCTTGACCTTCCAACAATTTAACTTGAATGCGACCTATTAATTAAATGTCGAGTTAACCTTTATAACTGTAAAAAACATTTGGATTGACATCTTTATCATAATTAATGAATGAGTAAACTTTAGGTCGAGCACACATACTACTATACACTATTCAATACATTCAATTCCATCTCCCTATCTTTAAATTATCACTTTTTCTTTGTCTATCATCTTTTTGGTGTGATGATTTAGATGGGTGATATTTGTAATCAAGTTTCCTTTATAGCAATTTGATAAATGACATTTGCTAATCATTAACTCCTATCTTTAGACTATCAATTTTTCATAGTACTTTTTTTTTTTTTTTACAACGGAGGGTATCCTAGCCCTTTGGGCCTTAATAATCCCCACAGAACCAAGGGGAGCCGGTAAATCCCTTGTGGCCCCAATGTGATAGTGCAATTTCGAACCCCAGGTGTATACATCTTTTTTGTACTATCATTAGACTATCATTCTTTCCATGGTATTTGTAATCATCTTTTTTGTGTGGAAGTTTAAATTAGTGACATTTGGAGTCACAACTTTTTTAATATCAATTGGATAGATAACACTTGTCAAATATCTATAACACTTTTAGCTAATAAATAGAGTATATTCTTCCGTTTAATTCAAACACTCCTATTCATTTTTCATGTATTAGTCTCACACCCTTACCTAATTTTTAATTCATTTTTTTAAAAGTTAGTATATCGTAAATCAAGTTAAGCCAACTCTAGGGGTGCTTGAGTCCATGTCAAAGACTATATGAATTCATCATTAATTTTCGTTTCAAAGGTTTTACTTCTACTTATAACTTTTTATGTATGTATTATATAATGCATATGTTAACAAAATAGAATACCGTATAAACTTATATAATTGAAAATAACCTATAATCATATAACCTAGAATCAAGTTAAAGTATATCAATTGCTTTTAAACAAAAGGGATTTGGACTTCTTTATTTCCCAAATAGATAGACTAAAAGTTGAATAAGGATACAAATGTGGTTTGAAACCGATTTATTGATAGGAAATATTTTCGGAAATCAATGGAGCATGTTGAAATGATTATTTTCTATATGAAAAACTACTTGATTATATATTTTTTTATTTTCATATCTATTCTTTTTATTTATGCTGATATTATTTTGAGATTTTTGAATCTTATACTTTTGAACATCTTCCATAAATATGATGAGTTCAGTTTTTAAATAAATTATAAAATTAATTATAAAATCATTTTTATATTACAGTCATCAAATCTTTATCGGAAATGGGTGGCATAGGAAAAAAAGGTAAGATTAATTTTTTTTCTTTTGTGAAATTACATCATAGCTTGAAGTAATCTTATTTTTTTATTTTTTACTATTTTTTAGTAAATAAAAAAATCATCATAAAGAGAGAAAAAATAGAAAACCGTAAGAGAAAAATAAAAAAGAGAAACCAATTCTCCAAAACCTAATATTAAGAAAAAGGATATAGAAATTGTTGTGCATGATGGGGCCAACTTTAAAACTTCCAACATGGACCCATCTTTAGGAATTTGGGTGGAGGGCCATGTTTAGAAATTACAACATGTGGCCCCGCCTTTAGGAATTAGAATATGAGGTCCACGTAAAAAAAAAGTTTATTGTACATGGAGCCCATATGTATAAATCACTATATAGGATACACTTTTAACATCACAAACTCTTAAAATTTTCTAATCATAATAGATATATTAAAAATTTTAATTCAACTATAGAAGACTCATTTTGACTTGGCTAAGTAAAGTTATTGAGCAAGGTGGAATTGAGTTATTGAGCAAGGTGAAATTCTTATATCATCCGGATTCTTTAATCGCTTATCCATAAATAGATATATTAAAATTTTAAATTTACCTAAAAAAAGGTTTACAAAATTTTAAATTCTTAAATAGGATTTGAATTAAATCTTGAAAATTTTCTTCAATCAAAATAGAAATCGAAATTGGAGTTTCAATTTCGCAATTGAAATCGAAATTGAGCTCCAATTTCAAAATCAATTGCGAAATTAGTCTCCAATTTTGCAATCAATTGCAAAATCGAACTCTAATTTGGAAAACAAATCATATACCTACAATATATAATAACTAGCAAAACACGCCTGCGCTTATCGCGGGCAATATAATTTATAATATTAAAAAATAATTAATAATTTTAAAC
This sequence comes from Camphora micrantha, assembly GCA_003546025.1. Classification (NCBI taxonomy): domain Eukaryota; kingdom Viridiplantae; phylum Streptophyta; class Magnoliopsida; order Laurales; family Lauraceae; genus Camphora; species Camphora micrantha. The sequence goes on from QPKB01000010.1 coordinate 27,618,953, forward strand.
AATTAATTTAAAATTAATTATTTAACCATAGATCTATAACCATATATTTTTAATTTATAACCATAGATCTATACAACGTATATCCTTATAAGTTAGAAATAATATTTTGAGATCACATGAGAAATCATCTTTATCTAAAAGTCTAATGTGTAGATAGATGTGTTGAATATGTTAAACTCTATATTTAGATGACTAAAACCGAAAATTTCTCCCAAATTCCTAAAATCTCTCTTTAAATTTAAATTTGAGAGTTTGGGTTAGAGTTGGATTAGTCACTTGAATTGATTTGATTGATAGAGCATATCTCTTGAAATTTATTTGAGATCGAATTTCTCAAATTGATTTGAGATTATAGTTCAATATTGCAATCGATTGCGAAATCGGACTCCAATTTCGAAATCGCAAGAAAAACATGTTTAATTTGTGGCTATTTTACGAGATATTACTTGATGAAAAAATAAATATAAAACAAACAAATATAAATATAAAAGATATTACTTAACATCAACGTTATGTATTTATTTTAGTAATTTCAACTTTATTTCAAGTTGAAAATCCTAAAAGCCCATTAATTTATATAAGCAAATTTAAAAATATAAGATTACGATGAGAATGTGGGCTGGCTCGTGGGTGGCACTGCCTGGCCTAATCGGGGTACGGAACGGCACGTACGGCACGGTTGAGCCTATCTAAAAGTAGGTCATGTTTCTTTGACAAAAGTTCAAATATTATCTTTATTTGAGAATTACTGGAGGTCTTTATATCTTCTTATAAGAATCCCTTTTGCTTTTATATTTTCTTTAAAATAACTTTTAAATATTTCACCTTCCACGGAATGGGGCCAAAATCTCCATTGGACGTTGGGCACCAATACATACGATAATTTTGTACTTGAGTAGTTGAGATTTCACAGATACACATCAAGAATAAAAAAAGGTAGAAAGAAAAGTTCATCCATCAAGATTTGACATTTATTTCTTTCCGAATTGGGAACTTGGGTTCCTTGTAAAGTTGCAATATAACTTGCTGTAAAATTGTATATATATTACAATTTTTTAAAATTGTGATAAAGTCAGTATTACAATAAAAAAAAGATAAAATAAAGTCAATACTAAAATCGAAATCAAACAATCAATTGCAAAATTGTATGTGGCCCTGTCTTTAGGAATTATAATATGAGGTCCACTTTAAAAACGTTTATTGCATGTGGAGCCCATATGTATTAAATCACTAACAAGAATCAACTTTTAAAAATTACAAACATTAAAGGTTTTATAATCATAATAGATATATTAAAATTCTAATTTTACCTTAAGAAGACTCATTTTAACTTGGTTGGATAGAGTTATTGAGCAAGGTGTATTTTTTAATCTGGACTATTTAATCACCTATTTATAATAGATATATATATATATATATATATTTAAATTTGAATTAAAGAAGCTTAACAAAAGTGGACTCTAAATCGATTAATAGAGCTTATCTGTTGAAATTGATTTGAGATCCAATTTTTCAAATTGATTTGAGATTAGAGTCCAATTTTACAATTGATTAGCAAATTATACTCAAATTTCGAAATCAATGCCTATGTATTTAATATATATTAATAGTTTGTCCAAAAATTTGCAAAAACCAGGCACGTGTGGCGCGGCCCAACCTAGATCGTTTCGTTGGACCATGTTCCCCTTCAATATGCAACCCTACCATCAACCATCCACTAATATACATGGCCCACCCACAGATCTTCATCCGAGCAGGGTAAGAAGACGGAGTAGATGCAAACAAGTGCGAGCGATCGAGCTAGCACGCGAGCCATCGAATGGATATCCTAGGGAAGAAGAGGTACCTGATTCCAATGGAAATGCCGCCTATTTCACTGGATTCTTGAATGAGGAAGAGGTAAAGAAAATTCTTTGGAATGATTCTTCTTTTCTCATCTGATCTTACGTGCATCTGGATCGAATCAACATCTGATCTCGTTTTGACCTAAATTTGATATGACCTCACGTGTAGAAGATCGTGTATCAAGATCTGATCTCGTTTTGACCTAAATATGATCTGATCTCAAGTGTAATTGGATCACAGATATAATTGGATCAATATCTGATCTGTTTCGATGTAAATCAGATCTGATCTCACGATAGGACATGCCCGCGCTAAGCTCGGGCCCAAAAATAAAAACACGTCCAATTTGTGGCTATTTTATAAGATATTAATTAATGAAAAAACAAATAAAAAACAAGCATATGTACTATTTATTACGGTTCAAAGCATGGCCCGGCCCGACATTTATACAAAGTAAATATTACTTTTTATATAAATGAGTATGAAACTTCAAGTCTTATGTAAATTAACATTTGCAAAATTGCATGTGGCCTGTCTTTAGGAATTAGAATATGAGGCCCATTTTAAAAAAGTTTATTGTATGTAGAGCCCATATGTATAAATCACCATCAATGATCAACTTTTAAAAATCACAAACATTAAGGATTTTCTAACCATAATAGATATATTAAAATTCTAAATCCACCTACAGAAGACTTATTTTAACTTAGTTGGATAGAATTATTCAGCAATGTCGATTTTTTTCATCTGGACTCTTTAATTACCTATCCATAATAGATATATATTAAAATTTGAATTCACGTAAAGAAGCTTAATAAAAGTGGACTTTGAATTGATTGACAGAGCTTATCTCTTGAAATTGATTTGAGATCCAATTTCTCAAATTGATTTGAGATTAGAGTCCTATTTTGCAATTGATTGCGAAATCGGACTCCAATTTCGAAATCGATGATGACGTCTATAATATATAATAACTAGCAAAGCATGCCCGCGCTAAGCCCGGGGCCACAAATAAAAACACATCCAATTTGTGGCTATTTTATGAGATATTAATTAATGAGACTATAAACATAAAACAAACAAATAAGAAAATAAATATAAAACACACAAATATATTATTTATTACGGTTCGAAGCATGCCCAACCCGACATTTATACAAAGTAAATATTACTTTTTATATAAATGAGTATGAAACTTCAAGTCTTATGTAAATTAACATTTGCAAAATTGCATGTGGCCCGTCTTTAGGAATTAGAATATGAGGCCCACTTTAAAAAAATTTATTATATGTGGAGCCCATATGTATAAGTCACTATCAAGGATCCACTTTTAAAAATCACAAACATTAAGGATTTTCTAACCATAATAGATATATTACAATTCTAAATCCACCTAAAGAAGACTCATTTTAATTTGGTTGGATAGAGTTATTGATCAAGGTGGATTTTTTTCATCTAGACTCTTTAACCACCTATCCATAATAGATATATATTAAAATTTAAATTCACATAAAGAAGCTTAACAAAAGTAGAATCTGAATTGATTAATAGAGCTTATCCTTGGAAATTAATTTGAGGTCCAATTTCTCAAATTGATTTGAGATTAGAATCCAATTTTACAATCAATTAGCAAATTAGACTCCAATTTCGAAATCGATGCCTACGTCTATAATATATATTAATTGTTTAATCAGTAATTGTTAAAAAGTCTACGTGTTTAATTCCTGGGTCCATCATTATAATTTATAAACTCATCAATGTAGCTAATATTTAAAATCCAAACCACTCAATATAATCATCACCTTTTATATTAGCTTTGTGAAAATTTTCTTCAACCAAGAGTAACTGAACTAAACCTAATAAATCAAAACCCTAAACCCATTTTCAAATCCCAACTTCAACCCCTCAAGTAACTCTGCATCATCCCTATACCTAAGTCCCCAAGATCCCAAATTTGGAGAACGAGAGAGAAGATAAAAAAACGATAGCCAGGTTTTATAAGATTCTGACTTGGCTTGAGTCTCTCCTCTCTAGTCATAGCTCTCGTAAGGCTTATAAAGGAGAAAAACAAGTGAAAAGGAGTGAAGTGCTTTGGAGAAGAAAGGTGTTCTGAATTTTGCAAGGAAGGAAACTAACTTCTTTCATTGTTAGTATTTTCTAGGAAATTTTCAAAATTTGTCCTTAAGCTTTTTACTATTCTAACAAAGGAACACAAGAATAGATAAAAAGTTTTCAATTTACCCTCTAGATTTTATTTACATAAGGTGAGCATAAGTAAACCAATCATAGTCCGCCATATCACCGTTGGGCACCCCTTGCCTTGTACAAGGCAAGCGGGGATTTTCAGCAGAAGATAAAAATGCCCTTCCCTCTTCACTTTATCTTTGTCTTCTTCTTTCTTTCTTTTTTTTCTTTTTCGTTTTTTCCTTTTTTTTTTTTTTTTTCTCTCCCCCACTCTTCCCTTCTCCACCAGCAATCACCCAACCCAAAGCCCTCACTTCTCTCGCCACCACACTTTGGATCATGTGGTTCTGACCCCCTTTTTTTTATTTTTTAATAGTTAACTATTTTAGGATTTGGTTATGATAATTTTCTGTCAAAACTAAAATCAATTGCAAAAGTGAGAATCATTTCACAATCGAAATCAACAACTACGTAAGTTGGTGGGTCGGCTCTCTCTCTATAGGGTCCATTGGCATTTGGTTTTCAAGAGCAGGTCCACAGTTTGGGCCCAAAAGTGATTGGGTCTAAGTTCAATAGGTCCTTCCACACACATGAATACACATGAAACTAAATGCTTTACATTTGTGTAATATTATGAATCTAAAGATATGATATTAATCACGAAGAATAACACGAGCACAATAACTGATCCCAGCACATGGCCCACCTTCAATCATCATCTTCAAAATTAGAAGGGACAATAACCGTACGGACCATCATAAAGCTAACAAAAGCCCTAGAACAAAACAAAAATGTATATTTACCATAGAGCTGTTCGATCCGTAGGATATCACAGCTTGCGATATCCTAGGTATGTAGGATATCCCACAATCACTTGAACAGTCCGTATATTTATTTATTTTCTTTACTGTGGGACCACCAAACCATCATCCAAACAGTTGGATAGCTGTATGAGTGTAAGAACTACTATCGCACTAAATTTGAACCGTTGATCTATCACGGTTATGGAGAGATTTGCAAAAAAAAAAAAAAAAAAAGGCTTATAATTTGTTCTTATAATTTGCAAAACAACGTGACTTTCTTGCAAATTTCTCCATAACCGTGATAGATCAACGGTTCAAATTTGGTGCGATATTAGTTCTTACATTTATACAGTTATCCAACAGTTTGGATGGTGGTTTGGTGGTCCCACAGTCAAGGAAAAAAATTAAAAAAAAGACTCTTCAAGTATTTCCACTTCTGATTGTAGGATATCCTACATCAAGCGATATCATACATCTCTAGGATATCGCTGCCAGCTTTACAGTAAATATACATTTTTGGGCTTTTCTGTGACTATTGTCAGCTTTATGACTGTCCGTATGATAATTATCCCAAATTAGAATGGTAATCAAGGTTTGGGTCCATCACAACGTGATACCCAAGTCATCTATCATTCCCCTAATCAATATATATATATATATATATATATATATGTGGCAGCTATGCGTGGTTATTAGTGTATGAACATATACCCATCCATAAATGATGCACAAATCAAAAAAGCTACCGTCTAACATAGTTTATGCCTGGTGGCCCACAACAGAACTTATAGACAGCAAGCCCACAAACAACAGAATCACGCATAACTCTAAAGCAATTAAACTCTCTTTTTTTTTTTTTTTTTTTTTTGTCTTCTTTCATAGATTTATCATGCACCAATGGAATATGATTATCCAATAGAAAGAAGGGCCTTTTATAAATCTAACATGCAGTAATAAGGCTTTAATTGAGGTTCATCAATGGAACCATTCAAACATGTTGTTTAATCAAAGGAGAGTAGTCAATCTTTAGCCAAAAACAAAAACAAGGAGAGAGTAGTCAATAAGGAACGAAGGAGAATGGAAGGTGAATAACCACGTACTTGGATATAAAGAATCGACAGTGAAGACGCAAAAAATTAGTCCCTGATTATGTTTGTTGAGAATCTCTTGTGCTAAATCCCTGATTATGGTTCCTGCCTTTTAAATAATGTATACAAGGTCTGTTTCCTCCTAATTAAGTTTAGGACTCCATGTCCCACTAAATCTCCACTCACTTGATTAGTTTTTATTACAGCTAAACTCACTTTCTAAATGTTTTTAGCTTTCTCTACAAATATTGGGAGTTTTATGGCAATGTGGTTGAACCTCAATTCAACTAACCCATATGACCTATCTAATTAGGAAATCTAGCTAATTATGTATTAGATTAAATTAACACTTTCTATTTTTATTTTTATTTTTATTTTTTTCACTACAAATCATCATTAATTAATTTAATTATCTTATGAGGCTTGCGGTTAAACTAACTGAGCCCCAAGATGGGCGTGCAACACAATGAGCCCCAAGTTAAGATGATTATTTCACTTTTATGAATGGAATATGGCTTTTAATTTTCTGTAGACGTTGAACCAATGTCCATATTGAGGGGTTCCTGTTAAGATCTAGTCTAGCTTAGAAGACATATAAATCATTTAAATAGTCCATGCAAATAATCTTCAATATGCTATTATCATCCCCTACTTGTTTTTTTCGGTAAAAGGGTAATTTCATTCAATACAACGAACCAACCACACAACACCACCACCACCACCACCACTACCACAGAGTGAGCAACCACCAGACTATCTCTCGTTATAAAAAAATAATAATAAAAAAGACAGGATTTGCTTTTGTTCGTGGAGAGACTGAAAGAAGGCCCATGTAGGATTAGGATATAAGCCCAATATACTAAATTGCCACTAACCAAGGTATATATATTAACTGTTAAACCCTTATATCCGATTTAAATCCTGCTAGTCTGCATCAGAGTGAACACTTCTATTTCTATGTTTACACGACCATGACAAGAACAGAACACTCGTTTCCTGGTGATCCTAAGAAAATCCAAAACATGACCTCTGAGACTCTTCATTCTACCATGACTTTGTCCATTGCTTCATCACAGGTCGTGTTGATTCTCTTACGTCCTTGCACTTCTAAGCATTTCAAAATGCAAAGAAAAAGCAGCAGTGGTTGTAGATCTCAATGACCTGCCCGGAGAGGAAATCAAGCAATTAACTTTCCCATTTTCCTGACCTTCTCAGCCATGATTTTGAGTTAGACCATATACGATATAGTGGATGCCCTAGTTAAACAGGGGTTATAAAAACTCTATATTGGCTGAGTAGTATCTATTGTTTATTTATTTTTTCAAGCATCATTAGGTATAATATTCTTATACCTGCTCCTTTCTTTGGTGCTTTTTTACTATTTACAAGTTTATCTTGAACCTTTTGCTTCATTTATATTACTTTTTCTGAATTATTGTTATCAATCATAAAAAAATAAAAAATAAAATAGTGGGACCTTTGGACTCATGGAATGGTGATTCAACTTGTGTATTTGAGGTGCCCAATGCTTGAAGGAATAAAAAGAAATGTTCTGGAGTGCAATATCCTAACAATGCATGAAGGAATCTAAAGCATTGCTATGGAGTGCAATATCCTAACCCTTTAACCAGTAGCCTAGAAACATGCAGCTAAGAAAATAAATTTAACAAAGGGGCATTTCTTATCCATAATAAGGTAGAAATTAAATCTTCTCCATGTGCCCAACATCGTGATTGAATCAATATAATGTGTGAAAACTTAACCATATTGCCCCATTTTATAGATTTTAAAGTTTAAAGATTGCCTTGCTTTACTTGTACTACGTAAGTTTTTTTCCTTAAGCATGTGCTTGCCTCCTAGCAAGCTTTTCCCTCCTTCAAGGCAAATAACTGGATTCAGACCTTGGTCTTCCCAATTGATGCAGGGGCAGTTCGACCATTAGGCAAGAAAAGCCATTGCTTTAGGCCCCCCAAAAATTAAAGCCCCATAAAAATATCTTTTCAAATTCTAAAAATACATTCAAGCAATTGTCATAGTTTTTTTTATCTCCTAGGCCCCATAATAGTAATTAGTATCACATGTTATTAAAGTCATCTTTTCACATTTAAACACAGCATTAAAGTAAGTGTCATCCTTCTTTTTCTCTACACAGTGCCTTTTTAAATCCCAACAAATCTCAAGTCAACCTCCTTGCCACCTCACCAGTGAGGTTTTTCAAATGAATGTTTCTATACCCACGCTTTTCCATCTCACGTACTCTTTACTCTCTCACCCTCTATCTCTCTCATAGATTGCCTTTTTCTATAATTACTTTTTTTTATTTCTAAAGCAATATTCTTTAAAGATTTATTGATATAGTTTTGTCTTTTTTTAATAATATATGTGGATATATTCTAATAATATATGTGAGCCTTTTTTATAATATATGTTAATCATAACCCACTAACTCAAATATAATCCATTTTTTTCATAATGAAAAAACTGGATCAAATTCAAAATTCATCTACATCTACCATCTTTATAGCCAATAATGATAAATCACTAAATCATGTTCTATTGTTTTATGATTTTAAGATTTTTTTAATCCCATGCTAGTATTGTATGTTTATTATAGTTAGTGTTCGTTTTATTTATAAATATTATTAGTTATAATTTATAAATGATAAATGTATCTATTAGAAAATACGAATCCAGATGCTCAAAACCTTAAAAAAAAAAAAAAAAAAAGAGAGAGAGAAAAGGGAAAAAATAATTTGATGCCTCATTTAGGATTGTCACTTTAGTCCTCAAATTATCTCGAGCAGGCCCTGGCTTGTAATGATCATATAAACAGCCAAATGATGAAAAATACCAACCACCTGTGTGCTTGACATGGGAAATGAAAACCCATACGCGACAATTTTGATAGATCTTTGTCTTGAGCTCTGTATCACTAGAAAAATGATAGATGATGGAATGTCCTTATTTTTGAGGTTCCCCTTTGGTAACAGATTCTTATACATGGTGAGCATGAATGAATCCAAGGTGATTACCACATATTCCCCTATGTAAATGTGCTAGAACCAAAAGTTAAAATGGACTGGTAAATCCTTTCCATTTGTAAGCAATGGTTGAACAAGATTGCCAAGCAAGTCCTTTTTTCTAATGAATGGTGATAATCCATTTTTATCAAAGAAAAAACTCGAGATGGAGAGTTAGAAGTTGTCCCATCACTAATTTTGGTTTGTGATTGAAAATTTATGTGGAGTTTCACGGGATGAACTGGACGGGTGTTCACATGCCAGTCTAGATCACCCATCGCAGTTATTATACCTTCACCGTGAGTGTATCAATAACAGTCTGCCACGTCATCCAAAAATTTTGATATCACATAAATTTTTGGATGACATGACAAATTGTTATTGACCCACTCACAATGAAGGTATAACAACTGCAATAGGTGATCTAAACTCATATTTCACAATTCAATCAATGATATGATTGGACAAAAAAATACATGTTTGTTGGAAGGCCCGTAGTTTGATGATCTACAAAGCTCAGCTACTGATTTGCTTTGGCCCCACTCCAGGTGAATGCTTCATTTTCTTCTATAATTAGAAGGTAAAAGGCATATAATGTTTGGATTTCTCCCGAATGTCTTCATCTTTTCCTTGGCAGTGCTAGACTATTGCTGATAAGGAAAAGTACAATGGGAGAAATTAGGATTGTGTTTGGAAACACTTCCAAAAAAAAATTTTGAGTTTCGCTCTATGGATATTTCTAAGTACTTCTAGAAAAAATTAGCTCCCTTATTTCCTATTAAGGATGGGGTTGGCGAGTACCAGTGGTCTCCATGATATGATATCATGGTTGCTTCCTTTCAGGAGCTGGTGAACAATAATAATAGCATGGGAAATAAAGGGGCAACAATACGTCAATACCCAATTACATTGGCTCTGTCCACTCTTTTTAGCTTCTTATAAATAATTACAGAAATGTTCATGCCATCTAAAGTCAGGAGGTAATACTAAAACTGTAGTTGGACTCTCTTTTTTTTTGTTGTAAATAAGCATATTCATTGAAAGGGAAGAAAAATAACAAAAGATGGAGGACAAGCACAAAGAACAAGACCAAATTAGCCTCCTGATAGGATAGTAGTTGGAATATTTTTTTTAATCACAGGGAGTTGTTGTGGATAGCAACTCCCCCTTCCTGCCAGGGTTCAATCCCTGATAGGGTGGTTTCCAGTTTCTTCATCTAGCCACTGGGCCAACTCATAAAAAAAAAAAAAAAAAAAAAAAAAAAAGGTAAGTGTAAGAGTATACTACAACAATATGCACTCTTGCACTACATAGTGCCTGCATTACATCAGCTTTCTGGGTCCGTGAGCACTTGATTATCACACATCCAATGGAATATGCATGAAGTGAATGCAAGAAAAGGGGTGGCAGAAAAAGGGAAGAGTGGAAAAGAGGAGATTTATTTTACTTATTTTTTTGGTAAAAAGCAATTTCATTCAAGAGAAAAAAATAAATAAAAGAAAACCAAGAAGATCTTCCCAAACTACATAGGAGATCAATCCCTTGTTAGTCCCACACAAACCCCTTGTCTATATGAGTTCTTGACAAGTTCATGAGCAAATTGATTAAGCCTTCTAGGAACATGGAAAAATGAAATGTCTTCAAACTTTGACCTCAACTCATTGATGTCCCGCAAAATAGGTTGGATAGCCCAATCCATCAACTCGTTGATGGCTCTAATCACTTCAAGGGCGTCCGACAAAAGATGGATCATGCGAAATCCCCGTGACCTAGCCTCCTTCATTGCGAAAAGGACAGCTCTTGCTTCCGCTTCTTTTGAATAGGAAACCTTGGATCCATTGGTTGATCCTGCATGAACCTAAGAACCGTCAAACCAAATAACAAAGCCAAAGCATGCTTTCCCATCCATGGCTCTAAAAGATGCATCCGAAAACACCTGAGCCATGCCTCTAGGGCTCCTCAGACTGATATCTCGGGGGTTGTATGAAAGTCCTTTGAAGGCCTTTTCATTATGAGCCATTGAGGCAACAATCATTCTTCTAACGCATACGATTGTGGTAATAGGCTCAATATTTGTGCCCCTAAATATGAAATCATTCCTACTTTTCCATAAGGCCCACCAAAGAGTGAGAACCCATGATTTCGTTTGAGGACTAATTAGCAGATTCATCTTGCCACAATAATCCATAAAGGTTTTCCACCGGTCTCTAATCCTCAGAGAAGTAATAGAATGTGATAACATTTCTATGTTAGAGCCGAACCATGATGCTCTTGCATGATCGCAACGATACTGAGCATGCTCAATAGATTCTTTTGATGTTGTACATAAAGGACAAATGACATCATTAGACATGTTTTTGTTATGGAGTAATTTGCGTACCTTGACTGTGTTATTAAGAAATTTCCAGCCAAACAGAATGACTCTTTGGGATAGAGGGAGGGACCACAATGTCTTCCAATTAAAGGAAGCGTTGTGCATAATCATGCTTTCTTCATGTATGATTTTGTATGCCGATCTTGAAGATAAATCACCCCATTTTTAAAAGGGCCATATTCTCCTGTCATCACTTCTGGAACGGAGAATATAGATTTTCATAATTTCCTCATCACCAGAGGCGTTATTAAAAACATTTCTAATTAGCTGTTCGTTCCAATTTTTGTCCCCATACCAAAGATCTTTAACCACAAGATCTTGGTTAACATCACTGGACTTTGTTTTCCCAAGACCTCCTTCTGAAGGGATCCAATTGCATTTCCAAACAAAGATTTGATCCCCATTACCTATGATCCACCCCGCCCTATCATTGATAAAATTAGTAGTTTCTACAAATCCCTTCAAAAACCAAGAGTTACCTTTCTTGAAGTTTACCTCCCATAAAGGTTTGTTTAGACAGTACTTTGCTTTCAAAATCTTCGAACTTAATTTGTTCTCATTAGAGAGGCACCTCCAACATGTTTTGGCCAATAGGGCTAGATTATTTTCCTTGGTATCCCAAATCCCTAGTCATCCATCTTCGAGAGGGCTGCAAATTTCTTTCCACTTTATGGTGTGCATATTGTTTTTGTCAAGAGAGTCGGCCCAAAAGAAGCTTTTAAGCATTTCATCTATAGCATGAATGGTTTTCAACTCCTAAAAAAATCAAGAGGTGATTGATATAGAGTGGAGCAGAACTATAATGCAGTGTCACTGTACTTAAAAAAAAGAGCAACTCCCCCCTAATTCTAAAGGTGGGGTCTGCCTTCAGCAAATCCAAACCATCAACAAACTCTAGAAGCCTTGTGTCGGTACTATTTGAAATTTCAACCCCAACATTATGGGGCTCATATTTGGATTAATCACATATTTTACATATTATGAACATTCGATGTTCTTTATAATATTCACAACACATGAACAACCTTCATTGTTCTTTTGTAGTATTGGGAAAATTCCAGAGAGTCAATCGCGACTAAGACATGCAATCATTCTAAAAGTTGAACCTACAACAACTGATTTAAGATTTTCATCTGATGCAAATATAAGTAGGTGTACCCTCATAATGCTCGGGAAGAATACAAGTATTATTGAAAGTGGGAGGAATAAGGCAGTGGCACTAACAACAATTCGGAATCAATACAAACTTTCTCGTCTACTGAATTCACTCTCTCGAAGAATTGTTCAGTCTTCTAAACTTAAGGTAATTCGTCTGATTATATTCATTTTAATGTTTTGTTATGAATGAGTTAAGAACAATGGCATTTCAAAAAATTATTATTATTTGTTCAGATATAATTTTTTTTAGTTTTTGTAAAGATTAAAGGGTAGATTAGTTATAAAGAAGAAATTTATTTCAATCAAAACTAACCATTGAAGATGAATAAACATCTTAAACACAAGGTAGTGGAAGACGTAAACTTGCCTAACATGTTATCATGATGTGGACCCATTCCTCCCATCATCATGCGGCCTAACGAAAAGGTGCTTCCACCAATAAACCAGAAAAGCATGCAGACACACTTATACGGAAAAGGATGGAGCATCTAAGTGGGTCCCACATATTGACATCTCCTGTTTATCTTTTGAAATGGTGGCGTCCGTACATTGAAATGGATGGATGGTGTGGGCATGCGTGTGATCTTTTCTGCAGTAAACCAATGCTATCTAAGGTGGTCTGACTAGAACTTTGTGGCAATAGAATGCCCTAGCAATTCACTTGCATGCAATGATTTGTGGTGGACGACCACCAATTTCCAACCTTCAAAAGGGAAGAAAGAAAGGAGGGAAAATAGTCCACCATCACCACCATACTAGTTGTGCGAAATGTGGGGCCCCACTGTGGAATAAAGAAGCCACTGTGCGTTTTGTTGTGTGGATCTTCATCTTCCACTGAAAATAGTGGGACTGCCAAGGATCTTTTTTGGTCCAACAGCAAAATGGGGAGGAAGAATGAACGTGAAAATTTAAAATAATAATAATAATAATAATAATAAATCGGGCAAAGTCCTTTCTCTAACTCCTAGCCTTGTGATTGAAAATCGTTTAATTTGACACTGATTAGACCATTATCTATTGTCTCTTCATGGAAAGTACCTTTATAAAGGCTTTGGACTTTTGGGGTCTTAAAAGTGAGGATGTGTGTAGGTTCATTGGTATATATTACCGAACTTATTTCAGAGTTTTTTATTTTTTATTTTGGCTATTGGAGGGGTTCCAATCCTTTGAACTGGACTAATCCTACCGGGCTCAGAGGAAAGCCGGGTAAACTCTCATGTAGCCCAATGTGGCAGTGCAGTTTCGAACCCAACCGTGGTCCTAGTCCTGAGTTGGGTTTGGACAGTATTTAATTGGTAAAAGGAGTCAGGAGGGGTTTCATTTTGAAAAGAAGGCTCTAGTAAATATTGATCTTACCCAAACCCAACTCAACCGGACCCATCCACTTCTAAGGAATTTATAAGTTTTATAATCTTCTAATGGCTCATAGGTGGGACTTGTTGGCCCGTTCAGTAAATGGGTCAGGATCCGTCTCTCGACCCAACCTAAACACAACTCTTCTACTCATGGGCTGGCCTGTCACTTGAATTTACTCTAGATTTGCTTAATGGGCTGGACTTGCGCTGTCCCTTACCTCACCTGTACCCGGCCCACTAACGCCCGTTGTCCTGACCTTCATGTGGGGCTCATCTGGGACCATGTTTCAGTGATTTGAAGAGTTGAGACAATGGCCCAGTAAGATCATCACTGCAAGGGTCCCCTTTCAATGCATATTGAAGGATCAGGAATGTACAAATTCTTACTGCTTTGAAGCACTTCTACATTCCTCCAGTTGTAGTGTTACAAAAAAACAAAAGAGTTTGACAACTAAGAGGCATATATGCCCAAACCCATCCCCATCATTTCACCATGTTAGTTAAGCTACTGACCACCACTACCACCAACTCCTGACATTGACACCTTACAGACCCTATCCTCAAATTCTGTTGAGACCATTTTTTCTCTTCACAAGTCCAATGGCTGGTAACCTGATATTGGAACCCTAATTGCCTAATCATGTGAATGCTCTTAAGATTTCTGACAAAATGGTGCAATTATAATCAATTTACATATTGTATTACTTGAGATTGGAACCCTAATCTCAACCAATGTTGTGGGCCTTGTTTGAGAAAGAGACCCCCACTTGTCATCATGCCCAGGAAGCCTATTTGGGATGCTGACCATGTCAAATGGCCCAATTATAGATAAAAATTGTTGACCAGATCAAATCTGATAACTAATTGGACCTCAAGATCTAGAGTCATATCTGACCTAACAAGCGCAAGTGAGGTGGTCCACATGGATCCAAGTCAAACCAAGTTTGTTGGATTGTCAAAGTCGACACAACCCATTCACAGCCCTAATGGCTAATTGCTGGCATTGGCATTGACTTCACACCATCCAATCTCTTCCATTGCTTCTAAGTATAAAATTCCCATAAGATTGTAAATTAATTATATATACATAGATATATATCTATATCAAATCATGATTCATGATATACATTATCCCCTTGGAATCTGATCTACCTAACTTACAAAATGGAATAATATCCAAGTGGTGTCATTTTCATAATCATAGGGTGTTTGGAGCTGCTCCTGACAAATGATATGGTGCCCGCAATGTCACATGCAACCATTCAATCAGTGCCACATTTAGCAATTTGATATGAGTATGAGTATATTTTTCTAAAGTGTGGAGAAGTGTCATCTTCTTTTTTCTTTGCTTAAACTTAACACAATAATGAATTGATTGAGCTCATTAGTTTTTCGGCTTGAATTTTGTGATTTAATTTCGATTATATGAAGAAAGATATTTTTAACATCAATATTGTCAAATTGAGGAATCAGAAGTGTGAAAATCATTGGTGGAGCTTGATTTCATAGATAGGACATTCTTTATGTGGCTCACAGTCACTGAGAATATCCCTCATGGTCATGGTCACCCAACCATCACCATAATGATTCAATACCTATGAAAGTCAAGGTTCCATTTAAATCAAACTATATCCTTCGCTCATCAACTATTTAATAATCCTTCACTTGAAAAACTCAATTCCTATATATTTTATGCAAACAAATTACATGCCCTTCGTAAAATCATCCATAACTGCTGTCAATTTCATATCTATGACAGTAAAAACTCATCTCTCTCACCTAGAGCTGGCATTTGAAGATAGGCCTCGACTAGTCATTGTCGTCGTCGTCATCATCAACGTCATTTCCTTGGATGCCTTTGAGTTCAAGTTTGCCCTATAGTTCTCTCTATGAAAGTAATGTCCCTGTCAACATTCTATGCATGCGGGGACCGCTATTATAATTTGTCACTAAAATCATAATAATGTACTTGTAAATTCTGTTTTTGGTTGTTGTTTTTTTTCTCTTCTAAGTAGTTGCAACAACTTTGGTGCTGCCAGATCAATCTAACTATTAATATCAAAATTGGGATATGTTTCATGTGTCCTCTTAGGAGGCAATTGAATAATAGCCGGCGTGGATCACATCCAGCGAGACACAATTTCATGTGCCCTCGCAAGGCACTGTTCTTTGCATTCACAAATTTATAGTCAGACATATCCATGCATATTTTGGTTCCACTTGGCTGTCATTTGGTGCAACCAAATGATTCAATTGCCGCATTAATTTTATAAGCTAAGGACACAAGGGAACTATGACTTTTGCTGAGACAAGGATTGACATTGACAAAGAGAAAAATCTGGATACACTTGGAGTATGGAATCTTGTTAAAGTTTGGTCCTCATTGTTAGGAACCATACCTCATTTTGGAAAGTTTAGTGCAAATATACAGAGTGAGGATCATCTTTTGCAACTTTACTAATAGAGTCAAGTGAAGTAAAGTTGATTTTGAAGAAAGAATAAAATATAGGCGGGTTATGATGGTATTTTGTTTTTAGTTGTTTGTTATGAATTTTTTTTTGACTTTTTGTACGGAAAAGCGAAGTTTTGTTTTTTTTTATATTTTAGTGGATAAGGGTGGTTGTTTTTTTACTTTTTGAATTAAATTACTTTTGATTTGACATCTTGTCTGAAAAAATGCAAGCTTTACTTGATTTTTACTATATTAGTAGAGTGCCAAACTAGGGGTGAGAGGATCCCTTGTGGAAGGAGTGGAACTTCACTATTGGGCCCACCTATTTAATACTTGAGTGGATGCTTAATTTTATGGCGGGACCAACTTCTAGTACCGTATTCTTGTCATAACTGCATGATCAGGTGAGAGACACCCTTAACCGATGATAGTGCGTCTCGTGTTTCTCTTGTTGGGCCACTTTTCTATGTTATGCATGATACATTTGTTATTTAAGTTAATTATCCACTTCTTCAACTTTAAGAAAATAGTAAAAGAAAATTGAGAAAAATAAGAAGATGCTTAAATCATTTAAATGTGAAGATTTCAAATTCAATTGCTTTGCCAACCCACTAATGCTTTAGTGGTAAGGCATCTCAACTACCATAGGGGCGACTAGAGATCAGTTTCTGCTTGCTATCCTGTCAGTTACAACATGTCTATATTGTGTGTGGATGCATGAGTATTTATCAAAAAGAGAAAAGGCATTCCCTTTGTCAATCCACTACTAGCTCAGTGTTGAGTTATGTCCCTCTCCACAAAAACAACTAAGGACCAGTCCCAGTTATGGCTCCATTGGCTAGAGATTGAAGTAGCAAACATGTATATGTGGGTGCCTAAGAATTCAGCAGAGCAGAAAAAAATTTTCAATTGCTTTGATGTGTTTGAATACTTATTAAATAAATAAAGTACCCATTTAGTGAAAATGGAGTTTGGACTTAAGTGCCTAGAGCGCGTAGCAGGAGCGGGAGTGCTGAAACGCTAAGTTTTAAAATAATTATAGATTCGGAGCGCCTCCGGAGCGCTTATACAACATAGTGCTTGCGGGTTTATAAACAATTAATTAATGAGCACAAATATACAATAGCGAAAAGAATTAACTTTGCAATTTGATCATACAAAATAAATAATAATTAATAAGTCAAAAGAATTTTCTTAATTCAAAAAATAAATATCAAGCTTACAGAAAAAGAAAATGTACAAAAAATCAAAATTCTGCATGGTTTGCTCTATATTCGGTCGAACCGCACTCCAAGGATGATCGAACCATGCTTCGAAAATGATCGAACCGTGTTCTAAACACGAATCCGCTCCGAAAGTGCTGATTTGTATTTTCTACAAGGAATCAAGAGGGCTGAGAGAAGTTTCCGGAAACTAGGGTTCGGACGTTATCTAGTCGAACTGGAAAGGCTTATTTATGCCTGTGTACTACAAAGAATAGTTATAAATTCCTTCTGACAAGGTTGGCTGAGCTACTTGGTTAGGTAGAAAGAAAAAAACTGAGAAAAGGATTGATTAGATGAGAAGTTAGCCTTTAACAAGTTCGAATCACTCTCATGTTAACTCGGTCAGCACTAGTGGATGAGGCAAGACTTAGACATATTTATATATAATATTTTTAGTGCAATTGTTGGCTACCTAGCTTGATGCTTGAAAGCATCCTTTAAATCCAAAACTGCTTGCCGGCTTGTGTTGTTCATTGGTGGCACATTGAGAGAAAAAGAAAATCTATACAATTCATAGGATAAAAGATTTAGTTCAAGACAATCATAAAGGAGAAATTGAATTCATGTAGCCGATCCCAATATAGTTGAAACAATGTTTAGATGATGATGATGATGGCAATTCGTAGGATGAAGGAGGGGTTGTAATAAATTGAATAATTAATTTAAAGTGTTCAATTCCTTGCTTTCTCATAAAGTTTGGAGGAAAATATGAGAAATGGGTTAATACATTTTAACTATAGTTTCTCAATTCAAAAAAAAAAAAAAATTTAAAAACATAAAGAATGGAACAATAAAATAGGGTAAAAAATCAATGAAAAATTATAATATAAAACATTTGAAATCCAATAAAAAAATTTTATTTATAGATTTTGAGAAAATTAGATAGATGCAAACTAGTTCTATTTGAAAAGGGATATGAGCTTTTCTCAAAGGTGACAGTTATTTGCTGGAATCTGTGATGGCAACTCTATGTTGACAATTGTGACTTTCCAAGGAGATATTAATATCTATGTATTATTTTTAATATGAGCATTTTTGTTTGTATTAGAATGCATAGGAATTGAATACATAGAATAGTTAAAATGGAGACTAAAGGTAAATTTTTAAAAATAATAAATACCCATAGGTTAGGTATTCAATTCCTTTGCATTTTAATGCAAACAAATGGGGCTTATTTGATTATAAAAATTCCAAGATTCAACCTCTCTGATACTTTTGGCCTTTCAAAAATTTAGAACTTCAATGGATGTGGGATTGTATGGCAGCATTTTAACTAAGTTTTATGGAACATCATTTGGAAAACTCTAATTCCAATTACTTCAAATTAAATTTATCATAAGCATTGTCCCTGATGTTGCTCCACTAAGCTATCAATTGGGTGGGGCTGGCCAAGGCATTTCTAAGTTACCCTATGTTCCTCTGCGGCTGTTTTGCATGGTGAGAGACAATGAGTGGGCCCTACTGTTGGCCCCACATGATCCATTCCGGGCCCATGCTCCAAATCCCCCCACTCCCTATATATAAACCGATCTATCTTGGGGTTTACAATCCAAATAGATTGGACTGTCGGATCGAAATTTAAAAAAAAAATCATTTTAAAATTTAGAAAACGACTATTAGACTTGGCATAGAAGACCAAGTGATTAAAACGAGTAGATTGACTTAAAATTTGATATCTGGCTCAAGCAAGAGTCGAATTTTTCAATCCCACATGGGTCATGATTGTTAGACCCTCATGTGGGCTCCACTGACCGTGTCAGATGGTTTCTAACCAAGATACCTGCACAAGGCCACGGCTCTTCTTAGTTTTAGAACAAAGAAAAGAATACAGGGCCAGGATGGTCAATTGACTAAACCCATTTACACTCATCAGGTGGGCCACACAATGGTCTCAAACCCTAGCCTTAAAAGAACTCAAAAATTCTAAAAATGTCTGTATGCTTTGGAGTTCAAGTTCCTCTCACTTTAAGAAAAGAAGTTCTTGAGTACAGGGCCAGAATTGTCAATTAACTAACCTTATTTACACTCATCAGATGAGCCACACAATGGTCTCAAACCCTTGCTTTGAAATAACTAAAAATTTCAAAAATGTTCCCATGCTTCCTCTGTGCAAGTGTGAATCCAAAGCTTCTAACTCTTACAACCCTTTACTTGAGAGCGATTCTCACCTCAGTGGTAAGAGCTGGCAGTTCTCACCTGACTAGAATTTGAACTTTGTGCATGCAATATTCTCACACCGAAAAACATTGGCACCTCATCGGATGTCTACTTTGCTCACCAGAGGGCTCCATCATCTCACTTGAAGTCTACTACTACCTTCACCCGGAGGGTTTTCAAGCCCCCTCCAGGGTGCCAAAAAAGGAACATTTACTGCCCTTTGTCAAAAAAAAAAAAAAAAAGCTTTCACGACCAACAACAGTATGCAGGGGCAAAATGGTCAATCAACTGTTGCAGTTGTTGTCTCGTTGTCCCGTGGCTGAGGAAGAAGAGCCCAGACGCAGGTTAGAACTGTGTTCTGTTTCGACTTAAGAAGAAGACCAGAGACGAGAGGTTCTTGTATTCGCCAGTACTATGCGCGTCACCGGAAATAGACAAAAATCCAATTTCTATTGTATTGGCGTCCACCGCTGCGGTCGTAGCCCTTGCACCAAGGCCGAAAAGGAAGAAGACAACTACTGGCAGTAGTGTCATCTGGTTCTTATTGCAGAACCAGAAATGGGGAGGAAGAAGGGCGGAGGTGGGTGCAACAGGGAGATGGAGAGGAAGGGAGGAGGATAGGTGTAGTTATTTTTTTATTTTTAAATTTTAAAAAAAATTAAAAATAAAAAATTTCAGTGTGTGGAAAGCATTTTGTAGTGTGTAGGTAGCAGCATTCAACCTTATTTACACTCATCAATTGGGACCCACAATGCTTCACAGTTCACACCCTAACCATGCACAAACTCTGTAATTCCAAAAATGTCCCTGGTCTGCTACTGGAATCTGGACTAGGCTCTACTCAACGACCCAACAAAACCAGATATTTTCTTAAAATACTTCCCCACATCAAGTGCAATAGATTCCTCATACAGAGAGAGATTAAAAAATTCAATTTTTTACCCTCCCTTGCTGCTTCTGCCGCTGCTGCTTCTTCTTCTTCTTCTTCCAATAATGAAATCTCTCTCCATCTGAAATGGAGGTTTCTACAGCAATCCCTCTGTGGGACAGCGTTCTAGAGCTCACCAAGGGTGCACAGGAGCAGGGCAGCGACCCCCTTCTCTGGGCTATCCATCTCTCCTCCACCCTGAATTCAGCAAGCATTTCTCTGCCCTCCGCTGACCTTGCACATGTCCTGGTCTCCCACATCTGCTGGGGAAACAACGTCCCCATGGCCTGGAAATACCTCGAGAAGGCTCTGGCATTTAAGATTGTGCCTCCAATGTTGGTTCTTGCCCTGCTTTCTTCGAGGTTTGTTGCCGCCTCTGTTTTTTAGTACTTGGGTGGTCTTTCCTGGATGTTGTTTTGGTGAATTCTGGAACTAGTGGGGTTCTTTGGGTTATGTTTTTCTTGGATTTGATGTGGGTTTTTTTCCTGTGTTTTTGGATTGTTTGGGAACTGTTTTGATTGAATTGATGTGGGTTTTTTCTGTTCTATCGGTTTGACATGGAAAGATGGGTTCTTTGAGGATTTCAAGTGGTGCAAGTAAGAATTTTTATCATACTACTCTTTTTTTTTAATGCGAGCAAGGGGGTTATTAGTATTTGTAGTTTAGATTGTTTGCGATCTGTATAATGATTCTCCATGCTCTTTGAATTGTATAGCGAAAGATGGGATTTTTGGGATTGTTAAATGATTTAAGTGTGGAGTTTTGCATTGAATGGAAGGTGCTTACACTTTTAATTTATGGGTTGTTTTGGTTCTGTTTTGATGGATGTCTGTGGGTTTCTTTGTTATCTGATTTGTGAAGGAAAGATGGAAATTTTAGGATTTACTTACTATGCATTTTTCAAAGAGGCGGGGAAGGGAGGATTAAGGTGGTGGTGGTGGTGTTGTTTGTGCATTCTTTGGCCTTGAGTTTCTTGGATCTGGTGTGGGTTTATTCCGTAGCTTCAATCAGAAGAAGGTGGGATTTTGGGGCTCCATCAATAATGGGATTTGGGGTTTTGACCTGGCAGATGTTTCTGAATCTGGGCCTTTTTGGTTCGTGGTGTATTGAACATTGGATACGAGGAGATGTGTTCATGCACGTGGCATGAGGATGTGTACCATGTCTCCCTATGCCCTTCCATCGTTGCCTTTGCATGTAGCTTTAAGACTTGGTGGTTTCCAATCCCAGGTTTCACATTATTGTTATAAAAAAAAACTATAATGCCCCCCCTTCTGTGTTCATGTTGCACACTCAGTTCAATGTATGCTTTGCATAATTATGCTCTTTAAACCGCTCCTGTGTTCATGTTGCACACTCAGTTTAATGTATGCTTTGCATAATTATGCTCTTTAAACCCCTCCCATGTTCATGTTGCACACCCAGTTCAATGCAAGCTTTGAATAATTATGCTCTTTAAACCTGATGAAAATATGAGGGAGGGAGGGAGATGATCTTTCAGGACTTTTCCACCTTTAATAATATTTCTTGCTTCAACTTTTTTTTGTTTTTACCTTCTCTAAATTGATGTGCCAATGTGGTCCATACAAAATACAAAATACAGCTACTCAAATTCAAGGAAACCTTTTACCATTAAGAAAATCTATGAAATTTCTGAAAAAATCACTACTATAATAGTGATACTTGTCGGGAAAGTCCCACATCCCACATCGCCCGAGTAATGGGTTCGATATGGCTTTATATACCTGTTTAAGCCTTCCACCTATTGGCTTAAGCTATTGAGTTGGTATATGGTATCTTATATAGTATTAGAGCGGGTTTCGATCTCGTCGTTCTTGTGTAGCCCATGTGGCTGCTGTTGCTCTTGTCTATCCCACGTGGCAGGTCCGTCTATGAAATCTGTTGGGCCTGTACATGAGGGGGAGTGATGAGAAAGTCCCACATCCCATATCACCCAAGTAATGGGTTTAATATTGGCTTCATATACCTGTTTGTGCCTTCCACCTATGAGCTTAAGCTATTGGGTGGGTACATGATTTCTTACAATACTTCCTTAATAGATGTAAGATTTATATTTTCACTGTTCTGTTTTTTGCAGGATTATTCCTTGCCGACACTCCCGGCCTGCAGCATATAGGCTTTACATGGAACTTCTTAAGCGACATTCATTTTCATTCGCTTCTCAAATTACCGGACCAAGTTGCCAGAAGTGAGTTAACCTGTATTTCATTCCTTGTCTAAAGAGAAAATCTGGTTGGTTGAATTCAAATAAATAGTTATTTTGAATGCCTTTTTGTTTTGTGCACTTCCATGGACACTTTATTTGGGAGTTCCTCCAGTACAAATTTAGTGGTTGTGTACTGGTGTTGTTTGCCTGATCAAAGTTATTTTAACTCTTGTGCTACTGTGCATCTTTCTTCTTCTTTTGATATCTTTTCTCAGTAATAAAAATGTTTTTTTTTTCCCCACGAAAGAATGGGGGATAGAAACCATTGGAGTGACCCAACAAATAAAAGCAATGGGAAAGTTGGAATATCTGCCAGAACATGTCTTTCTTTCCCTGAAAGGCAAGTGGCGTATACCCTAGGCAACAAAATGGGATCAGCTCAATCTTGTGCTTGAATATGCTGTGAAGCATGAATTCAAAAACTGTGATCTCCACTTAGGAAGATCCGATTTATTTTATTTTCTGAAGTCATACTTTTCTTGTCCTTTCCATCTTTGTGATGTAAAGTTATCTCCTCATTTTCATTTTATTTTGTTTAAGTTATGCATTTTCTTCCTCTCTCCTTTGATGTAGTCAATGTTCTCCTTTCCTAGTGAACTTGCTCTATTTATTACTGTTTTTATCACTTTGCTTCTTCGTTCCATGTATAATAGAATTATATTCCACAGATGTGCTGTTCTTGCTGTGGAAAATGTGAAGTTTTATTTCCTTTTTACTTTTTCCTCTGACTATGAGAACTCTAGATATTTTGGACCTTCTTATTGTGCAGGATAATGACATCTATTGATGACGTTCTCCATCTTTCCCAAGTCTTTGGCATTCAAGAGTGCGAACCAGGAGTTTTGGTAGTTGAATTTGTTTTTTCTATCGTGTGGCAGTTACTTGAAGCAACCTTAGATGATGAGGGGCTGCTTGAACTGACCACAGAAAGGAAGTCCATATGGGCCACTAGGTCTCAAGATATGGAAATAGATTATGAAAATAGCTTTGATGAAAGAAGAACTGAAAATTATGACAAATTACAGAAAGCTAATACCGTGATGGCCATTGAACTTATTGTGCAATTTCTACGTCAAAAATTAGTTTCAAGGCTTCTGTATTTGGCACGCCAAAACATGTAAGTCTCTCTCTCACATCTATTTATTTGTTTTTTTCATGAAAGTAATTTAGCAATTTAGATTATATTGTTGATTTTGTGGGTGCATGGGGGTTATTTTTATTTTTTATTTTTGCTCCTTACCATGTCTGTT
Source organism: Camphora micrantha (assembly GCA_003546025.1). Taxonomy (NCBI): domain Eukaryota; kingdom Viridiplantae; phylum Streptophyta; class Magnoliopsida; order Laurales; family Lauraceae; genus Camphora; species Camphora micrantha. Next base: position 27,643,059 of record QPKB01000010.1, read on the forward strand.
TGTTGGAAATCATATCATCCTTGCTTGGGGATGTTTGTGTGAAGACAACCTGAAAAGGATATTCACAGTATCTTCCCAATATTGCACGTGCAAGGTCCATAATAGCCGTCCTTTTTTAATGCATGTGCTGAGCCTGGATATGTTAATTGTCAGACCTGCTCAATGGATTTCTAATTTCCCAGGTTTTGCACATTTGGTTCAGGTTGACACATGCTGCATAGTGCATAGATCCTCTTCAACGGTCTACATTGAATATCAGACTCAACAGGCTCCATTGAATATGAGAGCTATTAATAGTATAAGATGTGGTTACATAAGAGAATTATTGCTGATGCTTGGATTTGGGATCTTTTAGCTTGGATTTATGGCTATAGAACTTCTTGAGAGAGAATTCTTTGACTTTAGTCATTTCTAGGTCATGTGGCCACCTTTTTGGAATGAAAGAATGATTACTCCTTTCAAGCCAAAGTTCTTGGGAGTTGGGAATTGCTGTCATCAAAGTGGTGCTTTGCCGGTTATTGCTTATGCTTGGTCTTAGGCTTGTGATTAGTTTGAATGAGTTTCTCATCGAGACTTTTGAGGTTATTAATGATGGTTCCTGAAGATTTCTAGTTATTCCTATTTGAAAGCCCATCTCCCACGGGAGTTTTTTAATGTAAGTTTGATAGTTCAAGTGGTAATTAGGTCCAGCAGGTGCTGGTGGTCTTATAGGGATTCTACACCTGTCTACCATTGCCTTCTAGAGGCCTGAGTGTTCGTGTGAAGCTAACAAAGCCGGTTACATTTCCTTTTAGTTAGTTTTGAGAAAGCTGTGTCTGGAGCCTGGTGCCCCCTAATTCCTGAAGTGCATTCTTAATGTGCAATTAAGTGGGCTTCTAGTAATGCGTCATATCCACAGAGACTTTCTAGGAGAAAATCCATCATCTTGTTTTTGTAATTCACTTGTAAAGTGCACTGAAGTGAAGGTTCAAATTAATAAGAGACATGAAAAGAAGAGGGGTCAAATCAAAAGGCACCGAATTTCAAAATTCACCTTCTTGACTTTTTGTCATTTTGGTGGCATGAGAAGGTACCTTTTTTTACTTTTTTGGATAAAAAGAAGATGGCCTTTTGTCATTTAGCGGAATGAGAGAATAGTTTTTTACTTTGTTTTTTTTTTTTTTTAAAAAAAAGAGGTATTTTTGAAATTTGGTACTTTTTGACATGACTCCTCATCTTTTCTTGTCCCTTAAACCCTTCAGTACAATTCACTTTACGAGTGAATTGCCCACAGTAGTGTCTCTTTTTTCATGTGCTTTTCGATGTTACAGTGAAGTTGACATGCTGGCCAATCAAGGGACTCACAAGGAATCTTTACATTTTTAATGACTGACCTTGCCTTTGTGTAGGAACGCTATTTTGATCACTTCCATGCTATTTTCATGTTGCATCTTTTTTACCATTCATTTTTTTTTTAATTCATGTTGTATCTTTTCTTTCCTTATATCTTTTTACAAACATTTAAAAAAAAAAAAAAAAAATCTTCCATGATTGTCTAGATTGAATTGTCATAGTGAAATAAATCAAATAATGCACTTTAAAATGTTGAAAGAATCCATATCTTCTATTGGGATATCAAACTGGCTTCTCCTTGTGACATTTTCAAACAAATGACTGAACTCCTTCAATAGCTGACAGAATACACCAAAAATAGAGGGAACCTATCTAGGCTTCAGATAGGGATTTTTATGAAAACAATTATGTTTAAACTCTTACTCAATGGGGCAATCAACAAATTTTAGAAATCATCGGCAAAGTTTTTCATACAGGATGTCAGATTTTGTTTTGACGGAAATACCCTTAGTCGGGATATCATAGTGGGCCTCTGCAATCAATCTCTCTGTTCTTTGATTTGGACTTATTTTAAAGAGTGAAGAGCACTGTAGTGTGTCATAGAGCTCTCTCTCTCTCTCTCTCTCTCTCTCTCTCTCTCTCTCTCTCTCTCTCTCTCTCTCTCTCTCTCTCTCTCTCTCTCTCTCTCCATGTAAAACAAATGCAAAATGAAGAATAAGGCAGACCCATTTCCTTACAATAATCTCTTCATCTGAATCTTCATGGTTTTTGGGTTTTTATTTCTTGCCATCTACTATTCTCAAATGGGTTTTTCATCTTTTTGTTTTTGTTTTTTTTTTTTTTTTTCTAATGCTGGGTTTAGGTGGGTTTTTTCATAAAATCTATTTTGACTTCCCCACCCCACCTTGTTCTCTGTGTATGAAGGGGTTGAAAGAACACTCAAAAAGGAAAAGATCTCAGCAAGTTGACTCCACTTATTGAAAAGAGAATCAGTACTCATGACGTCGTGAGTAACCAGTTATTGCGATTAAGGGCATTTTCGTGAAAACAATAGCTAGCATCCTGTACAAAGCTCTTTGTCGATGATTTCTAATATTTATTAACTACCCCGTTGATTACGAGCTTAAACTTAATATTTTCGTGAAAATCCCTTTCTTTTATTCTGGACTTACTCTTTGTTCACACATGGATGAAAACTTAAAAATAATGCCACAAGTCTGCTTTGAACTTTCTATAAATACAGTAGTAAGACCTTTCGGTGCCCATGACAATGCCGTGTTAAACATTTTTGCTTCAGATAAGAAGTTTTATCTGTGGAATTCATTGTATGGTTGGTCAATTGGTCAAGCAACCCTATGGCCAGTGGACTCGCTTTCAGTTGATCTGGGTTTGGACCCACGTTTGGGATTTGTCAGATTGATTGCAGGCCAATATCCTTGATTCCAAATAATAATTGGATCACTGATCTGACCCCTTATGGCCCAACTATGTTTTATGGTTTGGAGAGATGGAGATGGGTTGGGTTGACCTGACGATCTGATTTATTTGATTCTACTTTGATCTGGGTGGGACACATGCAATCAATCAGGTTTGGTTTGATTCCAGACCCAACTGATAATTGATTCATATCCAGGTTTACTTTGATCAAGCCCGCATCTCATCTGTTCACTGCCCTCTGATTCATTGTGTCACACATTCTTTTTAGATTAAGGAGCTGCAATGTGACTGCTTTTGTTGCGGTATTGGTACCGTCATGTAGCATGTGTTTGTAGTTGAACTGTACTTGATCCTAATGTGAAAGTGGAACCCTTAAGTACCTTTAGTGCTTGGACTGATTTGCTTGAGAGCATTTTGATTTATTACTTCTCCTTTATGTTTTAGGCCGTCGCATTGGGGAGGCTTTATGCAGCGCCTCAGACTGCTTGGAACAAACTCATCAGCATTGAGGAATTCGACTATATCTCCAGAAATTCTGCTCAAGTCGTCATCATTGTATACACCTAAAAGCTTTGGTCTAGAATGTAAACCCAGTCCACACCAGGACTCACGTGCGGTTATTGCTTCTGCATCACTGACATCATCTGCTGGTGACTGTTTTGGACCTAGTACTTCTGCACTTTGGATTCCTTTAGATATGTTTCTTGAAGATTGCCTGGATGGAACCCAAGTCGCAGCATCATGTGCCATTGATACACTTACTAGTAATGCCCTTTCAGAGGCACCCAATACCATTTTCTGGTTTTCTTATTCCTTCAATATTGGAATACTTAATAAGGAAAAAACACCTATAGGAATATGTTTGTTTCTATGCTAATTTCTCATGGATTTGAATCAATGGCTGTTATTGTGCAGGTCTTCTAAAGGCTCTTCAAGCAGTTAATGGGACTTCTTGGCATGATACATTCTTAGGTGCTTGGGTGGCGGCTCTTCGACTTGTTCAGAGGGTAGGAATCTGTTACGCTTGGATTTTTGTTTTTCAATGGGGAGCTAGCTGATTTGAAATTTCTAGAGTGGGAAATGGCAGCTGCAATCTTTTCCATACCGACCTTAAAGGCCTACACCTTTGGTTTTTCTTTTTATAGCTAGGCTGACTCATCAGTCCAGGCCTTTATTATATATGCTTTTTTCCCCTATTTAATACTGTTGTAGTTACATTGAACTAAAATAAAACAGAAAAAAAGGAGGCAGCTGCAGTACAAGCACACAAAGGCGGCTACAATGCATGGGCACTGAGTCTGCTTCCATGGTTGGGGTACATGCACACAGTACTGGTGATCCAAGCCCCCAACATATTCAAGCCATATATGGATTACCTAATACCACAAACTGACTCTTAAACCAGAAAAGCAAATAGTTTACTTTTGATTCCATCCATTAAATGGTTTGGAACTTAGGATGAGTGGTATTTTCACGTGGCATCAAGGTTTTTAACTTAGACTCGAGGTGCGATTAGTCACCCTTGAGTTGAGTTGACTCGGCTGAGTTGCACCCAGGAGCCCAGAAAACCTTAAAATACATTAAAAACTCATTAAAAATGTATGAAAGGTTTCGAAAGTAATCTCTTGTAATTCTAGAATTCTAAGACCCAATGTGTTTTTATAATTATTAATGAATTTAAGAAGTTATGGCGAGTTGCGCTTATTATATCCAAGTTTATTTGACTTCAGTCAAGGGCTTATTATATCTGAGCTGGATTTCTTTATAATATTGACTGTTGTGAGCGGGGTATTACAAGATCTTCTGCTTCTTTAGTTCATCGGAAAGGCCACAATGAATAAACTCTCATGATCATGGCCTCATTGTGGATAGTGCTTATCCAACATGTACACCAATTGATCATGACCATCCATTTCTCGCAAATCAAATGACTATAATGAATAAAAAATACTGCACGTAGCCCTTGTGTCTTAAAGTACAAGGGATGTATCTGCATGCTCTTGATTAGTGCACATACTGCAACTATCCCTTGTGTCTAAAAGTACAACTAACAGCTCGGAACCTCTCAAAACATTTTGTAGTAAAGTAAACCATGACCGAATGAAGCCTAACAAATATAAGCCAAAAGCATACCTGCAAAAAAGCATATATTCTGAGGTTTGTGTAGGACTTGGGTCAAAAGTTCTATATAGAACTGTATCATGGGGGACTCCTCAGCAGGCGCCAAGTGTGTGTTGACTCAGGCTTTGCCATATTCATTTTGTGTTCATGCGCCTCACCTGCTGGAGCATAATTCCAGTTTTTTCACGCCACATGTTCCCAATCTTCTTTTACAAGAAACAGGCACTGATTTGTTCTCCTTTTTTTTCCTTATGTAATTATAGGAAAGGGATCCAATTGAGGGTCCTGTACCTCGTCTTGATACACGTTTATGCATTTTACTGTCTATTACGACACTTTCGATTGCTGATATTATCGACGAAGAGGAGGTTACAATTGTTGATGAAATAGAGCACAATACCACCAGCCAGTGGAAAGAGAAGCAAGTGCCAGGGAAGCGCCGGAAAGATTTGGTCTCCAGCTTACAAGTGCTTGGTGATTATGAGGGCCTGCTCGCTCCTCCACAATCTGTTATTTCTGTAGCAAATCAGGCGGCTGCAAAAGCAGTGATGTTCATTTCAGGCCTTACAGTTGGGAGTGGGTACTTTGAGTGCATTGGGATGACTGATGTGCCAATGAATTGTTGTAAGCAGTATTCTTCACTTTTTAAGTGTGTTGAGTCCGTTGATGTTTCAGATTTCTTTGTTTCTTTTTGTGATTGTATTAGACCCTGTATGTCATCTGCCCAGATTCTCAATCATCGGCATCTTCTTGCAGCTGGAAATTTGCGGCATCTGATAGTTGAAGCTTGTATAGCAAGAAACTTGCTAGACACATCAGCCTATTTTTGGCCTGGCTATGTGAATGGACGCATCAACCAAATACCTCACAATGTATCCGGCCAAGTCCTTGGTTGGTCTACATTGATGAAGGGGGCCCAATTGATCCCATCAATGATAAATGCATTGGCGACAACTCCTGCTTCAAGGTATGCTGATACTCAAGAGTTGCGGTAATTCACTTGAAGTACTTTGGGTGCATTAGATTGTAGGTCGTACTGTACTTTGTTTGAATATTTTGGTGCAGTAGATTGCAGTCTCGTCAACTGTGCAAATTGGAAGAGGGGAAGTCGGATGAATTTGGCAATTTTTGGCAATCTAGACGTTTGTGACGCTGGGATTTTGTGGCACCATGTAATAGTTATTTTGAGGAAATGGTTTTCTGTGTACTTGAGGAAACACAGTAGTTCAGTTTTTTCTCTTTCCACACAGAAAATCACTTCGCCAAACAGCTGAAAAAGTGGTAAACATGGAAAAGGAATCCTCGGCATTTCACAAATATGTCCTGTGTGGGTTAAATATTAACATAATGCTACTTTTCATTTGGTGTATGCTCTTTGATTTCTGTGTGGCTTACGTTACGCAGCAGAAATCCTTGTTGCTTCTAAAATCTTTATAGTGTTTGTGCTTTGGTACATTTGAAATGCGTCCTAAATTATGGAATCGTATCCATTAAGATAATCTTGAGATGTTCCTTGCAAAATCAGTCCTCTGGGTATTCATACCAGTTCTTATGTAAAGATGGATTCTTCAAGCATAATTCTTGTACAACAGAAGTGTGTACATTTGATGGTGCAACATAGAATTCAAAAATGGTGATTGGTTAAGGATTTAGTTTCGAACTTGTGTATATTCTAGTAATTGTGGGACTTGATCACCTGGTCTTCAGTTATACGATATTTCTTTCCTGAAGCCAGGTATTTTTGTAAATTTACCGGGGTAAAGCCACTGAATTTAAGCTCATGGATTTAATGGAAGCTTAGCAGAGCTCGAGAAGATATTTGAGATTGCAGTCAATGGTTCGGATGATGAGAAGGCATCGGCTGCGACTATTCTTTGTGGTGCCTCTCTTATTCGAGGTTGGAATATTCAGGTACTCAATTTAACTATAGGGCATGAGTTATTCTGCTAGTTTGTCTGAGCTTTCCTTTGTTGTGGAGACATGTCCGCATATTGACCACATAATGTATTCCATTTTAATCTAATGAGTCAGTACTGGCTTTAGCATTTTTAGGTTCTTTGACATTGCGCCATGTTGCAAGTGGTTTGAATGTTTTGTAGAATAGATTATTATCTTTTGCATTGTGCATTTGGAGTGGCATAGCCGCATATAAATTAAAGTCACATTGGGCGGGTTACTGTTTTCTGATATTCTGCTAGAAATCCATAACACTTTCGATGGTAATTAATTGCCAAAAAAAAAAAAAAAAGTGAGAAAAACAGTAACTTTTCCCAATATATTAGTCAATTTCCACACCTACCTAGAACATAAATATGGATTATAGTTTAAGGTGTCAAATATTCAAACCACTAGCACTCTGAGGTACATCTGACATTAATTTGTTATTGTTACAGTATAGTGAGGAGCTCACCATGGTGTTTTCATCATTTTTAATTATCCCCCACTGCTTGCAGGAACACACTGTTCGTTATGTTGTGAAACTGCTGTCACTGCCAATTCCTAAAGATTATTCTGGAAGTGAAAGCCACTTGATAAGTTATGCTCCGATGCTGAACAGTGTTCTTACAGGAATATCATCTGTTGACTCTGTTCAAATTTTTTCATTACAAGGCCTGGTGGGTTCTGTTTCTGCAATCACAATTATTACATTAAACTTCTATAATCTATATGTACCATTTGCGATTCAATGAATTATGTCTGTTCGGCAGCTTGAAAAAAAAAGGCATAGAAGTCCCCACCCATGGTGATCCTGACACTCATCTGATGGGCTTTATCATGAATAGAACATGCCCAAAAATCTCTTCCATTGGAAAATCATAATCGTGAGGTAGCTGGAGTTTTTACCCATTGGAAGTGGACTGTTGGTAACTACTAACTAGTCCAGATTAAGGACACTCAGATAGTTAACACCATTTGTTGGAAGAGGCTTTTGAGGAATGATCCTTAAAACAAAAGCTGCAAATTTTAATCTATGATTGAGCATTAAACAGAGCCCCTTAAACATTCTCATTCTAAGCAGCATATATGTGCATCAATCGCCAGGTTCCAGAACTTGCAGGTGCTCTGATGGCAATCTGTGAGGCTTTTGGGTCCTCTGTACCAAACATTTCATGGACCCTTCCAACAGGGGAAAAGATAACTGTCCATGCAGTTTTCTCAAATGCATTTATTCTTCTTATGAGATTGTGGAAGTTCAATCATCCACCTCTTGAACATCACGTGCTGGGAAATGGTGCTCCAGTTGGATCCCAACTGACTCCAGAATACCTTCTACTTCTGCGTAATTCGCTAGTAGCATCAGCCAGCAACATGCCCAAGGAGCGGAACAACAGCAGGCGACTCCCCAAAATTGCCGGATCTTCATCCCCGCATCCCATCTTCGTTCACTCATTCCCAAAAATGAAGGTTTGGTACCGCCAACACCAGGCTTGTATAGCATCACCCCTCTCTGGTCTGGTTCAAGGCACTCCTGTTCATCAGCTTGTGGACGGACTTCTTAACATGATGTTCAGGAAGATGAATAAAGGAGGAAGCCTGACTGTAACTTCTGGAAATTCTGGAAGTAGTTTGAGCAGTTCCTCCGGTCCGGGAAGTGAAGATGCCTCAATTGGACTGAAGTTGCCTGCATGGGAAATCCTGGAAGCTGTTCCCTTTGTGGTGGATGCTGCTCTTACTGCCTGTTCCCATGGAAGGCTCTCCCCTCGTGATTTGGCTACAGGTCCTTTATAACAAACTTTATCTTGCATGGCTTCCCTTGATGCTTTCATTCCCTTCCCCATTTCTTCACTCCATGTAAACATTGATTTGGATCCATAAGGGTGTCAACTGTATCAAACAGGTAATGTAATGGAGGAGAACAAGGTGGATATAACCCTATTAAGTGTCTGGAAGAGTAATTTCAAAAGTTAAACCACCTCAGCCCAAAGATTCAGGATCAATGGAGTTCCCTATAAGAGTTCAAGGGGCTCGCAAGGCTGGGTTATTCTTTTGTGAAATTGGTATTGATGTCTGGATCAATTTCTATAACCGGCATTGCATATAATATTTTAACCTTTTGTTTCAGGACTTAAGGATCTTGCTGACTTCCTTCCTGCCTCTTTGGCAACTATGGTGAGTTACTTCTCTGCTGAAGTCACAAGAGGTGTTTGGAAGCCTGCTTTTATGAACGGAACTGATTGGCCAAGTCCTGCTGCAAACTTTTCCACCGTTGAAGAACATATTAAGAAAATTTTAGAGACGACTGGTGTTAATGTTCCAAGCCTTGTTGCAGGTACTTTCTACTTCATATTGGAAGTCTCTGTGATGAGAAAGTAATGGAAGTGACTGGTTAAAGGCAGCCCAGCCGTTTCTATACCACCTAGCACATACCTGTTACAATTTTTCCTTAATATAGTTTTCAACACCATATATAACACACTTATGCTCTTTATATGCTTGATAATGATCAGAGGAACTATTAATAATTTTTTCTTGAGGGAAGGGCAGTTGACTCATTTGATATCAGCTGAAGTTCTTGTATAATTGAGACTGATATCTGTTGCAGGAGGAAGCGCGCCTGCTACTCTTCCTCTGCCCTTGGCAGCCTTTGTAAGCCTCACTATAACTTATAAGCTCGACAGAGTTTCAGAACGCTTCCTCAACCTGGCTGGTCCAGCTTTGGAGAGCCTTGCAGCTGGTTGCCCATGGCCAAGCATGCCAATTGTTGCCTCACTGTGGGCTCAGAAGGTGAAGCGCTGGAATGACTTCCTTATCTTCTCTGCTTCTCGCACCGTCTTTCAACAGAACAGAGATGCAGTAGTGCAGCTTCTCAAGAGCTGCTTCACGGCCACCCTCGGCTTGTCCCCTGCCTCCATCTGCAGCAATGGTGGTGTTGGTGCCCTTCTTGGCCATGGCTTCGGCTCTCATTTCTCTGGTGGGTTCTCTCCAGTCGCTCCTGGGATTCTATACCTACGGATCTACAGGTCTATCAGAGATATTATGTTTGTTACAGAGACAATTCTGTCTTTATTGGTGTTTTCAGTCAAAGAAGTAGCAGCTAATGGGCTGTCGAGAGAGAGAATAGATAAGCTGAAGAAGACAAAGTATGGGGCACGATATGGGCAGGTTTCACTCTCTGCAGCAATGTCAAAAGTGAAGCTGGCAGCCGAGCTTGGTGCTTCTTTGTTGTGGCTATCAGGTGGTTCGGGTCTCATTCTTACTCTAGTCCAAGAAACACTGCCCTCTTGGTTTCTATCCATGCATGGTTCAGAGCAGGAAGGAGGGTCAGGGGGGATGACCGCGATGCTGGTGGGTTATACGCTTGCATACTTCACTGTGCTCTGTGGGGCATTTGCTTGGAGCGTGGAGTCCATGCCAGGGGCAAAGCGACGGGCAAGGATCCTTGGCAAGCACATGGAGTTCTTGGCGGGTGCACTTGATGGGAAGATAACTCTTGGTTGTGATTGGTCTACTTGGCGTGCATATGTAACATGTTTTGTGGGTCTGATGGTGCGGAGTGCTCCAATATGGGTGACCGAAATGGAAGTCGATGTATTGAAGAGGGTAAGTAGGGGGCTGAGGCAGTGGAATGAGGAGGATCTTGCACTTGCTCTATTGGCGGGAGGAGGAATCAGTGCAATGGGGGCAGCTGCTGAATTGATAATTAGTGGTGGTGAATGAAGATCTTCTTGCCCTTCCTCAAAAAGGTTGATGTTCTCTTATTCCTATACCATTTTTGGCTTCTTTTTCTCTTCCACCCATTTTGTGCATTCGACCACACGAAACAAGCTCATGCCTTTTCAGTTGTTAGAGAAGATAGAGCTGTTTTCCCTTATAAGATCTAGAAAATGTAGAGCCATCATTGTTTTAGCAGAAGATACCTCATCATTCCATGTTGCTGCTGCTAAAAAAAAATATATCATTTTGGATTGCTCTTACTTGTAGTGAAACTGTACAGGGTATCTGGCACTTTCAGTAGTTATTAGTGTTCTGTGCTCTCTACGAATGTAAAATTTGACTGAATATTTTTCATAACTTGTGATGAGCCAGAGAGAGATTGAGCAGCATGGACTTGCACCGATCACTTCACACAGACAATCTGAAGCATACACCAACACTCGGCGTTTGTATGCATGTGCATGATCAGAATTGCACGGCTTCTGCTAGATAAATGCTATCGGCCTGTTTGTTTCATGTAATTGAATAAATAGGAATTGCAACACTTTTATTTCTAGAAATGGTTAGAATTGAAAAAAAAGGAAAAAAAAGTGTAAATTTTCAAAAACGACCATTAAATTATCTCCCCTTGAATGAAAAATGAATCATGGCGAGGTGGGAAATATATACCTGGCCACCACTATGGTAATTCAAATCCGAGGAAAGAAATATATACCTAGTCACCACCATGGTAATTCAAATCCGAGGAAGGTGAAGATTGAATCTAGGTAGGTACCTTATATCTTACATTTCTCGCCTGGTCATATTCCTCTCATATACTAATCAGTTAAAAGTGGAGCTCATTTGGCCTTGAATTCCTATGTATTCTGAGCAAACAAACAGGCCAGCCCTCGATGAATGCTGTCTGTGATGCATTGTAGCTATCAAACTATGTAAGCTGATGCGGGAAGCAATTTAAGAAATGAATGCGTGGATTGCCTTGTTCTGCAATCCATAACTTTTTAAGTGACTGGATGCATGAGAGACTTGCAGCTGATGAACACAGCAACAGTAGCAATGGCATTGTTTCCTCACCGTCACAAACATAGGTGATATTTGGAAAACATTCTAATGATATCATCATCTTTTCCTGAAATGGTAAATTTTTAATTATTGCCAAAATTGAAAGTACAGTGAGGAAATTGTGGTGGTATCATAATAAAAATGGAAAACCTTATGAAAATTATTTCTGAAATCATTTTTTTACCGGTTGTCCAAGAGTGTTTTTATATTTTCTTGGTATTTATTTATTCAAAATAAAAAAAATTTCAACAATATTTTCCCAATAGTATCCCAAGAAAAATCTGGAATTTGAGAATGTCCCTATACATTTTTTTTACAAGATGGTCATTTCCCAAGGATGATATTTGTGAGAATGAGCTTCTCCATCTCTCTCACCATCATCAATCTTACATAGCAGGTGCGTAACGCTGCACCAACTCTACTTTAGTCACCGTCCACATGTGATAGGTATGGATAAGTGTTCAAGTACTCAATGAAAATCTAACCCCTTTTCTTCTACTCAACCTCTCTCCCTTTCTGTTTTACGAAAGAGGCCTGATGAAAGGTGATGTATGACATCCATTATGGTGGGGAAAAGGGGGCTAGGCTAAAAATTCAATCTTATTGAATGGTGGCAAAATACCATTCAAGGAATTAAAGATTTTAATGCGTGAGCTTACAACCATTCAATCCAATCGTGAATGCTGCAGTGACCAGTTTCAAAATTAAGAGAATATAAGTGCCTGGCACGTATTAATGGTGTTCTCTGCAATTAACGAAAGGGAGGTTTTTGTCTCTTATTTTGTTTTCTAAAAGCAAAGCTGTGTAATTAAGGGATTATCACAGAGGTGAGAATTTTGAGTCTTCTTCAGACCCCTTATTGTGGACTTCGATTCATCATCCTTAAACTCTCACTTGGGTCTTTTCAAATTATGAGGGTCCTTCTAACTGTTGAGTCTCTTCTAGAACATATTCACCTGCCCACATCCGTCCTTGAATTTATAAGGTGGTTCCCACCTGTTGGAGGCAAGCAGTGTGCAGGAGAAAATTATCCAGTCTCTCTCTGCCTGCCTCTCTTCAAGTGAAGTTTCACCTCCGCTGTCTTTTTATGTTGTCGCAGGTCGGTATAATTCTCTACAACCGTGTACCCTTTTTCCCATTCTTTGTTGCATCTTCTTTCCTACTATAAAATTTTCCTGTTGCTGATGAATGAAGATAACAGCTAGAGAGCATAGAGTGTGTTCTAAGTAAACAGCCCTCTGATCTGTCTCGTATAAGATATTCTGATTGCGTCAAAATTTACATGGAAAGACACAATGAAATGGAGAAGGATTAGAGATGAAAGATGGAATTCCAGAACAACTATCCCTTTTAGTTACAACCAGTAGTACTATATGCCCAACAGCCACCTGAAAGTAACAAATCTAGATGCTTTTTAGCATCAGATTAGAATTACATAAAAAGAAAATGAAGTAGCATAAGATTAGAACCAGATTCAAATTTCAAATTTGAGAACCATCTTATGGGGCCCATCAGAAATGCATGTCAATCGCGTGTAGGGTGCGATTGGAAGCCCATATTGGTTAGGGATGGGGGTAAAAGAATCAACTTGATCTTATGATCCTTACCAGTTACCATACATTCAAGGACCCCAAAGCAGCAGCAACAGTAGGAACAGTAAAAGGATGCGGCTTAACCCAGTGCAATTGGGGGTGACTGCCCATTAAATACCCTCAAGCCACTTTGTGGGAGTACAAAACTCATGTAAACTTAGCAAAGCAACGTCAATTGCTCCTTATTTCTTCATGCCAAGAACTGTCCTTACAACCTTCACTGCCAGACTGGAGAATCATCTCCAATCATAGGAAAATGTCAACACAGTTGTCTACTTGTTTATACATCTCTCACACATATACCATTATACTGCAGGCTAAATTTTCTCATATTCCTTAACAGATCCGTGCAATTTGGTTGGAATGGATTAAGCAAGAGAAAAATTATCTAGGAACGGAAAATTCAGACATCAAAATCTGAATAAAAATGAAACAGATATAACTGACCAATAAAAACAACTATAATGATCAGCGATCCCCATTTTCAATGGCCAAAGAACCAATGCTCCTGCAAATAACAAGCCACAATGAAATTTAGTAAAAAATACATAAATATATATTTTTTCAAAAAAATTGAAAGTTGGGAATAAAAGAGATTGATGGATGAAACCAGCTAAAACCGTGCCATTTAAAAAGAAAAACCTCATATTCAATGGTTTTGCTTAAAACCAAACATGCAGAAAACTAGCTTGCAGAACTGTAACAAGAGATTTGATAGGACTAGGAGAACTACAACAGAGGAAAGATGATAGGTCTGTTCGTTTGCTCCGAATTAACTTCCTAGGAATTCATGGTAAAGTTAGTTCTAATAAAAGAATACCAGAAAGGTGATTGTATAAGGTGGAGATGTAAAAGAAACACTCATTTCCTCATGATTTACTAGGGTGATGGCTCAATAAACATTTCCTAACAAAGAAAATATTTGATTTACTAGGATAAACACTTAATTCTCCAGCTGTAGCTCAAGTTAGGGACATCAAACACCCTGGTTAGGGAGTGCGAGTGCGTGAGTTCAAATCCTCCATGTAGAGAGAGAGAGAGAGAGAGAGAGAGAGAGAGAGAGAGAGAGATTGGTCGCTCTTTTTTTTCTTTTTTTTTTTTTTTGGTCTTTTTAAATTCTTTTACCTAGGGAAAAAACACCAACTTTCTCTTCTCATTAAGCCACATTGGCAACAAAGAGTTATGATTCACAACCTCAACTTAAATGTTTGGGAACCACTTATCCATTACATCTTACCTTCAACTAAATGGGATCCACCATAAGTAGACCCAATTACACAACCCATCTTTTTTCTCCACATACATGGTCCATCACATTCAACATATCCACCCTTCTATAGAAGCCACTGGTATCATAGGTGGATAGATTAAGTGGATCTAATGAGTATCATGTGGGTCCACTATCATTTATCAGAGCACACTATCATTACATTGCTTACGTGATCCCACAATGATTATGTTATCTAGGTGAGCCCACCTTAAGATTTGATTTGATTGTCAGTCAAAAAACTTTTTGGTAATTCATGAGTCATTTTCTCAAATAAGAACACTGCATATAGTCTATAAGTGAAATTTTAACTAATATATTTAAAAGATTTTGAATTCATGCTTGGGTTGTGACAAACTTTTACGCTATCTATCAACCTACCTAACGTAACCCACCTCCTTTACCCGGGCTTGGGATTGGCAGTAAAAACCGACAGTTCAGCACAGGTCAACGGAGGTATCGTCAAGGAAAATTTTAGCTATGCCGGTTGATGGCCCACAAAGGGGAAGGGGTAGGTCAAAGAGGACATGGATGAAGATAGTAAAAATAGATCTGAAGAAATGCAACTTATCTAAAGATTTGGCTTTGGATAGATCAGAATGGAAAAACAAAGTTCATGTAGCCAATGTTGGGGGAAGGCTTTGATGATGAAGAAGATTTTGAACTTAATAAAACATTTAGCTATGGGCCACCCTCTCCCATGAACCTCTCATGAGCAAACCCTTGAGGGGCCCACTTGGTGCATACCAATCATGGGGAGGTAGGGGATTGAAAGAATTAAATGAGACTGGTACACAAAACATCAACTCCATTAGATCATCCTAACCCTTTGATCTATGGTCCTCAAGTCATCATTTTATTGGATTTCAATCCAAATGTGAGGGACAGTTGGATAAGAATTTGGACTTGTGCAAATTCGTTGGGAGGGGGGTAACTGTGAGTGTGAGAGGGTTTGATTGATAATAGGGGGTCCCACATGTTGGTAAAAGTAGCTGCTCATAGATAGTGCTCATTTGAGGTGTTTCCTTTCACTAAATATACAAGCAGTTTAAGGTGGAAGAATCACAAATTAATTTACAAATATTTACCCAAAAATTGATTGTTTTATGTAATCAAAGCCAAGGCTCTTGGTCTTATCTAATCCTAGTGATCTTGGATTTTGTTTGAGTGGGGAGCCAATAGAACTGAATTATTTTCTGTCCTCGACTTGCTTTCATGTGTCATTGGGGCCCATCAAGTTGTTCTCATTTGTTGTGGGACACACTGGTCATTGACGAGAGATCAATAACGTTTTCATTAGAATCCAAATTATTCCACTCTTCGCCCCTTTGGGTGTACCTTTCTTCCCCACGAGCGGTATGAACTCTCTCCCAAATCCACCATTTTCGTCTTCCTTGGCTATGTGATTGATGAACATGAAGGCTTTTGTTGTTTTGATCCTCAAGCCAATCGATTTCGTCTACTGACATGTTCTTTCTTGAATATAGTCCCTTCTACTCTCTTCCTTCTAGTACTCTCTCCCGATCGACCTTCTTCATATCCTCTTGATCCCTTCCCTGAGTTATTTCCTGTTACTGGCTCCTATCCTTCCTTTGCTCCTCAGGTTCTTGTTTATCACCGGCGAGCTTGTGAACCACTCACGGCACCTTGTGAATAATTGCCTACCCTGCTCCCTAGTTGATGTCTTTCCTATAGGCCTCTTGTATTCGTAAGCCTATTAATCATTACTTACCATTTCTCTCCCGCCTATAAACAGTTTCATATAGCTCCCACTCTCACACCAAGCCTCGGTCTTACAAGGAAGCCTCCTCCCCTCATTGGCGAACTATTACAATAGAGGATCTTACAGCCTTGCACAAGATTCCTACTTGGGATCATGTTCCTCTACCTGCAGACAAGCACATTCTTAGATGCAAATGAGACTCAATTGGACAGCAGTATTGAACGTTACAAAGCTTGCTTAATTGCAAAGGGTTACAAATAGGAATATGGCATTGACTTGTTTATGATGAAATCTTTGCTCCCGTGGAAAAAATAACCATGGTTCGAACTCTCATTTCTATTGTTGTCAGTTGTCACTCGTTACTGGCCCCTCCATCAAATAGATGTCAAGAATGCCTTCTTAAATGGTGTTTTATCTGAAGAGATCTACATGACACCACTGACACAATCCCGATTCTTCATCAACCACCTCATGGTCTCTCTCATTCTACACTTACATTTGTGAGGCTATTTTGTACTCTGTATGGTCTCAAACAAGCCCCACATGCTTGGTTTGACCTATTCAGCAGCGCCATTCTCAATTACAAGTATTCTCGGAACTTTCATGACTTTGTATTGTTCTACTTCTCTACTGCCAGTGGTCTTGTGCTTCTTCTTCTCTATGTTGATGACACGATTGTTACCGGCAATGATCGAGAAGGCATTCACAAGATCTTTCTCAACTCAAAGTTCGACATGGATCCCTCCATTACTTCTTAGGCATTGAGGCTGCCTATTCTTCTATCTCAAATGAAATATCTTTGCGATATTATTTGGAGAGCAGGACTTAATGACTCTACAACTGCCAGCACTCCACTTGAAATCAATCAAAAGCTTTTTGCTTCTAATGGCACTCTCTTTCTAATGCAACCCGCTACAACAAGTTGATGGTATTCTTGTTTACTTGACTGTCACTCATCTTGACATTGCATTTGCAATTCAAGTAGTTAGTCAATTTTTATCTGCTCCCACCTCTGTTCATTGTGTTGTTGCTCTTCACATTTTACATTACCTTCAAGGCACTATAAATCAAGCTTGTCATCTCTCAACTCAGTTCTTTTCAGCTTACTGTATACTCCGATTCTGATTGGGACTGTGTGTTGAAAACATCACTCTACTACAAGTTTTTGCATCTTGCCTGGCTGACTGGCTCCTCTCCTGGAAAAATAAGAAACAATATGTTGTTTCTCTTTCTTCTGTTTAAGTCAAGTATCTTACCTTAGCTCATACTACATCTGAGATTATTTGGCTTAGCCAACTGCTGATGATATGGGTATACTTATCCCTGCTCGCACACCTTTGTCCTGTGACAGAGGTAGTGCCCTTCAGATTGCTCACAATGATGTCTTCCATGAGCGAACGGCGCATATTGAGATCAACTATCATTTTGTTTAGCACCATCTTCGTAAGCACACTAATCTTCTATGTGTCATCTCCTTGTAACATCGTGTTGATCTGCTGACCAACCATCATCCAACTCCTCATTTTCAGCAGTTGCTCTCCCAGCTCTCAATGCTCCCTAGTCCCTGCCCCCCATAATTTCTCATAGTTTTCAACATACCGTAATATAGTGTAACACCACTTTAGATAGTCCCTCATGTACCTTACATATTCTTAGTCTCTAATAGTCAAAGCTCACCGTGTAGAGCTCATTATTAATATTGTATATGAGACTTCTTTATAAATAGAGTGGTTAGAATGCATTAACCCAATACAACTACAACTCTTAAGCTATGATGCTCGGATACGGCATGGATATGATAGGGACACGGCATGGATACGGAAGTGACACGGATTTTACACATAAAAAGTGATGTATCGGATATGATACGACACGATACGTCACCCATTTTGAAGTATCTGTCCTTCATAGCTCTTAAGTCTTTTGTCTTCTCTCCAATGTTTTGGTTGTTTCAGAGTCAACCCCGACCCAACTCGATAAGGACAGAGTCCGAGTTCACTCAGACTCAATCGAGTTTTAATACCATGGTCATGCCACAGACACATCACTTCCAAGTTCTAACTACTTCATTCCAATTTCCAAGTCACCATTGATCACCCCCTTCTCCTAACTCCTTGTAAGTTGTACCACTTCTACACATAGGAGTTGTTTCTGATCTTTCAAATATGTGCCCAACCCGTCTCAAGTGACAGTTCTTGACTGCCTCCTCTCAACATCATCATGAATTTTTGTCCCATCTAATTTATTAAGTATCGCATATATATATATATATATATATATCTCATCCAACTGCCTATTTGACAACAATCCTCCTACACCTGGGAACTCCCTCCCACTAATGCCATACAAGGATTCCTTCTTTATCATCATCATGTACTCAATCCTTATCATGTTCCTTCATATTACTGCACATCTATCACCTTGGCATCTCAATTGCAAGTACTTTTTCCTATTATCATTTCTTCTTTGCCAAACAAGCAGCCACATATAAAATGTAGGATTAATGACCTTCCTGTGAGAATAATAGTTTCAATTGGAAATAAATGTTCCTTCAATCAAAGTGGCACACAACAATCACACAACTCACAGACTCCATTAGAATGTTTACTTGTGTATGCTTTCAATGGAATTCCTCATAAACTTCAATTGATCACTTCAAGGATCCAAGCAATATGCTTTTTCTTATAGCAATAATAATAACATTTAGCAAATACAAGAAACATAAAAATAAAAAAATAGTATAAGAGCATATATTATTCGACAAGGACTAAATAATGTCTGAGAAAAGTAAAAAAAAGAAAAAAGATATACGTTCTCATCTGTAGCAAATCAACAAGTTTTTCTGTCGAAGTGTTCTTTATTTCATCCACACTCCTGAACACAACCTGATATGTGCAAGCCAGACAATTATCAATCTCCTAAACTTCTTTCAAGATAGCTTTCATTCTACATTGCCCACTAGTGGCATTTCTGGAATCACACTCTACAATATTGTTGTCACCAAAAAGCGTCTTCAAAAATATTTAGAGCTTCATTTATTGCCAAAATATTGCCTCATCACTAGGGCTGTCAATGGGTCCTCCTACAAGGGTAGCATAGCCCAGCCATCAAAAAGCCCGCAAAATGAGAGGAAGGGGGGGGGGGGGGGGGGGGGGGGGGGTTTCTCCTTAAAAGGCCTAAGCGTAGGGTGGCAAACTCATTCTTCTTAACTCTAAGGCCCTGTTTCTATGCATGGAATTGAATACATAGCAATTCATGGTCAAATGGGTTCCATTAAAGGGTTAAAAAAGTCGTTTATCAATGAATGTGATACATCCGGTGATGCTATTGGAGTTGTCTCAATGCAAGAACAAAGGCCAATCTTAAATCAACAGAGCACTGCCTTCTTGCAACAAAGGGTCATCTATGTACGAAAAGGAGAAGATGATAATCTTATATGTTGCCGCCATTTCCATTGAGAAGAAGGTTCCAAATATAGAGAGATCATGGCAGCATCGAGAGTTTGGATCAACAACGAATCTCTACTCCTTCACAACACATGTATGTCAAAATAAGAGGCGGACCCACGTATTAGGATCTGGGTGCATCCGCCCCACCCAATCCGGAAAAATCCCGTTAAGGCTATGGGGACATTTGGCCCATGCACCCATTAGACAAAGCCCGTCATCCCACCTGTCCACACGAAATCTCTCCCTTTCTTTCTCTGTGTCAAAAGAAGTCCCCAAATCGGAAAAATACCTCTATGTCTCCTCCTCCCTCTCCTCCGGCATTTGCATCTGCATCGTGTCTCTCTATCTCCAGTAGCTATTCCTCTCTCCCAATCTCTCTCCCCCTCTCACACAGTCACACATGCGTGAGTAACTCGATGTTGCCGACGTCGCTGTAGTCTGTAGATGCCGCCACCAGCTCCGGGAAAACCCTAGCCTTCTTTGTGCCCCTTGTCGAGATCTTCTGCCGCTCTCCCCACCCTCCTAAATCCCATCAGGTCCCTTTTCTTTCAACTCCTCTTCTTTTCTAATCTCGTTTTATTGTTTATGCTTTGCTATTGGGACTTGATTCTATGAAGAATGCACATCTGTTTGATGGCTGAACGAAGGTAATTTGAAGGGTTCATTCTCACTGATTTTGAAAATTAGGTGGGTTAAGTCACACAATCAGTCACGGTCCATGTTGGAAACCCTTTTAGGTAGTGGAATTTCAGTTAAATGTTGCTTTGGGCCTGGTGTGTCTGCTTCAAATTGGATTTCTAGGAATTAACACAAGATGGGGTTTTGAGGAACGATTATGATTTATGAAAGAGATGAGCAGTGAATGGTGATAACTTGTATAGATGGGAGCATCACTTACTTGGGATATATGTTATTTGGGGTGATGGGTAGGATACCATTTGATATATGATGAGAGATTATTCCATGGCCTCTTGTAATTGGTATGCCTTACAGAACAATCCCTGAAGGAGAGAGAAATTGCCAACCACCATGAGTACACGAAGTACATAGATTTTGGCTAAATGGATTTTGTGTATTTCTAATCTTTGAGGACCGTGACCATCGTCAGCCTTTCATTGGGCTGTAAACTTTTATTATATGAATGTATTTCTTGTTGGTCACTGAATTTCATTGTCAGTGGTGGGACTTGAGTTCTTATATTTCAATTCATTGTTATTCTGTATTTAATTTTGAAAAATCAACTCATTTGAATGAGAACCGCACTGTATATTCAAAGAGTAAAATGTTTTAATTTCTCTTGCATCTTTTCTTGTCACGTGGTATCTGTTCTCAATTTGGAAGAGAGAATCAATGAATCATGTCTTATAACTTCGAATCAGTGAATCATCTCTTTTAACGTCTATTGCATCTTTTGTGTTTTGTCATTTGTGACCTTGCCATTTTCAATTTATAGTGAAAATTGATAGTTGAAAGTGCTTCAATACTGACTTATTGTCTTTTACGAAAGGTTCTTTGATGGCTTCTTTTTTGTTGTGCTCCTTTTTGGTATGTAGGTGCATTTATTTTACTCTTTGTTGGAGTTGACTATAATGATGTTAATGTCACTGTGTGTTTTTTTTTTGGTAATTATATGACAATAATGATGTTATTGTCACTTTTTTTTTTTTTTGTGTGTGTGTGTGTGTGGTAATTATATGTATTTATTACAATGTTAATGTCGTTTTGGTAGTGTGGTTGTTAATTGATTTTTTCCATTCGCCAATGTCCGCACCCCTCAAACGAAAATTCTGGGTCTGCCACTCGCCAAAGTTGATAGGGTATGGCGGTGAAATTGTGTGGGTACAAAAAATTGAGTGGCTGATGCTCTCTCAACATGCTACTCTTGCTACACTTCATGCAGCAACAAAGTCAGTTTATGGATGAGTAGAAGATACTGCCAAAGAAGTTGTTGATAATCCTTATAAAATTCAAATTTAAGGACGGAGTATTGACCGGATCCTCTACTTTCCCAATGTTTTCGATCAACAAATGAACAGTTACTCTAGAAAGGATGATTTATCCTAGCCCCTGATTCTAAAGGAGCGGCAATGAACTTATAATAGATTCATGACTCAAGACAATATCAACTGATGCGTCACATTAAACAAGGGAATAGATTCATGGTCAAATGTTGCTTTCATATCTTCTAATAGATTCATGTCGCAAGACTAGTCAAGGGAATGAACGAGACATTAAACAAGATATTATTCCTTGCAAATGTGTTCCAACAGAATAAATCAAAACCTACCTAGGGCTCCTACGATCCCTTCCAATTCCAGAGAACGTGTGGACAGTTGTCTCTATGGACTTCATTGATGGTCTTCCTCCTTTAGATAGTAAGTCGGTTGTGCTTGTTAATGTTGACTGACTTAGCAAGCACACCCACTTTATAGCTTTATTTCACCCTACTTCTGTGGCTCAAGATGCTCACGCGTTCCTTGAGAACACTTTAGAGCTTTATTTCACCCTTATTTTGTGGCTCAATACGCTTGCACATTCCTTGAATATGTTTTCAAATTACATGAAATTCCTTCTTCCATTGTCTGTGATAGAGGTGCTATCTTTACAAACTCATTTTGGTGGGAGTTGTTCCAGCTACAGAGAACTGAGATACTAATGAGTTCAGCATACCACCCCTAGATTGATGGCCAAACCAAGCACGCCAATCATTGCATAGAAACATATCTTTGTTTTTTTCAAACATAAAACCAAAACAATGGAGATGTGGGTTAGCTTGGGCCAAATGGAGATACAGCACTGCCTTTTATGAATCCATCAAGATCACACCATTTTAGGCTGTTTCAAATGAGGATGAGGGCACAAGCGGACAAATAGCGTACCAAATGCTCATTTGAAACCAGCAACTAGGTTTAATTACGACTGCAGCCCTATAGACAATCTTTAGTTGCTATTCATCATTCAACTAAAATCACTCCTTGGTAGTATGGACCTTATCGCGTATTAGATAGAATGGACAAGTTGGAATTATCAGATTCTCCATGGATTCATCTTGCATTCTGTCTCCAGACTGAAGGGGGAAAAAAAAGTTGGGGAACACAATAGTCCTCTCCACAACATTGCCTATGCACTCAGATATGGAACTTGTTGACCTGATTTAGGAGGCAATACTAGAATAAGAAACTAAATTAATACTAGGAAGTAGGAACTAGAAATCTAAAATAAACAAAGTCTTAATTTGTCATGCCGTCATTATTCTCACATAGATTTTTCTTTCATTCTATTTTCATATATTGTTGCTCATCTATTAAACTAAAAGGGTTCTAGTTCCAACCATTACCAATGTCTTACCATACTTGTTACACTCCAGTCAATTGAATTGTTCACACTGAAATGAGATAAAAAAAAGACCCTTTTTTTTTAAACTCCGATGATCAAGAAGTTTATCACATCACTGTCAATCATTCCATCAAAAACAACAACAACAACAACACAACAATCACTGTCAAATTCAAGCATAATAATTAACAATGCTGAACTCACATTGCACACAATCCATGCGATCCATCAACAAACAGAATCAGAACACAGAAAAAAAAAAGGTGTGAACAAAAACCAAAACCGCATTTCATTTGGAAAAAACTCACCTCCTCTGCCTCCGTCCCCGCTTCGGCCCCCACGCCTCGAGCTTGGCGACGGCGCACCCGCACTTAGCTCTGAACAGCAGCACCGCACGTCCATTAGCAGGGGCCAGCCTCCTCAGCTCCTTGATCAAGCACTGATAGTCCGGATTCCCCTCGGAGCCGCCCTTCCACGGCAGATCGTCGATCTCCTTCTTCGACTCCTCGACCCTAAGACACTCCTCCGTCTGCAACTGGACATCGAACTCCGTGGCCTTCTTCAGCCCCTGGCACCTAGGGTTCCGGCAGCGGCGGCCGCGGGCGCCGCAGCAGAACTCGGCGGCGGCGAAGGAAGCGAGGGAGAGTAGGAGGAAGAAGGCGAGGAAGGAGAGGTTGAGGGAGGGGAGGAGGAGGGAGAGGGAGATGGAGAGGTAGGAGAGGATGGAGGAGATGAGGAAGAGGGAGGAGAAGAGGACGAGGAGGAGGATGAGGAGATCTAGGGTTGCAGAAGGAGATGGATGCTCCTTGCAGAGGAAGGAGAAGGAGGAAGAAGAAGAGGTTTGGGAATTAGGGTTAGGGTTTTGGGAGGATTTTCGGGGTTTTGAGGAAGGAGATGGAGATGTGATTGGGGGCATGGTGGAGAGCGGGGAAATGGAGGAAGGAGATGTGATCGGTTTTTTTTTTTTTTTTTTTTTTTCCCGGTTTGGAAGGGCTTTTTGGGGATTTTTAGATTTTTCATGGAGAGTCGCTATTTACACACTATAAATACCTCTTCACACACCACATTTAAAAAATAATAATAATAAAAATTTCTAAACTACCTGTATCCCTCTCCTTCCCTCTCTCTTCCTCTCCTTGCTCCGGCAACCCAGCCCGCTGCTACCCCATCTCCCTCTCTTCCTCTCTGTGCTCTGGCAGCCTCCATTAGGGGTGTAACGGTTCGATTAACTAGTTAATTTGGGAAAACCGTTAACCGAACTGTAACTGAGATTTTCTGTCTTTTAAAACCGTAATCATAACCGTACCCACAAAAACGGTAGAAAATCGTAACCGCGGTTAACCGTATTTAACAGTTCGGTTTCGGTTAATAACCGTGGAATGCCTTCCTCACATAAGGGAATAAATGTAAATGATTGAAGGTAAAATGATACATAAGGAGCAATTGAATAAGGTAAGAAATATTTCATTCAGCCCCCTAATTTTTTCTTTTATTTGTAAAAGATACGGTTAACCGCATACGGTGATACGGTTCGGTTCGGTTAATAACCGTGAATTGTGAAATACAATTATTAACCGCGGTTCGGTTCAGTTAGACGGTTTTTCGGTTTTTTTTTTTTACACCCCTAGCCCCCACCTGCAGCCCCATCTCCCTCGCCAGCCGCCGCCCTTCCCTATCTCTTCCTCTTTTGCTTCGGTAGCCCCATCTCCCTCTCTTCCTCCCCCTGCTCCGGCAGACCCCCACACGTAGCCCCATCTCCCCCACTAGCCTTCGCCCATCCCTGTCTCTTCCTCTCCTGCTCTTGCAGCCCCCACTTGCAACCCCATCTCCCCCACCAGCTACCGCCATTCCCTCTCTCTTCCTCTCCTGCTCCGGCAGCCCCCACCCGTGCTAATCCCCATCCCCAGCCCACCCCCACCCCTTCCCTCTCTCTTCTACCCGCCCTCATCCCCACCCCCAGCCCTTCCCTCTCTCTTCCACCCGCTCTCATCCCCATCTTTAGCCCACCTCAGCCCTACCCCCACCATCCACGAAACGAGAGATAGGGAGAGGAAGAAGGAGAGCGAGAGGGATCATGACGAGCGAGGGCTACTAGTGGCGGGGGGGCGACGAGGTAGGGCGAGGGCTCACGTTTAAGTTGTTGGCATTAGATATGGACGTGAAGGCTCCCACCTTATCTTTCATAGTAAGGTGAGAGCATTTCTCACAGGAGCATCTCCTATATATACATATATATATATATATATATATAGGAATATTCGTACTTGAAACTTCTCCAAAAGGGGTGTCCCTCACCACACATGGTGAGGGATAGATGCACTTGAATATTTCTCATATATATATATATATATATACACACAAATCCAACCAAAACTCAAACTCGTTCGGAACCCAATTCGGGTCAAAATTTAAAATCCAATACCTGCTTTAAACCCCTGACAAACCCCACTATCAAACCCACCCCTAATGAGAAAAGGGTTTGGGAGGTGTCCCCATTTAAGCCCAACCCATTGCCATCCCCAATCCAAAGGCATGAATTGTCATGAGTAACTGAGATATCTAATCTTAAGGTCATTGTTTTTTCTCATTTGCATTAAATTTCTAAAAAATTTAAGCAATGCCTTCCAATGAACATGTGAGGTGTAAATGACAGAAGGTGGAAATGTAGTTGAGACCTTTCCTATGATTTGATTTACATAGTCACATGTGGAGATTCACCTTTATCTTTGAAAATATAGACGTATGTAAATTGCAATACATTTCTTCAATTTTAGCCACTTTGATAATAAATCAATTAGGTGCAAAAGAATGGGCTTCTAGTTTGTTTGTTTGTTTGTTTTTTTTTATTATTATTAAATAGAATGGGCTTCTAGTTATCAAATAGTCTCTGCTTTGGTAGAAAATTATCACCCAGTTGTCCTCTAATAAATCAAGACATACAGTAAAGTGAATGTCCCATCTCCATCTAGACCTTGTATCCTCCCTGATTTCTTAGGAACTTGATATATTAAGCAAATGGGCTACAGAAAGTCAAACAAGACCTCCTCTCTCTCTCTCTCTCTCTCTCTCTCTCTCTCTTTCTGCTTGATTATTATTCCCCTTTATTTGTAACCATCCAATTTCGAGGCAATGGCTCCCACCCATCCATTGAACTTCATGTTAGCCATACATTTCCACCTTTTGATTTGATGGCCAAAAAAGTTTGATTCTTAGCCATCTCCAGCTCACTCTTTATATTTGTATAGCCAATGATCTCATTAGCATGCCTTATTCCAACATTTACGCCCTGGCCACCTTTTCACTTCTCTTTCCATATCTGAGGAATTTCCATAGCACCTATGCCTGGTGCCACAATTAAGCAATTAGTTGCTCGGCCTGTGGGCGCACTCAGGTGCATGTAAACTTATAGCAAAGCCAGATGAGGATGTTAGGGTATACAGTCAGTCCATTAAAGTAGTTGGTTTATAAACATGGGGCGAGTTTCATATTATCCAATTACATTTTAGATTTTTAGGTTCGAAATTGCACTACCACACTCAGACTATAGGGTAGAGACATTTCATGTAGAGATGTTGACAAGGAGTACGACTAGTCTTTTACATAATAGTAGGATGTCCCACGTGTTGGTGTTTGGGCCTGTATGGACTTAGTACATGTCCAACCTCCTGTTGTGATGTTTGATACTGAAAATCGAGGAAAACTAATACAATGTCATCAGACTCGCTCCAATTTCTATCTGATGAAACCATATCTTTTAATGATGTTTTGACTATGTTGTATCTTTTTTATGATTTAATTTGTTGACTCCCTCTTCAATGCAAAGCTAAACACTCTCTGAGGATAGCAAGTAGCAACCGTTTCATATGATGCACGATACTTTAGAATGGGCAATATATCGTGTAACAACGTACCTGATACTCCACATTTTATGTGTAAATTTTGTACATCACACGCCATTTCTACTTCTAGTGAGGTGGTGATGATGCTTTCAGATGGGGCATGGGTGATAACTTGTCCGTTGTCACTATGGATGATAGCTTGTTCCTCATGTGGGTCAAGCACTCCCACCAATTAAGTGTGAGAATCCACGATAGAAATTACCTATTGAAAATTTGAAAGCCTTCAAAATGAATACCATCCCCTCAAACGAAGTGCCCCTCAGTTTTATTTTTATAGGAGTGATTCCATTAAACAAATGAGCCTATGATTAATAATATGATCGATATATATGATTTTATAATTTTATTAATCATTATTAATTATATGGGATGTCTCGAAATCTTACATGAATGGAATTTATCCTGCCTTAAGATTGAGCTTATGCTTAATCCTATGGTTTCTGAAATGACCTATGGGTCAAACACTCACTTGCTCTTCCTTATATCGAATCCACAATAGGCTCCATCTTATGAAAAGTCAAACTGCTCAGAATAAATACAAGCCTCTCGAATGAAATGTTTCAAACCCATATTTCAATAGGAGTTGGTTTTACCATAAAACTCAGCATGTAATTAATAACATGATGAATGCTTATTGATAACTAGGACATGTCATGTAATTAAAAATGATTTTGATTATATTATTAATCATACGTTCAATCTTGGCAATCTTAGGTGAAACTAACTCTTATTAAAGTAAAACTCAAATAAATTTTATATAAAGATGTATGCATTTTGAGCAATTTGAAATTTCAATAGTCGTACTCCATTGTGGATTCCTACATAATTAGTGAGTGTGGACCCATATGATGGTTTGACCCACATAAATAGCATTTGAGTGTTGGACCCACAATTCCCCACAAATCAATTTATTGTACTTCCAATAAGGTGGAGTTATACTACTCTACTAATGAAGTACTTTTGGGTTAGAATAATCCCTACGTGCCCAGTGAGAGCCGAGTAAATTCCCTATAGCCCTAGTGTGATAGTGCAGTTTCGAACCCTTAACCTCCGAGTGTAAACCATGATCCTAGGCCAATTGAGCTACCCCTTGTGGTTTAGAGTGATCAAAGTTATGAGAGTTGCTAATGCCACAACCCAACCTTCTCTTTCCACAAATTTTTTTTTATAACCAATATAAGCATATAACCCCTTTGTGAAATTGATTCCGTTTGGTAATTTTACATGTAAAATAAAGTGTAGTAAACTATCAAATAATATATATATATATATAATGGGGTTATGATGGTATTTTTATTTTTAGTTGTTTGGTATGAAATATTTTTTACATTTTATATAAAAAAATGAAGTTTTTTTTGTATCTTTTAGTGGAGAGAGGAAGTTACATTTTATTTATTTTTTTATTTTTTTAAGATTGAGAGAATTTTGAATTAAAGCGGGGTGTTTTTTTTTTTTTTTGAGTTTCAGGCGGTCGACGTTGGGCTTTCGCGTCTGACCATGATCGCGGGCACGACGGAGGTGCCTACTGGAGATCGTGCGGCTGGGAGTAGTGTCTGGGCTGACAAGGCTGTTCACCGAAACACTTCAGTTGTCAATCGCAGTGAAGGCGATGAGATTGGTGGAGGTAGCGCCGACGAACGTGGAGGGAATGGTGGCAATCTACGACGGCAGAGGGGAGTGCGCAATGATGAGGGAAAGGGTGGTTGTGGTGGTGTGTAGCCTCTTCTGCATTTTTTGGGATCAGAGGGTGAAGGAGGCGGTGGCGAGGAACGGCGAGCTGTCGAAGGTGGTGGTGCTTTTTGCAGCCGGGGGGGGGGGGGGGGGGGGCGCCGAAGGGAGGGAGGGAGACAAGGGTAGTTAGGGGATTTTCCATAAGGGGGGGGGGCGAAGGGAGGGAGGGAGACAAGGGTAGTTAGGGGATTTTCCATAAGGGTATATTGGTAATAAGTTGATTCTCCAATCTTAATAAATTCCTCATCTTCCGAGTGTGCCATAGGATAGCACAAGCTAGGATTGAAAGATTTTTATTTTTAATAACCATCACTTTTTTATTTTCTTTCTTTGACTCCAATAATTACTTAGCACACCAGCCCAAATACCTTACATAAGTCCATTGACCATCAACGTTGTAATCAGGGATTGATTTTTAATGTTTATCTTGAAGGAAGGTCTCTCAGTCCCACCACTGAGGTACTGTTGAATTGGCGACAACCTCACTAACCCTTATATTCATGTCTTTTATTGATGTCCCTGACTAACTAAGTTAACTATGGTTGCATTACTAGTTCAAATCTGGACAACCACCTTCCCTCACCCAATGACTGTCATAGCTCACCCAAGGTCAACTTCTAGCAACGAAGGACTAGGTTCCAAGCCCCACTAAATTGGATATCAAAAAAAAAAAAAAAAAACCTAGGCCTGCATTACAACAACCAATATGATGGGGATCCCACCTCCACACACACACACACGAATACAAAAATATTTATTAGGTACAATAAATAAAGCAATTTAGAAATATATATATTCAATAAAACTATATACGAATTGGAATATATATATATATATATATATATATATGTGTGTGTGATGTAATTGTTTTAAATGTGCCTATTTGTTTAAATGAAATTGGAGTATCTCGGAAGTCATTATCAAATGGGCTGATATGGTTGCATTGAATTGGAATACATAAAAAGTAATTGATTCAAATGAGCTTGGTTGTAAAAATGAAACTAGAATACACAGGAAATGATTAATTCCAATGGGCTTGTTTGTTTGTATGAAATTGAAATATATGGGAACTCATTGTTAAATGGGCTTGTGCATTTATACATAATTGAATACTTATGAAGATGAATAATATTCATATTTATAAAAGAAATGTGAGACACCCAAAGTGTGTCCTCATCTCACTCAACCACCGAGGGATCCAAATAGGATAAAACCCGTTTATCAATCGAAGTGGGATAAAACCAGTTTATCAATCGAAGTCTAAATTATATCCAGAATTAAAATGGGATAAAGCCCGTTTTGTGGGGTGTAGCCATGTTTTATGGAAGATGATTCCTTTTGCTATCATATGGTTGATTTGAAAGCAAGGAAATGATAGGATTTTCAGGGGTACTTCTTCTTCAACATCAGAGTTGATTTTTAAAGTGGCCTTAAAGATTGCAAGATGGCATTGGCTAGAAAGAAGATATCAAATCTTAACATGAACGACTTGTTTTCTAATAGGGGAGCATGCATGGAGTGTTGCCCTTTGAAGGAAAGGAGATCTGTCTTTTGGAGTCCCCCTCCTAATGTGGTCTTGAAGTTTAATGTGGATGGAGCTTTAAGGGGTAAGATAGAGCCAATGGGGGTTGGAGGATTTCTTCGTAACAACAAGGGATATGTATTGCTTATGTTCTTCAAACACGTGGATGTGTGCGATTCAAATAAAGCCGAGGTGTTAACTATCTTGGAAGGCATCATATTGTTTTCTAGAAGATATGGTGGTCCCCTGGCTGTGAAAAGTGACTCATCCAATACGGCTGTGTGAGTTTCTAAGTGGAAGGTTAACCCTGAAAATTTTAGTCCTACTTTAATGAAATATGGGAGTCATCAACTAGCATCGATATTTCTTTTGTCACGAGGTTAGGTCAGCCAATTCTATGGTCGATGCATTAAACTAAGTAAGGGGTTGATATGCTTTTTCCTTGGGTCGGTGTGATTATGTAACGGGAGAGTTTCTTTTTTTTCTTGAGGTTGGGGTGTTGCATCTCTCTTGCACTCCCCCCACCCTCCTTTCTTTCGCTCATTTTACTATATATATTATATCATTTTACTATCGTTATTTTCTGATTTCATTTTAATGAATTTTGTTGTTATTGTTTAGAAAAAAATAAAAAATAAAAAAAAAATATATTATATCGGATCAAAATTCAAACTCATTTAATAAATTGAAACCTAAAATAAATTTTAAAACTTGAGTTCTATTTATTCATGGGTAAGAAAGAAACCTCTCCATGGTCGAAAAAAAAAAAAACCCGTTTACTTTACAATAACTTTACTTTACAACCCCCCTCCCCCATTTCGGTTATCTTGAGACAGTGAGGGAGCCCTCTGCCTTCACTCAACGCCCCTCATAGTCATCCTTGTGCTGCTACATGGAAGCAAAAGCGCTTGGGATCTTCCTCACTCCTCCGCTCTCTCATCCACCCCTCACAAGAACGCAAGCATTCTCCAAACCTTCCAAGCCCAAACTCCCCCCTCGCTCAGGTTAGCGTCCACCCTCACTCCTCCATTTTTTTTCCCCCCTCTTTCTCTCCATCCATCATCCACCGTTGATTCCAGGCCCTGTGATGAAATACATACAGTTGTCACCAAGACGAAGAAGAATGAAAAGGTGGAAGTGGACGAGTACGGAATACCCAAAGAGTATGACCCCAGTTTCGGACTCCCCCAAGAGGTTTGGGACGAGGTACATACACAATACACGCCCCCTCATTTTTGTTCTTCTCTTTAACCTTCTCTTTTAACCACTTACAGTATGTATTCAATTCCTATGTATTGTAATGCAAACAAACAGGCCCTAAAGCGTTGAGAAAATAATATTAATTGTAGGTCAGGTTCCCTTCCAGTTTGGCAACTCTACTAATAGAGTCAAGTGAAGTAAAGTTGATTTAAAAAAAAGAATCAAATATAAGTGGATTATAATGGTATTTTATTTTAGTTGTGTGTTATAGGATCTTTTTGACTTTTTATAGAGGAAAGTTGAGTTTTTTTTTTTTTTTTTTTTGATAAAGGTGGTTGCTTTTTTATTTTTTATTTTTTTTAAGACGAGGAAGTTTTAAATTAAATTGCTTTTGATATAACATTTTTTCTGAAAAATGGAGGCTTTACTTGACTTTTACTATACTAGTAAAGTGCCATACTAGCGATCTTGACATGGCCCGCCCTCGCCTTAGCATCAAGAACCCATATTTTTATCTTCATTACATGCTTCTCCGGAGAGTTCAAGTTCACATTATCCAAAGTATCTCTCTCTTCCAAGATGTTTCAGATTTTTACATCACTACCATTTAGTAAGGTGAGAAAAACCCAAAGGGCCAAAAGTTAAATGCCAATCACTATAGTGTCATCATTCCCTTCAGCCAGCACCACTCATTATGAACTTTGGTGGGCTTCCAAGGCAGTCAATCTGTGGATGGTCCGTACCCATCAAAAGTATCTATTGATCAATGAACTGATGGCTGAACACTCTTAAGCTGCATCATCACTGTCAACAACAACAATTGACTGATTGGAATAGTAGCAATGTGAGCATTGATCTTGGAGTTGTGAAATGAGGTTGTGTCTATAAGATAGCAAGAGCATCCACACCTCCAATATATATTATTCTAAGAATGAGTTTCTCTGAATAGATGAGGGATAAGGATATGGAATATGGATCATTATGTTGCTTGGATGCAGGGAAAGAATTTTCCCTAGGAAATTATTGTCATTGCCCCCTGTTCAGTTGCCATTTATTGGGAAAAAGTGGGGACTAGTTGATACATATATTTTTTAATACTTATCAAAGAAAGCAAAAGGCCCAGCAAAAAATGGGAAACCACCAAAACCGGAGACAAGTGAGAGCTGGGGTCTCTTTCCCCAATGGCGAATACCCACTTTTGCATTTCCCTGAGTCCAAATGGCATGTTGTACTAATCATCTGTTTATGTGTTTGATGATTTATGTTTGTGGTGCGTTTGAGCGTACCTCAAATTTCTAGTGGATAAGGGTCCATTGGGCGCATTTCGGCATTTGTAATAGTTTTGACAGCTGGAGCAGCTAATCTACTTTTTAACATATGCAGTGGATAACATTGATACCTGCATAAACTGAGGAATTATGCAGATGTAGCCCATGTGTGGAACTATGCTTTAGTGATGCGAAAATTGAAATGATGGGCCCCTCTTTGATCTGGATGATTGAAGACATCTTTTATCAGTTATATTGACAAATGCTACGCTATTTTCTTACTATCTATTTGTAGGCTGCTAGTTGAAAGATTATTTTTCTCTAATTTGGTATTTTTTTTAGTTATCTGTTATCTTTATTGGAGCAATCTGTTTGTAAGATGTGAAAGAAAGAGAGCACATTTCGTTTACTCCTGCACCCCCCATATATAGTTATGTTATCGGCCCTTGGAAACCATGATCATCGTTATTATCACCGCCACCGCCACCGTCATTTATCTATTTGGGATTTACTTTGTCAATTCTACTTTTCCGCTCAACACAGTCAATGCCATGTTTTCACTTTTCATTGACTCTATTGTGTTCATCTTGTATTTCCTTGCTACTTCTATTAAGATCTTTGCTGATCTCCCCTTGAACCTGTAAACCATCAATATTTTGTATGAGAGTTATTTTGTGTAAACTAAAGAAGATAAGGAGAAACAGAAATCTGGAAAAGCTTTGGTGGCCTCTTTATCCCATATGAATCACTTTATGTTCTCAACTGTTGAGTGTTGTTTGTTAGCTTAATTACAGGGGATAAGAGTTATCTAAAAATAACACTGACATAGTCTTTAAGGTTACAACATAATTTTTGTTCTATCTGCCCCACAGGCCCATGATCTAGGTCCATGAATGATGCATTAGATTATTGGATCTATGCCCCTTTTAGCCTAGACTGCCCAGGCCTACTTCTCTTCTTTAGAACCCCCTCATGCTTATGGTGGCAAGTGCCACCTTGAAATACCATGCATCCATAAGGAAAAAGGGGCCTGAAACTGAAAGGGCTTTAGAACAGCTTTTAGTGCACGACGATGCCCTTGCAGGCATCACCCTATTTGAGGAACTGAAAGTACCAAATATAGGAGCTATATTATAACTTGCTACTTCCTAAAGGCAACGTAAGAGGGTTTTTTTTTTTTTTTTTCCAATTTCTAAATTTGTGTTACTACACTGCCCATTTGCAAGTTGTGACATTAATTTTGTCTAAATCAGGAATGGCAAGCTCAGCGGCGGGAAGAAACCAAGGAAATGGAACGCAAACAGCGATTGGAGGATGAGGAGGAGAACAGAAAGGTGGCTGAGTATCGTGTGATTGGTACTCGATTAAAGGATTACCCTGAGGAAGAAGTCCGGAAGGCAAGGAGATTGGTTTCTAGCTTTATTAAATCTGCTGAAGAAGTTGAAGAGGTAAATTTGCTGTGTTAGTTGTAAATTGTGTTTTAAGTAATGATTCTCTTTGTGGTGGTTGGAATATGAAATGAATTCCCTCATTATCACTTCCACTGGCATAGCCAGTATTAGGTTTTTCCTCTCAATGGAGAGGATGTGGGTTTGAGCCCTACTCAGCCTGTTGTTATGCAAACATCTGAGCAAGTAAGCTGGTACCAGAAAATGAAAACGAAAAAGAAAAAAAAAACTTGTCTTCTAGCATTGAAGTTCAGGTTTTTACTGTTTTTCAGTTGTATTATTTTACTTGTTCACAAGTTCTTGACCTTTTTTTACTGCAAGCTTATAGTTGATTTATGGAGTTAGTTTGCTGACATTTTATACCATGGTTTAGAAATTTTGATGCTTTATGTCAGTGTTGTATGGACATGTAAATGGTGGGAATTCACTTTTATTTTTTTTCCTGTAAATTTGAATATAATAAAATCCGATCCTTGTTTTATAAATATATAACCGGGATTGGTTTGTTGTTACCCACATTAAACAGTGATGACTATTTACTGATGAACAATGCCCCAGTACACTAGGAATTACTTTCTTTGCGTTCTAAAGAGGCCTATTTAAGGACACTGATGCATCTTGGAAATCACTTCACTAAAATTTCAGAATTCCTCCTCTCTGGGTAGAGCCCTTGAGTAATTGTGTTGCTTGAATTCTAGATGCACTTTCTGTCTGCATCCAGATGTTTTACATTTTAACATACTATCTATATCCCTTGATTGGATTTTCTACCATGTCAAATATATTTTTTTAGCTAAAGCAGCTGCTAATATATGATTGAGAATGAACCTTTCTTCATGGATTTTATGATCATATTGCTGTTTGTTCCTGTTGCAACTAGAAAATTGAGGCAGCTGCTGACAGAGGCGAACTTACTGAACTTGTTCTGATGGTGATATGGAATCGACTTGATCTTGCTCGACGTGACGTATGTGGATAATTTCATTTTTTGTTAATAAAGTTGTTACCAAAAAAAATAAAAAATGATCATTCTGTTGTTTTCTTGGCTAAGTA
This sequence comes from Camphora micrantha, assembly GCA_003546025.1. NCBI lineage: Eukaryota > Viridiplantae > Streptophyta > Magnoliopsida > Laurales > Lauraceae > Camphora > Camphora micrantha. The sequence continues at coordinate 27,678,154 of QPKB01000010.1, forward strand.
ATTCATTACTTAGGTGGATGCTCAATTTTTAATTTTTGTTAGGAATCTTTATTCTGATGCTGGAATTACATATTCACAATGGAAATGCTTTTGTAGTTTTGATAATATTTTTAGATATTAGAATAGATGTTTGCTTGTTATCCTTGTAGTGGTCTACTGGTCTTTTTTATAAATAAAATTGTTCTTACTGATAAAAAAAAAGAAGCAATAAATAGCATTGTTGTTGTAAAGAGAGAGGGGTTCTAGAATTTTTTCCAATCTATAGGAGATTTATTGACTTGCGAAACAAAATACAGAATTAATTATACGAATCAGGTTTTAAAATGTATCTTTCTCTATTGAGCTGTTATTTGTTTGACCCCTAGAGAATTTGATAGAAGGAAACAGTCAACTTTTGATGATGATAAGAATGTTCCTTATTCTCTTCCGAGGCAAAGTGATTTCCTGTGTTTTGAGTTCAGGATGTCACTAACAATGACAGGTGGTCCAAGGGGCTCATCAGAGGTTCCATGTGGGACACTCCATGACAATTCATTGGGGCTTAGTGAGTGTGAGGGGGTTGGATTTGTCATGGGGTGGGTGTCCCATGCGGTAATAAAAAGGTTACCCCTCATGCAAATTTGTGAGAGGTACCTCTTGGCAGGACATAGCCCTATGGATAGATAGATAGTTAGATAGATAGATGTGTATAAGTGCTGGTCAAAGATTTTAAAAACTGCTGACTTTGAGCTGACGTGGTCCCTGTGAATTGCATTGACTCAGCTGATTGTTGTTGCTGTTCATCCAAATTGACTCGAACTTGGTGGTGACTGATGCGGTCATCAATACTAATTTGAATTCAGGATTTGTATGCATCTAGAGGGATTAGCTAGTGAAACCTGGTCATGTTTATACTAAATGTGATCCTGTCTTTGGGCCCTACGTGGTTGCATGCCTAATTGCCTATTATAGGAGAAGGGGACTGGAAGATCTTTTTATGTGTCTTAGGGTTGGGCAAAAAAATACCTGATCTTTTGGTCCGCACCATCTTTTTGAAGAAATCCAAAGTTTAAAGGGTTTTATTAGTGCATATTTTGTGAGGATAACAAGACCATGGATATTAGATTCACTTTTTCTTTTTGGCGTCTGGGAAGGTCTTTTCTTTTTCCCCAGTAGATGTGACGTAACATGTACAAAATATCTCAGAAATGGAATGCAAAATACACCAACATTTTTATAAGTCATCCTCTGCCAGACTACATTCATCCTAGAAAGAAATCTGATACCTGCTTGTATGGTTGCTTATACTGGCTGGACAGTTGCATGCTATGATGGGTCCCACTGAGTGCTAAACGCCAGGAAAGAGTGGGGATTGAAAAAAAAAAAAAAAAAAGAGGTAGGAGATTGGAAGAGGAGAAACACTACTAACATAAGACCCTAGTGCCGTTAAATGAGGAGACGAAGAAATAAACCATAAAAAAAGGAGTAGAAGATTAGAGATAATACTCATCTGAAAAAAAGAAAGAAACTTAGAGACAGCGGTAACACAGTGCCACAATTTTATTACCTAGTTGACTTATCCACAATACTCTACAGTATTAGAATAGTACTCCTAATAATTGACAAAATTACAACAATATTCCAATGAATTTAGTAAAAGAGAAACTTCTATTTATCCTCTGAAAGATATCAATTCAATTTGGGTTACAGTTAGAGAGTTCAAAACTACTTTATAGGTTCTCTTTGTGACTGAAATAATTTTTATAACAGCCGTGCTACACACCCCGGGGCAGACCCCGGGATTGAGCACGGCTCCCCATGGGAGCCGTTGGATCCCATGGGAGCCTGGGATCTGACGGCTCCCATGGGGAGCCGTGCTCCACCCCGGGGTCTGCTCCGGGGTGTGTAGAATTTTTGTTTTTATAAACATAAAAGATAGACCCTATACAAATTTGCTAGTATGTTCGCTTGTGATTTGTCTGACTATATGTTATCATTTCTCTTGTACAAGTCACTATCACATTAACGATGATTGTTGATATCAAAGAATATTTGGCAATGCTTGTTACTATGGTTTACATCGGACTGGGAACCTTCTACCTCATACCAGCTGTCTTCCTGCCTTCTTGACTGCCTCAATCATTAAAAAGCAGAGCTTTAATGAAATTAACAGGCACTATTAGACAAATGATGAAGATCTTCACTTATGTAAGATCTCTTGGATATGTGAACTTAACAGAGTTTAATTACTCTTTTTGTTATGACGGGGCTATCCCTGTGGTATTTTTACCTGACAGGACTATCCCCCTGGCGCACACTCAACCCCGCAACACGTGCAGTTGGTAAGTCTGGAGTGGGACTCGAACACAAGATGTGGGGAGCAAACCCACGCCTTATGCCGGTGAACCATCACCTCACCCAGGCACGTGAGCTTAATCACTTGGCAGACACTATGAGAATGGGTTTTGTGCCCATCCAAGCTGGAAGGTCTGCGACTATAGCATTTTAGATGTAGAAGGCTTCTCGATAGCGATCTCTTCTTTAAGAGACTTGAATGATAAAATACCCTTTTTCTTATTTGCCCCACATTTTTTACACCCCCTAGTTAGGAGACGTGAAAGCACAAAAGCAGCAATATATCAGTTTAAAATGATAAAATTTAACAAGTTTTCACACTTACTCTTTACATCCTTTAGGGCTGGGGTGGCAGTGGGCAGGGCCAGTGTATTTATAAGCCAGCTTGATTAAGAAGGCCCTTGTCCCAGACCTAGCTTGGCCCTGACTCATTGTTTTTTTTTTTTTTTTTTTTTTTTTTTTTTTTTTTTTTTTTTTTTTTTTTTTCCGGATCATATATATTATGTTTTAAGTTTTATCTTTCATTATAATTTTTTTTATTGGATAGAGGGCTGTTATTTGATGTTGTAATTGATACAATTTTTAAATTGAAATGTGTTAAATGCTCGAATTATCAATTGTAACAGATTTGATAAATTGAAGTATATGAAGTTGAAATGTTTCATTGTTAGCTCTACAAAACTTATGGGGTTACATATTTATCTTCTATCACCACATTGGTAATTGGGCTTACATATTTATCTTCTACCTCCACATTACCCAATGGGCTTATTTTGCAAAATTTGAGTTTCCAGGATGAAAAGGACGCTATCAGGAGCTTAGACCTCTTATATCGGAGGGTGGAGGTATGCAGTGTTTATCAGTTATTCAAACTTCATTTTTTATGTATTCACTATTAATGGATGCATCAAGATTCATATCTCCCTCTTTATCTACAATATGTTCCGCCTCATAGAAACCTGATCCATATTCTATTCTTTTAAGTACTTTAGAGTGTATGTATATAAGGGCATGCTCCTGCGCAGATGTCTCACATGCACCTACTGTTGAGACTGCTTGTGGGGCTACCAATCATGGGGAGGTGGGATATTGAAAGATCTGGATATGATCCACCTGTATGCAAAATTTTAAGTCCATTCCCCCTTGATCCATGGCCCTAATGATGTGGAGCGTGGTACCAAGTGCAAGGCGGGCAGAGACGGAGGATCGGAAATGGAAGGTGGAAGAGATACGTCAGGCTTTCGCCTGAAAATTGGCCTCATGCTAAACTCCTCATCGCGGGCAAGGAAGAAGAGAGAACTAGGGACACCCCAAAATTACTTAGAGAAAATTTTCATTAATCATTCAGTGAATGGCCAAGGAGGCTTTATAATGCTTACATATGTGAAAACATAACCCTAAAGCTAATATGGACCATCCAACTACACCGATGGCCAGGATTTAAATATCCACCTAAATACAACTTAAAACATTAATGGGTAAATAAAACACTAAATAAACTACGATGGGTGGGCTAGGCCCAAAGAACTGGTCGAGACGGATGGGCTGGGCCCATTGGTGAGTCAACCCATGGGGACCACGGGTCTGCCCTGCATCACCTAAAAGTTTAATGGTTGTAGAAAGAATCATTTTTTTTTTTTTTTTTGTTCTTCCTTTTTGGATTTCAATCCAACAATCAGTTCCATTCGAATCCGTGATTCTCATGGGGGAGTTAGTGGGTGATGTGGTTGGATGGATCAAAGAACCTGGGTTCCCACAAGTTGTCTCACACGCTAGATGTTGTGTGAGAAATCTGCACAGCAGGAACGGCATTATTACTTTTCTAAGTACTCTTCTAAGGAATCTTACAATTTAATCTTTCTACTCGTATTGAATATTAGATGGAGATTTTGAAGAGAGAGGCTACACCTGCCATGAGATTGCTGAACGACCTTTTGAATCTGCACGAGGGTTTTGATGATGAGGAGTGGCTAAAGATATGCAGAAAGCGCTTGATTGATACCTTTCCACGAGAGGATCCTTTTAGTATACTTGTTCCAGATGGGTTTGACATTAATGCAGTATGTCCCATTCAACTGAAGTCATACCTTTTGATTTTTTACTTGTTTCATTTGATGTTGATTTGATTACAAATAAGACATTTGGTAAGTACCGTGGTTGCATTCCTGCATTTACAATCCCAGTTGTTTGGTGTATCATCATCATTAAAGCCTTACCTTGTTTGATTTATTTACATGCTTAAAAATAATCTTACGTTGTTTACATTACGGCACCTGTAGAGTGTTGTTTGTTCATTCTCAGTCTCAGCTTTGTTATTCTTCCGTGTGTTGCCTGCAACTACATGATGTGCTCGGGTAGGATACAGTTATTTTCGTTTCTGAAACAATAATATGAATTATAGGTGGGCATGTGTTGGTTATGGGACGGACCCAAATGGACATATGTGTATTGGACACCATTCCCTTACCCTTTTTTGAGTTTTTATTACAGGTTAGTAAACCACAAGGAAAACATCTAGATTAGGTCTCCCTTTTTCTTACATTATTTAGCCTTTATAGCTTCAAAACTGTGTCTGTATTGGGTTCCTAAGAACCTAATCTTAACATTGCCGTTCGGCGTGTTTTGGATCATTAAGTAAATGTGTAATTTGCTAAAATTATAATTAGTTGCATTGAAAAATGTCTGGAAATTTCAGAATTACCAAACTGAATAATAATAAAAAAAGAGATTCCTTTATTGTAGAGGCACTCCATGATCTCGTAATATTTCTCTAGCTTGCATACTTCAATATGCTTTTTCTACCCTACTGCAGTTCTTTTTGCCATATCATTGTCAAGCTCTATATTTCTGTTCTATTGTTTCTCTTGGACATTGCACCGATCAAACTAGCAAAATAACATTTTCATTTTAGATTACCCTACTCTCTATCCACTAAGCATTTTGTTTTTCTGTTGTTGTTTTGCTAATTTAAAAACCATTTGATTGGAAAAACATTCTTCAATACTCTGGCTTGTTTTTTACTTGCTTTCTTCTTTGACTAATGACTAATTGTTGCCCCATTGGAGAGGGACGGAGGCTTTTAAAATGGTTTCCTAGGAGACGAGATTTAAACCCAGGAGGGTGGAGAAAACACTCATTTCTCTAGCAAAATTAAGGTTTTAAAATGGTTTCCTCGTAGAGTTTGCTCCAATGAAATTCAAATGGTTTCCTAGGAGAGAAGATTTAAACCCAGGAGGGTGGAGAAAACACCCATTTATCTAGCAAATTAAGGTTCTAAAATGGTTTCCTCCTTGCATAGTTTGCTCCATTGAAATCCAAACAGTATAGAAACACTACTAGAGATGGTAGCGATTTTTAATAGGGGGAATTCTCCACCCTTAGCTTTCTCTTTATTTCTCCACTAGTGGGGATTATCTCCTTCCATCAAAGTCTCCCCCAATGATTTAAGAATTCTTCATGGAATATGATTTGCACTAACCAATCCGTCAATGATCAATTTTCTTTTGAACGGTTTTTTTATGTGGATTGGATTTTTAATTGAGATTTTGAAGTGGAAGAATCCTACATGGAGCTGATTGAGCATTGCAAGAAGGCCCGCAAGCGTCTAATTAAGAATTGAAGTAGAATTGGGGCCCAAACAGTCCTTAATTATGTGGAAAACTGGATTTCAGGGCTGTTTTAATATAACAATGAATAACAGGCGGTTTTGTGCAATTTTCGAGAAATTCTCAAGTTAAAAGAGCCTAACGTCCAGTAATATGGAGCTGCAGGTTAATGGGTCAAAATTGGCCCAATCCAAGAAAAGGAGGCTTCACTAGGGTCACCCATGCGTGCACCTTCAGTTCGTACAGGTGCTTTTAATCAAACGGTGGGCCCTATTTTCGTCTGAAGTGTCCAGAACGACCAGAATATGGAATTTTCCCAAATCCCAACATTGTTTTAGTGAGTTGTGGTTTTATGGAGTAGGAAACAGTATCGAGGAGTCCTAATTATAGTAGGGAAGCAATTGCTAGGATTTTAGGGTTTTGGAGGTCCTTTTTTAAATTATAAAAGGGTTGCGACAGTCAACTGCATACATAATGCTACAGTACGGTTTCATAATATAATATAAGCAGTGCTTTTATGAATTTCTCTCTCCTCTTGGTGTTCTGTGGACTGTGGATACTAGAGGACTGAAAGCTCTGAGGTTAGTGCTCAGGTTGATTTACTTTGTTCATTGCGTGAAATTTTTTTTTTTTTTAATTCTAGAATTTCTGTTATTTTACTGCAACCAATAATAGTTGCTGGAAATTTGGGTTTGGATTATTTGGAGCCCAGACAAGTCCAACTGTGTCAGATCGGGCCTGCGTCAGTTTTGCTTAACCCTGCTTGCACCTATAACATTTATGATTTTCTTATCTAATGCTAGTTTATCCCTTGTAACTGTATCATAGTTTCACAGTTTCACTAGACCCGTACAATCTTCTTCTTTATACTCCTAATGCAAAGATTCTGCTTGAGGCGCAGACGATATGCTTGTGATTAAAGCTTCTGCCAGGTTAAAGGACCATCTGAATCAAGGGAATACAAAGAGAAGCTGTGCTAGATGTTTTCTTATTTTCGGCTTTGCAGCTTAATTAAGCATTTGCCGCTTAATTAGCTAAATCTTTTGTAAATGTTCCTATTTTCAATTACACCAGCATTTGCACTTCAGCAAATTCACATGTTTCTGCTATTGTACTTATGTGCATAGTCTGTATAAGTCTGACGATGCCTTGTATTATTCATTAACATGCAAATGATATGCTCCAGATAAATCGTCCACAGCCTTCCTTTATTACGAGCTTGTAATAATTTCTCAGCGTTTTCATATAGGCTAAATTGCTAGGGAACCTGACTCTTCCCTGTGGTATAGAGGCCCCTCATTTGGGATGGCCATGAATTTGGATAGAACAGAAACTACAATAGGTTGACTTCCCTATTTTGCCTTCCTTGTGCTAAAAAGCATCATGACCACTCCAATTTCCAAATTGACATCCAGACAGACTTGGACAATTCCTTTTTATTTTTTTGGACATCTCATAAAATTACAACATATTATTGGTTAATATTAAGAAGTTTGACATCTTGTTCTTTTGGTCAGCATCAAGGTCGAATTGGACTGCCGGAGGAGGCGGAAGATGTGCTACTGAGGGTTGATTTCATCAGAGAAGTAGATGAATTGCTGCAAGAGGTTAGAGCCGAACAAAGTGGAGCACAGATGGTACAAAGTCGTGATCCCGAATCTATCGCAGTCAGGATGAAGCATGAGGAGAAGCAGCGAACTATACGTCAAGTGGAAGCTCTGCTAGATCTAGCGATGACATTGGAATGGTAAAACTACCCCACCAATCCACCACTCTATGCCTTCATTGAAGTTTGAAGAAGCCGGTTCAGCTGTTGCCGGGTTGGGTTTTGATTTTCTGAATATATATAGATCATGAGCTCAATCCAGCTCCTCTTTCATGATGGGCTGTTCTATATATGTGGCTACAAAGGCTCAGCTTATGTGAGGAAGGATAGAAATGTCAGGTTCATTATCCAATTTCGTTGTCTCGGTGTGCTGAATGCAAAACTGTCCATAATCTGAAATGGAATTTTGGTTCTCATCCCAGGCTTTGTACCTTCAATGTTGTAATAGGTCCAAGGATGATCCCCAAACACTGTATATTGTGAGTTAGGTTTAATGCTGTTTAATGGAACTTGGTTGCTCCATATATTTACTGGGATTTTCTGCTCATATTTCTGAATTGTGTATAATAGACCGTGCACTTCTAAAGAAAGGTGGTTGCATGAAATTCCAAGCTAATAACCACTAGCAGCTAAAGGTCATGCAACCCATTCCATATTCTTTTTTTTTTTTTTTTTACCTATTGGAGGATTCCCAACCTTTTGGACTAGACTAATCCCTCCGGGCTCAGAGGAAAGCCGGATAAACTCCCCTGTAGCCCCGGTGTGGTAATGCAGTTTCGAACCTACAACCTCTGGGTGTAAACCCATGGTCTTGGGCCAACTGAGCTACTCTTGGGGTTCAACCCATTCCATTTTCACAAATTAAGAACCAGGAGATCTTGAGGGCCCTAAATTATATAATTTAAGGGTTGGTCTGTTTTATGGTGAAGATTACTGAAATCCCCTCATTTTGCATCTGCTTAGCAGTCCCCTAAACCCACCACTTGAAAGAAGGCCAATGAAGCAACCTAACATTCCAAATTATAGTGTGGTTTCTTCTTTATTTTATTGTATCGTATGCTTTTTTTTTTCAATCAGTTTTAATAAATGAGACCATTGCAACTTGCTGACAACATAGAACCTAGCCTTCTTGGTGAAACTATTTCCAAAATGCTGATTTCTACTAAATAAATTGCCTTTAATTTACCCTTTCTTGATATTCTGATAAGAGTCTCTCAAATTAACAATATATGTTTTTTAAAATCTCCTTTTTTTCTGTTTTTGGTAATCCTAAGCCATATCCTTTCTAACCTAATTTTTCTTAAGGTGCTGATGGGCGACACCTAAGGACTTGAAACATACATGCGTGCACCGACTTGTATGCTAAAATTGTATGACTAATAAAATATCTGGACCATGGTCCACAGTGACCATGCATAGATCAAAGGTTTAGGTCACCTTGGTGTTGGGAAGTCCCACATCACCCAAGTCCTGAGTTGGACATAGCTTTATATATTTGTTCGGGCCTTCCACCTATTAAATTAAGTTTTTGGGTTGGTACATGGTATCAAAGTGAGTCATGATCCCGTCGTTCTTGTGTAGCCCACATGGCTCCGATTGCTCCGATTGTTCTTGTCTAGCCCATGTGGCAGGGCTCATCACTTGAGTCCTGAGTTGGACTAGTTTAAGCTTTTGGATTGGTACGTGGCTTCTTACACTTGGTATGGGAAGCTTGCATGGGGTGTCTCCCTTTTAAGGAGAAGATTCTTCCATTGTCTTCCCCTCTGTCTGGGGTTTTAAATTTCAATGTGGATGGAGCTTCAAGAGGTAAGCTAAGGCTGACGGGAATTGAAGGCGTGTTGCGTAATTATAAGGGTGGGGTGCTCTTTGTGTTCTCTAAGAATGTAGGCATTTGTGATTCAAACAAAGCGGAGGTGTAAGCTATTTTGGAAGGTCTTAGGTTGTTTGCAATGAGATATATTGGTACTCATGTGGCGGAAAGTAATTCTTCAAATGCGATTATTTAGGTATCTAACCAGAAAAATTTTCCTTGGAAATTTCGATTCTATTTTAATGAAATTAGAGAGCTATCAGCTACTTTAAATGTCTATCTTCATCATTAGATTAGGTCAGCCAACTCGATCGCGGTTGCACTAGCCAAGCAAGAGATTGAGATGCTGTCTCCATGGGTGGGTGTGATTACATAATTGAGCTGGGATTGGTCTAATGCTCTTGTACTTTCTCTGTAACTTTTCTCTCTTTTACTTTTTCTGCTTTGTATCCGTTTCCTGTTTTTACTTTGTAGAGCTTTTTATGCATTTGAATGTCATAGGTCAACTGTTGATTGGGTGAGTTTTAGCTTTGTCCCCTACTCAATGCCTAGGCAAGGAGAAGGTTAAGAACAGAACTGTCAAAGGGCCGTCCAAAGATGAATATATGGGCATTAAAAAGGAGATGATATAATTGAAACTGAAAAAAATCTCAGTTGGCTTTTCATATAGTTTTCATACTGTGTCTGCTGAATGTTCTTTACAAATTCCTCAAGTTCATTAAAGGCATTTTCTTTAACGACACTGCAAACTTGAATGAAGTTGAGAATCATGGGGCTTTCAATCCCAAGTCAAACTCAGGATGTCACATCTAGTGGGCAAATATACACCATTTCAGAATTGACTGCCATTGCTTTTAATTCCCCTTTACACAGCCTTGAGTTTAACATTTTAAGCTTGTACACAAAAATGTAAATCCTAAAAGATATGTATGCCTTCTGTCGCTTGGCACAGTAATAGGATATACTCTTATGGAAGACAGTGTATGTGTTAAAACTTGTGTTAGGCTGCGCTTGCACTCCTATAGTCACACATCATAATAACTAGTTACATTTACATCATCATTTGTCTGAAATCCCTATATATACTCTCCATTTATATCTTACACACAAGACACGCGAATTTAAATCAGGAATCAACAGAGGAATGAGGAAGCACACACCCAAAAAATGTACATCTGAAGCCAAAATCTGACCCACATTGATTAGCAGAGCTGTTGACATCTGTGAGAAAAATGCCTGAATGCCCAGATAGGCATGTAATTTGCTGGACTCACTTTTCTCTCTCTTTTCATTTCTCGCCTTCCGGTCTGTTTTGGGAGACTTCTTTCCACCTGCAGAATTGATAGTAACCATGACAATATCCACATACTAGCAAATGCATAGACCAGTAATATACCATATTGATGTTGATGCTGACATACTGTTTTTTTTTTTTTTTTTTTAATAACGGATATTGACATAGTATTATCGGTTTTAAATTACAATTGAACATGCTCTTATATACAAGGTTCTGAATATTCCAGATGTATGTTTCCAATAGAATTTCGTTGTAAGTGCAAATGTGCTACACTGTCTTACTATGCAGCTGTGGACTGAAAACTCAAAAGGGTCTGTTTGGATGTGTTTGGATGAGGAGCAAGAGCGGAGGATTTTGAACACAGGACAGTTTTCTCCACATCCAAACTACCCCAAAGCAAGGGACTATCCACCTTTGGCAGTGGATAGCATGATCCAGCTCAGATGAACAACACTCCACAAATATAATGTAAGTTCAAAAGAACTGCAATATGATTTGCAAGATTACATGCATCCCAATAGCAATCAACCAGGCTGCATGTAAGTAAACATACAATGCCTCCATGGGGGCCACCTGCAACTATGGCTAATCATCAGAGGGTGTGAGAAAGGAAAGGTTCCCTCCATTATGGACTGGGATGGAACAAAAGGTATGCTGGTTGAATAATCATACCAATCAATTTTAACTGTTTAGGTTGGTTCAATCCAACTATTTCTCTTATCAGAATGAAAACTGGGTCCATGAGCAATTCATGTGGAGAGCTTAGTTGAAGGGTTTGAATTCAATGCAAGAGGGCTCTACAAAAAAGATTGAATTTATAAACTTCAATGGGCTTAAGAATATAGGCTTACATGCTTATTTTTTGCTTAGGAATATAGGCTTACATGCTTATTGTTTGCTCACAAAAGCTTGGAGAGGCATTAATGTTTCCAATAAGACTACGAATCTGCATATGAACTTTGATGGAATATTTCCAACAACTCCGATTCTACAATTTGGCCTTCAAATAGAGCACAACTATGAGACTTTATTTCATAAGTTGCTAGTCCTTCTGTTTGTTGAGCAGTGGCACTGCCATCCTCCACGAAAAATCCTGGAAATGGGAGAGCAGTGTCGACCAAACGAAGCCACGCCATTCCCTCTGAAAGCTTAGGCAGAATAACACTTACTGAGGAGTCACCAGCATTGAATGCAATAAACAGATCACCCATACCCGAACCAGACTGCTCGTCATCTTCCTCAGCCTTCAATGTCATGGCCAGAAATTTACATGATGGGTCGTCCCACATTGGTTGAGACTGATCATTTCCATGCCAGTATATATTTTCTACCAACATAAAGTCTCTCCTCTGAAGAAGATCACTTCTTCTCATTCTAAGTGAACTTAAAAATGAAATGAATTGTGTGATTTGAGTACCAAAACTAGTTTTTAGGCCATTCCAATTGAAAGGCTTCCTGTCCTTGTAAGACAGTGAACCGCCAGAAGATTGTCCGCATTCATCCCCCATGTTGAGAACAGGAACACCGAGTGAAATGTATAAGATAAAGAGGAAATTGCGGATCTGTTTGAGTCGTGTTCCTAGGACAATGCCTTTTCTTGTGGGCCCTTCTTCGCCGCAATTCCAACTAAACTCTGACGAGATGTCACTTTTACTGAAGCTAACCAAGTCCACTAGAGGAAGTCCGGAGTTCCGTGAAACGAAATTAAAAGAAAATGCAGGACCCCTGCTATCTGCGAAGACATCTCCACTTCCACAAAGACGTGTCGCAAGATCACTCAATTGAGCTCGACCCCTTAGAAAGTTTCTTATATCATTACAGAATTTCATATTCACTTGTGCCCACCTTTTCCAATGAGGAAAACGGATTTCCTTGTAAGACATGTCAACTGGTGACCAGCAGTCTGCAATGATCTTAGTCTTGGATAGTACTGGGTCGAACGCAATAGCCTCAACCACAGGAGGGCGTGTCAGATATTCCCCGTTCGACCCTCTAGTCAGAGATGAAGCATTCATAAAACAGAACCCATCAATGTGAAATTCACTCACCCAATACCGTAGGCTGTCCAAAATCATCTGTTGGACCACAGGATCATTAGAGTTCAAAGCATTACCTGCCGCCGATTCCAGCCCTGCATTGATGATATAGTAAGATGAATTATCAATTCCTCGGAATGTTATTGTTTGACAGGCAGCGTCTCCCCCCTCAGCAGTATAAGTGAAAACAACCTCCATTAGAACCTCTATGCCATTGGCATGCAACGTTTTAACCATCTCCTTCATGGAATTAATAGTTGATATACCATCATTCACAGTTCCATAAATATTCATAGGTGAAAAGAAATGATATGGTAGATAGGGTCCTTTTTGCTCATCAGAAGGAAAGACTGGCTCCAATAAGATTGCATTCACGCCAAGACTTTTAAAATGATCCAACTTTTTAACAAGACCAGTAAAGGTACCCGCGACATCATTAGGTAGCTGACTGGACTTGTCCTTGGTAAAACAACCCACATTCAATCGATAAACCGCTAATTTCTCCATTGGTAAGGATGGGCGAACGTCACCCTCCCAGTCAAAAGCAGGCACCTTGCACAAGCACCCAAGACATTTTGCCAGTGGTATAGCCTCACCTTGATCCGGAACAAAATTTCCAAGAATCCTAGCATAAGGATCCAAAAGCACATCGCGGAAATGAAATCTACTTCCCTTGTCCCGAAGAATATCTCCCTTACACCGATATCCATATCTCATGTATTGCTCGACATTTTCCATGGAAACATGCCAAATGTCACCTGTTCGGTTGACATATGGATCCAGATCAATCTCTAATGAGGGTTCATTTGCCGTCTCATCATACAAGCACAAGACAACTCTTTCCGCACTCCTTGAGACCAGAGAGAAATTAGCTGATCCATCATCAGAAAATGAAACGCCCAACGGTGCAGGATATCCTGAACCCATACCCACAGGCACACAAAACTTCCTTTTGCCATGAGTTCGTATCCCCGAGTCAGCAGCAGCAGTATCCAGTGAAGAATAAAGCAGAAATGATATGTAGAAAGGAGCTTGGTTTGCATCGAATTCTAATTTGACTGCATGTCTACCTAATGATTTCTCTACAAATGGTGTCTGGATGGTGGTTTCTTTACTTGCACTTGTAGCCCAATTTTGAGAGTTAAGAACCATCAAGCGCGAAGAGTCGGACCTGAACATACCCCAACTCATAACCAAGCTATGCTCACTACTCCATTGTGGCAAGGATGAAACTTCTATATACAGCACATATTTCGTATCCTTCCTCCCAACCAATACCTTCACCTGCCCACCAGTTTCTGTTCTAAATGAATAAGTTGACATCCTTTCTAGTACCTCGGTGAGACTGCTCGTATCCAAACTAAGCCCAATTTGCTCAACAGAACTTTGTGATGCAGCAAAAACTTTCAAGTTAGAATGCTGCCGATTGGTACTGATTACATTATGCCAACTTTTCCGTAAATCTCTGTTTCTTCCCAATGTATGCATTCTGTTTACAAAGTGGTTCTCATTATTTTCAAAACAAGGATATGCAACCGCCCTCGATTTCTGCACTTTTAACACTGTAATACTTAGATGGCAGGTTTGAGTTGTAATAGATGGCGAAAAGGTTGCCATGGGTGCTTGCTTGACAAAGGAATGTAAGAAGAACAAGAATGGATATCTACAAGCAGGAAAACGGAAGCAAACTGTCAAAGAGTTGGAGAGATTCCCTTGTTTGATTGGCTCTTTTCCTGTCATGGAGGGAGATTTAGTTCAATTCGAGAGTAGCATTTCATTTAACACTACAAAGAAAATTGCATACAGAATTCAATACAAAACAAACCCAATTGACAAAATCTAAAATAAACAAAATCAATTGAATACCCCAGACAAAAAATAATAGGAAGAACACAAAAAAAACTCTAAAGCAGGACAAAACCAAATTGAGAAGATCTAAAGACAACACCCCAGTTGAGATCTCCAAAATAAAGCAAACCCAATTGAGGAGATCTAAATAGAAACAAGTCCAAATCAGTCAGATTAAAACCAATCAAATCCTAATGAAAAGGACATGAACAGAAGAAATAAAAGACATATGATCCTTTAAATGCAAACAAACTCTGCTGACAAAGAAAGCCCAAGAAATAGAACCCACCTGAGAAATCTAAAAGAAAATAAACCCATTTGGGTGGAGTAAATCTAAAATAGCAAAACCCAACTCACAAAATCTGAAACTGAACAAACCCAACTGAAAAAAAAAAAAAAAAAAAAAAAGGAAACTAATGCTCTGATGAATAAAAAATCATCTCCATCTCCATCTTTATTTTCTATTGGTAAAATAAAAAAATAAGAAAAAATACAGGGTGATCAATCTATAATCATGTTATGAACATAAAAAAGTTCAATACAAAGAGAAATGAAGCAAACCCAATCAAGAAATTCACAGGGGGAAATTGCAAATTGGCAGCTTACATGGGATTTTCTCCAAGAGAGAAGCAGCAGTAAACTCCCTGAAACTTTCTTATGAAACCATGAGAGAGAGAGTCCCAAGAAACTGTAGAAGCAGTGCCGAGGCAGAAGGAATCTGCACAACTATAAAAAGACAAGCAGGAAGCTGACTGCATCTCTCCCTCCTCTGTCACCACCACCACAGACAGCAGATGTGCAAACCACACCAAGAGAAAATGACAAAAAGTGTTCAAAAATGAGATGATCAGGATCACATCGAAGTGGGCCCACTTTTGTTTGATTGCAGGGATGAAGAAGGCAGGAACAATCTTACAAAATGTTGGGATGATGAGTAAAAGTGATTTGGGCACATGGGTCGACTTGCGAGTCTGTAAAGATCAAGGCATGCCAAGTGGGTTGATTATGAATAGGGTTGCAAATTGATATTTGAATATCCTATAAAGTGGGGAAGAGATATCTCACTTTACTTGATCTTTATCTTTTGTATAAGAATAACTGCTATTCCATTATGATATATCATACCCCAAGGATTTTATCTTTAATTTTTACCACAGCTTACACTACTTTATTTTAAATCTATTATATTTCTTGCCACTTTCTAACTCTTTCGTTATTATCTCACTCAACTCACTTTTATCTTTTCATGCAATAATCCACTTTTTTTTATAGCTATTCTTTTATATTATCCTTTATCTTATCTCATTTAAAATCTTTTGTGCTTGTTCTTTTCTATAGAAGAAAAGGTTTAAATTCTTCGCTTCCTCGTTCCTTACTAAAAGTAGAAGAAATGGTGATGAAGATGATATTTTTTTTTCCAGTAATTTCTTTACCATGATTCCCTAGCATGCAATTCCTGTAATTAAATTTGAAGATTTTTTATTTACTTGATTTTCTGACAATTGCATTCAAGTAATATATTTAAAAATTTTTAAATCCCAACTTTTGCCACAAATTTATATTAATTCATTATTTTGATAGTGACTTTTACATTAATATTGTTCGTTTTAAGCACGAACATGTTTTTACTATTTATAATATATTAAATACAAGGGTTTTTAATTCAATTTTGAATATTTCTTTCAATTTTTTACTTTTTTATTGAGCATTTGTAAAAAGCTAAAATTGTATGGATAATAGATTTCAAACCATGAACTCTTACCTTTTTAAATAACTAACCTAACCATTGCAACACTCAATATTTATGTATATTTATTTATCAAAAAATGTCAAAATTAATTAGTTGGAGTGTGGACTCTAGTCATGTGGGTCATGCCCGTGCTTAATACGGGTTATTATGCAAGTTTAGCTTTAATCATACACCATTTAATCCCACTCATACATTTAAAAAAGGGAAATATTCAAGTGAGAATTAGTTCTCACCTATTATATAAGAACTTTTTTGCGGTGCCCAACTAGCAATCCATCCAAACCTGACAACCAATAGGGAACCCCCTGACTATCACTAATCCCAAGAATTGGCACATATCCGAATGGCCTGAACCGTTGGATTGATGGTTGAATATTTTTTTGAATATAAAGCTATTAAACTTGTGGGCCACGGATGAAGGGGTTAGGGGCATGAGTTTGGGGTCAAATTTGATACTTGGGGTGGTCTCACATAGATCTTTCCATTCCCCCTTGTCCCATCCCCAAATGGGCCCATAATTGGCCCCCATAAAAAAGTTCTCACATAATATGTAAGAACAATTCCCACTTGAATATTACCCTTTAAAAAAAAATCAAGATATTGGATCTGGACTCAACACATAGGTCCCATGTTGGATTAGAAACCAGATATTGAGATGCTAGTTCACCATGATTTTGCCTCGAATTCTGGCATCTTTGCATCTCTAGTTATTAACCATATTTAATAAAATAAAATGACTAAAATCACCCTTAAATAACTGAACAACTGGAAAAAAAAATAAAATAATAATATAAATTTTCAATTTAGAGGTTAAGATTAAAATTGGTTTTGTGTGATTGCCGTTAATTATTTTGAGCACATCAAATATATAATACAATAGCTTTTGTTGAAAAAAAATGATCAAAATCATTTAGATTCATAAATAAACTATAAAAACCTATTAATTTGAAGTCGAAAATTATGCCTAGAAAATGAATTGATGATGCCTATATGCAGAAAGGCAAGTGTGCTACTACAAGATGGATTTAGAGAAATATGTGAGGCTCTAGATGGATTTAGTGTAAGTCTCAATGCATGTCAAATTAACCAATGGGCTTTAAACATGAAAAATGGAATATTTACCAAGAAAAAAAAAGATTTGGACCTGCCCCAAAATCTTATCTTTTACATAAGTATTCCCAAGGCAAATCAATCCAAACCTTGGCATAGGATGCCTAAAAGTGGATCCCATCTTTAATTGTTTTTCACATTCGACATTGAGTCTAATCAGATCAAATCATCATCACAAATCACATTTAACATGTATGAAAAAACAAAAAAAACATGATGAGATTCATTAGATTTAATCATGAATGTCTGGAATTAGAAAATAGATCAAATCTTGTAGTCTAAGACATGATGTTCTCGAATGAGCTTAATTTTGTCTGTAGTCTTTTGAACAATGTGGGTCCAAGAGTACTGCGTTCACCTACTTCTTCCCAACATATGGGTATCCTGCATTTCCTTCCATACAAGGCCTCAAAAGGTGTCATTTTAATGCTTACTTGGTAGCTATTATCAAATGCAAACTCAATTAATAGCAAATGAGTGTCCCAATAACCCTTGAAGTCGAAGACACAAGCCCTCAACATATCCTCGGGCCTATTTGAGGGCTTTATTATTAGAGTTGAGTGGAGTAAATATTATTTTGAGGAAATAATAAAATATAAGTGGGTTATGATTGTATTTTATTTTTAATTGTTTGTGATGGAATCTTTTTGACTTTTTTTTTATTGAAAAGTGGAGTTTTTTTTATCTTTTAGTAGAGAAATGTGGTTACTTTTTGAATTTTTTTTTTTTTTTAAATATGATGGGAAATTTGAGTTAAAGCGCTTTGGTGGGAATTTTTTTATAAAAATTGAAGCTTTGCTTTACTTGACTCTAAGGGTAGAGTTGCCAAACAAGCCCGGATTTGATTTGTCCACTCAATTAGACCATCAATCTAAGGATGATATGTGGTACTAAAGTTTAATTTTGTCCCCATAGCTTCCTGTAAGCCCTTCCAAAACAATGAGGTAAATTTTGAATCTCGACACTCCATGTAGTTTTACAATTTCATCAACAAACAAGCTTTACTAATGCTTCAGGAGGGGTTGTAGCTTTTGTTGGGAGAAAATGTGCCGATTTAGTCAATCTATCCACTATTACCCAAATGGCACTAAGACCACGCTTTGTCCTTGGCAATCTCACAATGAAGTCCATAGAGATGTTTTCCCATTTCCATTCTGGAATGGGTAATGGTTGTAATAGTCACAACGGCCTTTGATGTTCCATCTTAGCCTATTGGCAAACTAAGCATTTGGACACATATTCCGCAATCTCCCTTTTCATGTTAATCCACCAATAACTTCTCTTGAAATTCTGATACATTTTCGTACCACCCGGATGCACTTTGTATTTAATATGGTGCAGTATCTCTTTTTTAAGCTCAGGATCATGGGGCACACATAACCTTCCTCGAAAAACTAAGCTACCGTCTGCTTGTAAATTGAAATAAGGCTTAGATGCTAAATCTCTCAAGATTTTAGATAACTTAGATCTTTTTGCTATAATTCTTTGATCTTTGGCAAATGTATCGGTTTCACCGTTCGTCAAGTATGACATAAAAGCCCTATTATTTTCAACTTGTACTTCCAAGTGTAAGTCCTCAATCCTCTCGATCACTTGCCGTTCTCGAATCATCAATTTTGCTATCAAACCAGAAGTCTTTCTGCTAAGTGCATCTGCTACCACATTAGCCTCATCTTGGCCATACCGAATAGAGAAGTCATAATTTTTGAGAAATTCCAACCACCACCTCTGCCTCATATTAATTTTTTTTGCGAAAAAAAGGTATATTAGACTCTTGTGGTTGGTGGAAAAACTCAAACCACTCCCCCATACAAATAATGTCTCCATATTTTTAGAGCAAAAATAATTGCACCCAACTCCAAGTGATGGGTAGATAAGTTTTGCTCATGGGGCTTTAATTGCTTTGTGAAGCATATGCCTCGACTTTAGCGTGTTGCATTAAAACATAACCCAGGCCTTGGTTGGAGGCATCACTGTAGATCACAAAGCCTCCACTCCCAGATGGTAAAGTCAAGATTGGTGCTGAAGTGAGGCGCTGCTTGAGTTCTTGAAAACTTTTCTCGCTGTCCTCATGGAGCCATTAATTTGAGATAAAAAAAGCTCATTAATTTGAGATAGAGGATATTTGTTCTTTACCATCACTTGATTCGACTTACAATAATCAATACACATCCGCATGGAGCCATCCTTCTTTTTAACAAACAATACTGGAGCTCCCCGCGGGGAGACACTCTGTGAGTTCTTTTAACAACGCAGGTGCCATCCCGTACGGGGCCTTGGAGATCGGTGCAGCTCGAGGGCCAGCTCAATGCATTATTACAGGAGTGGATCTGGCTGCAAGAGTCTTATCCTCATTTGTTACTATCTTTATCCTTATCTCAACCACTCACCTTGACTCTACCTAGGGAAGCCTAGATTCTTTACATAAGGCTTGTGATAAAACCCCTTTTAACTAAAGAGTTTACAAATAAAGGTTGGGCCCCTACATGGATAAACTATGATCTTACCAAAAATTATTTATCAAATCAATTCCTCATACCCAAAACTCCCATCAGACATGATTAACTACCAACTTAGCATGACTGGCCAGCATAGGATTAATTAACTCTTGATCAAGGTTGATCAAGTCCAATCTGGGTTTGGGTCGTTACAGTCCGACATGATATTACCATTTTTGCTACTGCAGGAATTTCTTTTGATGTTGTTCTGCAGAAGCTATTACTCAATTCATTAGGCAGCAACTTACACTTGTTCCCACTTCCTAGTTGCTTTAAGCACTTTCTACTTCAGTTAGCAGCACAACTTCAGGCATCATTAAGCATGGTTTTTGAAGTTTTCATGTGAAATCTTTTCATTTTTTGATTTGTTGTTACTGACATTTTCAATGTGATGATGAGGTTCTGAATTTGGAATTCTACTTTGATAATGTCAAAGGATAATTTGAGACGCCATGATCACTTCCTTTTTTGCATATTTGCCCTTGCAGAAACAAGCCCCCATCAAATTACCGAGCTATGATTTCACTCTTATCCTTTTGGATTATGTTCATTATTGTTTCCAGTCTAACATGGATATGTTACATATGTAAATCCATCTCAAAGCAGATAGCCACAGAAGAAGTTTCAAAAGAGTGTATCATATCATCAAAATGCTCAGAACACATGAGGTTTTGATTTTGGTATATTGTATTATGAATGAATGAATCAACAGTCAAGTAAGTGACAAGAGTAGAATAGAGTGCTTCAATGATAATTAGACCATATCTCACACATTCTTTTCAGGACTGCTTGAACCATCCTTGCTTTCTCTGGGGGTAGTCTTGGTAGAATTACGCTTGGTTTTCACAAGTGGGTGATCCTCTATGTCTCCTAACTGGTCGCAGTCTTCATCCTTGAAGACTGGGTGAATGTAGGTATCATGGAGGTAGCTTTTCAAATTCAAGTTTGGTTCCATGGTTCTTTCCAATGTGTCCTTCACCACTGCGTTCTATATAAAACAAAAGCTGTATAAGATGCCAATTGGATAGAAAATAATAACAAACTAAAGCTAACTTCTGGTTTTAAACTAACTTGAAAATGCAATCTTGCAGTTGCAATGATAAGCGCCTTCAAACTATGGCTATAACACCTAGATATTTGTACAAGCCCAACGTATCTGTATTGGACCAATACGACACCTGTAATTGATACCTGATACTGTACTGATACTTCTAGAGAACAAGTTTAACATATCCTACTTATAAAATCCACTATTTTTATAATTTTTTTTAATATTTGTAATACTCACCATAAAAAATGCTAGAAAGGGAAGGTGATCTAAAGAAAAAGTCAGGACACTCGTATTTATATCCGTGTCCTAAATTTTTAAAAGTGAGGAGTCGTATCCCTGTCCCCTTATCAATGTCCGTATCCATGTCTGTATTTGGGCATTATAGGCTACAGGCTCTTATAAGTTGTTGCCTGTGCAGAATGCTCTGATAAAATCATTATTTTTCCTATTTATCCTAATTTAGACAGTGTTTGAAGTTAAATGAAGAAGTAACAACTAACCTGTAATGGAAATTTAATAAATGCGGACTCAAACCGACTTTTGCAGAATCTATGGAACCAAATAGTTAGTATAGGAAGTGGGATAAGTAATGGTGTAGATTGAGAAGCTTCTTTTGTGCTCATCAACCCTATAAGTAGCAAATGTGATATTATCATTCCTGTAATTATCCGCCTATGTACATCTGGCCAAAATGCTGCTGCACTTTCATACGCTTGGTTGTAGACATTTATAGTCTGTCCAAAGAAACATAAAAACTTAGGGAAGAGTAGTGTGAAGTAAAAACTACAACATATTATGAAGATGCTTGCCATGTATTCTATGATGCGTTGTGGAAAGAGAAATTCTGCAAAAATAATTACGTGACTCTTAAGCCTTCATCATCCTACATGGAAAGTCAGCATGATTATTGTAATATTCCTTTTACTCGACCAGTTGTGAAATAGAAAATCCAGGACAGCACAAGGGCGAACTATTATTAAGTTACTATAGAATGTAAAAGATAGAAGGTGGGGAGATAATTTTTGGAGTTGATTGGAAATCTTAGATCTTGATGCATTGAAATTCTGTGCTAATTTGTCAATCCTGGTCTTTGTTTGAAAGAATCCAATCCATTGGATATCTAGCTTCATTTGTCGTCTAGTCAACTAGAAGATAGCAATTTTCATGGATGTTTATATAGACAGGTAGAAATAGAGAGAAGAGAGTTATTTTTGCCAATGGCCAACTGTTTCTAGTTTAAGAATTATCTAGCCTGTAGGACCCACTTGAAAGCATAGCGATGGGAGATTTCGGATTTGAAATGGTCTCCTTATGGCTTACTTGTGTGTAAAAGGGGAAAACCATCTAATCACGGAATGTATTTTTTGAGGGTCTCGGAGTTGTTGAATCCTTAGCTGTTGGATAAAGACAGATGAGTGTCAAGATTTGCATGATCTATTGGGGGACCGACATAATTCAGAAGTGCAAAGTTTTGGTGAGGGGCAATTAATGTGTTGCAGTGGCAGGGTGGGCTAAGCAGGCCCCACAGAATTGATTGGGCCAGACATGCAGACCCATAGTTCTGCATTCTTCTTGAACACCTAATCTAGCTACTCTGCCAAGTTGGTGATTTCCTCCTATAAACATACAGAATCCACTTGTAGGTCATTGGTGAATTCGACCACTTCCCTGATTTGCATCACAACATTCGATCACATCAAAATAACCATGTTTTCTTTACAGAAGTCCTTTGCCTGTATCCAACTTCAAATATCGAAGAATATAGTTGGCATGTATAAATTGACTGATAGTATTGATGATAACATAGTCAATGTCGACTCAAGTAATAGTCAAATGGATTAATTCCCTAACTAACCTTTGAAATGATCCTGGATCAGAGAAAGGTTTAATCTTGTGCAAATGGAAGCAATGATTGATTGCAAGTGGAGTTTTGGCTTGTTTGACTCCAAGCAAGCTTGCTTCTTTTAGGTATTTTCTCTGAGACATAAAAGTCCCTTCCTTTGACCTAGTGACTTAAATTCCCATGAAATACTTTTTAGATAGCTGAGTTACTTAATGTCGAACATGTTGTTCTGATGTTCCTTCGCATTCCAGATTCTATGTTATATTTTGTCAGAACAATATCATCTACATATGCAGCAAGAACAGTAGTTGCCCATCCTTTTTAACAAAGTGCTTTGAGATTGATTGATGAAAGCCATACCCTATTAGAGTTGTGTTAAATCTCTAAGATCATGATTGAGCTAGGGAATTGTTTGAGAGCGTAGACAGTCATATCGAGAAGACGAACTTTGCTTAAAGTTCAAGTGCTAGTCAAGGTGGAGATTGTTAGGTTTATATCTAGTATTCTGTTTTAACCGGATGGGTTCATTGGGTTGGCCAATGACCAGGTTCAGGGTCAAGGGTGTTTGGTCATTGTATAGGGGTTTTCTTGGGGGCTAAGAAAACAAAGATTATATATTGATATAATCGGTAACCCTAGACTAAGTGAGAGGTGACATCGTTAGGTTTATGTCTTGTATTCCAGTTTGACCGGATTGTTTCATTGGGTTGGCCAATGACCAAGTTTAGGGTCAAGGGTATTTTAGTCATTGTACCGGATTTTTTTGGGGGGTCAAGAAAGCAAAGATTATATATTGATGTAATCTGCAACCTTAGACTCTGTGAGAGAGGTGAGAGCTCGCTCTCTTGTGGTATCAAAGTTTTCCGAAGGGGAGGGGCAGATGTGAAAGTAAGATTGAGACCTATGGGGATAGAGTAGGCTAAGTATAAGAGGGTTTGGAATCCTTTTAACGAGTTTCCCAATTCCTGCATCGTGAAATCCTCATACTCAAGTAAACGTAGGCGAGTTTGCCGAACCACGTAATTCTGTGTGTTTGTGTGGTTTTGATTGATTGTGTGGGGTATCAAAGCCCCAACAAATCAGTCTGTTATAGCTTATGAACTTTCCTCACTAAGGATAACAGTTGGGCAGTAAACTTAAGTAGATTTCTTCTTTGAGATCGCCAGGAAGAGATACATTCTGTTACATCAAGTTGGTCCAATGGCAACAATTGATTACAGTGTTTTAGCTTGGCTATCAGGGTCAAGGTTTCTTGATAATTAGTCATAGACATGTGTCTTCCCTTTGGAAACTAACCAAACCTTGTATCTATCTATTGAACCATTTAGTTTATGCTTTGGAGTATACAATTATTT
The DNA here is from genome assembly GCA_003546025.1 of Camphora micrantha. Classification (NCBI taxonomy): domain Eukaryota; kingdom Viridiplantae; phylum Streptophyta; class Magnoliopsida; order Laurales; family Lauraceae; genus Camphora; species Camphora micrantha. The sequence continues at coordinate 27,702,297 of QPKB01000010.1, forward strand.
GCAGTGGTCATTTATCTTGCTCATCCACTTCTATATAAGACATTTAGTTGCAAACCGGAAGTTATCCTTTGTATTATAAGGAGCAATTTTGAAGTTGTAACTTGTAAGATATTTCTGTTTGAGTATTGATATTTAACACTTCTTGCTTAGTCATTCAAACATGTCATATAAAAAATGGAAATCCAGCTTATTTTTGTTTCCTAAAATAAAAATAGAATATTTGATATTTAAAATTTTGAATGAGATTAGATTTTTAGCATCTTCTCTTCAAGTTAGGTTTTTAGTTGTTGTGCGAATGGGAAAGCAGATTTCTTGGCTAAGCAAAAGCATTGATAGAGATGAACCTTTTGAAGGTTTTTGGATGTCATTTTGGGTGGTTTTGTGTATCTTCAATCTTGGCTCCGGTTTATCCTCTAGGACCTCTACCACCTTGTTGTACCTTCTTCTTTAGTGAAGTTCATCATTATCATGCAAAATAAAGTCAGTTCCACTAAAAGCACTGTTGGGGAATGAATTACTCATTGATGTTAAAGAATTAAAATAATTATTCAATTTTTTTCCCTCTCTATAATCATGAGGAGAAGGCCACGTAACCTTAATTAAATTTTTTAAAATTATCCACTGATCTCAAGTGCACCTAGAAGAGATTGGATAATTTATACTGACGTCATATGGCATTCACAAAACCAAAAATCTTTGACATGAACAAGTATTTATCATGAACTATTTACTTTATTAATAAGTTGAAGGAACACAGTTTTCAATTGGAATGTTTTGTTGATCTTCTTAAAAAGGAATGAAACAAGAAAGCTGTATTAATTTGAAAATTTTCAATAACATAGAATGAATAACATACCTGATGGCGGAAAACAACATAAGCAAAAGCAAAGAAGATAGTTATGAAAGGGAGAAGGATAGGTGTGACCACTGAATAAACAAGTCCAAGCAAGAAATATAATTGTATTCGAGGTTCGCTTGCACCAAATTCCAAGCTTCCAGGGTCCATTGCTTGCTCCCTGTCTTTCTCAGTTTTAACCAAGAATGTATTCTTTATGTGGTACATAACCAATGGCTTCAATCTAAGAATCTCTCCAGCAATTCCAGCCCAACCATCAACCATTACATAAGTAATAAAGAATGTTGCTTTCATTGGAATGGCCACACCTACTGTTTTAGGAATACTGTAAACAAGAAACAGAACTTTCTTGATTAGAGTCTTTCTTTCATTGGTTTTCTGTTTTAGATCTCCAGAAGAAGTTATACAAGATAGCTTTTGAACAAACATCAGGATTATAAATTTTAAATTCAATGTCTTCTAAAAGGTGATAATAATGTACTCAACCTACTCTGAACATATTTGAAGCAATATGTGTGAAAAAGAATCACAACATTGTAAAACTGATCAATTTGTAAAGTAATATGTTTAAGCTAACCATTCTTTTAATAGGTATTGAAACAATAGAAGTAACTTACTCATTTGCAGACTGATGAATAAAAGTATCGAGCTGCTGAAATGCTGCCCCTGTGACTATAGTCCCAAGAAATACATTGATCAGTATGAACAGGTAATACTTCCCAGCAGATATCCTTTCTAAAGATGATAGTGATGTGTAACCTTCTATCTTGGACATTGTCATGAGTATTGTTGGAAGAAAAATAAGGAATATCTTCAGGATGATCCCAGGAAGAAAACCTTGAATAAAAGATTTGACAACCTTCCTGCAATAGAGTTCTTATTTGACCTTTTATATTTTGAAACGTCAATGAAACCAAGGGGATCTGAGATTTGGACAAGAATGGAAGATGATAATATAGCTATTTGCTAAACATGCCCATTAGCACCAAGGTAAAAGAGTAGTGATAATGAAAGATCTATATATAAATATATATATATATATATATATCGTAGCCTTTCTACAAGGTAGCTCTTTTCTACTTTGGCAGTCAGTCTAAAACTTCCATCAAACTTTTGGTTCCAAAGTGCTTATTGATAAATTTGTTATTTTTTCATTTTCTGAAGTATCCTTATGAAAGAACCACAGTAGATTAGGCTATGTCATTTTAGTGACTATGCCAGTGCATAACTAGTTGATGAGAACTCCTTTTCAACATGGAGGTTGTAGTCAACTTATGGCATCATAATTACTTTAATGACTACGTCACTGCACAATACCTATATGCTAATCTTACTTGCTTTAGTGCACTTTAATTTGTTTTAAAAATGGATGTTTGAGGCTAAATTTATACTAGGGATTAATATTTAAGTTGTATCAAGTCCATTGGTAAAAGGTTATTCATGCCTCTACATTGTTTTTGTTCTAATTCTATAGCTACTTAGGTATAATGGTGCTTTGGTTTCTCTTGCCTAAATATTCACAATAAGTCATGCCAGAAGGCCTAAAGAGAAAGTCTGGTGTTTTCTTACAATTTCTCTGTGTCCTTAACATAGTACTAGAGCTTCTATATTTAGGTTTTTTTGTTCATGTTCTGATACTTGGACATAGATGCAATACTGGGTAGGTTAGTATCTTCTTTCTATTAAATGTAGATTACAGTTTCCTAAATTTGATGTCACAATTTGGTTAAATTTTTATTTTTCAATATAGTGTGTAGAGGGTTGGATCAGGAAGAGTGTACAGGAGAAAGTTATATCAAGAGTGTAAAAACCAACTGCTTTAGCAGGGGATTCCTATAGTCATGTTGGGTCAGTGTTTCACAAGTATTTCCATTTCTTTTTATGTTCGGGGTCATTTTGCGATGATGGAAAGAGTCCTCTTAAACTGTTTTATATGAGGTTGTAAAAAGTGGTGAGGGATAAAAAGCCTCTTGCCAATCAATGTTATGAGGGTTTTTTTTTTTTTTTTTTGTCTTATTTTATTTTATATGGATTCATTTGTATAGATGTAAATTGTTGGAATTTGAATTAAGGGAGTAAGGTCTTCTTAGGATTTGGCTCAAGATAGATCAGTATGGAGAAACATAATTCGTGTAGCCAACACCAACATAGTTGAGACAAGGCTTTGATGATGGTGGTGGTGGTGGTGGTGGTCTTCTTAATCTTTTTTCTTTCCTAAGAATTAAAAGGACAAAAGAATTTGGATGAAAGGTCATCCAGGAGATTCAACAGAGTCATTCTTTTCAGAGTTATGCACATCTACAGAGGAGATACCTTCAGCCACAACGATGTGGAAAGTCATTGCCTACCAAAGGCTGAGGCTTTTTGTTGGCTAGATGTTTCTAGGAAGGTACTTATGAAAGTTAGTTTAGTAAGTAGGGAGATTATTAGGATAGGTGGTGATAATAATTCAAAGAATTGGTGTCCCATTGCCCACTTACACAAGGTCTGAGGGGATTGTGGACCTTGTTTGTTCTCTGTTGTGATTTTTCAGGGAGTATTTGGTCAGGTCTTTATTCAATAATGTGGATGGTCAAGGTGTTTGGGGCCATCACTACATGAGATCACACGTTCTTGGGAACCTGGCCCTTTTTAAAGTAAGGTTTAGATGATGTGGAAGGCTATTCCATGGTCTGTATAGAAGGAAAGAAACATAAGAAATTTAAATAATGAGAGACCAATTTAAAGAATTTTTTATCAAGCAAAGTTGAAGCAATGGTGAGTATCACTCTCTGGATACTAGTTAAATGAAGGTTTCTCAGTCAAACTTCATGCATAATTGGAGAAGTAATGGTTGGGGGAAACATTAAGGACTTTAATGGAAGAATGAACATTACCACCACAGGAAATCTGGAAATTTAATGTGGATGGAGTGGCTAGGCGAAACCGGGACTGGCAGTGGCAGGGATTAGGTTTTATCCTGCATGATGACAATGGCATATGATAAGCATCATTCTCAGATCCAATGGGCATATAGGACTCAAATGCATTCTGGGAAGCAGTCAAGTTTTGTTGCACATTTTTCTGGCCGACTGAGGAGGCTTCTAAAAATACAATTGGATGGATGAATGATTCATTATTGGCTCCATGGAAAATGGTGAATATCATTAGGGAAATAAAAGATTTATGCAGATCTAGACAGATAACTTTCAAGCATATTTGATGAAGTGCAAATTGGGAGGCTGATATATTGGCAAAACAAGAAGTTGATAAGAGTCTTCTCACCATCCTCTATACTTTATTGGGATGTTTAATTGTATCTTTGACTGTTTTTATTTTGAAAGGTCATGTTCAACCCCTAAGCAAAAGAATCCGCTTTCTCCAAATAACAACCGAGTTGTATAATGTCTACTTAATTTATTTGTTTTTCCAACTTTTTTTCTTATTACTATCGTTACTAGTACTTTTAAGCCTGAATATGAAAAATTGAACTTTTCAAGTACAAGGAACTAAGAAAAGCGTACCACTATAAGCACTCTGACTGAATCAGTGCAAAGTAACTTGGAAGTGACAAAGAACATAGCTCAACAGAAGGACGAGTGAGAAATCAGAATAAATAAAGGTGACCCAGATAGATAGGATAAGAAATTGATGATGATGACATCAATGGCATGATGATGGTGATGGTAGTCGTGGTGGTGATGACGAGGATGGTTTCTAGGCTGTAAAAATCCTTGTCTGTTTAATCTAACATCCTAAATATCCAACACACTGAAAGATAACAGCCAGAAGCAATTTGGTATTGTTTGTATATTTCTTTTAATAAATTCAAAAAAATGCATTAATTTAATCCTTGTCTTTTTCTATGGATTTTTATGGAATATATTTTTTTAATAACAGATTTTTATGGTATATTTAATAATGTAAAAGAGCTGGATGATATTGCACATAAAAAAAAAAAAAAAAAAAGAACTATTAGCATGATGTGTCACAATCTGATCGTTCTAAATGAATGATAACCAAAGCCATGAAATTTATTATAAAATGTGAAGGGAAATATAAAGATAAATTCAAATGTTTTCAATGTATTCACACTTCTATACCATTCCAAAAACAAAAGTACTCACACTTCTATCAGTGGCTTTAAGAAGGGTGCAGCCTTCTCTATTCCTTCAAGGCTTGCAACGGATTGAACAAGCGTAATTGGGATGATAAAGAAAAAGATAAGGAAGAAAAGGGCGACAGCCATAATCAACCTCCTGATTGAGAGTTTAACAAATGGAATTGCAAGATTAGACCAATAAACGTCACGAGGCTCTGGAGCCCACTCTGTCAACCAGATGGTAGGATTGCTTGTTTGTTGAGTTTGGGCACAAACAGCAGCAGCCCATCTAGTCTTGAAAGAGACAAATGCTGCAGGCATGATTGCCTTAGAATCATTGATGACCCGCTCCCTTTCTGCAGCTTCCTGTAGAAAGAGTGATTTAGTTGTTTACCTAGAAATAGAATTAAAAAAATTTTCAAGAAAACTCAGGAGAAACTGTTTTACTATGGAAACCAAATTGAATAATTGACTTGAAAATTAAATTTTCTCGAATAAAGCTGCCCTTATCTAAGACAGTCATGTCTCTTGTTTACCTGAATAAAATGGCTGTACATTTTAAGTCCTGGGTTGTCCAGGTTACTATGACAGCCTTTGTCTCATTGAAAATTGAATCAGAAAAATAAAACAAGATACATGCTTTGTTGAACATGCAATTTTTTTTCCTTTTTGTTTGCTAACTTAGTATCTGATATTACATAAGGAAACTGCAACATGAAACTAAACACTTACTTCATTGGACAACTTCTCAATCTCAGCTTTATAGAAGTCGATCGAATCCACTCTCTGACCGCAAAGGCCGAAAAAACCTGTCTATAGATAATAATGCTTGTATTAGACAATTAGTTCGTTGGATTGAGAAATCGCTGGGTAATGGATAAACTTCTAATTTTGTTGATAGAAAATGGAGAAACTTCAATGTTCACTAACAAATGCATAAATACCCAAACAAGAAGAAGAAGAAAGAAAGAAAGAACGATAGAGTAGAAGGTAAGTATAAATATTTGCATGGAACAAGAGATACCTTTGTTGTGGGCCTCTTTTTAGGATTCCTGGTATATTGGTTCTGGTAGTAATCAAGCCAGTTTTTCAAGCCCTTCTTTTTCTTCACCAATTTTGCAAGCTTATTTGCATTGTACACAACCTAAAATGCAAATAAAACAAAATATTAGAAAAGATTAGCTATGGCATATAACATGGACTCATAAAATTTAGATGCCATTTCCATTTGTAACATTCTTATTGAAGAAGTGATCCATGTAATCACTCCTACTATGCACCTATGGGCTGAATTTGTAGAACGAATTCTCTTGACAGTAATGTATCTAGATGTAGAACGAATCTTGTACTATATTTGTAGAACGAATCTAACAGAGTAACAGTAATGTATCTAGATGGTAACACGCTGAAAAATACAACTTCTCCAGTAATGTAACTGGACATAGTGTAGAGGAGCACAATCTAAGACAGTATTGTAAATATACGTAAACAGAAAGGAGTTATCTATAAATATGGTGACTGCCTCTTTGGATAGCAGCCTGTCTTCCCTTTAAGCTGTATTATTTCTATCACTTAAATGAAATTTAGGACATCCACCTAAACTAAGATGGCACCATGGTGGTACTGTGGCTATTGAAGATTTATAGTGTAGTTTCTACATCTATTTATGAGTTTGTACTTCACAGTGCAGGATCATGGACTTAGGTGTGGCTTCTCATTCATGGAACCTTGATGAAGCTGATTGTGTTGATAAAGCATGCAACGAAAGCAATGCCCAATTATTTGATGATCCTTTATCATTGTCTGAGGCCAATCTTGGGGCATGGAAGAGTAGGAAGCAAAACTAATCAAATAAAAGTAGGAAACCCTAAAAGATTATGAAGTAACTACACATGAATGAAGTTTTTTTTTTTTTTTTTTTCTCTTAATATACATTAAACATATACCACATGTTGCAACTGTTATTTTCATGTTTCACTGCAAAACACAAGGAAACAAATAGTAGATGGTTCTTTTTGATACAAACCTGATGAGTGAGATAATGATCTGGATGATTTACGAGGAAAAAATGCTCAACATGCTCGCTGACTGATTCATCAGGATCCGGAGGAACATTTCTCACCAGAACCTACAAATGACAACATAATCAATTAAAGCAGAGAGCAAAACAAAGATCAGTGGACCAGCAACATAGTACCTACTGAATGAGAGCTGAATTATAGAAGAACAATGCAGCTCATTTGTTATGTTAATACTTGAAACTGTATTCTACCTATGCTCCTAATTTATAAGCATCAAAAGTAACTTAATAAGATATAATTGTAAGACATAAAGTGGCAGTGAGAAATTCAAGAATAGACTCACTGTAAATTGATCTGGACGACGATTTTCAGATGCAAGAAACTGCAATCTCATTGAAGTTATGATTTTGTATTCCTTGTACAGAACATAGCATGTCCAAAATGAGAACACATAAGCCATTGTCAAATGCGCCCAAAACCTACAGATGAACATGAAAAATATATGTGCTCAGAATGAAATAAAATAGCCATTGAATTTCCAAATGATGCACTGAGTGATAAATTAAAACTAAATCTTCATTGTGATATTTTGGAGGAAAACGAAAAAATCAAATCTCTTTTTGAGAAAATATCCATTGTTGAAAACACAACACAACTGAGTTGACTCGGTCTTGTTGAAACCTGTGACATGACATTGATCATCACCTCACAGAATCAAATAACTTGTACATTGCTCAACTTGGTTAATTAAGCTGAGCTATCAACACAACTAACTTATGGAGGCTCTCTAAAGTACATGCTCCTATTGTCCAATTCATAATGGCATCATACAGGAAAATAACATACTGCTTTAGGATAAAATAGCTCTAGAAGAGCAAAAAGAATTGGTCCTCGGACAAAATCATTGAGAATCACCATCTCTTTATATAAAACATGATAAAATGATAAACTTGCCAAGAATAACATAGCTCTAAAAGAACAATAAATAAGAAGTGAAAAGGAATGAGATAGATTAGAAGTCAATGAAAAAACATGTGTTCTCACCTTTCTGATCGAGATGCAACATTGGATATTGAGAGCTTATCAATGTCACTAAATGTTAGTTTATCTCCAAGATTGTCTAGAGTTCCACCAGTCCAATTAACAGGCACCAGGACGGCAAATGCAAGTATTGTTATAGGGATAAAAATTTTCAAGCTGCATACAAGTGCAAAGATTAGATGATCGATCAACCCTCAAATGCGAGCGAAGGTTCTGAGTAATACCAACATTATACATTAATAGAAATATCACTTTTTTAAACTAGGGCAATAACAGCATATTGGCCCTCCAAAAATAAAATGCAGGTGCCAGGTAGATTGGTAACAAGTATGTTTTTGAAATGGAACTGAAGTTTGGCATTGAGACTTGAGAGCAATTTCAGAACTAGAACTATAACATAAACCTGAAACAGAGATGAACTGATTAAAAGGAACTAATATGAAGAAAGATAAATATGCAACTCTGGCATGAAAGCAAAAGTCATTCTCTGATATAGGTGGGCCACCTTTTGGTGACATTGAACATTTCTCAGGCAGGCATCATCACAAAGTTGAAATGCTCCAACATCTTCCTATCAGAAAGACCTATCCATCCAATGGAAACGGATGGTCACTATCAATAATTCACATTTAGGGTCCTTAAACAGATATGATCATATGAGGGGGTCATCGGAAAGTGGGCCACACATGCATTTTTTCTTAAGGCCATGAAAGTGCTCAACAGAACATTATGTATCTCTTCATACGAGAAGTGAATCCTCCAAACTCACCCAAGTAGGTAAATCCTTATGTAGACAACTGAATCAAGTCCTGCATGATCAATAAGCTCAAGTTCTGGCATTCTCAATGCTGCTTGCATCCAATTCAGAAACCTTATGTATGTTCTGAAGTCCAAGTTTATGAATTTGCTTACAGAAGCTCCTGACTGTGTTGGGCTGCTTCTGATCCCCTTAAGGTACCATTTTGGGAAATATACTCTGTCATTGACTGGTTGAAGACGCAGTATAGCAAATGCCAAAAGGAACACAAATGCAGATACAAGATTAATAGTTGCTGACAGACCAATGTCACTGAGGGAGGCCATTTATTTTCTTGGAGGTCGATAATATCCTGAAGATCCTGATGTGAACAGCAGACTTGAGATATATGACAGAGCTGGAAAGAAGAGAATTCATAGAAATCAGGTGCACATATAATAGAAATATAAAATGTTTGAATGAGCTTTCCCGACGTTTGATTGGTTGTTTTGTTCTAGTTTTAAAGAAGAGAATTCTAGTTTGTTTATACGTTAGTAATAAAATTATCACTTGCATTAATAGTAGTATGGGTGGATCAACCTGAAAATGCAAAATGTGTAGCAAGTCTATGAACTTAAAGAAAAAAATGAAATATAAAGATCAAAACAAGGGAACAAAGAAGAAATAGGGATACACATACGTATCAGAAATGGTCCGATACTACTATAACGATTTAAGTTTGACTATCAACATAAGATATCCGCAACATGGGACCTTTAGTAAAATGACAATTGTTCAAGCAAGTCTCCCCACGTATTGGTAAAGCATGTGATTAACTTCCATTTCAGACCGGTGTACTAAAATCCATGTTTGGTGGGGTGTTGGTCTCATGGACTTCTCTTGATGGGGGATTCCGTGAGTCTGAGCAATACACTCTGATTTTTTGTGCTTGCAAATTTTCTGTGGTCTAGTGCAGCTCTTTTATGCATGAAAAGAGAATATATTTTGAAGTGATTCTCCTTGTTTCTGTGGAAAACTCTTTCCAAATAGGAGGTGTCAGGACAGCTTTTCTGTGCCCATGCAGAAACATATCTCCGCAGAACGCAGAACCCCAATTGCATTCCACAAACAAGCCCTTCATGTAAGGATGACCAAAAAATTCTTGTAAATTGAGAGACCCTAACCATGCAATTTTCCACCTCCCTTCCATATTTTGTTAGTGTATCTACTTTCTAAAACCATTGATTGGGCATGAACTTACCCACTTTGGCATCCCACCAATTTTAATATCAGAACCAGGTCACACTCAGGCTAGACCAACTTCCTTGAGGAATCGTATGATCTTTGTGCCAACAACATAGAAGCCTACTTTGTACAAGTAAGACCTGTCCTTTGTATGATCCATACCATTGATCTGTTGAGCCCCACAGTGGATGAAACAGTCTCATCACTTTGATGATCTATATCTTGCAAATTACTGATTAAGAAAAGAATACAGCAACAGCCCACACTCAATCCAGAATGTTCCACTTGGAGAGAATATCCAACAGTCTAGATCACCAAACTCCAGACCCACTTGCACCCACCAATGGTGCCATCTATATCATCAATATATAGCTCTTATAATCGATGTGTTTTAGAATCATATGGTCTTAATTCAACCATAGGTTCATTTTGCTGACACTAATGATAAAAAACAATTCAATAGACCTTTCTAAAGATCAGAAGTGATCAGAGCTGTGATTGTACGTATAACAAACAAAACATGTAAAAAGAAAGAACTCATGCATGAAAAACATTAGTGCTGAAGGAAATAAAAGATCAACTAAAATATGTAAAAATCAATGGAACTAACTAGGAAAAAAAACCTCTAAGATTTTTCGATCTTCGCGAAGGTATTTCGGGTTTTCTGTTACTGTCATTCTCTGTATAAGATTTTGCAAAGGGAGCTTTGAAGGAAGGAGAGGGCGGCAAAAGCCAAGTTTTCGGTCTGCTCAAGATGGAGTTTGTCTGTTACATGATACTTCCTAGTTCCAACGACAAGGAAGAGAATTTGAATTTTGGGTTGACCAAAATGTCCCTGAATTTTGTTTGTAACTACCAAATATGGGTCCTTGAGAGAAAAAACTAAGCACTTGCATTTAGGTCCTAGGGACAAAACCAGGACCCATGTTTAAGGTCCTAAACTGAAGTAGGCTCGGGTCAAAGTTTGGTACATGGTGGAACCAGGCCCACACCCCAACCCAATTTGAGTTGGAAAACCAAACCTATTCTCATCCTGGCCCTTATCAGAACTTCTCTATGAATTATTAGGTGTTTCAAATAATAGTATGGTAGAAAGCATAGTTTGAAAACTTTTTTTTTTTTTTACTTGCCCTGACTCGCCTGATTTGAGTTAGCTCTGTAAGTATCAAAAGTAAACAAATCTAATGCTTTGTGCTTCCTCTTTTTCTTGGCCTAGGCTGTGAGTTTGATGTTTTAGCCAGTTGTAGGCTTCCTCTTATTTTTTTCCTCTGTTTTCTGGTGTTATGGGTGGTGTTGTGCTCACATTGCGGTCCATGAATCACCCTTTTCTCTTTCCTCCGCCCCTGCACATGGCGATCCCTGATTTGTCCAAACAGGGCTCCACTGTTTGGACGAAACAGGGGATCCGGATCCCATGAAAACAGGTTCCTTTTACTGTACTTTTGCCTTTGTCTATAATATATCAATCTTAACTTATAAAAAAAGGCTCAACAAATCTGATGGGCCTCGGGATGTTGACCCTAGCCCACTCACTAGAGGCCCATGTCTGCTTAATAAACCTGGTAAGGTAAACTTAGGACCAAGCTTGATGTCGAACCTTAGAAGGGAGTTCAAGTCTGAGCCCATTGGATATCCATATCCAGTGTCATTGGGTTTATGATCCAGGATATTCAGGTCAGGCACAAGCCCATAATTCACACAGACCTTCGGTGTTTTGTGTGATAAGAAATTTGAGTAATAGAGAGGAAAATTGTTGTGATTTTTTTACATGCAACTCATTTATTTTGTTAACGCGATTTCTATGCAAATTAGAAAAAAAAAAAAAGACAAAATGAAATAATTTTCCTTTTTAAAGAGAATTTTGATTTCGATTGAAAAGCATAGAAATAAGTTATTCTTCTCTCCTTTGAAAATGAAAGGGTATGTTTGTTCATCCGCTTGCATGAAAAGTGACTCCAGTTGTTTTTTAGAGCTTAAGTTCCACTTTCGATGTGGCCATTTTTTTAACGAGGAAAAACAAGAAAATGAACTCTTCTATTTTTATTTTTTTTATAATTGTGGGAAAAACCATTTTTAATGAGAGAAGAGTTCCAACTTAATTTCGTACGGCAAGTGAATAAGGTTGTCTGCAAAATGATTCTCCACAAAACCGCACAACTTTAATTATCATTAGAATCTTCGAAACATTGCTAACATTAGCAAGTCCTGGCCATACCATGGTTCAATCAATCTTTAGATTTCATGAGAGTCATATGTTAGGAGATTTAATCTCATAACCTCTTGCATTTCAAATAACTAATATAACTTTCGTATCACACAATATCTATTTATGTATAATCATTTGTCAAAATAATGTAGAAAGTACTTAAATGAAGTGGACACCATAGCAGCGCGGGTCATGCCTATCAGGGAGACCAGCCGGAATGAACGAGAGGAAGAGAAGTACACCGGTCACCGGCGAGAATAATCATGGCAGCGACTCGGGTTTTCTGGAGGAGAAAATTCTTCTGCTGGTTTTAGCGTCCATCAATTGGGATCCAAATGTATTGGGCTGGACCGCATGTGTGTGCCGAAAGCTCCGAGCTGTGGCTAAGCGGATCCTATGGAGGGAGCTATGCGTATCTTGGGCCCCACAATGGTGAACGTACTGATCAGTGGGGCCCTAAGTAGAGGCATAAGCAACGGCTGGGATGCGTTGGCGAAAATCTTTTGCTACAGTTGTGGATCTGTGCCCAGTCCACATTCTACCGTGGGCCTCACATTGCCGGGTCACTTTGTTGGGACTGCAAGATTTTGAATGACATCAAGGAAGAGTTTTCTTTAGAGTTGTAAAGAGGTCGGTTCCGGTCCATCGTGGACCCGGAACCGGAACCGTTAGAGAGAAGGTGGAACTGGATTCGGATATGGAACTGTTTCAGAACCGGAATCAGAACCATATATGGGATGAATTTGGATCCGGGTCCGGATTTAGGTAGAGAATAATATTTAGGAGAAATTTTGGAAAATTGAGACAATATGTCGGGTTTCGAGTTCACGGATTTGAACCAAAGTGGAACCGGACCTGGACCCATTTACTTGTTTATGGGTCCCACGTGCTAAGCAACGGCTGGGATTAACATCTTCTTCTACAGTTGTCGATCTGTGCCCAGTTCACATTTTACCGTGGGCCGCACATTGCCGGGTCACTTTGTTGGGTTGGGACAGCAAGATTTTCGAAGACATCAGGGAAGAGTTTCCTTGTGAGCACAATGTGGGGTCCAATAGCCACTTTATATATCTATATGTGTGTTCCATATAATAAATTTATATAAGGCCCTGCTTTGGTGCAATTGTCTCTCATTGACCTTTCGTGTGGATTCTGTTATGGGGCCCATTGGGTCCTACACTACCAAATCCAATTATGCTAAAGTCAAAATTGCTCATTGGAATGTACCAAGGTCGAGTAAAGGTGGGAAGCCTATATAAATACCAATTTAATGCAAGGATTCAAGCCTTATCTAATGAAGGTCATTGGTCTGGGTTGAGGTTCCTATTAGCCCATCCCTTTCCGCGGAAGGCTTGGGCCTCCCATAATATGCACAATTTGCAACTTTTCCTCCGTTGAAAAGGGAGGAAAAAAGTTGCATTTGCTACTTTACCGTTGATGGTTACGGTGGTAAAACCTGATGTGTAACTTTTCCTCCTCTAAGAGCGGAGGAAAACCTGCACTCGCATCTTTGCTCTTAACGCCACCGCGATTTTTATTCTATGAGTTTGGTTTGTCACAAGTTTAGTCTTTGGCTTCCTTGAACTAGCCCGCCTCATTTGCAATGCATTTACATGTTTGTTAATAGCATACGATGTAGAAAATTCTCACAAATGTACACATGTAATTTCATAATTTTATATGTTAAAAATACACGATCTGCGCGCCACAAAAATTGATCCAATAAAGAAAGGGGGCAATTCTTCAGTTGACCTCAATCCAACCCAGGGACTCCAGTTAGACACTTTTTATTCCCAGGTGGGATTGGGATTGTGTCCTATTGGCATTTCAAACCTGAAAAATATATGAGTCAGGTTCGTTTGGGTCCATACTCGTGAGCTGGCCCAACCCAAGCAGCTCATTTCACTCCGCAACGTCCCAAACCCAACCTGCTAGTTTGGGTTTGGGCTTGGGTTCGTATGTTTTGACTAGACTCATATGAGGTCAATTGTTTGCACTTGTTTACATATGTAAATGATGTGGTCATGTTGATCATATTTGTTTGCCATCATTAATGCATTTGATGCATAAATTAGGTGTGAAAATGGTGTGTAGTTTTTTGTAACAGAGAGAACACATAAACAAATGGGGACATTTTCACACAAAATTTACACAATTGAACAAATGTAAAACGATTACACACCTCTTGGTTAGAAAAGGTGCTACTATATGTTCAGCCCCACACTGGTTATGGTTTTTAACCCCGCACCAACTTTCATTTATTTTCAACTTCTATGGGCGCCCAGTTCTTAATTCGAACCATTCAATTTGTATATTCATCATTAAACCCCAAAACATTGAGTTTCATATGTTAAGATAATCATAGATTAATGTCTTAACATATGTAATTCGAACTGCTCAACAAATATTCATTTGAGAATGGTAGGCCTTACAATGGAGACAACATAAATGGTTCCATGTGAGGCAATTTTTTTTACCTCACCAGAAGCCTTTTTTTTTTTTTTTTTTTCCTTCCAAGAACTTAGATGTGTGCAAAATCTGGACTGGGGGCTATTCATGTGGGTGGGATTATTGGGAGTGGGACAGGTCGCCCTCACAAAATTGGGCAGCTCTTATGCTTGGTCTGAAAGTGTCTTTGTGGATTAATTATTAACTAATTCATTATTAATATATGACATGTAGTAATATATCATATAATTATTAATTTGATATATTATCACTCAATTCTTGTCCTGTCTATCCTGGGTGGAATTATTTGTATAATGTTACATGATTTGATGTGATTTCATATAATATAATATATAAGGATTATTTGGTTCTGAAAGAATTGGATAGTAATTTATTCAAGGTAAAAATTACTAACATGGAGAGATTATAAAATTTTATGTTAATTTGTAGTATTAGATATGTTTTCATTAATTTATTTTTAAATATATTTATTAACAACAAAAAATATAACTAAATTGTTGAGTCTCTTCCTTGAAAGATATTTTGAGTTGAAAGTAAAACCTATTGGTACCAATCCACTCCACTAATAGCTCAATAGTGAGGTATCTTTATCATCGTAGGAACAACAAAGGCCCAATTAGCTAAGTTGGATTAGGACAAAGTCCAAACGTTTAGAGAGTGGGCTTCATTGAGGGAGAATATAAAAAGTATTTATGCTGCCTGTACCAACGCGATGAGGTTTTTGTAGGGATGATTAGCTATGAAAATTTAATATGGTATCAATGACAACCAGTACTAAGTTCGAATCTAAGGATGAACACAACTCAGCCCGGGAAAAAAAGTATTTTCGGGTTTTCGTAAGGATGGTTAGTTGATGAACTTTAATACAGACAATTAGAGGCTCATTTTAAAGCCAATTAGATGAGAGCATATATGTTTTTTTATTTAATTTTCCTTAAGCAGAACTTTACTCCAAAGCTAATTCATTTCGAGCCATCTATATCTATCCCCTTGGGCAAAACACATGTAGAATCGATTCTCGTAGGTACTTATGGGAGTGTTGATCCAGACTATTGTAGTACTGGGCGAGTAATAGAGAAGTGATGTTTATAGCTATGGGGTGCTTCTTCTTGAGCTTTTAACTGGGAAGAAGGCAATTGGGTCCCTTGTTCTAATGGTCCACAATAGGGGAGAATGGCATTCTCTTACTGGATAATTATATGAGTCTAGTCCATGACCTACAACCAACAATGAAAGAAGCAGCACAAGAGCTCAGGCAAATAAAAGAGATCCTCTGAAGAGACCCATTAAGAGAGCCAGTTCTATTTACAGATCAAAACAGAAAGTGGATAATTCTAGGATAGAAGTAGGCAAATTAATGAAGGCATGTTTCTCAAAGTTTTATTTCATGGTCTCATCATCTCTATCCATTGTTCATGTAATCCATTCCCTACAAATACTTATTCAACCAAGTGTTTTTCTATGGCTGAAACTACTGTATTTTTTGAATAGTAACATTTTTAAAACCATTGCTCTCTTGAATAGTTGAATTTTTTTTTCTGAGTACTGCATTACCAAGACAAAACCACCACACCAACAGAAACACTGGTGGCTATGTCTTTGTTACACCCTCAAAAGGCTGGTCATAAATGATTAAACCCCAATGAGAAATTATCTTGGATCAACCAGCTATTAGTGGGAAGGTTTTGGTTAAAACTGCCAGTTTGCAGGTGATCATTTCTCAGGTCGTATTACAGGGGAACTTTGAACTGGCAGATTTTTTTTTCCTATGAAGAGATTTCGACGTCTGCTTTAGCTTTTGATCTGTAGACTTCTTTGGTTAATTTGAAGCAGTGTACAGGCCGTGGTGAGTGGAGACAAAAATTATATCACCCACCTCAATATAAGTGGGGACAAGGCTCTGACAATGATGATGATCTCTTTCAACCAAAACAGAAATTGAACAATTCAACAACCAAAGTTCAGTGCACCTACCTACATCACTAGCCAATTACATGGATAGAAGTCAACAAAGAGAAGACTCATCACCCCCCACCTAAGCCACACAAGCTTAGACTTTCACACTAAGAAAACTTTAGAAAACCTGTACCAACAATCATAATCGTCCATTCAGCGCATTCCATATGCTACAGGCTAACAGTTTTTCATATTCCAGAAAACCAGAGGTGGGTATTGATCGGATTGAAGAAAATCGACCCAAAGGTATTACTGCCAATCTTTTGAGAGAGAATATTTGGTTCTTCTCCTTTGGTGTGTTTTGTTTTGTTTACTAATCTGTAATAGATGCTTTGTAGATCTTGATTTTGGTATCAGGGTAACAGGTCAAGCTACCCAGCTGATGGCAATTCGTTTATTGATGGCTTGTGGATGCAACTTCTCCTGCGGTTAGTTATAAATGATCAATTGCCCATGGATCCATCCTAGACCTGATCCAACCAACTCGCTTGATAGCTCAATGTCAATTCAGTCTAGTTCATAAATTCTGTCAAATGTTTAGTAATACAAAATCCTCTTTAGCATGTTTATCTTTGTCTTTTCTTTTCAATTCTTTTTTTTTTTTTTTTTTTTTCTCTTCTTGCAATGATTTTTTTTTTTTTTTTTTGTTGCAAAGTCGTCGTTTTTTGTAAGGTATCTTTGTTAGTATGTATCAAATCTGATGGCGTTGCAATGGATTTTGATACATAGATTGGAATACTTCATACCATTTTATTGTTTTTGCAACTGTATGTATTGGAAGAATCTTCAATTCTACTGACAAGCCCCCTATAATTGTATTATTGTAGTAATTTGCCTACGTGAGAAAAGAGAGAGGGAACAATGGTTCCTGAAAAATGGAGCTCGACTTTTGCAGGAGCAAATCTCAAATTGTGATGGTAAAGTCAAACCACTTCAGTTCTTTTCTTTAAAGGAGTTATCAAAGGCAACCAACAACTTTGATAAGAGACTTATTGTGGGTTCAAAATACACATGGGCCACTTACAAGGGAAGCTATGAAGGCCGCACAATTGCCGTTCGAAGATCATCTTGTTGCCGTGAGTACAACATAGACTTTGTTTTCAATGAGATTGTCATGCTGTCCCAACTAAATCACAGGAATGTGATAAGGATCTTAGGCGGATGTTTTGAGACTGCAACCCCCATGCCAGTTTTCGAATTCATATGCAATGGAAGTTTGTATCAGTATATCCATGAAAAGGACCTTTTGAGTCGAGTTTCATGGGAGGATCGTCTAAGAATTGCAACTGGTGTAGCAGATGCACTTGCCTATCTGCACACAGGTACTTCTAAACCGATTGTGCATCGAGACATAAAATCTTCAAACATTCTATTGGATGACCACTTTACTCCAAAGCTAATTCATTTCGAGCTGTCTATATCGATCCCCTTGGGCAAAACACATGTAGAATCGATTGTCGTAGGTACTTATGGGAGTGTTGATCCAGACTATTGTAGTACTGGGCAAGTAACAGAGAAGTGCGATGTTTATAGCTATGGGGTGCTGCTGCTTGAGCTTTTAACTGGGAAGAAGGCTGTGGAACAGAGGGACACTGGTGAGCATGGTGGATTTCTGTTGGTGGACTTTGCTATTTCATCAGAAAAGGAGAATCAGCTGCACTTGATATTTGAGTCTAGCATTCTGAAGGACAGTAACATGGAGCAATTAATGGCTTGTGCGGAACTTGCTATCAAGTGCATCAGATGGAAGCCAAATGAAAGGCCAACAATGAAGGAAGTTGCCCAAGAACTCAGACAAATAAAGATATCCTCGTAAGATGCCCCAGTTCGGCGATTTTACATGTAAAACAAAGTATAGCAGATCATCAAAGCAAGAACAAATAAAATATAATTAAATTATGATGGTATTTTATTTTTAATTATTTGGTATGGAATCTTACTGACTTTTTATATAGAAAAGTTGAGATTTTTCGTTTTTTAGTGGAGAACGGATATTGCTTTCTGACTTTTTTTTTTCTAAAGATGAAGGAAATTTAAAATTAAAATGCTATTGATATAACCCCTTGTCTCAAAAATGATACTTTACTTAACTTAAACTAATTTAAATAAAGTGACAAATGGGGAGCAAGTTCTATTTACAAAATTAAAACATTATTTCAAGCATGGAAGTAGGAAATTCATGAAGACACTGCTCTAAAGCTTTATTCGTTTGGTGTATCCCATTGAATTCCTCATGTAATCCATTCCTACAAGTACATATGCAGTGATTGGAATCCCGATTTGAGAATTTCTATATCCTTCATTTCTTAAAACTTACATGTTTTCATTTGCTTTCCTTTTTTATAAGTTGTTTGGTGAAATTGTTATTGATTTGAGAAAGTATTAAATTGAAATGGATACAATTTATGTATTGAATTGCAAAAAAACTGTAGATCTCGTGCGTTCTGCGGAATCAATCCATTTAATGACAGAGAAACAAGTATGTGATTAGATATTTTCTTTTATAAATCAATGAGCTTATATGTGATTAGAATATATGACTTAAAAATTGAATCTTGGCATGTAATATTTTGGGTTTTTTTTTTTAAAATAGAATTCCATTAAAGAGAACAAAGAAAGAAAAAAAAAATCATCAAATAGATTGAGAAAAAATCCCAAAAAGGCTACATCCCATCCATACTTGACGAAAAGAACCATTCCAGGCTACCCTATTAAATTCTCTAGAAATAAAAGAGAACTTAACATGTTCAAAGACTTAGCAATGTCCAAAACCGTCCCAAAAACAATGTTACTTGCCAAAGAGGTAAATTTTTGGTGTTTTTGTTGTTTGTTAAGCAACCGCGATGAACAATTAATTTTTTTATCCATTTGTGTTCTACTGATTACCCGCAAAAATTAACTACAAATGATTATCACATTAGCAAGTTCTGAAGTCTTAGGAGATAATAAATTCAGTATCTTCATACTTTTTTTCTATTATTGGAGGGTTTTCAATTTTTTGACTAGACTAATTCCTTTGAATCTAAAAAAAAACTAAGTAAACACGCCTATGCTATAATCTAAAATGATAATACTATTAGATTCAATCTTCAATTTATAAAGAAAAAAAAATGGAGATCAATACAAGGATCCTAGCTCTCAAAGATGGAAGAACCATGTCGATCACTCGGTCAAAGGAAAAACAAATAGGACAAGGACATCGATCACCGGATGCGTGTACGGCTAAGATGAAGTCACGTCTCAGAGCTCCGACATCAAGAAAAGTCCACAAGATCTGCTGTAGCACTTTCAAGGACACGGTTTCGTGTGAGCCCCACACCAGGACACGTAGCATTGCAGATATTTCGGTCTCAGAAACAGATATCTCTCAAATCTAGCACAGCACCACACATGGCAGCTGATCACAATCTAATCAACCTTTCGCCCAATCACATCTCAACAAGTGTCCTTTTTCCCATATCAAATAGGACACTTGTCACCTTTCAAAGATAGAACAAGTGGTGGTTAACTGGCTATTGGGTTTTTGACACGTGCCCAACTGTTCCATGACAGTGTACCTGTATAAATACCTAACTGAATGTTCCATTGTATGAGGTTGGTCGGATTGATTTATCTTCTGGCCGGAATGAATCAGAGGCAGAGAAGTACTCCGGACGCCGGAGAGTCGGGTTTACTAGAGGAGCGAGTTCTTCTACTGGTATTTGCGTCCATCGATTGGGACCCGCATGTATTGGGCCGGGCTGCATGTGTGAGCCGAAAGCTTCGGGCAGTAGCTAAGCGGATCCTATGGAGGGAGCTATGCTTATTTCGGGCCCCCCGAATGGTGAACGCGCTGATCAGTGGGGCCTCAGGTAGAGGCCTAAGCAACGGTTGGGATGCGTTAGCGAAGATCTTTTTCTACTGCTGTGGATGTGTGCCTAGTTCACATTTTGCGGTTGGCCGCACATTGCCAGGTCACTTTGTTGGGGCCTCAAGATTTTCAAAGACATCGGGGAAAAGTTTTCTAGGGAGGAGGTGCCGTGAGGACTTGTTATATGTGAGTGACCCCTGTGAGCACAATGTGGGGTCTAATGAGGATGATGTGGGAGTGTATAGAGGGGTGTTTAGGGAATTTTTACGTTCGCGGACCCGGGCTAGCCTGATCAAGAGGGGGGTCCAGTTAGAGGCGACGGTCCGATGCCCTTATTGTGGGGTCCGGGTGTGGAGTATGACTGAGGCGCGGTTGGTCCCACGTAGTGCCTCGAGGAGGCTTGGATCGAGGGATGGAAAGTTGGATTACTTTGTGTGTATCAATGGTCACTTGCATGGGGCTTGCCTATTGGCACATCTTTCATCAGATGGTGATAGCGATGATAATGACGATAACGATAATGATGATGATGATGATGATGATGATAAAGACCTTGTCATGGGTGGTGGGTCAGATCGATAGAGTTCAGGATTAACGGAGGAGAAATGGAGATTGGAGACATTTATTTTCAAGCTCCTATCTTTATCTGATTCTTCCTTTTTTTTTCATCTTTTGGTTTGGTATTAGTCTAGGATTTTACTATTTGTTTTTCTTGTTATGTGTCTTTACTTGTAGAGGCTTTTGATTATTTGAATGGGCAGTTTTGATTATTTCAGCCTGTCTTTTTCTTGTCGGTGTTGGTTAGTGCTTAACACACGGTTCTTTGCCTTGTGAGATATAATTAATTCACTTGCAAGAGTCAAGTTCCTACACATAAACCCACATGACAGAATATGAGGTTTTTTTTTTTGGGTTTTTAACATTAGGTAGGTAGAGAAGTGCTCCAGGACATGATTCAATCCATGGTCAAAATAACTTTTTGACTTTTAGGACTGTTACTTCTAGAGGAGATAGTTTTCTATTCAAGATCCCAGTCCCTTGCCCCGCCTTTAGAAACACTAGCCCAAGCCAGAGTCCGCCCATTGGGGCTAGGCCGAACCGGGCTTTTTATCACTTTTGTAGGTATTTGAGCAATTGTTTGGACTAATTAAACTAAATTACATGCATTTCTTACACGGTTTGGGCTTTGGACTTTCTATAACTTAATTCAAGTCCGGCTAAATGATTAAACGAGCCCTAATTACATATTCAAGCCCTTGAACACCCGTACCAAGGGGCTGAAACTCATCAGATGCCCCAGCCATTTGAAAGAATCGTGCGACGAAAAGCCTGATCGTAGAGAAAGAAACCTACTCTCACAAAAAGAGGAATCAAGGGATAGAGCCCTGGCCTCTAAAGTTAATAATACTTTTACATATGAATATGATGGGACAAGATTGTATTCAGAAGAGTTTAATTCGGCACACCCCTGAATGGCTCTCTACCTCTGGAATAAGAGTTCATTAAATGGTGAAAAGTTAAAAGCACAATCAATCGGCCTCTATTTGGATTCTCATTCCTTTATCTCCCTTTTCAATCAGAGGCAAAACATCTCATTACTGATTCACTCATAGATGCAATTTTATGTTTCCTGTTAATGTCTATTTGTATCAGATTTAGCCTAGACGCTTTTGTATTTCCAAACAATTTAGAATGACTTGCTGCCAGGTGTAAGACTTATCCACTACTACTTATCTCCTATATAATTTTGTAGGTATGGTTTCAATAATAGAAAGGATGGGGCTGATCAAGCCCAACAAAAATCCAAACCCATTTTGAATCCAACTCAAATCAAATTATAAAATCTCATAACCATCAAGAACCCGACAAACCCATTACGAAACCCACTCTAAGTAGGAGCAGATGTCAGGTCCCCATTTAAACTCGATTTATTGCCATCCATAGCTCAAACTTATCAAATGGAGTGAATACAATCAGTCAGTCACCCCTCTAGCAACTTTTCTATTGGGATTTCAAAGGTTCAATTCAATTCCTTGGGGGCATTCAGAAACTATTGCTATCACTAGTTGACTGATTTCTTTTGGATATCTGAAGTTGGGGGGGTGGGGGTGTGGGTCTTGACAGTTGTGGAAGTAATGATTTTACATTATGATGGATGATGAGGCAAAATTTCAAGATGGAATTTTTTGAAAAGGAGTGGTTTGAGTCAGATGAGCTCAAATCATGTACATGCATTTAGGGCTCACTTTCCCAAAATCCTAACCATTCAAATGATGCTTCCATCATGTTCATCACCATGGATTCAAGTTTCAGTTGGGTCATCACCACTGGATTGGCTTAAAAGGTTTGGATCCCTTAAAAAGGGGCTCTGTTATGTGTAAAAATAATGATTTCTAGACAAACTTTTTGGCACTGGATCACTGTCCTCATCCCAAAACTACAAGTGTGATCATGATCTAGTGGCCTGATTAAGGGGTCTTTCTCATGATAAATGTGGCCCATCCCAAATAAGATTTTCAAGTTCATCTATGCAGGGATGGTTAGGACTTAGCACTGCTTTTGTCTTTTTAGCTCTTTTTCTTCAGGTCAGTCCATACTTGCAAATGGGGTCCTGATAATAATTGAACAAAGTAATCAAACTAATCATTGTTTCCTGAACTTAAAAAAATTAATAAAGAATATAAGTTATCAATTAAAAAGCTGACAATTATACTACTTCCAAGGAATAAGATTTGATAATTGTAAAGAACTCTACAGTTCTTCATGAGGATGACACCCATACGAGATGATCCAATTTGATTAATTAGCATTAGTTACTATTTAGGTGTATGAATTGGAGATCCAAATATAAGCTCAATTTTTATCTAAAAAAAGAAATGATATTTAATAATTTTAAAACTAGCTATTATACTACTTCCAAGGAATACGCATTTGATATACGAATCTAATCGTCTTGGATGCGATAGGGTAGCTCAGTTGGCATAGGACCACGGTTTACACCCAAAGGTTGTAGGTTCGAAATTGTACTACCACACTGGGGCAACTGAAGAGTTTATTCGACTTCCATCTGGGCCCGAAGGGATTAGTCCAACCCAAAGGGTTGGAAACCCTCCCATAGCCAAAAAAATAAAAATAAATGTAATTGTCTTGGATCCGACTCGTTGGATTGTAACATACACGAATCTAGTTCCTCATAAGAGAATGTTGCAAATCATATATGGATGGATTCGGGCCTATATCCGGCCCAAGCCCGTCCATATAGTAAATCGGGCCGGGATGAAACTGCCTTTTAATTTGTACGAGCTTTCTAGCAACATATTTGGACAGAATTATCGGCACATAATAAGCACTGATTATTCAGATTCGACTGAGCCAGCCTTTGGGCTTTCTATGAATCAGTCCTAACCTGACTCAAATATTAAATGGGCCTAGATTATCATCGAAGCTCGGCCCAAAGCGGCTGGACCAAGATCAGGCTCAGTTTGGCCTGACCCATGAGCACCCATAAATACACATGAGATGCTTGTATACCACTGATTCCATGATTTATCCTTTCAAAAAAACTGGTATGTAGCATCCTATTTTTAAAACCATCCATTACAGCCCATCCAATCGGCAACCTTAATCAAGCAGGCATGGGGCTACAAGGGATTTACCTGGCTTCCTCTAGGACCGTAGGGATTAGTCCGGCTCAAAAAGCTTATAAAAAACGAGAAAAATCTGCAACCTTAATCAAATTTTGCTCCTCTAGTGAACCGGGGAGACTTAGTTGTGGACCACTTTCTAATAGGCCACATATAAACAACTGCTAAGTGATAACTCATCAGGTTTGGGTATATACAATATGTGTTTACATATTCAAACGTATAAATTTTGTAGTGCATGAAATTATAAATACAAAACTGTAAATATATATGGGTCCCACTTAATCACAAATAAAAAATTAAAATGTGGGGCTCACTTTTAGAAATCAATAAAAGAATTGTAACACGTGAATGTCAAAAAATACAATTAGAAATTTATAAAATTCAAGAAAAGGATCTATCCCTATCCCATATGAAGAAATTAATATATAGGCTTAACATAGTCACAATACAAAGCTGCCAAATAATGATGGTCAAGTAAGCCGGACTTTAACTGTTCGAATTCTGGATTTATGAAATTCTCAATGTCACGTTTGGCAATTAAATATTTCGGAAAAAGATTTTCGGTTTTTCGAAAGTTGTGGTAAATCCATGTTTGGCAATTACAAATTCATGAGGATTTGAACGAATGAGAATTTTCATTTGGTAGGATTTTCAGATCCGACCACCCCCCATAAGATTTGAAAATCCTCACTTAAGTGGATTTGTACATCGAACCCTATTTTTCTCAGGTATATGCACCGATACACACCAATATCAATGTGAAATCCTTAACTATACAAATCTCCAATGAGGAATCCTTATTCTAGTAGTAGTGAAGAATCATCAATTCTATGAATTCCTTGCCTGTTAACAAACATACTCCAAATGTTGATTCGGACATTTGAAGATGTTTAAACACTTATCTCGTTTTGTGAGAACATAGAAACATCCGAATGTCACATACCAAAAGCACCATTAGATTCTCATATTTTCGTTTGCAGCAAAGAGATTCTAATAGGAATCTTGAATTCCCAAATAGCCAAAACTCATGTTAAGAGCTCAAAGTAAAGAAATCGGGTACCATCCACACTGGTACTGTAGTAGTCAGTACGGTTACGGGTACCCTCCACACTGGTACGACATTAGCCAGTACAGGTACCGTCCAGATCTCCGGTGCCGGCCAAACATCATGAATATGGACCAGACCATGATAGCATCGACCACTTTGCTTATGAGCGTTCTGAGACATTTTTGTTACTTCTTTTGCTACTGGTTGTGTGCCAAGCTTGCTTGTACCTTTCTTTCTCTTCTCATCTTCCTAGTTAGTCAGGCGGTTACGCCTCTAATGCATTGTAACAGAACTCTACGGATCCTCAATCTTTTTTAACTAAAATGAACTTTTAAGCAAAAAAGAAAAAGAAAAGGAAAAAAAAATCGGCCACTTATAATGGCTCTGGGTCGTGGGTAGTGGGTGCACAATTCAACCTCACCAAAATCCAAAACTTAGTACAGCCATACCATGCTGATGGGTTAACACTGACACAACAGTGAAAAAATCAGATGAGATCTCCCAATAGTCAGAGGAGACCTTCCAATAGACTGGCTGTGCATGTGTGGGTGTGGCCCATTAGATTATTGACCGGAAACAATGAGCTGCCCAAGAGGTCAGGCTTAAAGTCAAAATAGGTTGAAAAATCAAAGAAAAATCAAGTCCAATAATAGTTGCATTTGTGCATTTGGGTTTCAAAGTCTATACACTAATCTACCACCTTGAGAAGGTAATTTTGCTGTCATTCTATGTTCTCGGGAAGCCTTATGCCCTGCACTTGGTCAGCCAACTCTCAAATGGACAGATTATTGTTTACTGTTAAAAGAATATAGAAAGCAGTTGCAAACTTGCAATGGTCCAAACATGTAACAATTTTCTATTGTGTGATTTGTCTTTCTATGTTTAGTGGGTTTATCCAAAAAGGATCTAAATGGGCTTTGCTATGCTTAGTATAGAGTTATGCTAAATTCCCATGCTGATCTTTCGCAAAGCCTTGCATTGTAGTGAACTTATTAAGAGCATCCAATGCTAAGTCAACATACATTCACACCAGTCTAAAATACATAGGTTAAAGGCCCATTATGGGTGGGATGTGATCCTTGATGTTTAGAATCTTCTCTCATTACTTCTGCCCTTGGATTGATTTTCATAATACCTGTGTTATGCTAGATTGGGCTACTGGTCCAAAAATGATACGTTAACTTGAGAACCCAAGATAGATGTGTATTTGGTATCACGTCATTCAGATGTTTCCATGTTCCTACGAGATAAAGTTGTGGAAAACATGTTTGGTATTTGTAAATGAATGTTTCGAATTATGATCTCACCGAAATGATTCTCAAAATCTTAACCCAGACAGAGTTATTTTATACTTACCTTTTGCCTTTTAAAGAATGTCATTTTAAGATTTCAAATTCTCTCATATATCTTAAAGGTAGGCCCCATGTTCACAATCTTAAATAAAGTAGCCCCACTTGGTAATTCCTAAAGGTGGGTCACATGGTCAAATCACAAAAAGATTGGGCTTATATTATAATTTCTATAATGGTGGGACCACATTATAAATCTAATAGATGTGGGACCCATGTTCCAATTTCTAAAGGTCGGCATAACATTGTAATTTCTAAATGCGAGCTTATATTATAATTCTTATAATGGTGGGACCACATTATAAATATAATGGATGTGGGACCCATGTTCCAAATTCTAAATATGGGCATCACGTTGTAATTTCTAAATACGAGCTCATATTATAATTCCTATAATGGTGGGACCACATTATAAATCCTATGGATGTGGGCCTCATGTTCTAATTTCTAAAGATGGGCATCACATTGTAATTCTTAAATGTGGGTCATATATCCACAGTCACAAAAAATGTGGCTCCACTTTGTAATTCCTAAATATGGGTCACATGGTCACGATCACAAAAGGTAGACCCACATTATAAATCCTATAAATGTAGGCCACATATTATGATTTCTAAAAGTGTGCACCACATTCCAATTTCTAAAGATGGGTCTCATATTTACATTTACAAAAAATGACCCCACATTATAATTCCTATAAAGGTGGCCCCACATTGCAAATCCTATGAATATGACCCACGTGTTCTAATTTTTAAATGTCGGTATTACGTTGTAATTCTTACGGGTGGGTTTGATGCAGGATAATAATAGAGTACTAGAACAATAAAAGGTAGGTCCCAAAATATAGATCCTGTGATTCTCTTATTAATAAAAAATTTATAATGTTACCAGAAAGGTTCCATACAATATATTCTTAATAAAATAATTTAATAAAATATTGTCAAACAAGTTCTGCATAGTATAATCTCGGCAAATCTTGACCTCAATACAACTATCTTAAGTATAAAATTAGAAACAATACCAGAACTTTGCCAAATGGGGCCTAAGCCGCCCACGCCACTGAACCATGGGTACTTTGGTTACTCTACACTTCATTTACCTACAAAGTAATACTCTTGAGTATCGATGTTATTTGAATTGTGTAAGACGCACATAGATTCTCATTCATACGCTCATCCGGCATCGAAACTAACTCTGATATGAGTCTTCCACAGAAATTGGGCATTATTATGACACAGTCAACGTAGTTTGTTCTGGTCACATTTGGACTCTCTAACATGGTCCAATGAGCCAGACCTAACCACTAGGATCCAAGATTCATAACAAACCATAGTGAGATCCTAAATTCAATCCTTACTAAACTTGACATTTTTATCGAATTTGAGTCACTAGCTAGTAGGGATGTAAATGGGTCTCCGATTTTTCAGTTATCCGGAGGTTCCGACCCGTTAGAAATCAGGTTTGGATCCTTATTTAGGCCTTGATAAGTTAATGAGACCAGGTCCGGTTCCACCATGGTTCGAACCCGTGGACCCGACACCTGACATATTAACTCAATTTTTGAAAATTTCTTCTAACAACCATGTTTTTTTATTTATTTATATATAAATATCACTCTCTATATAGATCCGGACACGGATCCAAGCCCGTCTCATATATAGTTGTGGTTCCGGTTTTGGAGTTAGGAAACGGGTTCCGAAACGGTTCCAAGTCTGGATTCAGTTCTACATTCTCCTCAACGGTTCCGGTTCCACCATAGACTTGGACCAAAACCTACTTGTTTACAACCCTATTAGTTGGACCCTTCCTATGGTAGACTCAGGTATCACACAAATTTCCTTTCAATGGAGTGCAAAGTGGACTTGATTACAGCTTCCAAGGTTTATGTTGGACTTGAACTTGGGTCCAAACCTTGAAATTTTATCGGGTTGGGATAGCCCTGTTTAAGCCCAACTTGTATTGGACACCCACTTAGGAGTTGGATCAGTGGCATAAAGTGTGGGTTTGCTTCCCACATCATATGCTCGAATCAAATACCAAACTGAGCCAAGGGGTTTCATCCCCCCCCCCCCCCCCACCCCCCCGGAGAATAGTCCTGTCGGTTATATGCCCCCCCCCCCCCCCCCCCCCCCCGGAGAATAGTCCTGTCGGTTATATGGCAGAGGAGCCCTCGTCATCGTATAATTATGAAAAAAGGAAAAAAAAAAAAAAAAAAAAACAGTTTTGGGCCTGTTGCACTCCTAAGTCGGTTCGGTTAGACCCAACTCTGTGCATATGGAGCTCACTGCCCCCAGGGACTCGACGTGTATGAGACTCACATCCGAGGACTCTCTTGTAAGAAGAGGTATGAAATTGAACATGTCATGCCCGTTTTTTGCGGCCGTGTATCTCCAACTGTGCACGTGCGAAGGAAGATACTAAATCTGTCACAGCTAACAGTAGGAGGATGGGAAGACAGGAACATCTAGAAACTACTTTTTAACAGTATTTATAGTGTTATATATATATATATATATATAATATTATAGCTTGAATAACTGATTTATTCATATGACTTTTTTTTTTATAATATTTCAAAGGAAAATAAAAATATGAAAATATCCAGATATTTTTTCGAGAATAATAAATAAGAATAATTATGCCTCTATAGTTTTGAAAATTTTCCAAAAAAGGTTCTCATTAATTGATAATTTAAAAAAGGTTTATAAGTTTTCAGTCATCTTTCAAATAGGTCTTCTCCAGTAGTCATTCTCTATTTCTGGTGACTTTTTTCACAATAAATTGAAAGCTCTTTTTTAAAAATAAGGATAAGTTTTTTTTTCTCGTTCTTTCTTTTCTCTTGTTTTTCTTCTTTTGACAGTGACTTTTTGACAATAATTTGAATGCTCTACTTTAAAATAAGGATCTAGTGTTTTTTAGCTCGTTCTTTTTTCTCTCTTTTTTCTTATTCTCCTAATGCAACAGCTCACACCTCCTTTAACCCCTTCATTGGACACCAGGAGCCATCGTGACATTGGAAGGAGAAATATTAAGCATACTCTCTTTTATAGGAGTATTTTGCATTAAAATCTTTTGCATGCGTAGCTTTATATTATATATATATATATATATATATATAAAAGTAAAATATGCTTAATTCTATGCGTGCAAGCTAGACGGATTTTAATTTTGGTATTAGATGTTCAAGCTGTTCTTGATCTTGCCCTAAGTGTGAGAAAAGGGACTACATCTCCGAGATCAATGTATTGTGATTTATGTTGTATATTGCCTATGATGTAAGAAAGATTCTATATAACTCCGGGAAGTTACTATAACATCAACTTGGAGGTTGGATCCTCTTGGATTTATAACAACATTAGTCAGATTTTACAATATCAATTTTTTTACTTTAAGACTCATCTTTTCTCATTTACCAAACAAAAAAAAAAACACCATCTTTTGTATGGTATGCTAGGTTTTATAATACAATACCATTATTTTGGTTCATCGAGGAAGATTTTAAAATACCAATGTTATCTACATTTATTTTTTTGTTGCTAGGTTGGCTTACTGGCTATGAGTGATGCTAGCAACCAGAAGGCTTAATGATCGATCTTGGCATGTGTGTGATGCAGAGGTGCCAACACCACTCAAAAAAATATTGTTTTTTTTTTCTAAAAGGACCCTC
Source organism: Camphora micrantha (assembly GCA_003546025.1). Classification (NCBI taxonomy): domain Eukaryota; kingdom Viridiplantae; phylum Streptophyta; class Magnoliopsida; order Laurales; family Lauraceae; genus Camphora; species Camphora micrantha. The sequence continues at coordinate 27,732,469 of QPKB01000010.1, forward strand.
TTTTCTAAACATGCAAATTGTACTTTTGTCATCTAGAATTTGTTTTACAATCTTGCTAGAAGTGGAAGAAAGCATCGGAGTTCGAGAAGACCCATTTGAAAGAACTTTGAAAAACTTCCACACTATTTGAAATAAGCAATTCATGAGACCCTTTCTTGAAAACTCATAAAAGCTATAGGATGCTTTTATGTTTCTCCCTTTGATTTTTATCAATTATTCTGTATACTTCCACCTTTTAAAGTCCATAGAATTAAGGGACAATTACCGTACGGAAGGCACTAAATCCAGCATTTGCCCCATAACAAATGAAAATGTGAAAATTTCAAGATAACCGTTTGCACAGAAAAGGATATGCAGTGAGCGTAACGATTTTACCCTTTACCGTGTAATATCCTATAGGGTTGTAGGATATCCCATGATTCGATATCATAGGATTATCGGATATCCTATGATTCGATATCATATGGATTTAAGATATCGCACTATTATCTACTCCCGCTCACATATTTTCACCACGAACTGAAGACCTCTGTTTCATCTTCTCCATTTTTACTTGTGGGTTCCTATGGGCTATTATCATTCCATCTTGTTTCGTCTGTAGTTTATAAATTTTAGTCATCACGTTTTTTTTAAATTATTTTTATTTTTATTTTTGTGCTGTTTTTGTTGTCTTCTGTGGAGTACAAATGTTGCAGTTATGTGGTGACCAGAAATATTGACTAAGCTCGAGCACGACTGTTGGTATGAAGGAGCCATTGGATGGATGATGCCTTATCAACCTTCAAACTTTGCTATATTCTTCACCATAAGAAGTGTCGAGAGTTTTTTGTATAGATACGTAGGGACTAGGTTAATGGCCTTCAAGAATGAGCCACATCATATCTACAGTGACTGAGTGGTGGGCATACAATCTGAATGCGCTTAACCCACCCAAAAAAGTCTAAATGGGTTTTTCGAGTTTTGTGTTGCTTTGAATTTGAGTATTGACATTTTTAAGGTGCTATTGTGCTTGTAGATTCTGTTCGAACTCCAAGTTCCCCAAGTGAAAGTAATGACAGAGGCATGTATATGCTTCTGGTGATATTGATCAGTGCAGCAGAAAGAAATAGACTAGTGAAGGAGAGGAAAGAAATAGAGTAGCAGTGAGGGAGTGGAGAGAAAGGAAACAAAACTCGTTGCCCCTTTTTTTTCTATTTTTCATTTTTATCATCTAGGCGTCCGGACGCTGGGGGGGCAATAGCTCACCTTGTGGACAAGTCACATCGGTGTCCAGACGCCGGGTGGCAGTAGCTCACCATGTGGACAAGCCGCACCGGCGTCCAAATGCTGAGGAAGTGGCATCTGGACGCCCGATGGCAGTAGCCTCTCTAGACGCAGAATCAAAACATACATGTGCATTACCTGACTTATATAGTGTATCATATATATGGGTCACCCCACCAAAAAGCTAAGAAAAGGAAAAACAGAAGAACCTTAACACTGGATAGTCTAGTAAAAATGGGTCACCCCACTCACCCCACCATAAAGACAGCTCATGGACTAGCCATCTAGTAAAAATGAGATGGAACTGACATGGGTATAGGTTTGAACTAATGCTATGCAAAAGGTGGAAAGAAATAAGAACTAAGGAGATTGAATGTGATGAGAACAGGTGGCGAAAATCTCTCTCTTTACATAATGGAATAAACCATATTTCTCTTTGCCTGTATGAATTTAGCCCTAGGATATTGAATCATGGGATATCCTACAATCCTAGAATATTGCATGGTAAAAGGTAAAAACGCCACACTCGCCACCTCCTTTTCTATACGAACAGTTATTCGAAAATGTCCACTTTTTTATCTGATATCGGGCAAATGTCGGATTTAGTGCCCTCTGTACGATAATTTTTCCTTGAATTAACCCACCTAGGATAAATTCATTGTGCTCATCCACTTATTGAAAACTCATTTCAATTGGAGCGCATCCATGATTGGATTAATAACTATAGTAAATATACCAAGATTATAAAAATAGGCATAGATCTTTAAGGAATATTGTGAATATCAAGATATAACAATATTCTAGTAGTTTTGGTATTTTTAAATTAATTAAAATAAATACCAACTTATCTTGATTTATGATTTTCACATAAAAAAACATTACAATATTCTAATATATCAATGATATTTTCCACAGGTATGAGGATTAGGATTCTCACAAGCTAGGCCTCAAAAGAATTCAATGAGGTTGGTCAGCCCTTAAAATCTATTTTTAACCCCATATTGAACTCCAAATCATTTAGAATCACCATCTCAAGAGTATTTGCAATGATCAGTTAAATCATTCTAATAAGAGGTGGACTAGTTAGGGTTATCATTTATCACATGCTAAACGTGTGTTTTCACACCTTTTGTATTTTTATCACATATTTTAAGTATGACCATTTTTTAACACTCTATGGCCACAAGTCCAATTGCAAACTTGTCTAAACCTCAATACTTGGTGGGCAATATCAACCGGTTTGGATTTACAAATAGTTCTCACTAAGGGCTGCTTGTTTGCATAGAATAGATAGGAGTTAAATATATACGAATTTACATTATAACAAGTTATAAATATGTCACAGCCCGGGCCCGAGATCCAGTAACCCCGAGCCGTGATCACATACTTACTCCCGTAAACCCCGAATTAACCGTAGTTAAAACGGAATCCATAAGGGATATCAATCTCAATACACCTGTCAAATACAAAACTTTTTGCGGAAATATTCATATTTGACAATATCAACTTACAATTTACATGTACACAAAATAAAGTTCTTATACATGTATCATTTCCAATATACATTGATCAACACTGCATATTAAAAACATTATGCAGATAACCAATTAATTACATTTCAAAATGAATTATAAACAGTTCCTTCAAAATATTTCTCAAAACGTTTCAATGTCCATCTCGCACTCGAATACCCATGTCATATGGTATCCTGCCGGTTCCACTCAATCAATCCTCCTGGAGGAACCATAGCGGTCTCCTCCGCTGGCGCTGGGGGAGCTGCTGCACCGGCAGGGGCAATCGGGCCTGTAATGTCATCAATAACACTAATGAACACGACGATTCAACAATATATAAACAATTCTTGCAATAGTATACTAATACATTCATATTGCATTAATAATAGTTTCAATGCTAGAGAAATGTAGACAATTCTACAATAATAATAAGAGACACAATGCCAGTCAATATACATGTACGAAATGGCAACTACCATAGCATTCATTGTATTTTAATTCATTTCATTACCATCTTCCCTCAAAGGAAGGATTCATTTATTTACCATCTCCCCTCAAAGGAAGGATTCATTTATTTACCATCTCCCCTCAAAGGGAGGATTCATTTTCCAATGGAAGGCATCAATCAATATCCGAAGATACGATCGGAATTTGGTGGGACTTACTAGTGTTCAGGTCAGGGACAACTAGCATCACCACGGAGTTCCGGAACACCCCAATATCCATCTGCTGCAGCAGGATTAGTCATTCATAATTCATTAAACTCATTTAGAGCTCTAATACAATAGCTAGGTAGTGCCAGACTCAAGGGTCAATAACCTTTAGTAAGAAATCATTTTTATGGATTCAATTCAACTCAATAATTCCTTTCATAACAAAGGAAATGAATAACAATAATATCAATCTCATTAGATTGAATCACAATGACACAATGAGAGTATTATTAATTACATATGGTTTTACTCAATCTCATCTTAATCCTTATCAACCATCCGGGTGTAACCATTGGTTTCCAAATGCACATGTTATTTACGATGGACATCACATTTGTATATTTAATATGTGCATTACTAGTCCCTGTAATTATCACCCATGGAGCTTAGGCAATTATCGATTATGGTTCATTCAAGGAATCCTTTTTGAAATATTACTAATTCTCGATAATTTAATTTAATTCATAATTAGTCTTAATACTAATCGGTGAAGCATTTATACTCATGAGACGTTCCCCAAATTCTCATAAAAATCCAAAATCCAAAATCCACTGGACTCAAACGGAGTCCCCACTAATTGTTATCGCTGGGCCAGTATCAGGTTCGCTTGAGCGAATTACTGTTCGCTCGAGCGGCCCCAGACAGAACGTTGTTCGATCGAGCGGACCTACAGTTCGCTCGAGCAGACCCAAACAGAACTATGTTCGCTCGAGCGCACTTAATGTTCGCTCGAGCGGACCAATACAGAACTTCTGTCAGTCGAAACAGAACCTCGTTCGCTCGAGCAGACATACTGTTCGCTCGAGCGAACCCTTCAAAATTTCATCCGAAATTTCTGATACTCTCTCTCCCTTTTTCTACTCTTTCTCCACTAATTTCCACAACTTGCACAAGAGATTGGAACCTCCTGTTCCCTCCTCATACATCATTCATTCACCAATCCATACTTCTAATTATCCATTAAACACATCATTAAATCCATAATAACTCCATAATCTCATGAAAAATCCTACACAATCCATGAAACTACCATACATTTCTATAATGGTTAACACTAATTACAAGCAAGGTTTATACTTGCCTCTCTTGAAGTCAATGAACTTAAAGCCCTCTTTGCCTTAGCTTGGCTTGAGACTTAACTTCCCCAAATTCAAACCCTAATCCATAAAAACAAACAAATGAATTCCCATGAGTCATTTGTGCTAGAAACCACTACAAAATCACTAATAGAACTTGAAAATTCTATGAAAACACTTAATCACTTACTTGTGGTCCAAAGGGAAGGGGTTCTTAAGCTCTCTCTCAACTCTACACTTCAACAATGGAGGAGGACTTGGGGAAGAAGATGAAGTTGAAGATGAACTCCTCAAAACTCACTTAAATCACTATTAGCCTCACACTCAATGAAGAGGAATGGAAGAGAAAGAGAGAAGATGGAGAGCCTAGGGTTTTTCTTGAGATGGAAATGAGAAATGAACTCATTTCACTCATTTCATTCTAATATAAGGCCTCTTCACACTAAAGACCCATCTCATTTATTCTATTTACATTTTGAGTCAAATGATGCCTCACTTGGTCCATTTGAGGTCAAATGGAATCGTGTTAATTATGAAAGTTAACGTACTCTTCGAGATACACACGTTGGTATTAAAAATTTTCATATTTTACGAAATACGTGAAAACCCGTATTTACGAAAAAGTCCCTAGCTTACCTTGTTTGAGTCTAAACTCACTTTAATCTATTTAATTTCCATTCAAATCCATTCCATTATGCTTAATGTATCATTTGAGACCGATTTGTCTCTCTTTGGTCATTAACCTTGATTAATCAAATTATCCATGCTTATTTAGCATTAATCTCACTTAATTAGTCTTAATTATGATTAATTCGGGTCGGGGTGTAACAAAAGATGAAGATCCTATGTAAGGTAATGTTTGGGTCGTCTTAAGTTTGGGTCTTAATGTCTTATGTCTTAAACGCTAAGACAAAAAAACTAAATAAGATTGTTTGATACGCAATACCAACATGTCTTAAGCGCTAAGATGACTTGTTATTTAAGACGAGATTTCTCTTAATTCTAGGAGCTTGAAATCCAGCTCCTGGAATTAAGACCCCAACATCTTAAGCGGTAAGACACTTCAAGACTTTAAAATAATTTTAAAATTCCCGTAATTCCCGTAATTCCTTCTTCTTGTCTTGGATCCAAAGTCAAAGGTAAACTTTTTCTTCATCTTCCTTCCCTTCTCATCCCCTCTCTTTTCTTGGGTTTTTTTTTTTTCGTTTGGTATGGAAGATTGGATATTCGGATTTTATTGAAGTTTGATTTATTAATTCGTTGTAATTTTTGGGTTTGTCCAAACTCTATTGGTTTGAAGAGATTTAGCATTGGATTCCATGTTTGGTTTGGTTAATAGGTTTGTGGAGTCTACTCATAGGTTTATGAAACGATCTGTGTATGGAATAAGATGCAATACCAAACAGTTTTATTCAATTCAGATCTCATAGCATTCAGGTGTTGCCAAACGATCTTATTACAGAACAGCTAATAAGATCTTAAACTCGCAGCTCTAATAAGATCTTAAACTCGCAGATCTTTTTCAGACAGATTAAGACGTAAAAAAAATAAGACAATCCAAACAAGGCCTTAAATATATAAAACTCAGCATCAAATAAATACCACTTTCACCAATCCACTTTGTAGCCTAAGTGGTGAGGCATCTTTCTATCTGCAGATGTATATAAACAGGGTTTGATTTTTGGGTTTGTTGGATAGAGACTTGGGTAGCATAAATGTGTGGGTGTGTGATTATATAACGAAGAACAAAAAAGAAAAAAAAATGAAAAACCTACATTTAAATGTAAAGTGAACGAAGGGAAGATGGAAAATGAATACACACCCATCACTCGAGTAATTTAAATCCGAGGTCTCATCTACATTGCTTCATTACATCCTTTGCCCCTCACCTTATATCATTCACCCTTCAACTCTTTAATAATCCTCCTAAAGAGTTCATATGACCATGATGCATATTCGATTCTTATGTATTTTAATACAAACAACACATATGAATTTCCAAGGTCTATCTCCTAATCCTACGTATGTATGTCAGATCAGCTGATTCAAAGTTCATGATAATTGGACTTCAATAATCAATGACTAAGCTGAACTACTGATGATTTAGTGGCGGATGCACCTTAACTTCAGGGTACAAATAAAGGGATTATCCTTGATCCTCACATTGGAAGTCCTGCTCAATGGCCAGCAAACCAAACTAGCAAAACATAAAAACCAGTAAAAACATCAATGATCTAAGGGCTTTTGATCTTGCGACATTGTCTAGAGAGAAATCTCTCCTGCTCTCCTTAAATTTTTTTTTTCAGAGCTTCTCTATAAAACCTGTATCTTGGAAAAATAGACTAAAATGTCCTCCTCTTGTGATATTGCATTTTTTTATTTTAGCTGGCTTATGTGATATCACAAAAATTTACAGTAGCACATCTGAATTGGAATTATGTTTTGAGTACCATTCATTTCATTTTTTACTTTTACCCTTCATTAAAGAAGCAACACACATGTGTGACATCAGAAAATCATCCACTTAGAAAATTTTATTCACTGGTTGTTGCCTTGTTGGGGCTTCAAAAGGGTTAAAAAAAGCAAGGAATATCATTGATGAGGTGGGTTACGTCGGCATATGGCTTCATCTATGGTGGGAGCCCACCTGATGAATTGTGTTGATTGTAAAGTGGCTCCCCAAAAATCTTGAATGGGTGTTCTTTTTTGTATTTTCAGTGCCCCTTTTTCTGAGGTATAGGTAGTAGTACTATAGGCTACTTACTGTATGGTAGGTGCAAATTAGGCTTAATATTTTTCTTTTATGTGGGACTCATCTAGAAGATGCAAATTAGTGGGATAAGGGAGAAGTGGAAGTCTTTTAAGTCTTGTGATTGTGAGTGGGTGAAAAATAAGCTCCATTCATTTAATCTGAGCTCATGTTTAAAGGCTTTCAATTTCAATGGTCTGATTTTCATCAAATATTGCTATCCATGTGATCCAAAACAAAAAAAAAGAAAAAGAAAAAAAAAGGAAAAATGGTATATAAAGGGAACATTTATAAAGAATTCCTATTCCACTTTGCTGCTGCGGTATTTTACATATGGCAAGATGGAGAACATTTAGGTCCTTTTTCCAAGACAAGTTGTTTGGAAAAGCTCCAGAGGAGAGATTTTTAAATTTGAGGAGAGAGAGGGAGTTTCTCTCTGTAGAAAGTACAAGGTCAACAGCCCATGATCTAAACCTAGATGGTTAAAATCAAATTGCAATAAGAAGGCCCGCCCAACAACTAGAATAGTAGAGGTGTTTTTTTTTTTTTTTTTTAACAAAAAGGCTCCTATATTTTCACATAATCTCAAAAAGGCCACTATATTTAATCTTTTTTTACTAAAGCGTCCCCCAACTAATAATAAACTTTAAAAATAGTTGTCACGACTCTCCATTTTTTCCTCTTTTAACTCTTGTTTACAAAATAAAAATAGTATTCATCGAGGGAGAAAACAACACCCAAATACAAAATGTCTTCCTCTCTTTCTCCCACTATTCCCTTTTACTTTATGTACCCCCCACCCCCAACGAATAAATCCACTTACACTCTCTCAATGCAAATAAACCCTTTTATACATCTTTCTCCTTCGATCCATTTTTCTTCCTTTTCCTATTTCTTCTCTCAATCACCAACCTCTTTTCTTCTTTTTTTTTTCTTTTTTCTTTTTTTGTATTTTGTACAGAACCTCATGACCATCACACCTTAGTTTTCAAAACCCCCTAAAAACAACCAATTATTATACATTAAATTGAAAATTTTTGGATTTAATTTTGACCATACTTTTTAATTTTGATCAGAATTTATTTTCGACTTTTACAACTGTTAACATACTCTCCCTCCACTTTCTACTAATATACTTTCCTCATTTATGGGATCCCATCTTTCTCGTTTCTAACATATATAGAATTCTACCTTTTCATGGATATGCATGATTAGCACGAATTTTTGTATTAGTCTATATTATTTACAAAAAAAAAAAGGCATTTTATTTTAAATTTTTTTTTGAACCCCCCTTTCCAAAGAATTTTAGTGCACCCATATTATTCAACAAAAAAATTAACATGTAGCCACTGAAAATTTAAAAGCCAGCTCACAAAAAACCCCAACAACACTCTCCAAAACTACACACAACCTCTAGTAGATAATACCCCAACAGTGTGGACCCCACATCATTCCGTTCGCCCACACCATCAATGTCTTCTCGGGACTCTCCTTTCTCCTTTCCAACCTCTTCTCCTCCCCATTCCCTTATCGATGCACAACTCATTACATAGAAGCAAAGAATGAGAGCTTCGAAGATATTATCAGAGGTATAGTTGTTTGACTGTCAACTAATGGGCTGCATTCCTTAAGGGTGTATGGCTTCTGGGGAGAGAGACAATATCAGACGCCGACTATAGCTCACTGATGGGGCGATTCACAATCATTTATCTCTCCTTTGCTGTCTACTCCACCTTGAGTTTTTCTCAAGAGAAGATTGGTCCAAAACAAAAAATGTGGAGAGTCATAATAGCTGTTTTAAAGTTAATTGTTACTCAAGGGAGGTTTTAGTAAAAAGATAAAATGCTGGGGTTGCTTTTTGGGGTTACATGAGACTATAAGAAGCCTTTATGTAAAAAGCCCATAATAGTATTGTTAAGCACACCCCACCAATGAGTACAACACTTGGTGTGTGCAAGACCAACATCGTAGTCCAGCACATTTAACAAAAGAGGAAAATATGGAAGTGAAGTGTATTTTTTTGCTGGCAGCCGTATCTAAACTGCTCTCTCTCTCTCTCTCTTGCCTGCAACTCTCTCTGTTTCTCTGCGTATTCTTCCCCAAACCAAATCCGTTCCGAACTGATATCTTTTTCCGCCATGGAAGAATCGACCATGAAGAAACTAATCCATTTTAAAACCCCTACTTCTCACTCTCCAAACCGTCCACTCTCCCGGCCATAAATCTCTCCCCCTCTGTTTCTTTTATTTATTATAAAAACGCAATCTTTTTCTGTCTCTCTCTCGACTGCATATTCTTTGATGCCGCCCAGTCGCAGGAAAGGCTCCGGGAGGGGCTCCGCCGCCGGGGCGACTGCCCGGCATCAATACAAGGTCGGCGATCTCGTTCTTGCAAAGGTCAAGGGCTTCCCGGCGTGGCCCGCCACGGTTCGTATCGACTCCAGTTCTGGAAATCTCATTTCTTTCATTCGGTGTTGTTTGTAATTCGATTATAGTTTCTATTTTGCTTGGGTTTGATATGGGTCGCGTTTTGATTTGGTTTTTGAGAGTTACAGGGTTTGTAGGGTGCAGGGAAAGCTTAAAGTTTGGTTCTTTTTGGGGTTTTTGTAGTATTTTTGGGTGAACTCTGGTGCTGAACTGAAATATATGTTGGGATTTAATTTGTTTTGTTTTTTTGGGGGCAGGAAATGCTCAAAGTTTGGATCTTTTTGGGCCTTTTCTAGTGTTTTTGGGTGAACTCTGGTGTTGGGTGTGATTCGAGGCAAAAAAGATGTTGGGATTTAACTTGGTTTATTTTGGGGGTTTCTAGGGTTTCTCTGTCAAATTTAGGGCTCATATGTGATCGTAGTGTTTGACATTTTCTGGGTTTTTTCTTGATTTAGAGGTTTCTTTACTTTTTAAGGGTTTTGTTTATGTTACCATGTGAACAAGAGGCAATTCTGGTGTTTAGGGTCTTTTAAGGTTTCTTTATCAAAGGCTGGAAGTGAAGTGTAATCTAGTTTTTTCCCAGTGTTTTAGGGTTTCTCCTTCAAGTTTTAAAATCTGGATGTATATCTGATGATCAGTGTTATTTAGGGCCTCTTTCAACAGCAATGAGTTGTGAATATGCTTTAATTTTATATTCTTGTGTTGTTATAAATTGGTGTTCTTGCTTCTTTTCTTTGTCATTCAAAGGTTTATATTGATAAGGGTTTAGTATCTATTCTCTGAGTAGTAGTAGTAACTATGTTTTTTCATATATAAAAATGTATATAAATGTCTGAATTATGCCCATAATGGTTTGGTCTTGTCTTTTCTTTTGCATCCATGTGGTGATGGGTTAAAAAATTCTTTTGAGAAACATGCGAGATTGTCTTAAATCGATTAGCAAGTTCTTTTTTAGGTGAATTATGGCCTTCTTGGTATTTTTATTCTTATTATTTAGCCGTTGCTTCTGATGGTCATTTTATTATTTTTTAAATTTGTTTCTGATTTGTTAATGGTAGGTGAGTGAACCGGAGAAGTGGGGGTACTCAACGGATTGGAGAAAAGTGCTTGTTTACTTCTTTGGGACCAAACAAATGTGAGTACTCACTAGTCAGATCTGTGATTATGATTTTCATACAATTGTGGGTGTATAATTTCTTTACCTTGAGTCGGACTGTTTTTAAGAGATGTTCATCTAAATCTTCCATTTTTTGCATCATGGCTATATATGTTTCTGTCTATGTAAGTTATCTTTTCACTTAGATTAATGGAAAAATTCCGAGAGGTGGAAAAATCTTCATATAGTCTTCATGATCTAGAGATAAGTGTAAGACGAGGTACCTAGGGATTTGATTTGGTGGGTTTTAAATAAAAATATTATTTCAAGAGGTTATATTGTCATCATTAGATGTATAAAGGAGTGATAACTAGTGCGAGAACTACTTGTGTAGAGACAAGTAAGTTTCTAGTGACTATAGGTGTGCATATGGGGTTAGGTTTTTAAGCCATTATCTTTTTCCACCGACTACAGACAAGTTAAGAATTCATTTTCATTGGTAGGTATGTTAGTGTATGTTGTTTGTAGATTACATAGTATTGGTGGATTAATTGAGAGATTGTGGGAGGCTTTAGAATCCAAGGGTTTTATAATAAGTCGTACAAAGACAAAAATATATGAATTGCAACTTCAATGGGAAGGGTAGAGAGATGTAACTTCTATGATAATTGAAGCTCAAGAGCTATTACAAAGAGATTTCTTCCAATAGCTTGGCTTGATATAAAGATGAAAAGATTGAGGAAGATGTCGAACATAGGATAAGAGCCGGATGATTGAAGTGGAGACTTGCTTTTAGAGTGATTTGTGATCGGTGTATACCAACAAAGATCGAAGGGAAAATTCACAAGATAATGGTTAGACTAGCTATGACCTATAGAGTAGAATGTTGGCCAATTAGGAAACAATACATACAAAGAAATGAGTGTAGTAGAGATGAGAATGTTGAGAGCAAAGTTTCGAATTTAGGGAAGAAAAAGGAAAAAGTTTTTGGGCAAAGTACTTATGAAATGGTGTTGCGGGCAAAGTTTTGAATGAAGGAGTGTTGTTTTTATCTTTACAAACCCCCCCCCCCCCCCCCCCCCCCCCCACCCCCTCCACCCACCCAAAAAAAAAAAAAAAAAAACAACACACACACACACAAAAAAAAAAAAAAAGGTTCATGGATGTTTATGATTAATATTGCAAAAAGGAAAAAAAATTGAAAATGGCCCAAATAATGCCCCTATGAACAAATATGTGCTCTGAGGCCCGAGCATGCATTGGAGAAGAAGAAAAGACTTCATTTTTTTTTTCTTAAATTTGAATTTTCCTTACATTCTTTTCCTAGAACATAATGTAGAAAAGAGAGGCGTTTGGCTCAAAAAGGGTCATTTGATACATATCGGGGCTGTGATTTGCTCGATAAATTGACCGGTACACCTATTTAGCAGCCCATATGCTCTGGTATGCATGCAAACACCAATAAATTTCAAAAAAGCAGAGCGGCCTCAGCGGATATTTTGATCTAGAATAGGTTGAGACTTCTTGCTTCAAGAATTTTAACCACCTAGTTATTTGATATAAAAGGGTGTATGTGATGTCGAGTGACACTTTGATAAAGGTGCATTTTTGTAATAAGAGACCTGCTTTTTTGTATGAATTTGAAAGTTGAAAAGGAAGAAAAAAGAAAAAGCAGAAGTGAATATTGCTAAGATAATTGCTAAGAAATGAGAAATTTCATTTGGTCAATTGGGCCATGTTTTGTAACCCAAAAAAGAGGGAGGTTTGGGAATTAGACCCCTAAAACAGTTGAATCAAGCCCTTTTGGGCAAGTGGCTGTGGAGATTAGGGGAGGAGCAAGAAAGCCTATGGTGCCGGGTGGTTGTATCTAAATATGGTTTCTCTAGGTGTGGATAAAGGCCTGCTATATCGGCAATCGAGTTTATGGAAAGGTATTCTCTTTGTTAAAGAAGCTTTTGTAGCTAATATCAGATTTAGAGTTAGATCGGGTGAGAAGATCCACTTTTGGCTTGATCCATGGCTTGGGGATAAACCGTTGGCAATCCAATTCCCTGATTTATTTATTCTCCCGCGTCAGGGAACAGATGGATACAATCAGTAGCTACAGGGAGAGACAGGGAGACTTTGTTCAATGGGGCCCAATTTTCAGAAGAGATCTACGGGAATAAGAGGAAAGGAGTCTTGTTAGTCTCTTGGACATCTTGAACTAGGTTTCTATATAGGAAGAGGGGCAGGACTGTAGGGTGGGCTCCATCCAAGGATGGCACCTTCTCCGTAACTTCTTTCTTCCAGGTATCTTTAGAAGGTTCTCATGAAACTAGCCCGCTTCACTCTTTAAAAATTCAAGGTTCCTCCAAAAGTCGTTGCTTTTGGTTGGTTAGCACTTCATGGAAGAATTCTCACTCTGGATAATTTTCGTAGAAGGAAAATAATAATTGTCAATACTTGCCCCATGTGCCTTGCTGCGGAAGAGATTGTGGACCACCTCCTTTTAAATTGTAAAGTTGCCCAAGCGGTTTGAAAATCTGTCATTGGCTGGTTTAAATGTAGTTGGGTGCTTCCCAGCTCTTTGCTAGATCCTTTTTTTTTTAAATGGTGACAGTGTATTGTATTGCTCAAAGAAACTATATAGTATAAGAGAATATACTGACACCAGAAAACCCCACAACAAAGGGAAGGAGCAAAGAAACAAAAAGAAAGACAGGGAATGCCCCAAAAAGATGGCACAACCTCTAAACCAAAACCGTGGTCACCCAAAAAAAAGCTAGAAACACATTACATAAAAGCAATCAAAGCAGTCTTAAGCACTCTCTCTTTGGCGAGCTTATCCGCTTCTTGATTAGCTGATCTTTTAATGTGGTGAAAAGATATGTTTTAACTCCCACGGAAGCTGAACCACCTTTATAATAATATCTGCAAGGATCCAAGGAGGGTTTGATGATTGGCTTGCGCACTGAATTACACAATAGGAGTCTCGTTCAACAAGAAGATGTTGAGGATTGAGCTTTGAAGCTTCACGGATGCCAGTTCTAAGAGCCATTAATTCAGCTTTGTTGTTGGTGCCAAATCCAGCTGGGCCTGAGTAACATAGAATGGTGGTTCCTTCCGAATCACGAATTACTCCCCCTAAACCAGCGGGGCTGGGATTTCCACAAGCACTACCATCAAAATTTAGCGTGAGAGCACCTGGAGGGGGAGGACACCATCTAGGTAGAATTCTATTTTGGATAGGGTGAGAGAAGACTACTTCCTTCCAATTATGAATGATTGAACTTATATGTAAGCCTTTGAAACGAGGATTAAAGGAGACCCAAGTAGCCACCGCGTGGTTCACTCTGTCCACTAATATACTCATATCTGAAGATCTGCCTTCAAAGCACCTCCGGTTCTTTTCTTTCCATATCGACCAAATAACTGCCAAGAAAGAGGCATTCTACAATATCCTTCCCCTTTAGAACCCCACACCTAATCTCCAAAACTCAAATAAAGCTGAAAGAGAGTTAGGGAGTGGCATAGAGACCTGAAACCAATCAAGGGTCGACCTCGAAAGTTGCTACGCTATATGACAGTTTAACAATAGTTGAGCAATGGATTCCTCACCCACCAAGCACATTGGGCAAGCATTAACGATATAGAGTCCCTGTCGTTTAAGATTGTCTATATATAGAATGTGTCCAAGCAACGCTGGCCACCCAAAAGCCATCACCCTCGGAGGGGCTTTGATACTTCACAGATTTTTCCAATTAATGTGTGAGATCGCTTCCCCCTTGGTCATAGAGGCCAAAAACGAAGCAACCAAGAACATGCCATCAGTTGTGGGCATCCGTATTCTTCTATCATTATCTTCATTGGGGATGAACACTTCTCCAATCATAATCAACAAAGAGCAGAATTGAAGTTCCTCCACCTCATTTAAATTCCTCCTGCCTCTCCAATCATATTCAACAAAGAGCAGAATAATTGAAGTTCCTCCACCTCATTTAAATTCCTCCTGAAAACATGTCCCCGTGTAATACAGTCTCCTCTCCTCTCCTCTCCTCTCCATATAGGCAATTAACTTTTGGTTCTTGATTGCTAGCACAATTAAACAATTCTGGAAAGGTAGATGCCAAAGGACGATACCCACCCCACAAATCCTTTCAAAAGCAAATCTTATCTCCTTTACCCACTATGAATCTCACTTGCATTACGAACAACTCCTTGGCAGTCATGATTCCTCTCCATAAATCAGAGGATTGCGGAATAGGATCACTGATTATCCAACCCTCTCTAGAAACATCGTATTTGCAGTAGATGACTTGCTTCCACAAACAATTGGACTCGTCTCCTATTCTCCACAGCCATTTGCTTAGAAGGGCTAAATACATCTCCTTTAGTGGTCTAATACCCAGCCCACCATCTTTCTTTGGCTTGCAAACTTGCGACCACTATACCAAATGAAATTTATTCTTTGCCCTCACATTCCAAATGAAATTACGTTGCAACTTCTCTATTTGATTTATAACCTCCATTGGGCATCTGAACAATGACATGAAATAAATCGGGAGATTTGCCAAAGATGCTTTAATCAACATAATTCTGCCACCCAGAGAAAGGTACTTAGCCTTCCATAAGGAAAGTTTTTTCTCCAATCTCTCAAGCACCGGCTGCCACAAAGCTTTTGAAGCCGAACCAAGACAGAGGGGAAGTCCCAAGTATGAGGTAGGGATAGATCCAGCTTTGCAACCAAAGAGATCGGTGAACATAGCTAGACGATCCTCATTCACACTAACACCAATCATCTCGCTTTTGAAGAACTTTACCCTCAAACCTGATACTGCTTCAAAGAATAGAAGGATTGCCTTGATATTGCAGATTTGAGAATCTCATTAGCCTCACAAAAGAGGCGAGTGTCATCAGCAAATTGGAGGTGATCTCAAACATTCTGAAATCCACCCCCGCCATTTTACCCCAAAACCCATTCTTCTCATCAAGTAAATCAAGAACTCCCAATCCACCGTATCAAAGGCTTTTTCTAGATCCAATTTACAAATATGCCAGGCTTTCCTTCTTTAAATCTTGAGGGAATGCACTCATTGGCAATAAGAACACCATCTAAGATTTGGCGACCATGAACAAAAGCTCCCTGTGAATCAAATATTATAGTTGGGAGGACTTTTTGAAGCCTACTTGCCAGAACCTTCACCAGAATTTTGTAGATGATCCCGATGAAGCTAATCGATTGAAAGCCTTTGATGTTTACCACTCCAGATTTCTTTGCAATTAAAGTAATGAAGGACGCACCTATATGTTTAGATAATTTTCCCCTCGTGAAATTAAGAACTCCATGACATTCTCTTTGACGTCTTCCCAACATATCTGGAAGAACCATGGTTGAAATTCTCGGGCGATATCGGTATGATATTTTGATGAGAAACCAGTATCGGTATCGCCCATCAAAATATCGCCAAAATATCAGTCTGTATCGGCCAATTTTTTAAAATATCGGTCAGGACCGATATATCAGTCCCATATCGGTCGTAATGGTCTCCTGTTTTGCTAGTGTTGAAATCTTAGGAAAAAAAAGTATAGGGAGAAAAGAAGAGGAGGAGAGGGAGAGGGAGAGATAACAAATCTAAGAGAATAGATCTATGCACATATATATATATATATATATAGTGGAGAAAAAGAAATGAAGATGAGTTCAACGATTCAGCTTGCTGTAACAGACACTTAGAAAAAAAAATAAAAAAATGGAACTCCGAGTCAGAGGAGAGAGGGATGGAGATGGGCGTATCTGGCTGGGGCTGCTCCATCGCCATCTTCGGACGCCACCATTGCCGATCATCGCAACTCGCAAATCTGCGGATGCCCCTTCTCTCCTCCTCTTGTATTTCCTCTCTCTCCTTCTTCCTCTTCTCTTTCCTCTTCATCACCTTCTTCTTCCTCCTCTGATTACCCTCTTCTCCGTTTTCACTTCCCCCTTTCGCTATCCCTTTTCTTCTTTTTTTTTTTCTTTTCTCCCCTAGGTTCTGGATTCTGATGCGAATGGAAAAAAGGGCAAAGCCCTTCCGTGTTTTTTTTATTTTATTTATTTTACTGGGTTCCCACGTGCAGTGCATTTTACTTTAAGGATCATGCCAGTCCATGGGCTCCATAGTGGGGCCCACATATGCAAAATCTGACCTGCTTAAAATAACTATCTCTTTTTAATATGGGCCCTAGACAAGTTTACCTAATAGGATCTTCTCCACTGTTAGATTGCTTAGTTGATTAATTTTAAAACATCAATCAATTTGACAGCACGCATCCAATTAGAAAGAAATTTGGGCAAAATCCATACAAGAAGAGAGCAATTATTTTGAGTGGTTTAATTCCTTTTATTTTTATTTTTAAGGTGAGCTCTTATAAAGTGTTCAAGATATCCTCACTTTTTTCAATTGCATCCTTGATCCTACTAACAAGGCCCAGTTAAAAAAAAAAAAAAAATAGACGACTATAAAACAAATTGTGTGTCCCAGCCCTGATTGGAGTAAATTTTTTTACAAAGCTAATATAAGAGGTGATAGTTAAATTGAATTATTTGAAATTTTTATATGGGCTACATTAATGAATTCATAAATTATAACGATGAATGCAAAGATTAAACATTATAACTTTATGTATTTAACAATGGCAGGTTAGTCAGCGATACAGGATGTCATGATTTAAGGGCCCGTTTGATAATTTACTTTTAAAATAAAGTGGAGTGAAGTGAAATAAAAAGAATGAATAAAATATAAATGAGTTATGATGGTATTTTGTTTTTAGTTGTTTGAGATAGAATATTTTTGACTTTTTATATGGGGAAATGGAGTTTTTTTGTCTTTTAGTGAATAAATGTAGTTGATTTTTGACTTTTTTTTGAAAAAGATGGAGGGAATTTTTTGGGAAAGTGCTTTTGATGGGATGTTTAACTTCATTTCACTTCACTTGACTATATTAATAAAATTACCAAACGGGCCCTAAGGGAACCGGGATTTTGATTTATTGTAGTTACTAATGGAAAAAAAATTACTTTCCAACATTTTATTATATTCTGGATCTTTTGGATATTAAAAAAAATTATAATAGACGAAAAAAAATTCACACCACGACGACCGCGACTGATACCGATATCATATTGGTTTTTTTGGCCTGACTGATACTGCGATTTTTAACCATGAGAAGAACACTAGAGGAAATCCATCTGGACCACCCCCCCACCCACACACACACGGAAACAATTGAGGATTGCTTCTTTAACCTTCTCTTCTTCAAAAGCTTTTTCTTCCAGTCTGAGCATGCAATAGAGGGAGTTCCAGGTTGTCAAGAGTGGGCCTATCCCATTCTTCTTTGGAAAAAAAGAACTTTGTAATACCCCACCACATGATCAATAATTTCCTCTTTATTTTCTAGCCTCCCGTCCCCATCTAGAAGTATGGAAATTCTTATTGGGATGGTTTCTGAAAAAAGCAAAACTATGGAAGAATTTTGTATTCTTGTCACCTTTCTTCAGCCAAAGTTGTGTATACCTCTGTCTCCATTTTATTTCCTCTTGCTTAACTTTGCGCAAAAACTTCTCTTTTAGCTCCTGACAAAGAGCTATCTCCATTTCTGAGAGGGGATCATGTTCCTCCTTGGAGTCAATCTCCTTAAAAATGGAGCTTTACAATTCTTTTGTAGTAGTTTCCACGCTACCTAAGTTAGCCTTAGCCCAATCTTTGATATTGGCTTTTAGGCAAGGATGAAAATAGCGGTAGCAGCGGGCATAGCGGATTGCCGCCAAAACGCTATGTAGTGGCCTAGCGGTGCGATTTGGAAAAATCGTCAAAAAAATATGAAAAAAATTCTAAAAAATCTAGAATATTGAAAAATGAGAGAAAATGTATTTTTTTTTTTTTTTTTGCAAAAGTAACTAAGGTAAGGGGGCGTAGCGGTCCCCTCACTGTATGAGGTTCTGTATCGCTGTATAAATAGAAAATAATAGTAATGATCATTTTTTTCACGTGTTCATGTTGCTTAGTTATGCTAACTTAGAAACTAATGAAAGGTAAAGGGGGTGTCTAATAGGATGTACTTAGAGAATAATCATTGAGAAGAACTCTCTGTATTGACTGTAATTTGGCGAGATCATGTGTTTTTTGGTGTTCTTTTAAACATAGAAGGGTAGAAGAGTTGTGTAGAAATGTTATTTGGAGAGAAGAAGAAAAGAAATAAGTCATATTATGCATTTTAAAAAAGATTGAAAAGTAGGAATTTTTCTCACTCCGCAGCGGCCCCGTAGTGGACATAGCGGCCGCTACGGGTGCGACGGCCGATAAATCGGCCGTAGCGTGGCGGTGGCGGCCGATACGTAGCTGACGCTATTCTTATCCATGCTTTTAGGCTCTTCAGCTTAGAGGATAATCTGAAACGCTCCCAACCTCGAATCTGATAATCAGACCACCAGGATCGGATAAGGTCTTTAAAGCCTCTCTTCCTACCGCATTAGCTCAAAGCGAAAAGGTCCAGTGCCCCATGACTCCGATCTCGAGTCTAGAACAGTAGGGCAATGGTCCGCTGTTGGTTTTGACAGGGCTATTTGCTAGATCTTTTTGACGCTTGGAAGATGACTGTGGGAAACTCTAGAGGAAAGGTCATGTAGAGATCCTCATTTCTGGCGGTCTTGTGGGTTTTATGGAAAGAAAGAATTGCAAGGTGTTTTGAAGGTATTTTCGTCGGCCGATGCCATAAAAGATAAATACCAAATTTCTTGTGGCCCTATGGGTTTCCATCCTAACTATCTTCGACGGTGTTCCCATTGATTTGATTCTTCATGATTGGAGGGAAGTTGCTTATTCTTGCGGTGAAAATTAGCCTCCTTTTCCTCTAGGATGTCTATCATTTCCTCTGCCCATTTGTGCTTTTTTGTTAGATGTTTTCTGTCAAGGGTGTAGCTTCTGTTTTTTGGGTTCTTTGTGGGTTCTCTTCCTCTGGGCTACTCTGTTTTTTGGGTTTGCTTTTCTGTATCTCTCTTGTACTGTTTTGCCTCTTTTATTGAATGTTACTATTAAAAAAAAAAAATATTGCTAAGATAATCACGCGGTGTTACAAGAAAGGATAGAATTACGGAAAACAAAAATATTGCTAAGATAATCAAGCGGTGTTGCAAGAAAGGATAGAATTTTGAAACAAAAATAATCAAAGAATGTTGTTGTGAGATGTTTGGGCATATACACAGAAGATTTGAAACAATCTTTGCATGTGTTTTGATGGGTTATGGGCTCAAGGACTAGGTGAAGGACAGATAAATAAGGACCTTGAAAGAAGTAAGGAGGAAAGACATGATTCGTCGTGGGGTTACTGAATACTGAGAACCATGGCTTAAAAAAGGATTGAGCGGAAAGGGTGAGCTCAAAAAGCTGATGCAATAAGATGGGTTATGGGCTCAAGGTTAACCTAGTCCTTCTTTCTAGTTTTGGGGTTGCGACCCTCCTTTTTTGGGCTCTATCCCTTGGTTGCTCTTTCCCAGGTCCTAGGGATTTTTTATGTCAGTATATTTCTCCTATACTGTACAGTTTTCTTTGAGCAATGAAAGTCAAATTTTTCAAAAAAAAAAAAAAAAAAAAAAAAAAGGGTTGAGACTTTGTTGGTATGCCGATTGATCGAGTGACTGAGAGTCTGAGACCATTCCTTCTGCAATGCGCCTGGCAACAACCATGGTTGGGTTGCTTTGATTAACGTTAATCCATAAGCATAGCCAGATGTGACGTAAAGGGACGAGTTGGATTGCGAATGGGTGGACATTCCCAACCCTTGATTGGATGATTGTTGTCATGTGATTAAGAACCATGAAGAAAGGTAAGTAGAAAGAATTTTAGTTCAACTGACCTTGCAAGCCCTTGAATACATGGTGGCAGTCATCTAATTGGTGTAAGATGTCATTCAACCTAAAATAGGATGCCTCCACATCTTCCTAACTCTCATGATTGGTTATGCGTTTTTTTTTTTGTGATGAGAACCACAATAGTCATTCACTATGTTGAAGTGAGATGCTCTCCCATTATAGTATATTAAGCTGAAGGGTTTTTGGATTGGATGTTGACTGTCGGTTATGATTTTGAAAGTAAGTTACTCTACTTTATTTCATATATTCCATGTTCTCTGCCACTCCCCCACTCCTCCGTTCTATTCTTATCAACTCAGCCATTCTATCTTATCCTTTCATCTTATATAACAACCCATGTAACTACTCAACATTTGAAAAATTACCTGCACTCTTCTGCAAAATGTAAGTTGGAAAGGCTGGAATTCTTTAGCTTCCTTGTCATTCCTTGAAGAAGTGACATGACCATGAAGACCAAGGGTAAGGGTGGTGTGTTTTTTTTTTCCTTGTAATTTATTTATCATAATTCCTAGGCTGCAATTCCTGTCATTAAATTTGAGAATTTTCTATTTAGATGAATTTCTGGCTAATACATTCAAGTAATATATTATTATTATTTTTTAAATTGTTAACTTTCGTCATTAATTATTTTTATCCTAACTTTTACATTTATATGCAAGCATGGGCATGTTTTGCTAGTTTGATCACTTATGACAAGGACTTATTATGCGATCTGAACTTCATTGTGTACACTGATCCAATCTTAGTTCATGATCCAGCATGGCCACTACAATGGCCCAAGATAATCTATCAATTATCAGCACCATGCAACTGTCATTAAGACCACGCTTTACTTCTCTACACCCTGGACATTTCATTTGAGCTTTTCAGCTAATTGCACAGGCCAACATGTGTCCCACTTCCCATGTCCTTGATGGAAATCCTTGAGCAGTCCAAACAACTTGCGAACTGCCTTGATGGTAACTCAATATGGTCTACACCTATGGTACATGGATTCTTTGAAACCTATGAAGAATGGCATGTTAACACATTACGACAAGGATTTGTGTAGGACATGGCTAGATTTGCATCTTAGCCGTGTGAGACTTTAAGAAATAGTAATCAGAAATGAGTTTTTCCCTGGATCTGTTGAGATTCTTGAATGTATACAGAGAGATCGATAGATATGTAAACATATGTTATATATTGACATAGTCTTGATTTGACTCAATCGGACTTGCTAGGGTCCAAGAATAAAAAAAAAGAAAACCGGAGAACAGTCCCACAACTACACCAATATGCAGTCAAGAATTGAAAATTTCTGAATATAAACGGCGCAGGAACAATGCTACAAGCACCAAAACTTACCTTGTGGAGCCTTCCTCAATCCCTAGGTGTCAAACAACCAAGTGAAAGAGGGAAAAGAGATTCTTACTCCAAGATATACACTCGACCAAGGAGAGAACACCACAAAACATGCATATAGCACTGCTATATTGAAGAAAAGTTGCTGTCGACATTAACTAGTTCTTGACAGTCGACCCAAACACACATATATAATGCTTAAACTGTTAGAAAGCCCTAGCAAACTTGCCCTAAGTGATTCATTTCCATGCGCAATTAAAAGTTCTAAATACACTTTCTAAACAGAAAACATCTAGAAATTTCGAAGGAAATTGGAAAATTTCTGAGATTTCCAGAATCTTGTACGCATAGGTGTAGAGCAGCTGTGGGGCCCACATGGCCTATCTGATGATGAAACAAACTCCACAATCTTGAAGTGGACTCATGGGCGAACCTGCTGATGCCCTTCTTTAGTGGATTGGGCCAGTTTTGAGTTTTGACCCAATTAACCTGCTGCTCAAAAACCTGCATGTGAATGCTTTATTTCAGCTATGAAGTTTCTGGGATTTTGCAAATAAGCCTGTCTTCTATTTTATTCTCCAAACAGTCCCTGAAACATTTTTCTAAGCTGAAACTTGGACTGTTTTGGGTCCAAACTTTGATCAATTCCTGTTCGGATTGGGACCCTTCCGGGTCCTCTTGGGGTGCTCCATCCGCACCAAATAGGCTTTAGCTAGAACAATAATATCATCATCATCATGAATACCTGAGCACAGGTGCTTGCCCGAGGTTTTTCCATACACACACACAGGGCCTCCCTAAGGTTAGGTCTGTCTCCAGTCTGGACCCTCCGAGGACCTTGTTTCGGTGAGACCCGCTCTGGGTAATAACCTTTATATATATATATATATATAGAGAGAGAGAGAGAGAGAGAGAGAGAGAGAGAGAGAGAGAGAGAGAGAGAGAGAGAGAGAGAGGTATTCCGGGGAAAGAAATACATGTACACGAGTTGAAATCTTTCGGATGCATCCTAGTGAGTGGCGCTCTATATCCTGGTGACTGGTGCTCTTCGGATATAAAATACATGGACATGAGTTTTAGAATCTTTCTGATGCATCTTAATGAGAGAGAAAGAGAGGCGCTCTATGGAAAGAAAATGACTGGACCTGAGTTGTGGAGTCTTACATGCATCCTAATGACTGGTGCAATACAGAAAGAAAATACCTGGACATGAGTTGTTGGATCCTTCAGACATCACAATGTGTGCAGTGTCAGACAAATTTTAGTGAAATACACAAGGGCTTCTCAGAAATCATCCTTGTTGGATGGAAGGAATCCGCTTCCTCATTGCATCCCATTTTCTTTGCTTTAGTTACGACAATTGAAGCCCTACTTTTAGGGCAACACTATGCAAATGCTATCTTTGCCCTTGTGTCATTTTCTTGATATTATGCCCCTACCCCCTCTGGTTGCATGTTAATGACGGTAACAACCATGTTTCTATCCTGACCTTTTTAGATGATGGGAATGACAGGTTTGGTTGAATAAAAGATGTAGGTCAATGGGTCGGTAGAATGCTTGAGTTGTTGTATGCTTGATATATATTTAATTACATATGCTGATTGAAATGGAAGGTTTGACTCATGATAGATCGGAATGGAGAAACATAATTCATAATGCCGACCCCACCATAGTTGGGACAAGGCTTTGATGAATATGATGATGATGCTGATTGTAAAAAATTTATTTATTAAATAAATAATTTTAAAATCTGATTCTGACAGACTTGCCCGGCTCCTTGTAACATAGTATCAGTTCAAGAGATTTTCAGAAGGGGAATACTCTTTCAGGTTGGCCTAAGTGATTGTGCCATTATATTCTTAGCAATGTAGTTGGAAATTCATTATCATGAAGAACCCAAAGTTGTTATTGTCAGAGGTGGCAAACGGGTTGGTGAGCGTAGGTGTTAGCAACACTCCGCTCCCATAGCACCCTCCAGGCATTGATCCCTGTGAGGGGCAGTTTTCCTTCCAGGTTCCTGGCCATTGGGCCAACTCAGCAAAAAGAGGGTTGCTGAGGATTGGCTAGGTTGAGTTGGTGAGGGTTGTCTACATGATGAGGACCAAGAATAGTTATCAATTTCGTTTCGTTTCGGCCATTTCGGCCGAAATTTTTCGTTTCGGTCAAGTGGCCGAAACGAAATTTCGGCCAAAACTTTTTGGTTTGAATTTCGGTCAATCTCGGCCGAAATTCAAGATTTCGGCCAATTTCGGCTGAAATGTGACTTTTCGGCCGAAATGGAATTTTACATAATTAATTTTTTTTTACTTTTTTCACATATATTTTGTATTTCTTTTTTTTTTTTTTTTACAAAATATAATTCCAAAAAAAATTACTATAATGGATTAAATCTATATTTATTACTTTTTCTATTTTTTTTTACTTATATATGTATATATTATGTTATATTTTTCCCGAAATGTAATTCCGAAAAGTTCCACTGAAATCCCGAATCGGCCGAAACTTTTCATTTTGCAGGCCAGAGCGAAATGAGGTCCGAAACGATATTAACAACTATGGGACCAACCCGTATCCGACCTGTTTAAAGACTGGTTAGGTAATCTCTACCTGCTTCCAATGAGTCAACCTGACCCAACTTGCATAACCCTCATTTGATGTGGGTTAACTCGTTTAATGTTACTTTTTGTTGAGACTTGTTAAAAGAATGCATTGAAAAGGATTCCAATCAATAGTATGATATGGAGAAATTCCTTATAATTACTCACTGAAAGTGGTCTTGGGTTGCAGGAAGTAGATGACCCTCTCTTCTTGCCTTAGAACATCCCTGAAAGGACCACCCCCCCTCTTATAGTATTCCATAGCTCCTCAATCCTCGCACAACTTCTCCTTGCTTCCAAAATTTGATATATATATATATATAGAGAGAGAGAGAGAGAGAGAGAGAGAGCGCCCTAATGACCAGAGAGCATGGAATATGTATGAAATTGAGAAAAATGACTACCTCTTCCAAAACCTCTTCGAGATGACACTACTTGATAGAGAAATATGAAGACCCAAACAATGGAGAAACAAACGCTTTCATTTGTTGTCAGAACCTATGATAATTCCAAGGAAAAAGTTTCATATCTGTGCAGCAAATCCCATTTACATGTGAATGTTAGGAATCAGATATAGATATGAATCTTATGACAATTCTTATTTTATCAGATCTTATGATTTAAGCGATTTGACTGAGTGGGAACGAACACACTAATAGTTTTATATTAAGAGTTCTTTACTTTTTCTTTCTTTGTTAGCATTTTTGACTTTACAAGGTTATTTAATGGTCAATGAAACCTGATAAGATTTTTGCGATTTTGGGAAGGTTTAGAGATAAATAAGGAATGAGCATGCGACTTAAGCATTCAACTATATGCATGGAGCTTTGCCTTGAATTCCTTTTTTAATTTTTTTAAAAGTTATTTCTTAATGAATACTTTTTGTATATATTGGGTGCCGAAGTCAGTTCCTAAATATCATATGTTGGGTATGTGGGGTTGTATTGTTAGTGTCTGGGATGAGTCCAATCACCAGTGTTAACGGGGACGTCTTTTCTAAAGGGCTAGGTTTTATATTTGGATAAGGGAGGGATTCTGGTTTTGGTTTGATGATTTTTTTTTTCTTTTTCTAGGGTGTTTAGCCTGGTGTCTATTACAGAGTTTTCTGTTGGTGAGTGCTAGGGGAACAATGTCTCTTGGCTATTGTCGTCTAGGAGAGCTCTTTATTAGTCTGAAGATGTCCAGTATAGGGAGCTGTTGAATCTTCTTTTTGACATTTGTAGGGAAGGTAAGGATACTCTGTCATGCCCCCAATTCCAGATCTCGAAAACCACGCGGTACATGATCTTAGCCCGCAGTGTGGTTCAATATAAAACTTCTCAAACATTTTATAAAGAAACATTTAAGCGGAAGCAATGTAATATAAAATCAGCAGAAGCGAGATAAACTCATATCCATCCATGAGCATCATCCACACATATATCAAATGTAAAGGGGTGCAAGTCATAACTACAAGTTCCATCTGAGTGAATTGATTTGTTATACAACTAAATATCAAAACCAAAATCAACTCTCCAATGGGTATCGCTCTCCATCCTCCGGCTGATTAGCTAAATTGCCAGTAACCCACCCATAGTCCTCCGCAACTGAACGCCTCACTCTCTGGGGGAACGCCTCACCCTTCGGGGCAACGGGGTTGGTAAAACACTACCTACAACACCAAGGAGGGGTGGACCTACATGTTACCATGTGGGTGCGGGTGCGGGCTGGAGAAATTTCTTAAATAACACCTTAAAATTTTTTATTTTATTATTTAACTGCTTGACTTGACCATTGCCCGCACCACCCAAATGAAAATCCGGGGTCCTCCATTGAGTCACCAAGGATGTTCGGATTTTTCTGTGATTTTCTGGTTTAACTTAGTTTAACTTGCCTTGAAAAACTTAAATCTGGATTTTTCTGTGATTTTCGGATATTAAATTTGGGCCAGATTTTAGAGGCGATTTAGGGTTCAAAAAGATGTGGATTTAATGTGAACGCATAGGGGATTCATAGCTTTGTGAGAGATGTTTTGGACTTGGTTTTGAGGGTTTTTGACAGGTTTTAGGGTTTGATATGGATGGGTTTTGGAAGGGTGACAAAATTGAAGGACAAATAAGAAAAGTAAGAAGAACCATGAAAAAGAAAGAATAAGAAAGAAACCGAAACCTAAGATCTATTACCGAGTTGACATTTTAGGGACTGTCTTTGACTGAACTCTTTGATCAGTACTGTTGTGAATAGCCAATGGTCAACCCAATCACGATCATAATTGGAAACCTAGACAATAAACCTAATTACTCATAATACTGGCCTAATATATCTCAAACTTAATCTTATCAATATAGCACAAACTCACTCTCATATTAACAAATAAACCTATTAACCCATAATTACAAATAAACCCTTGTTTGTATAAAAGTAGTACTTGAAATTTAAGTGAATGGAATTCAAACATGCAACTTATATGTCGAAGGCCATGCATCTCAGTTGGATAGAACTCTGGTTTTACAAGCTAAAGGCCGTGGGCCTACATTGGGCCAAAACCAAGCTGAAGTTCACAGTTTCAAGTTTTGCACTAAAACTGTGGCTACGCGTTGTGCCAAAACCAAGCTGAATTTCCTGAGTTTTGAGTTATGATTAAAGCATTAGCCAGTTAATCTATATTTTCTTTTAAAGGTTAAGACTGACAAAAACTGAAAACTAGGATTCCTGGATTTGAAAATAATTCATTTGGAGATGCTGATATAGGGATTAGATTACTGAGCTGCACTTTCTGAAATCTAGGATATGGATTGTATCCTATCCATAATATGTCATTTCATATTTAAGATTAAGACTAGTGGGACTTTATAAAATGATGAACTTACTGATAAAAAACAGAACTTACCAGAGTACAGTAGGAAATGCTGAAAATTTTACCCTTTGAGTATCAATGTAGTATTTAGGCTGACTTCATCATCTCATTCTGTGCATACGGAGACATTATGTTATACACACTTTATGGGTATCATACATGTAAAACTGTAGCTAGATGAAAAGTAAATGGATAGAGTTATTACAGGCTGAGTTGCATGAGTCTGCAATATGTACATGGATACACTGTACACCCATCTTTTTTTTTTTTTTTTTTTTGATGCCTTGGGTATCCCAGAGGTCTTTGACCCAACTGGACTAATCCCCCAGGTGGTGCTCGTTGAACCCACACAAATGCACACTAGGCAAATTTGGGATGGGTTTCGAACACTAGACATGTGGAGCAAACCCATGCCTTATGCCACCCCACCAACTCCCAAGTGGGCTCATACTTATCAACTTATATGTTGAGCCTTGACTAATATTGTAGTATAGTTCATTGTGTACATAGGCTATAGCATTAGAAGTAGGTTTTACTTTTTGGCCTTTGGATTGTATGTATGAGGTAGCATTTGTTTGCAATGTGATTGCAGATTAAGTTGGTATTTAATCACCGATAAAAAAATGTTGGTATTTAAACATCTTTTAGTATTGATTTTTTTTTTCTTGGTATTTTCTTGGTTGTTTTGTTTTTGTTTCTGGGGGTGGGGTTTTGAGGCGTATTTGTGTTTGGGGAGGGGGTAGTTGGTGAAATCCTTGATATTTTCCCCCACCTCTCAAAACTTATTGAAGTTATCTGATGTACATGCCTGACTGCCCATAATAAATTATTGGAAAGAATTCAATTCACTCCACTTTTGATCTGGTTGATGTTTTCAATGCAAGTTCTGTGTAACTTTAATCTTTAACATGCAGTTTGCCCTCCTCTTGGTTAGTAGTCTTTATTTTCTCGTAGCATTCCTAAAGTGAACAGTTTTTGTTTTAATCGTTCATTCCCTTTCCTTTTTCTGTAGTATGGGTTGAACTCTTGGAAATGTGAACATCGTTTCTATGAGTGGTACTGTTGTATATATAGTATTTCTCTTCACGTGTAAAATCTTGTGAAAAGAATATGGTGGAATATCGCGTACTTACATTGATTTACAACAGAGTTCTCTGCTTATGATTTTTTTTTCGTTGTGTAGTGGATTCTGCAACCCTGCTGATGTTGAAGCATTTACAGAAGAGAAAAAGAAAGTTCTTCTGGTCAAGCGTCAAGGGAAGGGTGCTGATTTTGTTCGTGCCGTAGATGAGATTATTGATAGCTATGAGAAGTCAAAGAAACAGAACCAAGATGAGTTCAATTCAGGTGATGAAGGTACTGCCTCAAATGCTGGGAGCTCGGATTCTAAAGCAAAATGTTCAATGAAGAGTCCAAAGCAAAGCCCCCCTTTTGTGCAAAATTCTCAGTCAGAGACACCCCATGCATCTTTAGATAGAAGTGATTCGTGCAATGCTGTTGAAATTCCAGTGGCCTCTGTGCCTGATGATTTGCATGATATGGATACAGTATCTGAGGAGCCGATAAAAATTACCTCTGTTCATGGTCAAGTTAAACAAACACCTACATCTACCCTCAACACTTTGAGAAAGAGATCAATAGATACACCACTTAAGACCTGCTCTGTGCGAAGAAGGCCTCCATCAGTTCGGAGATCCAGGAGTTCATCAAGGACGGATGTGTCTAAACTTCATAAACCTGTCCTGTCTGTAGTGGATGTTGTCGGTGCTCCTGCTGATGTTATACCTAATGCTACCAGCGATGATTCTACGAGGAATAAGCTGATTAGAAAATCACCTGATAGCTCAGTTTCTGCAGCTTTTGTTTCTAATTACAGCAGTGAAGATGTTGGATCTGAAATAGTAGCAACAGACACTGAGGCTGCTAGTTTCAAAGAAGGAAGCATGCTCGAGTCTAGTTACAAAACTGAACACCCAGGGACAGCAACTGATTTTATAGAGAAAGGCATTGAGATGAATGGAAGGCTTGACCTCCATACCAAAGCAGTGGTGCTTAAGAAGAAAAGGAAACCAAACAGAAAGCGAGTGACTAATGGTACAGTTACACATACTAAATTTGATAAAGAGACATGTTCAGAAAATGGATTGAGTGAAAATCTTACAATATCTCCTGACATTTGTGAAAAATCAAATGTGAGATTTCACGAGGCAGATGGTGATGAACATTTACCATTGGTGAAGCGAGCCAGGGCTCGAATGGGCAAAGCATCCCCAGAGAAGAAGCAGGCTGATGACTTTTTAGACACTAAAGAGACACCTGCGAAGGAGGATTTGATGAATTTTTCAAGAACAGGTACCACTTCTTTTGGTTATGATGATAGCTGTCCTACTGATATAACACCATTGGAGGTAAAAGAAGCTGTTACTAGCTTATCACCTGCAAAAAATTGCACTCATTCTGGTATGCTGCTTTGGAAAGCAAAGAAATATCATTTGAGAGGTAGTTCACTTGACGGTGAAGCGGCTTTGCCTCCCTCTAAACGTCTTCATAGAGCGCTGGAAGCTATGTCTGCCAATGTTGCTGAAGCTGGTCATGGCAACGACCTAAAAACCATGGAATTCCTATCAAATGGGTGCAAGTCTTCGACAGAGTTGAGTTCCCTTTGTCCTTCCATGGATAACAAAGAGGATACACACTCTTCTGGTAATAATATTTGCAACACTACAGCTGATCTGTCCTTGAGATCGTCCTCACTGACTTTTGAGCAAATGACAAAGGCTTCCACCTCAGCAAAATCCGACTACCTGCTTGGGGAAAGTACCAATTGCCTGAGGCATGAGGAATGCAAAGAAATGTGTAGAGAGGTGGACAATTTTAAAGATGTCCAAGAGCTTGATGGCTCATCTGTTTATACTCAAACTGTCGAAAATGCGGTTTACTCCAAAAGTCCACAACCTTATGCACCTCAGTTTAATGAGAAGCAGGGTGATGTCAAATCATGTCAGGTTTCATCAGAGGAGTTTTTACCTGTCACAAAAGAAAGAAACAAGGGGATAATAGAATTAACAATGGAGTGTTCTGGTGATTCCTTTAAGGGAGATGTTGCCAGCTGTCTGCAAGAAGAGCCAAATGGTGGGCACGTTATGTGTCCTATTATTGAGGGGTCATATTCTGCCTTTGAGACTAAAGATGCTAGTACTCCCTCACCTGTAAATGGTAGTGGGGTTCATCCGTCTGATACAAATGGGCATCCAGTGGAAAATGATATTTGTGAAACTACAAAGACATTCCCTCCCTCAAATGAGAATATCAAAGTTAGAAAAATGTAAGCTTTATGATTCTTAAGATGCTGTAACCACTAATACACTCTTTTCTTTCTATTCTTTAAAGAATAACTGTGTTAGTAATTTCTAAAATTTCTATTATCCATGTCACCTTTTGTTTGTAACAGTATCCTTTGGTGTTTGTCTAATATGCTTGGTGTGTTGCATGGATTGGCATTGTAGGTATGAGGCTGTGAAAGAAGCAGAAGATGAACTAACCCCAAAATATAGAGATGTCTCCGATTCGACATCGATGAAGGTTTTAATTGCTGCTGCCCAGGCAAAACGACTGTCTGCTTTGGATGATAGGAGTCATCCTGTACACAATGGTAACAGAAGCCCTGATGCAGATTTATGCCAGAAGAATTCTGTGCATGTACTTGATGTGGATTATGAAGGAAGATCTGACTCGAAATCAAATCAGAGGCAGAGACTTTCAGGTAAATGGACTGATAATGCAGAAGCAAATGCTGCATGGAGATCTTTTGAGACTGTGCTTGGAGCATTATCAAGGACAAAAGAGAGTATTGGTCGAGCTACTCGCCTTGCAATTGACTGTGCAAAGTATGGCATCGTTGGTGAGGTAAGCCCATCATCTGTTAGTTTTACTTTTCTCCCTATGATTGTTTGGTTAAGTATCTGGAATATGTGACTGTATTGCTATTGATCAGCTTGCATCGTCGAGACACTTAGTTTTCTATAAACTTCTCACTCAACTACTATGGTGATAATTGTGAACAATATTTTAAAATATTTAGATGTAGGCTGAGGCGTTCCAATTGCCCTAATCATGGGGTATAATTCTGTAAGTGTGAGCAGGGATGAAAAAAGTGGCCGATACGCTACGATAAATGGCCGCTACACTTCTTTGAAATTATCGCCGCTCGCAACCGTATTGGCCTGTAGCGGCCGATACATTCCTGCTACGGCCGATGCATTGCCGTAGCGCCTGATACATTGCCATCTGGGTTAAACCAGCATCCCCGCCCCCCCCTCTTCTCGTTTGCTTCACTGATTGAACAAACAACAACAACAACCAAAAAAAAAAAAAAAAAGAGAGAAAAGGAAAGAAAAGAGGAGAGACAGCGGAAGAAAGGAAAAAAGAAATAAAAAGGAGATGAGTTGCAGAGGACATACCTGATACATGGAGGCACCAGCAGCAGCACAGCATGACCGTAGTGGCAGCAGCAGCAGGCAGGCGACCGCAGCGGCAGCAGCAGTCCTCTTCTTCTGCTTTTTCTTCTCCTCCTCTTTCCCTCTTTCTGTTTCGGACGAAAGCTAGGGCAGCCCTTTCTCTTTACTTTCACTCTTTCTGTTTCTGACAGAAGCTCGGGCAGTAAATGCCCTTATCAGGCAGCCCACATCGTCCCCCTTTTCTTTTATCATTAGGTAAGTCATGGGCCCACGATGGGCCCACCTAATGAAGGGCACAAATGAAAGTTACATGGGCCATTCAAAAAGCATTAAAAACCATTAAAAACGTTTTAAAACCATTAAAACTCCATTTACCAGAAAAGAAAAAAATTCAAAAAATTAAATGTGGACATCCAAAACAATAAAAACTGAAGAATCTGATGTAACCATTGGTGGGCTCCACAATGAGGCACCAATGTTAAAATAAGTCATATCATAGCTAAATATTAATTACTTAATTAAAATTGACACCTTAGTCAAATTTCACTCTAATTGGGAATAGTGCCATAGCCAACTTTGAAACCTATTGAAAATAAAGCGCAGCCAAATCTCACACTAACTAAACATAGGCCACTGTAATAGGACATAGGGCCCAACCAAAGTTCACTCTAATTAATAGGCAATAGGGCCCTAATGAAATAACAAAATGGGTCCTTTATCACTAAAGTTCATTCTTATTGTTTGCTATTGAATTTCTACGACCTAACTCTTATTGTTCACTCTATTCATACAGGGTCAGCGATACAGGACCTCATACAATGAGGGGACCGCTATGCCCGCTTATCTTAGTTACTTTTGCAATATATATATATATATATTTTCTATTATTTTCCAATATTCTGGATTTTCTGAAAAAAATTTAGATTTTTTTTTTTGACGATTTTTTCAAAACGCACCGCTACGTAGGGCCTACTTCGTAGCATTTGGCCCGCCGCTACCGCTATTTTCATCCTTGATGGTCTCCTTAACACTAAAGAAAGAATCTATGGAAAATGTCTCTTAACAACCTATTAGAATGCTTCCCTTAAAAACCCTATTAGAAAATCTAGAGAGAGATTCAGGTATCTTTGATAAAGAAAGCAATTTTGAAGAGAAAAATAAAGAGATCAATACTCTTTGGTGGCATACCATAATGGCATTTCATAGGGTTTTTGGCCTTTAAGGGACTATCCTAAGAAACCATTGGAAATTTGTGTAAGATTGTTGTGTCTATCATAGCAGCATTTCCACTGATGCTATTCCTTATAGCCACTTACAGCCTTGCTTCTTTAATAAATTACCATCATTGATTAAAAAAAGAAACAAGAAGTTTTCCAAGCATTCAGCAATATCCTGCCCTCCCCACAACGATTAACATCATCAAACCATTTTTTATTAGTTTTTCCCTCATATGCATATGATCATCAAAATACAAAGCCAAATCCCATCAATCGTGCTTTTTTTCTTTCTTTTTTTATTTTGTCTCCAAGAATTATTGTGTACATAAAAATAGCAAAAGAAATTCCATCAACTTCATTAAAAGCATGGACAGGCACCAGATCAAGGATGAAAATAACGGTTGCGGCGGGTGTAGTGGCCACTGGCCTAATCACTACGTTGTGGGCAATACATATCAATTGCGGCGATATGTGGCGGCATAGCAGTGTGAATTTTTTAAGTGTTGAAGATTTTTTGAATCTTGTGTAGCAATCAATCTTGTGTTTTCTTAGTGATTTGGAACCATATTAGGGTAGAGACGACCATGGGAAAGGCTATTGGGGAGAAGAAATAGGAAAAACGGTGTTATAAATTAAAATTGCTTGGCTCTATTAGGTCTTTGACTGTAGCGCTGGCCTCAACCGCTACGGCTATTTTGAACCATGGAGACCATGGGGCAAATTACAAATTTGTGGTCGATATTTGGATTATCCAACTCATCCACAAATATTTATGAAGAAACCACAAATCCTATTTGTGTCCTTAGGTTGTTTGAGAAGGTGGTCACTCAATTTCTCTCTCTCTCTCTCTCTCTCTCTCTTTTTTTTTAGCTGCAATTTCTTTTTCTCATTGCACGCTTTATTTCTACTTGGAAAGCTATGCTGTCCACTTTAAAGATGATAAAAATTATGGATCACAACAACAATTCCTAACTAGTATGGGTCTCCTGCTCATGATGGAGCCTTTGCTTCAGTCCATTTGCATAGCACAGTTGGAAGGTGCTCATTTCCCAGCCATGAGGTTGTGGTTCAAGTCATTACCTATATAGTGAAAGGTACTACACACGAGAGTCATGCGAAAAGAAAGAGACGAAATTGAGAGAGAGATCATCCACCTTAGGCTCGAATGACTAGCTTAATCTAATTATTTTGATGTAGTTTATTGAATTTACAAAAAAAAATATATATATATATTATAGTCTGTGATGTCAATAAACTATTCCCTGAATTTATGAAATAATAAGAATCAATCGTTATCAACACTGTCCTCAAGCTGGTGGATGGATATCTAATCTAACATGTCTATCTTGGAATGAACTTACGACTACTTTTTGGTAATGAACTTTGAGGAAATCTGCTAATTGATTATTTCGTGTGTGCTCTACCTTTATTTCTTTCTTGGTAACTTTCTCTGTAATGAAGTAGCAGTCGTTTTCAATGTTTTTTCTCTCATGGTGTACTTAATTAGTCGCAATATTTTGTGTGTTTTCTCGCATGTGCTTTCTTTTTCTTTTAGTACAAGTATCCGTTATCAATCTAAAAAAAGAAAAAAATAATTATCCCTTATCAATATTAAAAAAAGAAACAAAAGAAAAACAAAAAACGTTAAACATTGAGGCCTTTAATAAGGATTAAGATTATCTGATGGGGCTATTTTTTGCTAAATGCTAATCATTGATGATGGCCTTTCCATGCCCCCTACCCTCAGCTAGTGGTGTGTCCATCAAAGTATGCTTCTATGAAGAGGGATGTACAGCAGTACATGATTTATGTCATCAACTGAGGTGTAAGCCTAACCAAATCAATTCCTTATATATGCCATGAAATATGTCCCTTGAGCAAAAAGTGAAATACTTGTGGCCATAGTGTGACTTCCTAATGAGGCTTCATCTCGGTGTGATGGACTTGTCATGTGTCCATCCCTCAATTAGAAAGCCTAAATCTTGTGATGATTGTACCTCTCCGGCTGGTTCAGTTATGTGCGGGCCATGGTCAGTGTGATCATTTTTGACCTGCATTAATAAAAACGTGATTGTACTTAATTGCTGTAATCATTTGCATGGAGGAAATTCTGTTTCGCTATCGATGCTAAATCTTCTGTTCTTGGTTTTGTATTCATTTCTTCCTCTTAGGTAGTCGAACTACTACTGCAAAACTTGGAACATGAACCAAGCTTACACCGAAGGGTGGATCTTTTCTTTCTTGTGGACTCTATTACGCAGTGCTCGCGAGGTCAGAAAGGTATTCTTGTTGCGTTTTGATTGTGATGGGTGATATATATTGATCAAAAGTTGTACCCTTAAAAGTTTTAGTTTGAAATTTGCAGGTGGAGTGGGAGATATGTTTCCATCAGCTGTTCAAGCGGTGCTGCCACGCTTGTTGTCTGCTGCAGCTCCCCCTGGAAATTCTGCGAGAGAGAACCGTAGACAATGCCTTAAGGCAAGCAACTTTTCCCGATATTCTCCCTGTTAATTTGTTTTCATCCAATATTCACTGTTGCAGCTTTTGTTGTGAAGGTCCTGAGGGTTTGGCTAGAGAGGAAAACGCTACCAGAGTCCATTGTCCGTCGTCACCTGAGAGAACTTGAATCCTTTAATGAGGTATCGTTCACTAGTACTTTTTCTCGACGCCCATCAAAAACAGAGAGGTCTCTGAATGATCCTATTAGAGAAATGGAGGGTATGCTTGATGAATATGGAAGGTGTGATGTCTTTCATCTCTTGTTCCAACTATTGCTAGATGGATATTTATTCTCTAAGGAGTGAGAACTTAACTGAATTTGATATTTGACCTCAGCAACACAGGTTTTCAGCTTTCGGGTTTCCGTATGCCCCGTATGCTCGAAGATGAAGAAATTGAAAGCTCATCTGATGAGAAGAGTTTTGAGGCTGTTACTCCTGAACGAGATCACGGAAGTCCTGATGATCCTGGAACTTCTACTGCTGCTATGAAGCTCCCGCATATTTTGGAAGATGTTGATGGTGAGCTTGAAATGGAGGATGTTGCTCCCTCCTGTGAAGATGAGGCGAACTCTAGATATCCTGTGGAAACTGATAATGCACATAATTCTCATGGTCAGTTTGATCAGCAGCAGCCTTTGCCTTTTGCCCCACCACTTCCTCAAGAAATGCCACCATCTCCTCCTCCTCTTCCATCTTCACCTCCACCCTCGGCCCCTCCTCCCCCACCACCATCAGCGATGTGCCATCATCCCTTTCCTGATGCTTTGGACTCACAACATTACCTGGGTACACCTGTAAGTAACTTAGCTTTGGTTGGGTTCTATTTCTCTTGGTCAGTTAGAGATGATACACGTGTTTTGATCACATCACCTGCCTTTTGACATCATGATCTGTGTGTGAGCAGGGTATGCAAAATCACATCCCACAATCTATGGATCAGCAACCAAGCACTCCCAATATCAACTCGACATCGTTGGATACAAGACCTTATTATGCTCCTGGATATAGAGATCATTCCATGCAAATGCTAACACCTGTTCCTTCTTTTAGTTCCGGTTCTTTTGGTGCTGTCCCTGGCTCAAACCAATCTGGGAACGATGTCCAGAAGTTAAATGGCGTAACATTGTCTAAGAATGCCCACCACCTGCAGCCGCCAGTTCCTACTGTCTCAAATCAGTTCTCCTATGTACAAGCAGACACTAATCGACAAACACAACCTTGGATGGATCGGTCATCTTCTCCTTTTGTTAAAAGATCACAATTTGTACATGAAACGCATGAGGAACATTTCTATGGCCATCAAGGTAGAATGAGACTGGCTCAGCATGAGAATGATGGGAGGTGCAGATATTCAACACCTATCCATTCAGGTAGTAGTGTAACTCATCATTATATGTATTGGAGGGGGCTGCTTGATACGGGAACATGATTGGCCAATTAAACGGGATCTTTCTAGGAGAAAATTGAGGACTGGCGTGCTCAACACTTTTCAGTGGGAACTCACTTGTCCATTAGAGTTTTCCCTGCGCTCGTTGTATCCAATTTGGAATTCCCAAGGACATGCATGCCAAACAGTAAATAGGCTTAGCTTCGTGACAGATCAGTCCTGCTCTAGCTGTCCCCATGCGAACAGCCCCTGATGTTTAGTTTGTAGATAATGTGTTTGAAATTATTGTGTGATGGAAGGTCTTGCTGACTGATGATTTGTGCTCCCCTCCCCCTTCATGCAGGCCCCTCTCATGTTAACAAGTCTGAAGCATCATATGCTCCAGTTTCTTACCTTGGTCCTCCATCAGAAAACACATCTCACTTAAATCATGGAAGATCTCTTCCTCCCAGGACTTTGAATTATCAGCATCCTATGCCTATTTTGCGACCTCCATTGGAAAATGAAAGAGTGAATGGAGGTCTGTATTTGGCCAACTTTTTTTGTTGTTCACTCCAGTAATAGTTCTCTGTGCGTTGCACTCCCAACAAGATTTTATGCCATTGAAATCATATCAATCCTATAAAGTTCCAGTTAGGTGCTTTTTGGTGTTTGGTTTGGATTGTCTAACTGATTCAGTTGGAAGTTCATAGCCATCTGATAAATCATCCATTCCTTGATGATGATAGAGAAATTTAAAACAAGAAGTTGGAAACTAAATGATTAGAAACTGATAACTTCCAGTCCTTTTTACCTTTGTTTGCTCTGCATTGATCACTCAATCCATCAGTTGATGCATGATTTATCGGGTTGATCGAGTTTCAGCTTTATTTCTGTTTGGATTAAGCATTCCATATTACGTTGGGGGTGCACTAGTTATGTGCATACTGCAGTCCATTGTTGAATGGGTTATAAGCTTTTGGTTTTTTCTTGTTCTTTCAGCTCCCAACTTTTGGAGGCCAAGATAAGCTTTCATCAAAGAGCTGGTACGCCACTTGCCCATAACTTCCATGTATTCAATTGTTTACGATTTCCATTTATTGTTTGTTAACATGGTCCTGTGATTTTATTAGGTGGGAGTCGATTCTTTTATCTGGACACTGGACTGTTTAGAACCCAGATGCATGCAATATTCTTTCGGGGAATGAATTCCGTGGATATAAGAGAGAGATTCTCAGAAGGTGTAAACATCGCAAGGTAGTGCATGCGGTCCACTTCATTGTATATATGTACGTTATTATCTCTGTTCTGCAAAATGCAGACGGCGGAAAGACGGTTATTCTCAGGTTGAGCTGTATTCTAGCCATAGGCCGCTTTGTATCATCAATCTCTTTATTTATGTGGTTTAGGGTTTTAGTGTCTTCAAACTTCAGTTTACTTTGTTCATTCATAAGCCCAATTTTTCAGTATGAATTATTTATTTTTCTGGCCTTACTACATTTGCATTTTCGGTAAGGACTTCATCTATTACATCATTTTGATGTTTGTTGGTAAACTGTTCTGGCATTAGCATTACTTGAAGCCACCTTGTACAAGTCTCTCATTAACTCTTGAGAAATATTTTCAACAGTTTCTATATTGATCATAGTGAGATTTTTGTTTTTTACAGTGCAAACCTTTCTGTTTCAACTTGAGAAGTGTGAGACCTCATGCAGTTGGGTTTATCGGAGGATTTTAGTTTAGTGCAATTTTTGACCCTTTAGATGAGAATCTCTACAGCATATTTTCCCTTTCCAAGGTTCAAAAACTCGGTGACATTGACTTTTGACTCTTGACTTTGTCGAGTTACCTCGTTTGATGCTTGGCCGAGTCGAATATAGGGAAGGCTTGGCCGAGTCAAGTATAAGGAATTGATGCATTAGATTTGGAGTTAGCAATTTAAAATGATTGATTGAAATGCATAGATTTGCTAATTTGAACTTACTATTAATTATATTACTATATCTAAATTTTACAAGTATTTGATCTCTTTTGAATATTTTTTTAAATGACCGAGCCAATATTTTAAGCGCTAGACAAGTTGAGTCCGAGTAACGAGTTTTCCAACCTTGGTCTTATATAAAGGAGTGAAAGTGAGAGGAGTGATAAATGAAGTGCTGTTTTACAAGGAGGGGTAATTAGGGTGAGAGTTAAGAGGGCAAATCAGTTTGGTTTTTTTTAAATAATATTATCTTCTTTAGAATCATTCTTTTCTGAATCTTTGGACTTTTATAAACTCTTTTACCCATATTTGGTATTTTTTCTTCGAACTTTTATTTAATCTAAATGTCTAAAGCGGATAGAGGTTTGGAAAGCGTTTATTTGGCACAATATTCTATTCTTATCTACTTTAGATCTGAAGTAGATGCACATTGGTTTATGAAAATAAGACAGATGCCAAACAAGGCCTAGAGTGCCACCCCCTCTTACTGGCACACAGATTTAGAACCTGCTTGTTTGGTATGGGTTTAAGAATGAGGTGAGACAGTGAAGGATATGAGGTAGCCATTGTAGATGGACCTTGACTTTGCTAGGACTTCAATTACTTTTTTGTGATGGTTGAGTATTTATTGTCAATCTTCTCCTCAGTCAATATCCATTAACCATTAACGAGAGGTTATTAGATGGTCATTTTTTTGGATATTCACCTTTGATTCTTCATTTTAATTCGCTTGGAGAACTACAAATTAACCCTTAGAAGCCTAGGAGTTCAATTTCCTTAAACGAACATGTCCTAAATGTATGGCCAATCTGTACAGAATATGTAGGAAGAATGAAGGGTATCATGAGTATCAGGAGTCGTTGAATGACACTTCAATCAGGCTTGACTTTTGATTTTATATATTGTAATTCAATTGAACGATTGATGATAGTGTCAACTTGAGATGACTTCTAATTCACGGCACTAGTTGTCACTGTTGGTGGTATATATCCATTATAAATTGATAAGAGTCATCGAATCTATAATCCTCCCATCTTTTAACATAGAGAAGTACTAGTTAAAAGGATAGTGGAACTCTACAGTGGAGCCCACGTTAAAACTTGAACCATTAAATGCGTTTAATATATATTGGATATCTTCAAATCTTACATCATCGGTGTTTGTCCTGCAGTTGGATTGATTGCATGATGAAAAACGTAATTAACACAATCTCATGCATATTCATCATCACATGTTTTACCAGATGGTCAATCCAAGGGTGGTACAAATTCCGATTGCCGTAAAACTTGAAGATATGCATGCATATGCCTTAAGGGCATTTATTTTCAACGGTTTAGATCTCAAAAGATGGGTCCCGCTGCTTGTTCCTCTCCTTTTAACTCAAGATTTGTTATAGTATAATAAGAGGATTTACAAGCTAGATTCATCATTACATTGTCATGATGCAAGAGAAGACTAGACAGCCCATTGGATTGACTAAAAAGCCATACTCCCACCACCTTCTACACTTCTCCTCTCTTCATCTCAGTGGAAGACTAGATAATACGTCTTCACACACTTGATCTTGACAGCCATCAGGATTCAGGATTCAGGTCAGCCAGACCCACTAGGGTTTTTTTTTTTTTTTTAACCTTGTAAATAAGAAAACTCTATTCCTTTAGACTTATCCATTTCTAGATTTCAGTTTTGTTTTAGAACTAGTATTTATGATATTAGCATTTATTGGCAGCACATATAACCCATGTCACATGCATGCAAGATCAGTGAAAGGATGAAAATGCATTTGGAATTGCATCAGGTCCATAATGTACTCTGACCCAAACCTGAATCCACCTTGGGTCCATGTTACAGGATTAGTTGTAGTACACACATACAAACTAGAAAGTCTAACCCAGACTAGACCCAAAAATCCTCAAATGTTAATGGAGAATTATAAAGTTCTTCACATTGCAAACGCCCCCACCCAACAAAAGTTGTTGGGTTTTTTTCTCAGATGAATTGGACTTGCCTCATGCATGTTAGCTACTGATCTGGCATGAACTCAGGCCAATTTAAAAATAATAAAGATATATATAAGATTAAGATAAGATGATTTTAGCCATCCAATCTGTGACCTTTACCTGATTAATGAGTAAAAAGTAGTAAGGGCTAGTGACTTTTTACCTGCCACTGTTGTCCACCCTTTGTGATCTGTGACAGACAAGAATCCAGATAGACCATCCATTCTTTTCAGCACATTGGATCCATGAAATGTAACTTCATGTCCAAATACACCAATCAAAAGATGTTCAAATGCCTTATTTTCATAATGAACATTCAAATGCCTTATTTTCATAATGAACATTCAAGTCACCTTTCATCTAATGTTTTAAAGGATTCAGATGGGTATTTACTCATGTGGACCCCATTGGATACACACTTTTTTTTTTTTTTCTAGGGTTACCAATTGGCATCCAAAGTGTAAGTCTTATCTAAAAAGAGAGAATTAGGGTGATTCTAAAAAGGGCTCACTTTTTTTGATGGGACGTGTAAATTCCACCTTTTCAAATTGCTTAGGTTGATGATTAATCCGTTTCTGTTGCGAGTCGTGCTACTTGTCCCGGGTTTTGTCCCGGGACATGGCCCGACTCCCCATGGGATCCGTTGGATCCCATGCTGCCATGGGATCCAACGGCTCCCATGGGAGCCGGGCCAGGTCCCAGGACAAAAATCCCGAGTAGCATTTTTTTTCTGTTGCCGGATCTCTTTCTATTCCAAATACGTCTCATGGTACCCATGAATTTGACCTTAATTCGTTTTTATGTAATACAATTTTGTGATTGAATCCAATAGTGAATAATGATTAGACTAGTGCAAAAAATAAGACTAATTTTAATTCAAGAAGGCACACATGTGTGAAGGGATTTGATTAATCTCGAGTATCCCCATGTATGAAAAGGGAAAATTGTGTATAGAGGGAGGACAAGGGTCATTTTTAGGGCACGTTTGTGTATGGTAATTTTTGCGGAAGCAGAACTCTTGTTTTTGTGCGATTGGATATTTCATTGTTTGGTAATATTAGAATTGTTGATAGGTTGATAGAGGGTAAAGCTAAGTTCGAACCCGAGTTTTCTCTTCAGCGAACAAGCTTTTATTTGTTCAAAGGAAAACTTTCAAATAAGGTCTTAAAGTCTTTGACTTATTTCAAAAGAGAACACAAGTTTCAGAATTTTTTAAATTAAGGCCTAAGTCTTATAGTAAGTTTTCAAAAAAGGACAACCGCCCATTTAAAGGAATTTTTGTAGCAACTTTTTCTCAATCAATTTTTTTTAAATAC
The DNA here is from genome assembly GCA_003546025.1 of Camphora micrantha. Taxonomy (NCBI): domain Eukaryota; kingdom Viridiplantae; phylum Streptophyta; class Magnoliopsida; order Laurales; family Lauraceae; genus Camphora; species Camphora micrantha. The sequence goes on from QPKB01000010.1 coordinate 27,774,807, forward strand.
ACAAATTACTCTTCATTACAACAATATCCTCCTTCACCTTTTCCATCTCCTTTCCTTCACCAATTCCTTCATGACGATCGATGGCAACCAACGTGCTTTAAGTAAAGGGTAACTTAGATATCTTAAAAAATAACTTTAAATAACTGAATGTTCTTAACCGAAAACTTACTTGGAAAACTTAAACCCTAATTTGTGAAGTCAACTCGTATCTTTTCAAAATAAGGCAGAAACTAAAGGTCTTATTTAAAAACTTTCCACGCCCGAAAAAACGATGAATTAAAACTGGGAGGAAATGTGCTTTTATTTCACCAATACAAGATTTTATTGAAAATGGACCACATATATTCCATTAATGCGAAAGGTGCAGTTACCTTTATTTGATGAAACCAAAATAGACCCACTGAGATGTTTTCATTGCCATATATATATATATATCCAAACATCTAAGTCACCATCAGTCGGTCATCATTTATCAGCTAGCACTGTGTAAAAATCACAGCTGTTCATGGGTCTCATGTGCCAGATCTATACAGTTCATAATTGTGATGGCACTATTCTCTTAACCACTCCAACCTGAATGTGATTCTGGTTGTTTTGGTCCAATTTTGGCTGTCTTGACAATTAATGAAACCTTTCTTTTTTGTTTTTGTAGCTCACTGTCACATGTTGTCACATGTATCCATGTAATGCAATTTAAATCAATTCCTTCTACTCAAACTACCAATAAATGCTGGCCCCCAAACGTATGGATGATATAAGGCTTGTATGATGGTGGTGATTGGTTCCAAACCCCAAATAGTTGAGGTCATTATCAATTGTAACAAACATGGATCCAAATGTTAGTATGGACCTGTATCCACCACATGGTATATTAATGCTTATTCCCTGTATTTGTAGGGAAATGTTTTTCTATGGGTCACTTAGGTCAACTTTTGATCAGTATAGGCCATTTGATATTTTTTTTTCATCCCATTATATGGGGTAAAGCCTAATCTTACGCTTATTAAACCTTCGCTCCCCTTTGGATTGAATTAAAATAAAATATATGGCAATCTATAAGAAGACCTTTTAAGCAAGGGGGGCATTTATGTGCATCTATCCTTCACCATAGGGTGAGGGGCACTTACATGGCTTTCTCTCTTTGTACATGAACATTCTTTTTCTGCATATTATCATATATGGCTTTTCCTCTTTTGCACATGAATATTTTCAAGTATATAAGTGTCACTTACCTTATGATGAGGGATGGATGCGCATGAATATTGCCCTTTAAGCAATATACATTCTACTTAAAAAGCACAGTTTTAATACCCATTGGCATATTGGTTGGGTGTGATTTTATTTTCATATTAAATGGTTCTCATGAATGCTAACCATTGGCAATAAGTAGCTACCTATCAGCAATAAATTATTGAACAATGAGTATAGAGGGCTAGGATATTGGAAATCTGAACATTTGTATGCATTGATAGACAGGTGGAGGCCTGCTTATCTTTGAGTTCTAATTTCTTCCAGGCATCTCACAGTTTTGTCTTATTTGTGTATGCTGTGAAAATGAAAAGGCATAATTTAATCCACTCTATGGTAATTGAAGTGCTGTAGAGAGAATTAGAAAACTAAAGTAGGTTTTGGGCATAAAATTTATGGGATTTGGAAACACAGAAATTCATTGTGAAATGAACTCGACAAAAGGATTATAAAAGAGGTGAGTAGTGAAGGATATAAAGTGAGGGGTGAATGATTCAATGAATCAATGTAGATGATATTAGACTTTCTTAGAATTTAAATTACTAATGTGATGGATGGATACTGATTTCTCAACTTTCCTTGATTAAATGTCTACTAAAAGGGATATTATTTGATGGTCACTTTTGGATATCAATATATTATAATTCATTAAACCGCTTATGAAAATACAAGTCTCTTCCATTGATCATTTTGATATTTGAGTTATATTAGAGTGGTTCACAATCTGAATGAGACTAAAGTGTGAAATAAAAAAATATCAGATAACAAACTTTACACTCTTTGATTCCTGACTAAACCAGTTTCTTTAAGCGAATTAGAAAGAATGAATCCACCAGCTTATGTGATGCTCTTTGCTGTCATATGTAGTAGGTGAGATTTCCAATTTCAAAGGGGAAGATGGACTTTGCAGTTCTTGCGGTCCACATACACTAGAAAAAACATGGACTTTGAGAGGGAGAGATCAAAGCCTTGGGAAGTCCTGGCCAGCCTAGATTCAACATTTGACCGGACAGCAGAATTTTTGTGAGCCCAAACGTTTTAGATTCATGAAGGGCCTCTTTGTTTGGGTCATCTGAGAATTTATGAGGGAGACATCTAAACTTTTTAAATGCCATCTCCAACCAAATTTATAAAACTTCAAGCATCCTATAATTCTGAAGGTGGGATTTGGAGAACTCTATAAATCGAAAGTACTAATCCATACAACTGAAATTTTGAAATCTCCCTAATCAAATAGAGAATTCAAAATACGTGAAAACATCAATATCAACCAACATTAGTGTCAGACCTTCCCAACGTTTGGGATTCTCATGGCAATTCCTCAAGCGTTCTCTCGAGTCAAAACTAATCAAAATCACTATCTCATCTTGTTTTATTTTCTAAGCTAACCTCCAAAAGGGAGAGATGCGGACTGCTACATTAATCATATCTAAAAAGAAAAATACCTCCGAAAGCTACAAAGCTAATTTTGATCAACAATTTAAGGGTGATCAGATTGTAATTAAGCTAAAAAGAAGGCCAGTAAGGAGGACAGTGACTTTGAACGGTTTGAATTTCATTGATGCCACTATCAATGAATTTCTAAAGACGCCTTAAATAGAGAGTGGGGTCCCTGACCACTTGTGCTTGTTTGTAGATCTCCTGGCACGAAAGGCCGAAACCGAAACCGTCAAAACCACGGCTATTTTTGTCTTCTATAAGAGCAACAAGACAAAGGAAGCGACTTTAGACCGATAAATCCGACATTGTGTCTTTGGGTTTGAAGACCAGAAGAGGAAGAGAAATCAGAAGCGAAATGGGTGCATTTTTATCATCAGCAGAAGCCCCACAAGAGCAAACCATCTATGAATTCACGGTCAAGGTAACAAACACCAATCACTTCATAAAAATCTCTTCTTTCTACTTTTTCAGATTAAGATTTTAAGAAGGGGGACTAGTGTTCTTAGAGATCTTGTTTCTCTTGCAGGATAACACTGGGAAGGACCTTGACCTTGGAATTTACAAAGGCAAGGTTCTTCTGGTTGTCAACGTTGCTTCCAAATGGTATGTACTTTGTTTTGCCACTTTTTTTTGGGTTCTGGGTTGTTGTGGGATTGATTTTATTTTTGTTTTTGGGTGTGTTTGGTGGGTGATGTAACAGTGGGTTTACAGATACCAATTACACGCAGTTGACTGAACTGTACAGTAGATACAAGGACAAAGGTGAGATTTTTATTTAGTTATTTATTTATTTTGTTGAACTGCTACTTTTTGGTAGATTTATAAAATGCCCATGAGGAGTTTTTGGTTGTAATTATTCTTTTTGGGAGAATTCTTGAAACCACCCCCATGTAGAATTTTGTTGTGTTTCTTCTGCCCAATAGAATTTTCCTTTTAATTCAGTTTTCTTGAGGGGATTTCTGCCATTTCATATAGTGTTTTAGTTGTGATGCTCTGTTTTTAGGGGTACTTGTTACATATTCTTGAATGGGTTTCCTTGTATTTATCTATTTTTGGTGGATTTATGATGTATCCATGAAGAGTATTGAGTTGGTTTTAGCTCCTTTCCTTTGGGAGGATTTTCTGACATGATAATGAGGGGTTTTCTAGTGATTTTGCTTTATCTTTTAGATTTTATGAAGAATCAAGGTAATTTTGGTTGTTGTTCTCTTTTCTGGGTGACTTGATAAGAATTTCCAAA